>CM060908.1:939178995-940428995 GCA_030737815.1 Allium fistulosum | reverse complement strand
GTGGCTATGATGTGGTTCACTCGACTTCCACCGAGGTCCATTTCGTCTTTTGCCTAGTTGTCGCAAGAGTTAGAGCAATTCTGCTTACATACCTCTCGTCCAAAGCACGTGATGTCACTATCCAACGTTTATCAAGCTGAAGAAGAGTCATTGAGGGACTATTTGAATAGGTTCCACACAGTTGTAACTAAAATAATGGATCCCAAGGAAGACATGGTATTGATGGCGCTCTGTAGGGGGATTCACCCCAACTTGGATTTCGGAGACTGGATCGAAAGGAAGCAACCGTCGACAATGGAAGCTTTTTACAGGAAAGCCAATAAATATTTGCATTGTGAGGATGCACGCAAGCGTCCATGGAGGACTGTTGTTGGAAACCCAAATGAGGTGGTACAAAGCAACATTTCTGTAAAGTAATCTAGAGGAAATTCTGGTAATATAGATGTGAAGGTTGGTAACAAGAACGATAATCAAAAAAGCAGAATCTAGTTCCAGGTAGCTAATGTAGTGAGAACAACAAGTGCCCGAGGAGCTCGAAACCCGAGGAATATACACCTTTGAGCGATACGTTGGGGAATATCTACCTTGCCACGTAAGGGATGGAACAATATAAAAAGTCGCCTCTGAGAGAGGTGATTGATGAACAAAAGTGCTCGGGAAAACATTCCCATTTCCATTAAACTATTGGACACAATATTAATGAATGTCGACATCTGAAAAATGTGATTGAGGGGCTGATAAGGAATAACAAGCTCCAGTAGTATGTTAAAGAACCACCAAATGGTGGAGAAACTATGAGACCCCAGGGTCTAACTACATTAAGTGAACAACCTGATCCCAATAGATAGGACCACGTGCGAGCTAATAATAGACTAGCCATCAACTAACCAGTCACTTAGAGATGGAGTAGCAGCCGATAGCCATGTTTCCACATCTGTCACTGTCGAGTTTTCCCTTTTGCAAATAAGCCTCCCAAGGACATTGGGGGAACTCTAATAGGCAGGACATGCCATTTCTTTTACTTATTAATAAAATTAGCTTCTTGAACCAATAAAACCATCTTCTTGCCAGCGAGATTTCCATGCCTTGAAGCCATCGGCACTACCAAGGAAGCGCTCCTCAATCCTCGAATGATGATGGGGAGTGCAGACTCACAAACCGCCGGTCGACAATCACAGACTATCCCTAACCTTCTGAGAACCGACGTTGCTTCGGAAGCGTTGGGAAGGTCCGTGGAATAACCTAATTTCATGTCTTTGATAAAGTGGCTTTTCGAGTCCAAGACGTCCTCTCTCTATTGCTCAAGAGTCGTCACTTGACCGACTCAAATGGATTTGTGTGTGATTGATGCAAATATGTAGGTACCCGAAGATAGGTGTCGCGCAAACTTCCACGGTCCATGATCAGACCATAGAGGTTCAACCACACTTAGTGTTCGAAGATAGATGCCAATTAAGTCTCGCTCTTGACGTAGAAGCAGGAGCATAAATAAAAACCGGATGTGACATGATCGTCCGTACACTAACTCGCCCCCAACGCGAGGGCAGGAGTATAAACCCAAACCGGACGTGATGATCGTCTGAGCACTAACTCTCACCCCCAATGCGTGGAAGGGGTATAAACTCAAACCGAACGTAACATGTTCGTCTATACACTAACTCTTACCCTCAATGTGAGGGTAGAAATATAAATCAAAGCAAACGTGATACAACCGTTCACTTATTTAACTCTTGTCCCTAGACTGGGGGCAGGAGTATAAACAAAAATGGACATGACAGGATTGTCCAATCCTTAACATCTTGCTCGGAATTAGCAAAAATGGAAGATCCATGCCCGAAGTAAGGTAGGATCAAACTTTCAAGCCTTCGATCGACACCGAAGTTAGGTACAATTGGATATAAACATCCTGGATAAGGATGTACAAACTACGATCCTAAGTAGTAATCCTAAACTAGCACCCGGAGCTTGGTGCAATCGAGAATCACTATCCCGGAAAGGGGTACCTAAACTGTTATTGTAAGTGGTTAATCTTGATCGATGCCCGAAGGCAGGCGCGATCTCACTTAAAATCCCAAAGAGAAAAACGAAAAGGCGAACTCATCAGCTAAGTTGGCTAGTCCTGGAGATGTGCGACTCATGGTCTTGGTTCCAGTGGAAGTACTTTAACTCTGAGCATCGACCAGATGGATGTCAATTGGAACTTGGAGACTAAACTAGAAAAGGATTAATGGATGACTCCAATAAGAGATTATTTTCAAAGAGGAATCCTTCCGTAGAAAAGGAATGACCATGGAAGATCCTTCGACAGGTTTCGAGATATATCATACAGGAAGGAGTACATTAGAGGAAGGTTTCTCTATCCCTATTCTTCGATGTGTCGCTCACGACGAAGCCAAGCGAGTTCTAAAAGAAGTTTATGAAGGGGCCTGTGATGACCACATTAAGGGGCAGACCCTAGTGAAGAAGATCCTCCACTACGAATACTCCTAGCCAACCATCAACCAAGACACAACTAATTACACGCAAAGGTTTGACAAGTGCCAGAGATTTTCTAAAATTCCAAGATCCTCTGCTATGGATAATCTTGGTGTAAGTATATATATTAAATATGTATACTATAATTTCAGATGTGTCCGACACTTGAATCATGAGGGTGTTTCATTAGAAACACGTTATTCTTTAAACCAATATAACCAAAAGTAATAAATATTAAAGTGTTTGAGTCTTTAATATATAAAGCTATTCTCTACCATTTATATATTAATAGATTACTTGCATACTCTTTAGTTGTTGAGAAAACTCAAGCTAGGGATGTTATGTGTACTACTATCAATATATTAACTAGACAAAGTAAAATACATGTACGCAATTGTTGAGCAAACTAAAGGTACGTACATTATGCTTAAGCCACCACAAAATTGTATGTATAAGTTAATAATTTATTTCGACTTATTGAGCAAACTCAAGGTCGAGATGTGATTAGTACAAAGACCATGGGTTAGGACTTTTATGATATAATTGATAAAATGTTATTCATTGCTTATGGGCCTATGATTTATTGAGCAAACTCAAGGTCAGAATCCCAAGGCAAGTGAGTCCTAACACCCACTAGATGAATCAAAAGATTTTTATATTTCACCTAAGGTTTTGAGACATTTAAAAATCTAGCGAGATCCTTATTAAAAATGAAATGAACACATTTAATCTTTTAAATATTTTAAGAACATATGTTGTATAAAGTTAAAATAATCTACTTCGATAAATTTATGCAACTAACATAAAGATGTTTATCAATTAAAATATAAGAATGAATTGAATTAAGATTGACATAAAAACATAAAATATAATACTGATGAATCTTTTGGCATGTTGTCAATTTAAGACCCATGCAAGAACCAAATTCTATAACTACTATATACATTTGCACCTTGGTTATGTAGGTGTTTATTTGCCCGAGACATGTGTATCGTTTTCCATGAGTTTTGAACTCTAAAAGAAATATAAGAACATATATATTTGATCCTTATTCGATCACATATAGATGTTATATGGTGAACCATCGTGATTCTTAATGTATGAAATCTTGATGAAAGTAGTTCAATTGAAATGAGAAAGTAAACCATAATGCAAGACCATGTATTCAATACGATTGATTGGTGCAAGGATCTTATTGTTTTAGATGTAGCACCAGACTAAAAGCTATAAGACAAACCTTCTAATTTGATCGGTCTACGTAAAGCAGTACCCTTAAATGTTAAGGATTATTAGAGGGTCTTTTGTAAAGAGTTCGATGCGATCTTGTAGTAAGAGTTTTCTTTAAATGGTTCAACTATTTGGAAAGGAAAGCGAATGCATAGGTGTGGATATAACTTAAGCAGAGTAAGGATAAAGAGAGTGAATAGTCAACTCTACTTTATGAAGAGACTTCGGTAACAAGAATTATATAAAATACTAGTATGTAATTAATATGAAATGAGATATGTAATTTCCATTCCAAATATATTCCCGTATAGAAAAACTATTTTCTATAAGAGTTATTTCTTTGAGTTCATGATATTTGATCTGAAACTCCTGATGTAAACTAGATACGGTAGATGAAGTAAATTCCACATAATAAGCGACAAAAGGTAGCTTCGTATTTCAAACGTTGTTATTGTATGGTAGAAATAGTGAGAGCATACCATATGACAATTATAAGTGGTTGCAACAAGTTTATGAAAGATTCTGCTCGTAGATATACCAAGTACTATTATGAGATAATAACTATTTTCGATGGTGATTGAAAATAGGTATAGTTTTATTTTAAGATGAATATTATAAACATTCGTTATAAGATAAATCTATAATAATGGAATTTGTTTTTGTACAAAATGATGCATTAGCTATAGAAAAATACAGAAGTACTTGAAAATTTACAATTATTTTTGGAATTTTGGACTATGTCATATTTTGAGAAATAATTCTGTAACCATATGATTATAAATCATATGATGCTAGTGAATTGTATCTCAAACGATTTTAGCCAAAGCACCCATTTAGAGGAGGGCAATAAAAGAGCTGGTGAAATCTTCGGATTAATAGTATAGATGTAAGAAGTTCAAATTTTAATGGTACCAAAACCAATCCACTTACTTCTTTTAATTCACAGATGAATTATCATAGAAATGAACATGTGTATTTGATACGCAAGTAGTATATTTATGATAAGTTCATTGACTATAAAACTGAAGTATAAAACACAACATGTAAAGAATATAAAACTTTGATTTGATCGAAGACTTTAATGTATTTTGAAAAGAGTTCCACAAGTATCTAAGAATGAATAAGATATAATATCAAAATTCACTTATCCCTATGATACATAATTATGTACCGATAAGGAGTAATTATACCTTATTGGAAAAACTACAATTGATAATGAGTGAAGTTAAGTTAACTTCTTTCTGCAAGGACGTAGGAAATGTGCTTAAGTGTAATAACATAAGGTTAAATTTAATTTCCTCTAAAGCACAGTTTATGAGACCATACAAGGTAAGAGTTGATAAGAAAACCCACATATCCTAGTCAAGGAGATGATAGGTTATGTGAGTCAATTGGTTACACATAATACTTTCTCATATAGGATCTTATGTAAACCACCCCAAAGGAGTTGTATCAGTATTAATTGACCAATTTATGTTATGAACTTAATTTTCGTAAACTCAAAACTATGATCAGTTTTATACATATGTAAAGGTGATCCATAAAATGTCTAAATGCCTATTCCATCGTACCGAGAAGCAATTGTTGTTTCAAGAAACGCTAACTTCATGACGAAGAAATTTTTTAAGAAATTATTAGTAGTAAAATGGATTTGGGTACTGTTAACCCAAAAAATAGATCAACACCCTAGAATGTGATGTGAAAGCACCAACGAAATTAGAGTAGAGCAAATATAATAGCAAATAAGAGAAAAGTAAATGAGAGACAAGGATTTTTATAGTGGTTTGGCTGTTAACTAAGCTTACATCCACTTTGTAACTTTGCTTATTGATTTAATCTTGATAGAGTATGATTGCAAAGTGATTGAATGAGACTTAGTCACAAATACAAGTGTTAGACAGATTGTAAGTCCTAGAATTGCCTAAAGGAACTGCCTTTGTGACCATGGAGTAGAGAGAGAAATGAAGAAGACAGGGCTTCCACGTAGTAATGGAAAAAACCAGATCCTTTCTTAGTTGCTCTATAGTTTGTATTTATAGTAGTAGCAGCCATCTTGGACCATAAGCCCGCTACTAGAGAAGTCCACAAAGTGACCTAAGATAGCATAAAGAAAATGATGACCACTCAAGTTAAGAGCTAGATTCAGTGCCGAATTAAGACCTTTAATTCAATACCGAACCTAATCCTAGGACTTTGGGTAATCAAACTCTTTTATTTTGAGTTTCATACTTCGTCTAGATGCCTTCTATGTAATTTGGTAGATGGTTGATGAGTTTTGATTATCGTTCTTCCATGACTTAGATTATCCTTTCATTCGGACCGCCACATCTTCATTCTTGATGATAAGCTCTTTGGAAATCTACAAAACTTCACGAACATGCATAGGAAGACCAAGAGATCACTCTTACAAAGTGGGAAGATGCCATGATGCAGCATCTATATTTGGTACCAATTAAGAGGCTTAATTCGGGCCAAATATAATACTTAGCCAATTTTGGGTCCAAACTTTTCTGAGCTCTTCCTTTTGTTCTTCTGAGTACCTTTGCCAAGTTTCAGGTCCTTCCGTCTTCGTATCGGCGTTTTAACTCCTAATGATTTCTGCTGGGTTAAAAACCCGGTTAACATTTGCCCCCTCAGAGTATGGTTTCGTTGGAAATAATGTGTGCCCTGGAACAAGACAAGATTCAGATTGCTATCCTACAAATTTCAGTTGATCATCGAATTCTACCCTGAGATGTTGTTTTTCATTAGTTCACTTCGGAATAGTTATTCGTTATGATTTTAGTTTGAATTTCAATTCTCGTAACGGGCGATGCAACCTTGGCTCCGAAATTTATGTTAGGCATTAAGTCGGCATGTAGTATCAATATGATAAGTTAGAGATGACCTGCGTGAGGGGTGTATATTCGGTACCAAATTAAGAGCCTTAATTTGATGATGAATTTGGGACTTAGAGAATTCTTTAGAGAAATTTTTTCCCTACTTATGTCTTTTTTCATAAC
Source organism: Allium fistulosum (assembly GCA_030737815.1). Classification (NCBI taxonomy): domain Eukaryota; kingdom Viridiplantae; phylum Streptophyta; class Magnoliopsida; order Asparagales; family Amaryllidaceae; genus Allium; species Allium fistulosum. The sequence goes on along the minus strand of CM060908.1, from coordinate 940,422,291 downwards.
TTCATACCCTCAATTTCCTTACTTCCTTCTACCCGATCTAGCCGATTCAAGCCCTTGCTCTTTTGATTCAAGCTACCGCTGTGACGACCCGGATTTTGGGCGCTCGAAAATCGACATCCATACTTTACTTGTATTTGAATGCCGTAGATTCAAACGTCGAAATCCAGTACGCCGGAGCTTATAACACATTAAGTACAACAACACAGCAGAAGAAAAACAATATATATCATTGATACAACAATTGATACAACAATGGATACAATATCCGGTACAATAAGATACAACAGATCCATAAATATCAGAGCAGAATACAACAGCGAAAAAGATAACAACGGAAGAGATAACTCCAATATAATCTTAAAAAGAGAGTGAATCAACAAACTACACCTCCAATCCAAAACTCCAAAGCAAAAGCTCTAAACTTCAAGCTCGAACCACCATCAAGTTGTAATGTAGCAAACTAGGTGACCATGAATGCGATCGCCAAAATCCAAAGACTCCAAAGAATTCCAAACAGAAAGCTGAAGGATACCGAATCTACATCTACTATCTGACTATTTGAAAATTTAACTCCAGGCTGCCCGTGTGGAAAATTGTGGGCACCCAGAGTTTAGAAAGGGAACAATAAACTCTAGGTCAGTCATGGGACTGGTATGAGCAAACAAAAACAGTTTATCTTTAAAAAGAAATAAAAAGAAATCCGCAATGCTTTTTGGAAAATGAAACTACCATAAGGCCTCCCCGCACACACATAATGCAAGCGCAAAATTGGAGGAGATTTCTCCTTATGATAATCAAACATGCTTGATACACGAAATCCTTTTGATATTATTATTAGTGCATAGTGTAGAAAACATTTCGAAAGTATAATATTAATCTTAGCCAGCATAGACATTTCGTACTATGCCTACTATAGCTACCAATTAAACGGCAGGTCACCACCGTAAGTAAAAGGCAGGTAATACAACTAAAACCGTACAGGGCGCGTATTATTTCTTTGGATTTCCAACAATGGTCAGGCTAATGAACTTCCTGGGCCACATGGGTACGCCTCTGGAGGGACGCCCCGAGAACCTAACTGGATCTCTACCAACACAAGGCCAGGTTACCTCTATAACTAGGTAACTACTACACGAGTATGCCATCCCCCGGTCGTAACCAACCTTTATCCTAGAGCTCTCAACACCAACAACCACAAAGCAATAGATTTGCAGCAACCACGTAAATTAAGTATCTGGGCTCCATACCATGATACCACTTTTTATCTAGAAGGAAATGGACATACCCTAAAGGGCGCGACCCTCATAACCTTGCTGCATTCTTCCTGTTTCGACCATTTCTGGGGTGTGAGATTCGACGAAGTCTCATCCACAAAGCTATGCTTTTCACAAAAGCCATGCTTCGATCAACAAATGATCAGCAACACTTCGTATGCCACATTACCAAATTGGAAATGTATCACTAGTAACCATCAACTACATAACCTCTGAGCTCGTACGTCTCAGAGAAGGGTGTTAAGCTAAGAGAATAAATTCTCCGCCACCAAACAGAAATGTATTTGATAGAAACCGGTTTTATATCTCAAAGTGTATTGTCAGACACACATCCATACAAGTCTGTTCCGGGTTCGAATAGAACCAAAGGCACTTCAAAGAAGCCCTTGCAATCCGGGTATTCACAATCCCGATCGGACTTCCCATCACATATGGAGATCTCTATACCGGCGCGACTCAGTGCAGAGACATTCGATAGGTAATCCTTTCGTTCTCGAAAATACCCGGTCTTCACCACCGTCTTCAATTGCACTCCCATTTCATCGTATCATTATTCGGAATGGGCTTTATGACATAAAGTCCTCTCCCGGCTAAACCGAATAATGAGCGCTAATTTTAAAATCATATGGATATATTGGGATCTCAATTAAGTCACAACATATTTCCCAAAACCTTCCTTTTAAAATGGTTTAAACAAATTTCCACTTTAATCTTTTAAACAAAAGATTCACCCTTTAAGATCCACTTACTTTTTGAAACCAAGGTTCACCAATCTTTCACAAAGATTCATTCATAGCTTTCAAAACTATTTTCATTTCAAATCTTTTATACAAAAGATACACTTTTAAGATCCTCTTATATTTGAAAACAAAGTTCACTAATCTTTAACAAAGATTCATTCATAGTTTTCAAAACAATTTTCATTTCAAATTTGAAATCCTTTCACAAAACTGGAAATTCTTTCCTTTATATAAAAGCTATTATTATTTGAAAACAATATAGAAATTGTATAAACCTTTCAAACCATGATTTCCAAAATAATTTCAAATAATATTTAACAAGATATAGTATATTCAAAACTAAATTTCAATTTCAAAACTTCCCTTTCAAAGGCTTTCCATATTTAATTCAATTTCATTTCCAAAACCATTTGGATTCAAACTTCAACTTTTAAAATAATATTTAGATTTCAAAATATCCGTGACTTAACCAATTTCCTCGTGAAATCCATATTTGTGTGTGTGTGTGTAGTGTAGTCCAGGGGTTTTACACAATAGTGCAACATCATCAATCATTATAGATTCAAACACAGCAATATCGATAAGCGGTATAATCTATAACGCTTATCTTCATTCACAGATTCATAGATAAATAATATAAATTCATCACAGATAAATAAATTACATTTATCACAGCTCAAATCAAAGTAATTCATATCACAGAGCATCATACATTAAGGATATCAAACAATTCAAAGCATTCAATACAATCCAAACATCCATAAGTAAGATCGATTAATCACCTGATTAATTCAAACCAGATTAATTACTCATGAATTCAATTACTAATCTTGGTTAATTAATATTAATTAATTACAACCCATTTAATTAATGAAATTAATTAATCAACCTTAATTATCCATCTTAATTAATTATTCTTAATTAATTAATTATCCTTAATTAATCACATTAATTAATTAACCTTAAGTTAATTACATAATTAATTAACCACTAATAAAAGTAATTATCTTTTAATCATAAATTAATTAACCTTTAATCATTAATTAATTAACCTTTAATTAATTATCCTTAATTAATTACATTTATTAATTAATCACTTTAATTAACCACTTTAATTAATTAACTTTAATTATTTTCATTAATTAATAAATCTTTAATTACTTAAGATTTAATCAGTTAAAAGATAAACCATTTATCTTTATTATTTTGATTATCGTTTAATCCTTATTTAATAACCTTTGGAAATAAACATCATTAACACATTAATTAACTTAAAAACCTTTAAGTTGGATTAATGATTAGAAAAACATTTCTTTTCTTAATTATTCGCTTAATTACAATAATTAAATTTATTTAAAATAAACTTTAAAACAAAGGTTATATATATATATATTTAAAACACTTTAAACTTAATTAATTTTAAATAATTTATTTTAAAACCTTTAATTAAATCAACATTTATTATTCAAAAGGAAATAGGTTAAGAAGTTGTTTGAACTTGACTAAGTTTTAAATAAAAAAAACTTATTATACTCTTTTATTCAAAACCTGCTATCATAACTAAACCCGAAGCAACCGCATCATTTCCCCGAGCTTGACCCGGAGCAACTCGCTCCATCATTTCCTTCGAGACAAACCCATAGCCACTTCGAGTTCGACTTCGAGAAAGCCTTCATCTTCTTCCCAAATCCATTCAACTGATACAACCCTGACACATGTGCACATGCACCAGAGCTCCGACCACCTTCGATCCTTTCCGAGACCACCAGCACGACGTCGATGACAACCTCTAACCGTACGACCACCCAGAAAACTGAAACGACGACATCCCAAAATTTAGCAAATCGACTACCCACTGAAACAAATTTGATCACCCACAAACGCCTCGTTCTATCGCCTTAGGCCACCAAAGGCCTCGAAATTCTGGTCAGAGCTTCGCCTACGTCCTACGTTTTGATAGCCACCGGTGCGATCAACTCCGTTGCGACGACGAAGCTGCAGCAATTAAAAATCCAACCACGACTTAAACATGGGTTTAAACCCTAAAACGTTATCGTCCGACCACCACCGTAGATTATCACTTCACCCAATATTTTTCTGATGATCTCTGACCACCAAGCCTGCTCCAGATTCAATCACGAGATCTACCTCCTTCCCTAATCGCCGAAATTTCCAAAAATTCATTTCACGTTCAATTTATAAATTCTCGAGATTTACTAAATTAAAAATCGTGATTTTTCTTTTAAAAATCATCATTTCCGAAAGCAAATCATATTATATAATTGATTCAAGAAATTAAGATACTTGGATTTTAGCATGCATTTGAGTTCACTGTAAATTTTCTTCCCAGACAAATTTTCTTCATTTTTAAATCTAAAAAATATTTTTAGAAGCTAGATCTAGATTATACAAACGAGTTTCATTCAGATCTTAAAGCCTAACATGGATTAGAGAAGAAGGATTTGATTTTTAAACAGGTTGAAAGCCTGTAAAACTTAGAATAGAGATACTTATGTCCGTTTCCAGACATGCACAGCCACATCCATATATATATACATGCAGGCATATTTATATCTATACAAATACTTTTCACAACATTATCATCATATGAAATCAAGATTCAACAGATTTCAAGCCTTAATAAAGTAGTTTACTCACAAGCAACAACAGATAAAAGGATTTAGTTTAGGGGTTTGCTCACCTGGAAAGTTGAACAGAGGACAAGCTTTGTTTTTTTTATGATCAGATCTGGAACTTAATTTGATTTGTTGATCTGTTATTTGATGTTGATTTGATCTTATTTATGTTTGAGTTTGAACTTGAATTTAATTGATCTTGAATCTACTATGTTTGCTTAGGTTGAACTGAAGTTGTTGAATTTTTTTTAGTTTGATTATCTCAGGTTTTGTTTTGAAGATGAAGAGAAAAAAATTGATGAAGTTTAAAACTGAAAATAGCCTGGTTTTCATTTTCTTAAGCTTGTGTTTTTAAATTTTCTCAAATGAAAATCATTTTGCTAATGGATCACTAAACTAACATTTGTCAAATGTATATTCTATGAAGCTTACAAATGTTACAAACTTACATTTTTATGTTTAAATCCCTTTGTTAAATTTTTATTTATTTATGTAATATGTTTTCTTATTTATTTGCAAATTTTCAACTTATATATATATTTAAATCCTTTTATTCTCATTCAAATTTTAGTTATATATACATATATGTGTTTCTTAAAATATAAAGAATTTCAAATCCAATTCTATTTACAATTTATCTGAAATCAAACATATATTTTACTTGTTCTGGAAAAATCAAATTAATTTACCAATTAATTCACCAATTAAATTCTAAAAATCAAATTAATTACTAAATTAAATTTGACTCAAAACCGGGATCGTTACAAATTCCCCCCCCCCCCCCCTTAAGAAAATTTCGTCCTCGAAATTTATAGAACAGGGAGACAAACAAAGAACAGATGAATGATAAAGAAATGGTTTACTAGATCAAACTGAAATTTTTATTCTATATTTGGCTTACCAAATCAAAATATCATCAATAAATACGAGAACAAACTCATTCAACACTTTACAAATTACTCGGGTCATCAGTTCTACGAAATATGCAGGGGTACTGGTTAGTCCAAAGGATAACTAACCATTCGTAGAATAAATCTGAACCCCAAAGAATAGATAAATGGATACAATTTAATTTAACTTCATATTTGTTAATCAATTCATTTCAATAAAATTTCAAATTCATTAAAGTTAAAATCGAAAAGCTGATAGGGAACCGATGAAGAGAATACAAAATAGAAATCTTTCTACTACGATTCGCAGGGCCACCACCACACCAAAGCTTCTTCTGTAGATGCCACGAAGCCGTCAAAGAATTGAAATTGGATAATGATCAAATAAGATCGATAGAGAAAGTTGTTTCTTGTTGTTGCAGAGTATCGACCATTTGTAGTGGTACTCCCCTATCCCCTACCTTGTCCTCTTCTTGCACTCATACTCACTATCAGTGAATAGTAAGAGAATTTACTGAGGCATACGGACAGATATCTTAGGGATACTCATTCTAGGGTATACTTCACCCTATCTCTAATGAGTCACCTAATGTGTTATACTCCAAAGCTAAAGTTCTTACTCAACCTTTAGCTCTGATACCAAATGTGACGACCCGGATTTTGGGCGCTCGAAAATCGACATTCATACTTCACTTGTATTAGAATGCCGCAGATTCAAATGTCGAAATCTAGTACGCTGGAGCTTATAACACATTAAGTACAACAACACAGCAGAAGAAAAACAATATATATCATTGATACAACAATTGATACAACAATGGATACAATATCTGGTACAATAAGATACAACAGATCCATAAATATCAGAGCAGAATACAACAGCAGAAAAGATAACAACGGAAGAGATAACTCCAATATGATCTTCAAAAGAGAGTGAATCCACAAACTACACCTCCAATCCAAAACTCCAAAGCAAAAGCTCTAAACTTCAAGCTCGAACCACCATCAAGTTGTAATGTAGCAAACTAGGTGACCATAAATGTGATCGCCAAAATCCAAAGACTCCAAAGAATTCCAAATAGAAAGCTGAAGGATACCGAATCTACATCTACTGTCTGACTATCTGAAAATTTAACTCTAGGCTGCTCGTGTGGAAAATTGTGGTCACCCAGAGTTTAGAAAGGGAACAATAAACTCCAGGTCAGTCATGGGACTGGTATGAGCAAACAAAAATAGTTTATCTTTAAAAAGAAATAAAAAGAAATCCGCAATGCTTTTTGGAAAATGAAACTACCATAAGGCATCCCCGCACACACACAATGCAAGCGCACAATGGAGGAGATTTCTCCTTATGATAGTCAAACATGCTTGATACGCGAAAATCCTTTTGATATTATTATTAGTGCATAGTGGAGAAAACATTTCGAAAGTATAATATTAATCTTAGCCAGCATAGACATTTCGTACTATGCCTACTATAGCTACCAATTAAACGGCAGGTCACCACCGTAAGTAAAAGGTAGGTAATACAACTAAAATCGTATAGGGCGCGTATTGTTTCTTTGGATTTCCAACAATGGTCAGGCTAAGGAACTTCCTGGGCCACATGGGTACGCCTCTGGAGGGACGCCCAGAGAATCTAACCGGATCTCTGCCAACACAAGGCCGGGTTACCTCTGTAACTAGGTAACTACTACACGAGTATGCCATCCCCCGGTCGTAACCAACCTTTATCCGAGAGCTCTCAACACCAACAACCACAAAGCAATAGATTTGCAGCAACCACACAAGTTAAGTATCTGGGCTCCATACCATGATACCACTTTTTATCTAGAAGGAAATGGACATACCCTAAAGGGCGCGACCCTCATAACCTTGCTGCATTCTTCCTATTTCGACCATTTCTGGGGTGTGAGGTTCGACGAAGTCTCGTCCACAAAGCTACGCTTTTCACAAAAGCCATGCTTCGATCAACAAATGATCAGCAACACTTCGTATGCCACATTACCAAATTGGGAATGTATCACTAGTAACCATCAACTACATAACCTTTGAGCTCGTACGTCTCAGAGAAGGGTGTTAAGCTAAGAGAATAAATTCTCTGCCACCAAACAGAAATGTATTTGATAGAAACCAGTTTTACATCTCAAAGTGTAATGTCAGACACACATCCATACAAGTCTGTTCCGGGTTCGAACAGAACCGAAGGCACTTCAAAGAAGCCCTTGCAATCAGGGTATTCACAATCCCAATCGGACTCCCCATCACAAATGGAGATCTCTATACCGGCGCGACTCGGTGCAGAGACATTCGACAGGTAATCCTTTCGTTCTCGAAAATACACAGTCTTCACCACCGTCTTCAATTGCACTCCCATTTCGTCGTATCATCATTCGGAATGGGCTTTATGACATAAAGTCCTCTCCCGGCTAAACCGAATAATGAGCGCTAATTTTAAAATCATATGGATATATTGGGATCTCAATTAAGTCACAACATATTTCCCAAAACCTTCCTTTTAAAATGGTTTAAACAAATTTCCACTTTAATCTTTTAAACAAAAGATTCACCCTTTAAGATCCACTTACTTTTTGAAACCAAGGTTCACCAATCTTTCACAAAGATTCATTCATATCTTTCAAAACTATTTTCATTTCAAATCTTTTATACAAAAGATACACTTTTAAGATCCTCTTATATCTGAAAACAAAGTTCACTAATCTTTAACAAAGATTCATTCATAGTTTTCAAAACAATTTTCATTTCAAATTTGAAATCCTTTCACAAAACTAGAAATTCTTTCTTTATATAAAAGCTATTATTATTTGAAAACAATACAGAAATTGTATAAACTTTTCAAACCATGATTTTCCAAATAATTTCAAATAATATTTAACAAGATATAGTATATTCAAAACTAAATTTCAATTTCAAAACTTCCCTTTCAAAGGCTTTTCATATTTAATTCAATTCCATTTCCAAAACCTTTTGGATTCAAACTTCAACTTTTAAAATAATATTTAGATTTCAAAATATCTGTGACTTAACCAATTTCGTCGTGAAATCCATATTTGTGTATGTGTAGTGTAGTCCAGGGGTTTTACACAATAGTGCAACATCATCAATCATTACAGATTCAAACACAGCAATATCGATAACCGGTATAATCTATAACGCTTATCTTCATTCACAGATTCATAGATAAATAATATAAATTCATCACAGATAAATAAATTACATTTATCACAGCTCAAATCAAAGTAATTCATATCACAGAGCATCATACATCAGGGATATCAAACAATTCAAAGCATTCAATACAATCCAAACATCCATAAGTAAGATCGATTAATCACCTGATTAATTCAAACCAGATTAATTACTCATGAATTCAATTACTAATCTTGGTTAATTAATATTAATTAATTACAACCCATTTAATTAATGAAATTAATTAATCAACCTTAATTATCCATCTTAATTAATTATTCTTAATTAATTAATTATCCTTAATTAATCACATTAATTAATTAACCTTAAGTTAATTACATAATTAATTAACCACTAATTAAAGTAATTATCTTTTAATCATTAATTAATTAACATTTAATCATTAATTAATTAACCTTTAATTGATTACCCTTAATTAATTACATTTATTAATTAATCACTTTAATTAATCACTTTAATTAATTAACTTTAATTATTTTCATTAATTAATAAATCTTTAATTACTTAAGATTTAATCAGTTAAAAGTTAAACTATTTATCTTTATTATTTTGATTATCATTTAATCCTTATTTAATAACCTTTGGAAATAAACATCATTAACACATTAATTAACTTAAAACCTTTAAGTTGGATTAATGATTAGAAAAACATTTCTTTTCTCAATTATTCGCTTAATTACAATAATTAAGTTTATTTAAAATAAACTTTAAAACAAAGGTTATATATATATATATAAAACACTTTAAACTTAATTAATTTTAAATAATTTATTTTAAAACCTTTAATTAAATCAACATTTATTATTCGAAAGGAAATAGGTTAAGAAGTTGTTTGAACTTGACCAAGTTTTAAATAATAAAAAAACTTATTATACTCTTTTATTCAAAACCTGCTATCATAACTAAACCCAAAGCAACCCCATCATTTCCACGAGCTCGACCCGGAGCAACTCGCTCCATCATTTCCTTCGAGACAAACCCATAGCCACTTCGAGTTCGACTTCGAGAAAGCCTTCATCTTCTTCCCAAATCCATTCAATTAATACAACCCTGACACATGTGCACATGCACCGGAGCTCCGACCACCTCCGGTCCTTGCCGAGACCACCAGCACGACGTCGATGACAACCTTTAACCGTAAGACCACCAGTCTGGTTTTCATTTTCTTAAGCCTATGTTTTTAAATTTTCTCAAATGAAAATCATTTTGCCACTTGTATCACTAAACTAACATTTGTCAAATGTATATTCTATGAAGCTTACAAATGTTACAAACTTACATTTTTATGTTTAAATCCCTTTGTTAAATTTTTATTTATTTATGTAATATGTTTTCTTATTTATTTGCAAATTTTCAACTTATATATATTTAAAGCCTTTTATTCTCATTCAAATTTTAGTTATATATACATATATGTGTTTCTTAAAATATAAAGAATTTCAAATCCAATTCTATTTACAATTTATCTGAAATCAAACATATATTTTACTTGTTCTGGAAAAATCAAATTAATTTACCAATCACCAATTAAATTCTAAAAATCAAATTAATTACTAGATTAAATTTGAATCAAAACCGGGATAGTTACAACCGCTCTGTCGTTGTTCATTCTCCATCGTCGCCAATGAGCTCTGTCGCCTCCATGCTACGTTCGCCATCGCCTGGAACGATCACCGCTGCCATCACCGTCGCGTATAGATCTAGACTCTAATCGATCATATCCTAAGCTGAATCATCCTTATATATTGACTTGGAGGTTGGGAATGGTGCACTAGTACTTCAGTGGTGATGGAGATAGTGATTGGCATTGGTTAAGTGTGATTTGTAGAGGAGGAGATGGTTGAATCCAACTTTGACTTGTTGATGATATAGCTTGGGTTTAGTATTCACTTTGGACATGTATGACTCGAGACAAGTCACACCTTCTCGTTTCAACCATCCCCTTTCATGAAATCGACTAAAACTTGATTACCGGATTAACTTCAATATGGCAATCCATCGCAGATTCGGATATATCGGATAACTCCATCACATTGCATTTCTGCACATCCAGTGTCTCTAAAAAAAGGAAGAACCTTCCATGTTACTTCGGACGACGGATCCGTTATCGATTGTTGATTAATAATGGGTAAGTACAAGAAAGGTAATTTCAAAGGACAATATGGATCGGTTTTTCTAATACAAGCGAGCTATCTACACAGGATGGACCATTCGTAGTGTTTGGGACACCAGACTCATTCCACATAAATAACACATTGCCATTTACCCCGGCCAATACTTGGAGTCCGATTTGTCAACACACGTCGACTTTCCTTGAATCCCAAGTGTTTACCATATAAGAATTATAGTTAGAAAAAAAGCATATCTGACTATGATCAATGAGTTTTATTGTCTAAAATGATGCGTCGGTCAGCACGCCGCAAGTCCATCGATGGATTGTCCACATCTGCAGGAGCAGAATCAACGACTGCTGCCCCAGCTCCTCCATCTATCCCTACGGGATCAAGCCAACCCATACCCTTTGATTTCTATGGCCCAATAGTTCCGGTCGAACCTGTACTTGACTAGTTGCCTCCTAGATTGAGAATTCTAGTCGATCCTCTAGAGCAAGCGCCATAAATTCTAACAGCTAAAATACTTAGGAATATATGTGTGCAGCACGACATCCGTAAGGGTGACGTTCATCTACCCACTCGAGCTGAATTTTCTCATAATCCACCAAAAGGTTTTTTTGCTTGCAACCAGTACATATGCTTGAGTGGTGCTATACCACCATTCAATCAATTCTTGTCAGTGGTGCTTCAAGACTTTTGATTGGCGCCGTTTCAAATCCATCTTGAAGGTTATATGCTCCTAAGTTCCCTATATATTCTATTCATGAGAACACTTGGGCGTCCCCCAAGACTAAACGAGCTAGCATTCCATTTGCACTTCACGATGAGACAGGACTGCCCATCTTTTTTAATTATCGAAGCCTGGAGGAGATGTAAGCTAATATCAGACCTTTATAATAAATGTTCGGCTTTCAAGAATGAGTATTTCTTTGTAAGGTGTCCAGAGGGCTTCAACTGCTTCTGGCTATCTAGAAGTAATTCTCGATTCCCTAGCATTTGCTATTTCAATTGGTTTTCCAATTCTTTATATTTCTTATCCTATCGTGTTTTATTGAAATAATCCCGAAGAGGGAATGCAATGATGAGCTTGACAAGATGCTAGAAACTTTCAAGACTGTAAGAGCTTTTGAGCATTCAATAAAGTTTCTCCTGACGAATGAACACCTCTGGCAATTAGGTTTATTTCATCTTGATAGATTTGTTGTGGATGATGAGCCGTCAATATCAAGTGGCCCTAGGAGACACACTCGTTCTTCTGCCCATGCTCGTAACTCTGTCAAGGAGGCTCAAGAAGAAGTGGATGGTCCGTCAGAGGAAGCACAGCCCGAAGAGATTCCTAGAGCTGATATAGACTTACCCTTCGGAGAGAACATTACGGGGAATAGGGATGAGGCCCACAGGATGTCTCCAATCCTCGAAGAAGAAGACGAAACATATTAAAGGAGAGATGGGAAACAGCATATGGTTGAGGAGAGAGAGGAAGAAGGCTTGAATGGTGACGATAGCTACTTTCGCATCTCCGTAGAAAGAGATGAATATTTCGGTGAGTCACTAGAAGTGAGTACTGATCTTCCTCAACTACCTTCTCCGGACTTATTAACTACTAAGGAATTGAGTCTCAAACCCCCAATTTCTCCTCCCGAAGAACAACCTGCTATCGAGACTCCATGGTCTGCTGGAGGTCAATCTATCGGGACCCCACGGGGGATACGCCTACTTCTGATTTCATGAGAGATGTCACCATCTATGTAGATGAACATGGGGATATCTCCATTAGCAAAATGATAGCTAAGTTCGGCTCAAAAATCGACATTTCCTCATGCGCATTTAGGACCAGTGGTGAAAAGTCTCCAACTTTTAAACCCTGCCGATATGGTTTGTAGAGTATATAGGGGGTCGTCAGCACTACACACTTCACTTTAAGATCGCAAGCACATATCTCTACATCACGTTAAGTTCCTATGTTTGAGTATTAACTTCATTCTTGTATTCATTTCAAGTACAATGGGACATGGATTAAATCAACAATTATGCCAAGATAACATCTCCCGGAAAGCTTAGACTTCTCATCCAACTTATCACTCTCCTCGCATGACAGATGAGGAAAGAAGAAAAAGGAAAGAGGATAAAGATCGCCACTTTGGGGTGAGAATGCGAGAGGGGAGATAAAAGGAAAAGAGACGATGAGAGCAGTGCCCCGGCAATGCGCACAAATGCCACAACGACTCTCATGAACACCGTGGGTCCTCGTAATCGATTACTCTCCTCATTTCAATGTCCAGACTACTGTGATCCAAGAAATTCCACTCTCTTGGGAGATGGCTGCTGTAGTAGCTCCCACTTCTTCCAACCAAATGGAAAGTTTTAAACTCCTACCATGTCCACCCATGCTTCAAGCTGCTTTTTCGAATCTGTTCTTCAGCGGAGTCAAGTTCGATAAGAAGATAAAACCCCTTAACAAGGCTACTTCTCTCAGCAATTTGGAGACAGTCCGCGAGGACATAGAAGCTGGTTGTGACTTTTAACGTCTCGTAAAAGCCCTATTGGATGTAAACCGTATAAACTATCAAGATATCCTCTCGTTCGAGGCCAAGAGGGAAGATCATTCCAAGGCGATTAAAATTTGTGACGATGAGATAAACAAGTTGAAGGCTGAGAGGGAAGCAGCCTTGAATGGTAAGGCTTCTGGCGATAGTCTGTTGATCGAAGCGAACCGAGGTCATGACCGAGCAATGATTGTGATCAAAAATTAGTTTAATAACTCTCATATTGAATCCAGGAAGTTGAAAGAGCAGCTAACTGAAGCATAAAATACTGTTAAATCTTGAAACCATACTATCGTCGACATGCTTCTATGGTCGTTGAGCAGGCTACGAAACTCACTCGGCTTCGTGAGGATAATGCGTAGCTTGTGAAAGAAAACGAAGAGGCCATTTCAGGCAAGTTGGTTGAAGAGATTGAGCACCTAAGCAACAAGTCCGAACTAACCGAGCTTCGATCAGAATACGATAATGTGATCGAGCAAATGGATGCCAATGTATTTCATCTATATACAAGCTGTGTAATGAACAAGAGCGGTCTGAGATGGCTTGGTGTTAATTATCCTCGGACTCTTGCCATGGTTTGGGAGGAAGTGTTGGTTAGATCTGAGGAAGCTAAGAATACTTTCTCTAAGGAGGAACTAAAGGCTGCCTACCTTGTCCTTGATGACATTGACTTCTTTGCCATTGGCAAAGAGATCCTTAGATAAGAAAGGGAGAAAAACACCATCGAGGCTGCTGCTAGAGCTCCTCCTAGCCCAAGCTCTTCGAGTCAGCAACAAATACTTGTACTAACTTCATAACAGCGATTGGTGACCATGTCGACGTCCACCGCTATAACCTTTGAAGTTAATCATGTATATGAAACGTTTGAAGCCTTAGGTGGGCCATATCCTACTCCAGCTATATTGTTCCCCTCGGAGATATGGACTAGTGGTGAAGCTTTTGAGATTGAAATTCACGACCATACTCCCGGCTTAGGTATTTCTCTTGTCTCTACGATGCTCCAGGCAATTCAATTTACTCCGGAGTCCTTTTCTAAATTGTGCACTTCCCTTTTCGAACTTATAGGTCGGCCATCTCTCCTGCCTCCTCCTTCAGCAAAGCAAGGCTCATGAGCCATCGCTATTTTCACTGCTTCCACCACCATTTCCACAGTGGCTTCTGGAACGATCGTAGTTTCTGGATCTGAGTCTAGGCCCAATTTCGAAAAGATAGGAGCATTATAGAGTCAAGAGGATGTCTCTTGTCTGCCCACGAGGAGGTGGTAATTACTAGTGAGTCGAGACCGACTGACAAAACGACCATGGTGGAGAGATTGGAGGAGAAAGGGGCTGGAGGTAAAGAAGAAAAAGGAGAAGTGGAAGCACAAGACTCCCACTACTATCACGATGATGGTGCCTAAGGAGAAAAGTGTAGTCGTCGAAGGATCAAAGGGGTCTGATCCCTCTGCAGGGGGAGAGACCGATTGACAAGGCAGGAAGAAGATCTTGATTCGCCTAAGCACGGGCAGCAAAAGAGGAGATAAAAGCGGAAAGAAGTGATGGGCTCGAGCATCAATGGAGCCGGGTTTCGGTGGTCTTTTGCCCATGTGTCTTTTGATTTTTTGAGTCTTTTGTACAAGTACAGAGTCTGTACTTAGCGTCTTTTCTTTTGTTACTACGTCGAGTCTATACTTTTGCTTTTTAATGTCCAAACTGGCCGACATTATGCGGGAACAGCCCTCGCTGTTTAATTTTGTACATAAAGTGATATAAATAATAAAACATTAGTATTTCTACTATAATCTCTTCTGTGTATTGTGCTTATTTATATACCATTGTATGTGTGCATAATACGATTGCTCATCTTGCAATTTCCATATTATACACTGCCGTACTGTGTGATAGACGATGTGTTCATTTATCGCAATTCTATGCATGTAAATGGTGTAAATAGTGTAACTTGCAGTTATTTAGTTTTACTGTTTTACTTAGCTCTGTTGTAGCTACAGAATTTTTGTTCGGCGTAATAGAACCATGGAGTGACTTTTATTTCGTCCAAGTGTTGGTATGTTGTATGCCCCTCAGTCCGTGGGACTGGTTACTCCGAATACTTGATGCGAGATTGGAAGCTCCAGGCGGCTCTTTGGTTGCCCCCAGTCAAGGATGTATCACAGCTCCTATCTTTGGGAACTTGCGGTCTGAATGCTCGATCCAAACACTGTTTACTTTAGATATGGTTGATTTTTTCCAAGTTTGGTATTGAAGTTGTATCCGCATATCAGCGGCTATTTTTTGAGACATGTGGACATCTCAATCCCTTTGATTTTCCTTCAACGTGGCCGATATCTAGGCGATGTTGATTTTTCGGAGGTAGGGACTGGTTTCTACCAATCCTCTAATAGATATATTTCCTAATGTTGCTGGAAAAACATCGGTACTTAGGAGGTTCTGACAGACGAATGATACTACCGGGGTAATATCGATGATTTGGGGTGTTGTTGAACATGGTTCCATTGGTTCAAGCGACAAAAGAATTGGATGCTTATTCGAACGCGGTTCCATTGGTCCAAGAAGCGAGGTGCGACTTATAGATTCACATGGGGGTTGGACCTTCCTGGTGCTGAAGGAGCAACACCGGTTCATAGAAGGCAGGAATCGATTTTCCCCATCGATCTGGTGGTTTGAGTCGATTGGCTTCTGTCGACTCGGTGGGTAGTTTACTTGAATGCGGTTTTATTGGTTCAAGAAGCGTGTGGGTGGAGCGTACTTGGATGCGGTTCCACCGGTCCAAGCATCGAGTGAATGGTTTTCGAGTCGATAGGATACCTCACCCCCATCGAATCAGCAGGTTGCTTACATGAATGCGGTTCCATTGGTTCAAGAAGCCAAAATGATTTTATTGACAAAATAAATAGGAAGGTGAATCTTTCCTATTTATAATGCCCTCAGTGCCCCTAGGTGGCTTATTCATGAAAATAGGAAATACATAGATAAATACTAAATAAAATAGTGCAGCAGCGAGTCGTTGTTCCAAGCATGTGGAATCTAGATTCCATCGACCATTGTAAGCTTGAAAGTTCCATCTCTAATCTTTTGTCCCATAACGTAGGGTCCTTCCCAGTTTGGGCCAAGTGCCCTTGTACCCAGGTAGATTCATTTTAGAATGAGATCTCCTACTTAAAAGATGTGGTTGCGAACTTTGGCATTGAAGTGCCGTGCCACTCTCTTTTGATGAGCACCAGTCCTTAGCTCGGCTTCTTCCCGCTTCTCATCGATTTGATCGAGCGATTCAAGTAGAAGCTGCTCATTTTCACTTTGGTTGAAGTGTCGTCTCCGATGAGAGGGAACTAACAGTTCCACTGGAATCATTGCTTACGAACCATATGCCATGGCGAAAGATGAGTGCCCGGTCGTCGATTTATGAGTCGTTCTGTAAGGCCATAATGCAAGCGGAAGTTCATCAACCCAATTTCCTTTAGCTTTTGTCACCCGTTTCTTGATTATGGATTTGACAATTTAGTTTACTGCCTCCACTTGCCCATTTGCTTGTGGGTGTGCCATCGCAGAGAAGCTCTTCTTGATCCGGAAACGCTCGCAGAAGTTCTTGAATTCGACACTCTCGAACTGAGTTCCATTGTCTGTGATGATTTTCTATGGTACTCCAAAACAGCAAATAATATTTTTAGTAGCGAAGTTAATTACTTTCTTAGTAGTGATGGTGGCCAGTGGTTCCGCTTTGGCCCATTTGGTGAAGTAATCAACTACGACGATAGCATATTTGGCTCCTCCTTTAGCTATTGGTAATATGCCAATTAGATCGATTCCCCAGATTACGAACGGCCATGGGCTGACCATTTGCGTCAGCTCTGTGGATGGGGTTCTTGTAATTTTGGCAAATCTCTGGCACTGATCGCAACGTCTAGTGTAGTCTGCTGCATCTCAGTTGACTGTTAGCCAAAAATATCCATAACAGAGGACCTTCTTTGCTAATGTCTGCCCCCCGACATAGTCTCCGTAGCTTCCTTCGTGGACTTCCCGAAGAATCCTCTTGGCGTCGTTGAGTAAGGAGGTGGAGAATCCCTTCCTGTAGAGCACTCCGTCTTGTAGTACGAATCATAGCGCCTTTTGAAGAAGCCTCTTTTGGTCATTCCAATCCTTGGGGAGTGCCCCTCTGAGCAGATATCCTTTGATCGATGTCATCCACGATTCCTCTTCCTCTATAGTTTCTAGAAAACAATCAATGTCCATCTGATTTATGCTAGGAGCTATCAGCGTCTCAATTGGAACCAGCCATATTGACTGTGCTTCCCCGGAACTGGCTAGTTTAGCTAGGTAATATGCTTTCATATTCTGCTCTCTCGGAATATGACTTATGGTATAATGTTCAATGTCGTTCAGCAATTCCCATTCCTTTGACAGATAATGGGCAAGGCTTGCCCCCTTTTCCTGATATTCCCCTTTCACCTGACAGACAACTAGCCAAGAATCAATGTAAATGTGCACAGCCTTTATTCCTAATTCCTTCACAATTTAAAGTCAAGTTATTAGTATCTCGTACTCCACCTCATTGTTAGTAGTAGGGAATCCAACCTTAGAGCATAATAAATAGATCATCCTTTGATAGTATTGAGAATGACTTCTGTTCCTAAGCATAAATCATTTGATGCACCATCGAGAAATAGTTTCCACTGTGACACTACTTCTGGAGTGTTTTCTTCTTCGCCATCTCGTATTGTGAACATAGCGATGAAATCTGCCAATTCCTATCCATTGATTGCCCTTATGGGTTGATAAGTGACGCCGTACTGACTAAACTCAATGTTCCATTTAAGAACTCATCCAGATGTCTCCAGGCGGTAAATACCTGCTTCAAAGGTTGATCTGTCAACACTTTGATTAGGTAAGCCTAAAAGTATGGGTGTAACTTCCTTGGTGCGATCAATAGGCAATAAGCCGGTGTTTCCAGTTTTGGATAGTTCCTCTCGGCTCCAATGAATCGCTTACTGCTGTAGTAAACGGGTCACTGGATCCTAACTTCTTCATGTACCAGTATTGCACTCAGGGAATGAGTTGACAAGGCTAGATAAATGAATAGGTCTTCCTCGTCCACCGATTTGGACAAAAATGGTGGGGTCTCCATATGTCATAATATTTCCTCAAAGGCGGTCCGGCAGGTCTGATTCCATTCGAAATTCTTCTTACCCTTCTTCAATACGTCAAAGAATGGTATACACTTGTCTGTTCTTTTTGAAATAAATCGACTTAGCACTGTGACTATTCCATTCATACTTAACAATTCCTTTTTGGTCATAGTGGCTATGATGTTCCGCAAATGAAGATTAGCTTCAATGGCCTTAGCATTCATGATGAAACCTAGAAATTTTTAAGGAGCTACGCTGAAAGAACACTTCGGTGGGATAAGCTTCATTCCATACTTCCAAACAATCTCAAACATTTTTGAGAGGTTGTCGAAGTGATTTCCTAACACACGTGATTTAACTAACATGTCATCCATGTAGACTTCCATTGTTCGTCCGATCTGATCCTTGAATATTGTGTTCACCAACCGTTGATAAGTTGCCCCAGCATTCTTCAGGCCGAATGGGATTACTCGGTAGCAATATAATCAAAGGTCGGTGATGTAGCTAGTGTTCTCCTGATTAGGTTCGTGCATCATAATCTGGTTGTATCCTGAGTAGGCATCCATGAATAAAAGTAGTTTGTGGCCTGCATTTCCATCTACAAGCTAGTCAATCTTAGGTAATGGGAAACTATCCTTTGGGCAGGCTTTGTTTAGGTCTGAGTAATCAACATAAATTCTCCACTTCCTATTAAATTTCCTAACTAGAACTGGATTCGACACCCATTTAGGATAGGTTGCATCATGGATGAACCCATTAGCAATGGCTTATCCACCTCTTCCTTCATCATAGCAGATCGCTTCAGGCCCAGACTGCATCTCTTCTGCCTTACAAGAGTATATTTGGGATCAATATTGAGTGTGTGACATGCTATCTCTGGCGATATCGCACACATATATGAATGCGTCCAAGCGAACATGTCCTGGTTGGCATGAAGAAATTTAATCAGTTCTTGTTGCATCTTGATTTCAAGTTGCGACCCTATTTTTAGGACTCAAGTTGGGTCATCCATATTGACAGGGACTGACACCGTAATCTCTGTCGGTGCCACGCATTCCTTCCTTGAACTCTCCTTTCTAGGATCCAAAGCCTTGTCGAAAACTATTATCCCCGAGCCAGGGGTGGTTCTATAATTGCTATGCTGACGATTTATGAATGTAGAGAGACTTCCCAACATTATTTCCCAATTTCGTTCGTTTCGATTCGCGTAACTCAACGACGTAATATTCTCTAGCACTACTTTGATCTCCCTTTATAACTCTAACTCCATTCTTTGTTGGGATTTTCATAATAAGGCACCATGGAGCCAAAGCGATCCTAAAATTAGCAAGGGCCGGTCGACCCAAGAAAGCGTTATGAGCTAACATTTCATCCATGATCAGGAAGGTTTGGATAAGGACACCATTTCCTCTCCTTCCTCGAACTCGATGCAAGTCGATCTTCCCGATTGGATATCTTGGTTCTCCTATAAAGCTATGGATTTTCATTCGGCAAGAAGACGCATCCTTCATTCTGATCTTCATCTGATCGAACATATGTCAAAACAAGATGTTGATAGAACTTCCACTATCCACCAGGACTTGGCATACAACTGCTGACCCGACTGACGGTTACCACCATCGGGTTGAGAGTCAGCATTTCTAGTCCTTCAGTGTCTCGGTATCAAAACACTATATCATCATTGAGTGTCCTTTGTTGCTTGGCTGGGGCACCATCCTCAATCACAAAACAAGTTTCTTTCGAAGTATGCATTAGTGAACTCTATTATCGCCTCATCTCCCCCTAACTTTTTTGTGTTAGGTGAGGTCCTCTGGAAATGGTGCCAATAACTAGTCTCTATTCCATCCATTTGGATTCTTCCCTGCTGGGTCTAGGTTGGTTCCCTTGAGTACTTGGAACTTGAGGTCCAAGGGGCTGGTCAGAGTTTTGCGATTTCTTCACGTACTGCTAGAGCCTGTTGTTCCTAATTAACTCCTCAATTAGATCTTTCAAATGTCGGCACTCATTCGTGTTATGCCCGCGGGTCTCATGGAAGTGGCAGAACTTTCCAGATTACTTTTGTTGCTTGAATTCTTACCTTCCTGAAAGGCTTATTGTATCGCCCGGCTCCATGAGTTACAAGGTAGATGTGCTCCAACTTGTCGTTCAATGGTGTATACTCCTTGAGTCTCAGGTTCCTGATCCGCTTTCCATTCCCATCACGCCTAGTAGTGTTTTGGTTTTTCCTTTTTTGATTTCTATGTTTCCATGCACTTCCTGTTGTGGTTCCAGAATTGTTTCCATCCTGGTTGGCTACTACCTTACCTTGAATTATCTTCTTTGGTTGCACAGTGGCAGTCTTGCCTTCTAATGCATCTGCCTCTTCCACCCTCGGATACTGACTCACCTACTGATTGAACTCCTTCATGGTGGTTGGTTGTTTCATCTTAATCCATCTTCCAAAGTATATGTCCGGATGGATAGATCGGACTAAAGCCATGAATACCATATCTTCATTAGGATTGCTCACTTTAGTAACCACGGTATTAAACCACTTCATAAAGGTTTTTAATGACTCATTTGGTCCTTGGAAAAGGCCAAATAGAGACATTACATCTTTTGGATATGTCGTGTGAAGCTTGAACTGTTCCAAGAATTTCCTTGCCAACTCGTCAACTGTAGAAATGGATCTTGGTCGGAGTATGGTAAACCACATAGAAGCAACACCTTCTAGGAAGATAGGGAAACATTTGCAGTAGACTACATCCATTGCCCTAGCTCCATCCATGTGTCAATTGTACTTATATAAGTGCATTTAGGGTCTATCGTCCCGTTGTAAGATGGCCTGGTGGGCACTATAAACTTCTGGGGGGATTCTTTCCTTAAAATGATTTTCGTAAATGGAGTTCGGCTTGGTGCAGAACCCCAATCATCATCCTTCCTGCCCTTACTTTCTTCCAGCAAGCATTTAACCATGTTCGCAATGAATGCCTCACTAGTTCGGTAGTCCATAGGTCGACTGTCAAAGGTTACGCCAAGCAATTTACTCCACAAAATGGCCTTGGTTTGCCAACTGAAGTCTAGGTTCTCCATTCTCCGGGAGAACCACCCCTACAGGGTCCCACTAGCAAGTTGTTGGCTTTATGCGGTGGTTTGAACTTCTTTTTCGACATTTTTCCTGCCTATGTCAGCATTGAATTCCAGTCCTTTAGCATTGAGTTGCATGTCATCCTCAGAATCAGAGAGAAGCATCGCAACATTCCTTATGGAGCCTTCGCTCCAAGGTTGGAGTTTGCGGTAGGATGTCCACTGGCAGGAAGGGTACTTCCATTACCTTCAATAACATTTCCAATTGCTCCACCAGTTATCTCCACTTTCTTTTGCTTGCCATCCCTCCTATTCAAGCCTGAAATGGAGGAATTTTCCTATTCCGTAGCCTCTGCAGTTTTCGGCCTAGTCCTCAAGGCAGTTGGTGGTTGCAGCGCTAGTAAAGCATCTATTTTGACCATAAGAGCTTTTTGGCTATCGGCCATCTATTGGTTAAGGATATCAACCATCCAGTTAAATTCTCCTTTTGTCATAACTTCATGATGAGCAGAAGATTCTGATGCTTGATTCCAGTATTAATTCCCGTTGGTAAGTTGGTGATGTTGTTGCCTTCAACCTGTTGGCATTTGGTCCATCACTACCAACTGTTGCACCCGCTGATCTCCCGGAAGTTGTTCTCTTTCCTCCCGCCATTGATCTTCAATGGCAAGTCTTCAAACCCTTTTCAAAGTAGCCTGGGTTCACTAGTTCTCAGTGAAAGCACCAAAATTTTAACCCAAATAATGAATCAATACCCTGGAGTGTGATGTGAAAGCACCAGCCCAGTTAGAACATAGCAAATGTAATAGCAAATAAGAGAAAATAAATGAGAGACAGTGATTTTTATAGTGGTTCGGATGTTAACTAAGCCTACGTTCACTTTACAGCTTTCCTTATTGATTTAATCTTGATAGAGTATGATTATAAAGTGATTGAAAGAGACTTAGTCACAAGTACAAGTGTTAGACGGATTCAAAGTCCTAGAATTTCCTAAAGGAACTGCCTCGGTGACCATGGAGTGGAGGAAGAGTTGAAGAAATGACATGGCTTCCATGTAGTAATGGCAGAAATCCGATCCTTTCTTGGTTACGATATGGTTTCCAGTTATAGTGGTAGTAGCCATCTAGGACCAGAAGCCCACTACCAGAGAAGTGCACGAAGTGACCCAAGGAAAATGATGACCACCCAAGTTAAGGGCTAGATTCAGTGCCGAATTAAGGCTCTTAATCCGGTAACAAATCTAATCCTTGGACTTTGGGTGATCAAACCCTTTTGCATTGAGTTTCATACTTCATCTAGATGCTCTCTATGTAATTTGGTAGATGGTTGATGAATTTTGATTATCGTTCTTCCATGACTTAGATTATCATTTCATTTGGACCGCCACATCTTCATTCTTGATGATAGGCTCTCTGGAAATCTACAAAACTTTAAAAAAATATGCATAGGATGACCAAGGGATCACTCTTGCAAAGTGGGAAGATGCCATGATGCGGTATCTATATTCGGTACAGAATTAAGAGGCTTAATTCGGGTCGAATATAATACCTAGCCAATTTTGGGTGCAAATTTTTTTGAGCTCTTCCTTTTGTTCTTCTAAGTGTCTTTGCCAGGTTTCAGGTCATTCCGTCTACATATCGAAGTTTTAACTCCTACTGATTTCTGCTTGGTTAAAAACCCAGTTAACAGGTACAATCCAAAGATATAACTGATTATGTAAGATGAATTTAACCAGGCCAAAATAGACATCGCTCATTAAATTGTCTAATAAGAACTCTGGCACATTGAACAAAAACTATAAATTTCGTATCAATGTCGAGAAAGGAACTTCCTTAGTTGTCAATATGCCATAAAGAGTATTGACTCCACCATATGATATGATGCACAACTTGGAATAGATTCCATGTACATTATTAGAATATGATTGTGATAGTTGTACACGGCTAGATATTATTCATCGACCGCAAATATGACTTCAAGAATAATGCAGTTGGAATGTAGCAAGAAACATTGATGTGAATAACATCGTAAATTTCAATCATTGAAATTAACGTAATAGATTTGTCAATAAATGTGCTTAAAATAATTTGGATTTTCGTTGCAAAATTATCACCCGGTATGATTTTTAGTTTTAGGACTTTCATGTTGAACAAAATTATAAATAATGATTTAGAATAAATTGTTTGCACATAATAACCAAAGTGTCTCAAAGTTAGTGGAAGCGATAATTAAGTTTGTGAGTTTCAGATAAGATCCAAAGAATTGATTCAAAAGTGCATCAAATTTGAGAAAATATTTTGACAATGAAATCAAACAGTTTGGTTTCAAGTCGAAATGTAACGGAAGTGTGTGTCTGTAAGGAAAAAATATTAATAGGCACTAAGATTTTTCAAAATAATATACTACTGATTATTAAAGATGTACCTGTGTTAAAATCGGTTTTTAGTCTAGTTGTTTAATACTCAACTTTTGATTTGAAAATAACATCATTTATAGTTAGTATAAAAGGATGTTTGGATTGCCCCAAAATGGTATACATAGACGACATATTAAAATGTTATGGAGCATATCAGATGCAATCCTTATGCTTTGGTAATGAGAATTATCATATATGTTGTGGTATCTACAATATTGCATTTAGCTTATGTATTTGATACATGGAGCGAGTATTGAATCATAATCAATATTACTAAAATGGCAGTGAAGTTTGTTCTCGAGTATTTAATGAAATATGAGAAATTGCTTATGCGGACAACGAACTCCTTATGAAGGAGTATTCGAAATCAAACTTCAAAAGTAATATCGAGTATAGTATGTCAATACTAAATTCATGTAAAACCTTAGTTAAGGAGGTTTAAGCTCGAAATGTTCCAAATGCAAGGTTGTGGCTGATTCTAATCGAAGGTTAAGTACATCGCCTTGAATAGCACCGCAATAAAAGTTGTATATACAATGTACAAATTTATAATCGAGCTAGTGGTGATTCCAAATATTGAGAAACCTATAACATTGTTATGCGATAACAATGTTGTGATACGGTTGTGAAAGAACTTAGAGCTCATTTAGAAGTCTAGAAACATACTCTGAAAAGTTCCATGTGACAAAGATAGTTTATTATCATTGGAGAGTGTTGATGACTAAGTAGATAAATAAGACAATATAGCGTACCCATTCTCTAAGGGACTAACTCAATTAGTTTTAAGAAAACTGATCAAAGGAATAGGAATAAGATTCCTTAATTAACCCTAAGTGCAAGTGAGAGATTTAGAGAGTTAGGGGTATGCCGTAGGAGAAATTGTGTAATTTGTTATATATATATATATATATATAACCAATTTTGTTCAAAACAAAGGTATTTAATTTCTATTATATACTTTTTTATATTGTGATATAATTAATTAAATTAATAAATTTAAAGTATATTAAAATAGAAAATTATTAAACATGTTATGTGATAATATTAGCAAGGATTTGTGATTATGATAATATTATCATAATACAAAATCATATTACTTTAAATATTTCTCGTTAAGATATTCCAAGAAAGGATGTCGATACATCTATTAAGACCAGAGTGCGTAACACTCTCCAAATTTTGGGTAGTGTATTACTCATGGCTGCAAAGGACCAAGGGTTTTGCATTGATAGTTACCGGATAACTATGGAATGACTCACCCGAGACATTCCTGTTGGTTAATAACAACTTGGTCAAACAGGGTATATCAAAATGACTATATAGTTCTCTCGACTTTAAAATACCACTCAGCTTCACTATGGATACTCCACTTTGATTATAGTTAAATCATGGCATGATGACCATCGAGCAACCATAGTCAGGTCTAAGTTAAAGCATTGGAAATGAAACAATATTCAATAGAGTATTCATCTCCTTAGTTCTATGAGATTAGTATCGTAACCGGCTATAGTCAACTTAAAGTCAAATCTTTAGCCAGTGTAGTACGGTTAATAATAAATGTTATGATTAAACAATGAACTTTACCTGTGGACTGACCAAGTTGAATATGGATGATACTTGAATTTTGATGAATTTTGACCAAAACAAAATTCCACAAGTCACAAAATGATATAGTGTTAACGAAGAGAATAGGCGTAAATAATCATCGCTAAAAGGTACCGCTTAAATTGTATAATTGAATTTTGTTAAGAAAGATTTATAAGCGATAAATTCAACCAAACCGTCACTCCACTAGCTAAGGTGAGAAGTGAATGTTAATATTCCAATAGTTTGATATTAATTGCTAACTAAATGTGCACCTACGAGTCGTACAACCATATTGGTGATTTTCCGAAATACCACACGATCTAACTGATTTGTAAATTGTTATAAATTAAGTAAGTTAATATTTATGAAATATTATTTATTTATTTGATGTACTCGGTGATTGGTAATTTTTTGGGAACCATTAGTAATTAATTCGGTTCGTATGCCAAAGTTATATATGTATGTATCGATATACGATATCAATACACAGTTATATATAATTTAAATTCTATTAATCACTAAAATGTTTTAGAATGTTGGATGGCCCATCTAGCCTATGTTATGGCCAACCATAAGATGGAGGGAGTGGAGTTTTAATTTTATGTCTAGATCTAAATACTTGGTAAAAGGAGAAATAGTAAAAATAGGAGAATTTGTCTCATATTCTCTCCTTATTTAAACCAAGATAGCCTCCACAATTTACTGTTTGAATCTTCCTCGCTCTCCCTTAGGTCGTGAGCATCACCCCACCTGAAGGAACCAGGCCGGGTCGCATTGGGGTAAATGGGTGAATTTCAATGAATTTTTTTCATTTTTAGATCTTATTGAGCCAATGTATTATTTAGGTCCTATCTAAAGTATTTTAAATAAAATCTTTATTTTATTTAATTTTTTTAAATAAATGTATTGATTTATTTATATAATATATTATGTGTATGTGTATTAAATACACTTATATGTTTATAGTACACGTGCAACATATAGGAAGTCTAGATATGCCCGTATATAAGTGTTGGGATTTACACTACAATAGGCACATTTATCCCTTTATATATGTATTTACTATCCATGGTTTAATTTAATATTTATACACACACAGATATATACATGTATAATAATTTTAATAATTTTATTTATTTAAAATATTTGACCAATTCAAAATGGTTTGACTTAATATCTAAAATATTTTATGGTAGTCTAAATTTAAAACCAGATCCAGATTTAGTTAAAAATATATTTTAAATCTAAATTCAAATTTCAAATATAGATGTTTATATATATATATATATTAAAATTAATATTTAAAGATTTTATATTTAGTTTAAAATATTTATTAATAAATTATTAATTAATAAATATATCTACATATGTTAAAAAAATATTTTTTTAACTTTTGAACGAAATATATTTTTAAACAAAAATTAATTATTTATATATATATATATAATGTAAATCCTTACACGTTTACCTTAAGATTGAAAGAATTATAATGTACATTTTTTAAGATACATTAGTTATTTAAAAGGTTTAAAACACACACACACACACACACACACACACACACACATATATATATATATATATATATATATATATATATTGCTAATTATGTCTTAATATATACACACACACACATATTCAAATATAAAAATATGTATGCACAAAAGAATAGATTTAATTACATATTATATATTTTTAGCTACAAAAATTATATTTTAAATTTTATGTATAAATACTTAAAATTCATTTAAAATTTCTAAAATACTTCTTTTAGTTGGCTAAAATGAATATGTATACACACACACACAACATAAATGAGATGATCATCATATGTGGTTATAAATGGCATATAAAATAGGAAGTTACTAACAACCTGTAGCCAATGAAAATCACCTTGAATATTGAATGAAGCTTCTTTAGATGTGATCTAAACTCCTTCAGAAAGTGCAGGTGACTAAATGAGAATATCGTTCCTTGAAATTAAATTTGTTTTGAATTTGATTTGGAAGTGAAGGGATAATTCCCTTGTCGCTTGCAGCCAAGATGTAGTAGAGAGGAGACAAAAAGTTAAAATTAAAATTAAAGAGGAGAGGAGGTTTAAATAGGCCCCAAAATTGAGTAAAAAGTATAGATACAAATCTCCTTGTTTCCTTTATCTTTTAACCAATTCAAAAATAGTTTTTTGCATTCAAAATTCACCCCTCCCCCTTACCTTATGTCCAGCCATAATATGGGTCATATGGGACCACATAACTCTGCAAATCCAATTGGCATTTAATTAATTTAAATCCAATTCAAATATTTATCGAGTATACCGATGCATGCATATATAACTTTTGCATGCGCACTCTATTAAATAACAATGAAACTCAAATATATCAAATAGATTAATATTTCATAAATATTAATTAATTTATAACAATTATAATTTAATTAAGTTGTGTGGTATTTTGGAGTATTCAACATTGCGGTTGTGCGATTCAAAGGTGTAAATTCAATCGGCAATTAATATAGAACAGTTTGAAAATTAACTTTCACATGTTACCTTAGCTAGTGGTGTGGCGGTTTGGCCAAATTTATCACTTACACATTTTTCGATAAAAACCAATTTCACTATTTTAATGCTATCTTGTAGTAGTGATTATTTACACCAATTCTCTTCATCAAAACAATATCACTTTAGGATTTATGGAATTTTGTATTAGTAAAAATTCCAATATCGTCCGCATTCAACTTGTTTAATCCAAACACAAATTCCTTGGTTTAATAATAACAATTATTATTAACCATACTGCTCTGGCTAGAGACTTTGACTTAGAGTTGACTATAGTTGACTGTGATACTAATCACATATAACTGAGGAGATGAATTCTCTATTGAACAATGTTTCACTTTCAGTGCTTCAAATTAGACTCGCTGTAGTCATTCGATGGACGTCGTGTCGTAATTTAACTAAAATCAAACTAAAATGTCCACACTGAAGTTTAATGATATTTTTAAGTCGAGAGAACTATATAGTATCATCACTTCAAGATTTTCTGTTTGACATTAGTTATATTAGCCAACAGAAAACTCTTGAGCGGGTCATTCCATGTTTATCCAATAATTATCAGTACATAACCACTTAGTGCTTTCAGTAGCCAAGAGTAGTGCACTGTCTGTTATGGTGGATTTCGATCGAGACCGCTCAAACTAAATCCCCAAACGCACGCGGAAAAGCTAGATCGTGATAGATAGTGCAAAACAACCAAACACTCGAAGAATTCAATAAAACCAAATCCAAACACGATCACAATAACACCACAAGCAATAAAGAATAATAAGCAATAACGAAACAATAAATCACACACCGATTTATAGTGGTTCCACTAACGTCGCGTTAGTGTACATCCACTTTGAGAGAGCTCTTTTATTATCACCAAATGAGAAGAGTACAAGAGATTGATTACAATGTTCTATTCAATAAGAATCAATGTTTGTGGAGATTAGAATTGAAGAAATAGAGTTTTGCCTAAAACCCTAATTAATGGAGGACTAAACCCTAGATTAGATTGCTTGATCTCCTCCTTCTATCAGACCTGAAGAGAGTATATATACTAATAGAGAAAACCTTGGCGAAAGACCACTTTGCCCTTCACAAATCACAAAACAGCTCAGAAAACCCGGCCCAGGAAAAAATAGGATTATACCGCCTCAGACGTCTGACCTCTGGCCTCAGACGTCTGAGCCAGGTTCAATATGACAGAACCAGACAGGCCCAGACGTCTGGCCAGAGGGACCAGACGTCTGCAGGAGGTTTCGGGAACCAGTCTGAACCTCGTCAGACGTCTGGCCCTCTCAGCCAGACATCTGACCTCAAACAGCAAAAACAGCACCAGCTTCTTCCCTCCTATCTTCTTCCTCCGGACTCCGATTTGCGAACCGTTTTCTCCGACACGAAGCTACATTCATCCTCTTCAATTCTCCATCATATAGTGTCACAACATTTAACACTCTACCTTGACACTATATCCATCTCCAACACCAATGGTACCATACCATCAACAACCGATAGCTCCAACTACCAACACTTCTACCTTCAACCAAACATGAATGTTTCCCCAACGGGTTCCGGCAAAGCCACCCCCATCGCACTCCATCAATGAGTTCAGGCACAAAGCCCCCACCCACCAATGAAATGTTGAAAACATCCAACACTGTCTCACCAAAGACAAGAGCACTAGGAGTGTAAACTAGTATTACACCAAGAAGATAGAACCACAATCTCATACCAATACTCTTCCTCGTCTACACAAGTATCTCTCTCAACCGTGCCACCCCGTGGCACCTAGCACTTCTCCAAGTGAATCAAGTCCGAGCAATGCTCGAACTTCCCAACCGGCAATGCCTTAGTGAACATATCCGCCGCGTTTTCCTTTGTGTGCACCTTTCGAAGATATACTTGCTTATCCTCATCCATGGCTACCAAGAATGACTCCCTCACTTCTATATGCTTGGTCCGTGAGCTAAATGCCAAATTCTCCGCCAAATGAATAGCACTTTGGCTATCACATTGAACATCAATGCTATCGTGTTCAATCCCCAAGTCACACAACAATCGCTTCAAATAGAGTGCTTCCTTCGCCGCCTCCACCGCAGCTATCAACTCGGCCTCCGTAGTGGATAAAGCTACTACGGTCTGCAATCCAGATCTCCAACTTATGGCCGTACCACCAAGTGTGAAGACATAACCGGAAGTTGACTTTCTCCTATCTCTATCACCGGCGTAGTCCGAATCACAATAACCAACCAAGTAGCAACTCCTTTTCCCACTACCGCCAAAAACAAGACCATGAGATGACGTACCCTTAAGGTATCTCAATATGAGCTTCACAGCTTCCCAATGCGATTTTCCCGGATTAGACATGAAACGACTAACCACCCCGATGACATTTGCTATATCGGGCCTTGTACACACCATAGCATACATCAAGCTTCCAACCGCACTTGCATATGGCACCTTTGCCATATAAGCCTTGTCTTTCTCCAAGATAGGTGACCCTTTACTCGAAAGCTTCACATGCAAAGGTAAAGGTGTATTTGACGCCTTTGCATTCTCCATGCTAAACCGGCAAAGCACTTTCTTAATGTACTCCTTTTGAGTCAATTTCAACTCAAAATGCTTTCGATCCCTTTCTATTTCCATGCCCAAAATCCTCTTTGCTTCTCCAAGGTCCTTCATTTCGAATTCCGACTTTAATTGCAATTTCAACTTGTTGATTTCATTCTTGTCCTTCGAAGCAATGAGCATGTCGTCCACATACAAGAGTAAATACACCCAACAATCATTTCCCAACTTCTTGAAATACACACAAGCATCCTTGACGCTTCTATTGAAACCATTTTCAAGCATAAAATGATCAAATCTCTTGTACCATTGTCTAGGTGATTGCTTCAACCCATATAGTGATTTCTTCAACTTGCACACCATATTTGACTTACCATTTACAAAAAAAACCTTGCGGTTGCTCCATGTAAATGTCTTCATCCAAGTCACCATGCAAGAAGGCGGTCTTCACATCAAGTTGCTCCAACTCCAAGTCGTGAATAGCAACTATGGCAAGTAATATCCGTATGGAAGTATGGCGCACGACCGGTGCGAATATCTCATCATACTCCATACCCTTTCTCTGTGCAAACCCCTTAGCCACTAGCCTAGCTTTGTATCTTCCATCGTCCTTCACCTTGTATATCCATCTGCATCCTATAGCACGGTTTCCTTTAGGAAGCGGAACCAAATTCCAAGTTCGATTCTTCATCAATGATTGCATCTCTTCCTCCATGGCACAAATCCACTTCGAGCTATCACTCGAATTCATGACGTCATCAAGGTCCAAAGGCTCATCTTGGACTACATGAAGCGCATAGTCCAACTTATCTAAGATAGTTCCAATCACCATATCTTTCGGGTGGTCTTATGGGACGACGCCCAACCCGAGTAGCAATATTTTCACCCAAACTCCTTTCGGCTCCACCTTGAACCGAAACTTCTCCAGGCGCGTGTACATCACCAACACTACTAGAGGCACCACGTGGACTTTGTGATGTAACATCAACCGCATTTTCTTCACAAGCACCTTCAACTACTCTACCTCCTCTACCACTGGGACGAAATGGTGGAATAATTTCCTTCTCCTTCGATTCATCACAAACCAAGACCGGAATATCCGATGAGCTCTCATTCTCCTTGAACAATGCCGACTCATCAAAAGTAACATGATGAGAGTTTGTCACCTTCTTCATTTCCGGATTCCAAATCCGATAGCCTTTCACTCCATCCTTATAGCCAAGCAAAACCCCCTTGAAAGCTCTTGGTTCAAGCTTATCATTACCCGGATCATGCACATAAACCGGACTTCCAAAGACACGAAGATAGCTCAAGTCAATACTCTTTCCCTTCCACACTTCCTCCGGAATTTTGTTATCAATAGCCGAGCACGGAATTCGATTAATGATATGCACTGCGGTTGACAAAGCTTCGGCCCAAAATCCCTTAGACAAACCCGATGTCAATCTCAAGCATCGAGCTTTCTCTAGTAGAGTACGATTCATCCTCTCCGCAACTCCATTTGATTGCGGATCTCCCGGTATAGTAAAATGTCTCTGAATCCCATGGTGCTTGCAAAACTCTAAGAATTCTCCGGAAACATACTCCCTGCCATTGTCGGACCTAAGAACCTTCAAGGACTTACCACTCTCATTCTCAACAAGAGCCTTCCATGCTTTGAACTTTGCAAATGCCTCCGACTTGGCCTTCATTACATACACCCAAACTTTACGAGAAAAATCATCTATAAAGGAAATATAATACTTTGCTCCTCCCAAAGAAGCTACCGGTGCCGGTCCCCATACATCTGTGTGCACATACTCAAGAACATTTCTTGAATCATGTTTTCCTTCACCGAATGATACTTTTGTTTGCTTCCCCAAGACACACTCTTCGCAAAACTCCAATTTGTTGAAACTCCCACCATTGATCATCTCCCTCTTCCAAAGAATCTCCAAACTCCTCTCCGAGCTATGACCCAACCTCAAATGCCACAACCTTGTTGCATCCAAGCCATGAGAACTATCAACACCTACACAAGTTTCACCTTCTACGGTCTCTCCACGAAGCAAATAAACACCATGAGCCCTAGCACCTTTCATGACCACAAGTGCCCCTTTCGAAACCCGTAAACAATCACTCTCAATAGTGATCTTACATCCAAGAGAATCCAATTTCCCCAAAGAGATAAGAGACTTCCGAAGTCCCGGAACATAGCGTACATTAGTGAGAGTACGAACCACTCCGTCAAACATTCGAATTTACACGGAACCAATGCCTTGAGATATACACATAGCACCATTT
Organism: Allium fistulosum; assembly: GCA_030737815.1. NCBI lineage: Eukaryota > Viridiplantae > Streptophyta > Magnoliopsida > Asparagales > Amaryllidaceae > Allium > Allium fistulosum. The sequence continues at coordinate 940,389,282 of CM060908.1, read as the reverse complement.
CCCATAATAATTGAATTTCCCTCTTTAGCAACAAGAGATGAAAAACAATTCCTATTAGGCGTTATATGATACGACGCCCTCGAGTCGAGCACCCACTCACTACCAGAAACATCCGATGCTACCGCCGTCAACACATCTACGTCTTCCTCACCAAAATCTCTCTCCACCGCTACAGATGAAGATGCTACTTCCTTTTTCCCATTCTCCTTGTCCGGACATTCATTTCTCCAATGACCGTGTTTCTTACAAATATAGCACTTGCCTTTGCTCTCCTTTGATTTTCCTCTCCAACCGAGATTCCTTGATTTAGAACGCCCCCGGTTGTCCTTCTTCACATATCTTTCCTTCTCCACAAACAAACCTTGACCATTACCGGCACTACTACCACTAACACTCAACTCCTTCATTTGATCTCTCAATTCCTCACTAAGAAGACCCGTCTTGACATCATCTAACGTCAATGTATCCCGGCTATAGATCAAACTATTTGAGAAACCCGTATAACGGTTCGGCAACGAACATAACAATATCATCGCCTCTTGCACTTCCTCAATCTTCAAATCTACTGCCTTCATCTTCATTAGCAAATCATCAAACACATTCAAATGTGCCTTTAGCGAAGTTCCTTCTTTCACCTTATAGGTGAAAAACGTTCGCAACAAGATCAAACGATTAGTTAGAGACTTCTTCATATACAATTCTTCCAACTTGTCCCAAATTCCCTTAGCGGTGGTCTCACCGCTAATTTCAGAGATCACATTCTCTCCCATAGCAAGTTGAAGTGTAGTAAATGCCCACTCTTCCATTTCTTCTCTCTCGACATCCGAGATGTCCGTCGGCAACAAATGTGTATCAAACACCACTCGATGTACTCGGTTCCTCCTTAGAACCGCTTTCATCTTCCATTGCCATTTTTCAAAATCATTATCGCCATTCCACTTGTCGATAACCAATTGCGATCCCAACGCCACATACGACCCACGTACATACGGCGCTATACCACTTGAACTAGCCATTGAATTTTCAGAATTATCTGTTTCCGGCATTTCAACAACCACCTACCAACTCCAAAGCTCTGATACTAAATGTTATGGTGGATTTCGATCGAGACCGTTCAAACTAAATCCCCAAATGCACGCGGAAAAGCTAGATCGTGATAGATAGTGCAAAACAACCAAACACCCGAAGAATTCAATAAAACCAAATCCAAACACGATCACAATAACACCACAAGCAATAGAGAATAATAAGCAATAACGAAACAATAAATCACACACCGATTTATAGTGGTTCCACTAACGTCGCGTTAGTGTACATCCACTTTGAGAGAGATCTTTTATTATCACCAAATGAGAAGAGTACAAGAGATTGATTACAATGTTCTATTCAATAAGAATCAATGTTTGTGGAGATTAGAATTGAAGAAATAGAGTTTTGCCTAAAACCCTAATTAATGGAGGACTAAACCCTAGATTAGATTGCTTGATCTCCTCCTTCTATCAGACCTGTAGAGAGTATATATACTAATAGAGAAAACCTTGGCGAAAGACCACTTTGCCCTTCACAAATCACAAAACAGCTCAGAAAACCCGGCCCAGGAAAAAATAGGATTATACCGCCTCAGACGTCTGACCTCTGGCCTCAGACGTCTGAGCCAAGTTTAATATGACAGAACCAGACAGGCCAAGACGTCTGGCCAGAGGGACCAGACGTCTGCAGGAGGTTTCGGGAACCAGCCTGAACCTCGTCAGACGTCTGGCCCTCTCAGCCAGACATCTGACCTCAAACAGCAAAACAGCACCAGCTTCTTCCCTTCTATCTTCTTCCTCCGGACTCCGATTTGCGAACCGTTTTCTCCGACACGAAGCTACATTCATCCTCTTCAATTCTCCATCATATAGTGTCACAAAATTTAACACTGTCCAGCATTTGGAGAGCGTTACATACTTTAGTCTCAACGAATGTATTGATATCATGTCTCGAAACATCCTGAATAGGAATATTTAAAACAATATGTTCTTTTAATATGATAAATTTCTCATGATTACAACACATCGCAATTACTATCACATAACATATCATTTAAGGATTTTGTATTTAATATACTTAAATTAAATAATTAATTAACATAACAATATGACAAGTACATAATAGAAAAAAAACACCTTTTATTTCAAATGATATTTTATTACAAAGTTAATAATTTTCAATAAATTGCATAATTGCCCCTAGGGCATACCCCTAACTCTATCAATCTCCCACTTGAACTTAGGGCCAATTATGGAATCTCAATCCCATCCCTTTAATCAGTTTGCTGAGAACTGACCAAGCTAGTCCCTTTGTGAATGAATCTGCTATGTTGTCCTTGGTATCTACTTTATCAATCACTACTTCTTTATTAGCGACGAACTCTCTAATAAGGTGGAACTTTTGAAGTATGTGCCTTAATTTCTTGTAAGTTCTTGGTTCTCTTGCGATTTGCATCACAGCATTATTGTTACAAAATAATTTCATTAGATCTTCAATGTTCGGAATCACTGCTAGGATAGCCATAAATTTGAGCATCCAAACTGCTTCCTTAGCTGCTTTATTAAAGGTGATGAATTTGGCCTCCATCATTGAATCAACTATTGTTTCTTGTTTGAAACTTTTCCAACTAACAACCCCACCGTTTAAAGTAAAAATGTAACTGGATATAGACTTACTATTGTCAATATCACTTTGAAAGCTAGAATATGTATACCCCTTCATAAGGAGGTCTTCATACCCATATATAAGGAATAAGTCCTTGGTATTTCTCAAATACTTAAGTATACATTTTACAGTAGTCTAATGCTTCTCACCAGGATTAGAATGGTATCGGCTTATGCATCATAATGCATAACCACATCTGATCTAGTACATAGCATATCGTGCATTATGGAACTTATTGCAGCTGCATATGGTATCCTCTTCATACGCTATTTTTCCTCATTGGTATGATGAGCATCCTTCTTAGAAAGGACAATTGTAGATTGAGTCGAAATATTTCGACGCCTGGAATTCTCAATGCTAAACCTTTTTAGTATAGTATCTACATATAGGGATTGGGATAATCCTAGGAGCCTCTTATATCTATCTCTATAGATCTTAATACCTAGTTTATAGGCTGCTTCTCCCAAATTCTTCATGGAGAAGTTTTTAGATAACCATGCTTTCACTGATTGCAATAGTGCAATGTCATTGCCAATAAGTAGTAATGACATATAGGACTACGATACTATAGCACTTCCTTATTCTTTTCGATATACGCATCTTTCCTATGTGTTCTGATAAAAACCAAACTATTTGTTTACTTATCAAAACGCTTATTCCAATTCCTTGAAGCTTGTTTAAGACCATAAATTTATCTTAACAATTTGCAGGCCTTTCCCTTGCTCCCACTGACCTCGAAATCCTTGGATTGCGAAATGTAAACGATCTTTTCTAAATTACCATTAGGAATACTATTTTCATGTCAAATTTCCATATTTCGCAGTCATATAATGCGGCAATAGCTAGCAATGTTCGATTGGACTTAATATGGCTATGGGCGAAAACATTTCATCATAGTCAACATCTTGAATTTGATGAAACCCTTTCACAACTAGTCTTGCTTTATAAGTCTCAACTTGTCTATCTACATTTTTTTCCTTAAAAATCCATTTGCAGCTGATAGGTTTAATCCCTTCAAGCATGTCAGTCAAATTCCATACTTTGTTGTTATACATGGAGCCCATTTCGAATTGCATAGCTTTAAGCCAAAGTGCAAAGTATTGAACCTACGGTGCTTATTGGAATGAGAGAGTACTGTCGTCTTCTAAGAAGCAATCCTCTTTCTTGCCAGCTACAAGAACATCATAGTCTCTCTCTGGTGCATAAGATTCCCTATTGGACCTTCTAATAGGTTGCATGTCTTCGCATACTAGTGAATTTGATTCATTTACCAGTTCAGCTTCTGTGTTAATTTCTCGGATCTCATCTAAGTCTACAATCTAATTTTAATTTTTTTTGTAAGAAATTCATTTTCCAAAAAGAAAACTTGTCGAGAAACAATAAATTTTATCCTCGGTATTGTAGAAAATTATATCCCATTGAATTCTTGGGACATCCTATAAATTTACACAACATCGATCTTGTCTCAAGTTTATTGGGACCAACGTTCTTAAATTAGGTTGGACAACCCACAACTTCAAATACTTGAGTTGGGGTTTCTTCTCACACCACATCTCGTATGAGGTCTTAGGCACAAATTTAGCAGCCATCCAATTCAACATATGCATTGTGATTTCCAACGCATATCCCCAAATGGAAAGAGGTAACTCGGCTTTACTCATTATGGAATGAACCTTATCTAGTAGGGTTCATTCATCCTCTCTGAAACACCACTGTGTTATGGAGTATATGATGGATAATTTGAGAGATAATTCCATTATCTTTTTAAGTACCATTATGGCTCTTATCTAATGTACTCACCTCCTCGATTAGATCGAAGTATTTTAATCTTATAATTCATTTTGATTTTCAACCACTTTCTTATACTCGTTAAATTTCACATAGACATCAGATTTATTCTTCGTAAAATATACATATCCTATTCTTGAGAAATCACTGGTAAAAGTTATAAGTTAAGCAGAATTATCTTTTGTAACTATAGACAGTAGGCTACATACATAAGTATGTAAAAGACCCAAGAGTTCATTAACTCTTTCATTGCTCCCACTAAAGGGGTGCTTGGCCATTTTTCCTTTAAGACATGACTCATAAGTATCAAATAATTCAAAATCAAATAATGGTAGAAAACATTCGATTTTTGGTTTGTGTAGTCTTTTGCCACTAACATGACCTAGTCTACAATGCCATAGATAATTATTATTAATATCAACATTAGAAGAACTATTCACGGTACATATATGATTAGAAATAAATAAATAAATAAATATCCTACCATTGCAGATTTAATTTCCATCAAATATAATCTTCATAACATTATCAACATAATGAAAAACATATCAAGTCTCAGACAATCTAGACACGGAAATTATTCCATAAATAAAGTTTTTAGCATAATAGCAATTATTCAAAATTAAATCTAATCTATTCAAAAAACACAATTGATAGACTCTAACTGCGGTTGCATTTACTGGAGATCCATCTGAAATTCGAAGCCTTATTTCATCAATTGCTACATGTCACCTAGTCTTAAGCCCCTTTAATGAATTACATATATGAGTTCCAAATTCAGTGTCTAAAATCAAAGATAATTTACTGATTATAAAACAATTTTGATTCGTAAACATATATATAGGAGCGGTAGAACTATTCTCTTTCTTTTTATTGACAATATTCAAGTAATCTGGAAAATTTCATTACCAGTGCCTCTTCTTGTGATAGTGGTGATCGCCCTTGTCATTAGGAGCGCACTTCTTACTCTTCTTCTTACTTGCTTCCTGTAACAACACACCTCGGAATAGGTCTAAATTTCGACCAAGAAAAGGCCCATCGAAACTTAGATCCATTCTAAAGTAAGATGTTGGTAGAACTAAGAAAATAACAGTACAGAGCCATAACTAAACTTTTAAAACTCACGGCGGATGGAACAAAATATAATAGCAAAGTGTACCTATTTATTTCAAAATCATAAATATGTCAAAATACAAAGTACCATCAAATCGTATCATAAATCTGTTACAACAGTAGTCTAGATACATGGGTACACATAAAGGCAAGTGAAAATGATAAATACTGCCATAAGCAAACCACCTTCATCTCTAAGCGTCATCTTTGCCATCAACGTCCTTTAACCTATGTTATAATGAGGAGGGAGTTAGAACAATAAGTGTCTGGTGAATAAAAACCTCGAGCCTTACCTTTTAAGTACTTGGGCAGTAAATTTCAAAATAAGAATATGTCTATGAATAGAAAACCATTAAAATCATTTAATACTTCTTTTTCAGGAAAGAAGCAGGTCTCCAAAATCTCATAACCTAAATCCCACGTTATAATTAACTAGCAATGCAAGGGATAGTACCTAAGCCACTTAATACCATTTATTGGAAAATAGATGGACTCTGATCGTTTAATACCTTAACAAAGGCAGACCCCATCATTTAATACCTATTCCCAAGGCATGCTCCTCAATGGTACTATCTAGCTGGCATCATATAGAATCTCAAGTAACTTAATACTTCTTTATTTGGAAAGGCGGACCCTTGGTCAGTCATTTAATACCTTATCCAGAAGCGGACCCGTGTAGAGATACCACATAAGGTGTCCCCTAGGCCATTTAATACTTCATTTGGGGAAAAGAGGCGGGTCCTCAAACCACCACTTAATACCTCAAGACCCCGAAGAAGGCTCCTTGTATTATGGTCTATACTCATAATGACGTCTCACATTTGTCCAAAAATTTGTAGAAACTGATAGCCAGATTAGGTGGGTAGATTTCCCTTACAAAATTTGGGACTAACCTCGTGTTATTATAAATATTTATCATAAGTTTATCTTACATCAATAGAAAGTGTACACAACTGCCGGTAGCCTCAAAGTGAATGGCAAACTTCCATCATGTAACTTTATTGACCATGCATCCTTATGACCTAGCATAAATTAAATATGCTCCATAAATATAATAATACTCATCTCACCGCTTCATAAATAAGGCCTTATAAGGAATCTTCCTTATTACGCCTTAGAATATTAATAAGGTTAACTAAGAGTTTCCTCTTATTTTCTCCTAACAATTTATTACATTCCTTATGGGGGGAATAAATGAAAATAAATACCTAATTAACTACACCATATATGTAATAATTATACGTTAATTACGCTAATAATATTCATGCCCAATAAATTCAAAACGCATGGATTTTACGCCCTAAACTTGCGTTAAATGTCAATTCCCTAGCCAAATAGTATTACAGGTCCTTTTTATTCAAATTTCCAAGATTTCAACATACCAAAATAAGGGATTCTAATATCCAAAATAAGGAATAAATATTCATAACTAAAACTGCAATAACAGACTTGTAAATAAAATAGAAACTCAATTTATTACACTAATTCAATGGAATATCCTAAACAATAGGAATTGCAATCTAAACACCATATTCTATTCAACTCCTCTTTTACAAAGAAATGGATAAGAAAGAAACTTGTATGGAATAAGTGGTGTAAGTTACGAATAAAATTCGTAATCTAAACCCTTTATTTCATTGAAGAATCACAAATTGAACCAAAGAAGAAGGATAAGTGGAATAGACTATGAAATTAACAAAATTGCATAAACAAAACAAATTCCATCAAATTAATATAAATAATTGAGAATCTCAAAATAGAATTGACATTTCGAAATAAAAAGGAATTTTAAGGGATAATATTTATCATATTTTCATAATCCCAAAATTCCTAAGGCATATTCAAATCCATAGAGATACACCAAACAATTACTGAAAAAGAAATACTAAGGTTTCTGCTCACAGAACAACCTTAGCTTCACTTTCCTTGGATTTGCACGCCTTTCAATCTCCTCCAGAATCCTTATCTTATGATATTACATGATAGAGAAGATGTATATATTTTTATTCAATTCAGAACAATTAGAGAAAGGACAAAAGAAGAATAGATTGGAGGAAAGAAGAAATAATTAGAAAAGGGATTGAATTCTTACCTAAATTCTCTATGGAGTTTCTAAATCTAATTTGAGGAGATAATAATGATAGAGTTTTATTGCATTCCCCAAAATAATATGAATAAAAAGTGGAGAGGATATGGTTATATTTATAGGGATTGAAATGCACCAAAATCGTAGGATCAAATTGGAAGTGAAACGGACAAACTGGAGCGTTAAACAACGCAAAACCCTAGCTGCCACCATCAGGAGACGGTCGACCGCCTATGCTCAACCGGTTGACCGGTTGACCCATGTAAATCGGTCGCTCCGCCTTATTTGGGCAATAATGATTCGTTTCTGTTGCATTTTGTTTTTAATTAATTTCTTACCTTATTTATTTTTGACGTTAAATGTTAGTTAAAACATTTACTTAGGCCCCAAGTTAATTTTGAAATTTAAACCTTAAATTTAAGTTCTCATTTTAATTTGAATTCAAACTAAATTAATTTAAATTTGAAAACTTCAAATGCTCAAATCTTCTTCGTTTGAGCTCCGTTTTCAGCATATTATATATGGAAACATATAGAATTTTACTATGAACACAATGGAATAACTTTCCGCGGTCAAATTTCAACTTTTATAAAATTTCCATATTCTACCTTATTATATTCAATTAAATTTTATTTCATTTATTTATGGTTCATTTTACGGGGTGTTACATTCTCCTCCTTTAAAAATGATTTCATTCTGAAATCTTTCAAGGGGCGAATAGCGTAACGCGCAATAACATCCATGTTATACAACCAAGTTATCTACACAACCATTTACTCAACCAATAGTGCAATGTGATTATGTACTGCAGACATGCTAAATGGGCTCAATCCTGGCGTGATGGTGTAATCGTGTTATGCAAGTATGTATGCAAACACCCTAAACATGCATAAAATTTCTATATGAGTGCAAAGTAATTGTGAAAAAAGTGTAACAACCTCCTTTCTTCAATTTCTTCAAAATCTCTACTAACGTCTCATCCTTCACTTGCTCATGCCATATACGATTCATCAAGGCTGGTCTAATCTCCATAACTGCTAGAAAACCTTGGATGGGTTCTGTTGACAGTTTGAAGTTAAAATTCGAGAAAAACTCCACCTGTCTCCATTTATATATAGCACCTAGGGTGGTATGCCTCCGACTAAGGGCATCGGTGACTACGTTCCCATTTCCAATGGTATACTGAATATTAAAGTCAAAAGATGCTATATACTCCATCCATCTCTGCTGTCTAAGATTATAATCTTTTTTGGAAAATAAGTATTTGAGTGATTTATGATTAGTGAATAACTCAAAGCTTTCTTCCAAGAGATAATGTCTCCCATCTTTAAGGCAAAGGCAATAGCTGCCAATTCCAAGTCATGCATTGGATACCTCTTCTCATGATCTTTTAGTTGCCTACTAGTATAAGCAATTACTTTCCCTTCTTTTATTAAAACTGCTCCTAATCTTGTGCCACAAGCATCTGTAAAAATTGTGAACGGTTTGGTTCCATCGGGAATGGTGAGCACAGGTGCACTAATCAATGACTCCTTAAGTTTCTCAAACGCCTTAGTGCATCTTTCATTCCAAGCAAAAACTAGGTCCTTCTTAGTCAATTGGTTTAAGGGAGCTACTATTCTTGCAAAGTTCTTGATGAACTTTCTATAGTATCCTGCCAACTTAAAAAAACTTCTAACCTCCAATGCACTCCTAGGGGTCTTCCATCCTTAGACGGCTTCCACTTTGGAAGGGGTCTACAGCCAATCCTTGCTCCAAAACAATATGCCTAAGAAATCTAACTTCATTCTTCCAAAGTGACATTTAGAAAATTTAGCCTTAAGTTGGTTCCTCCTCAAAGTCTCTAATACCTCCCTATGGCGGTCCTTATTCTCCTTCTTTCCTTTGGAGAAAACCAAGATATCATCAACAAACATGACGATAAATTTATTGCGTTGCGTCCTGAATACTCTACTCATCAAATTTACAAAGTATGCTGGGGCATTCGTCAATCCAAAAGGCATTATTTCCAACTCATAGAACCCATCTGGAGTATGAAATGCGGTCTTCGAGTTTCTCTCCTCTGATATCCTTAACCGATGGAATGTCGTTGCTAGGTCTAATTGAGAAAAGACCCTAGCTCCTACAAGTTGGTCGAATAAGTCGTCTCCTAGGTAAAGGGTACTTATTCTTCCTTGTCAAGTTGTTCGACTCCCTATAATCGACACAAAGTCTTAAAGAACCGTCTGCCTTAGTGGCAAAAATAACATGGGCTTCCCATTCAGAAGTACTCCTACGGATAAATCCTTTCTTCAATAGCTTCGAAATTTTCTTATCCAATTCCATTCTTTCTTTGGGGTCCATATGCCTCAAAGGTAGGGCGAAGGGCCTTGCGTCCTTCTCTAAATCGATTCAAAACTAGATAGGAGAATTGAGACCTCCTCGAAGACATCAAGAAATTCCCAAACGATGGGTACAGATGATGGTTCTCCATTAACAGATTGATTTAGCAAGTATAAGTGGCTTAACTTAACTAAATCTTTAGATGTGTTCTAGGTCACAACCTCCACAACTCCTTAGTCACACAACCCTCTTATCACAATCAAGATTGGCTTCATAATATGGCAACCAATCCATACCCAAGATAAGTCCATACCCCTCAAAATTTAGAACATATGCATTGCATGTGAAATCAACATCGCATATGTCTAACACTAGGTCTTTGCAAATAAAGGAAAGATGGGTTGAACCCTTAATAGGATTGTAAACCTTTATTGGGCTATTGACCATCTGGGTTTGAAGGTTTAAGAAATTTAGTACATTCCTAGCTATAAAGGAATGTGATGCCCCTGAATCAAATAGGGTAGGAATAGTAACCCCAAAAATAAGAGTTATATTTTCTAAAGCTGCTTTCCCTTGGTCTCTTGGTGGTTTACTAGCAATAAGGACCGCTTTAATAGCAAATGCATGTCCGCTTAATCCTTCCTTATCCATTTTGGGACACTGATTCTTGTAGTGTCCTTCCTCGTGGCGATTAAAGCACTTCCTCTATAAAGGCTTCCTTCATCAGACTCATCCTACAATCTTTGATTTCATGACCCTTCTTATGACATCTCTGACACACCTTGCCATCCTTCTTAGACTTCCCCTTCAACTTCTTATTAGCCCAAAAGTTTCCCTTCTTGGACCCTCCATGCTATTGGGTCGGTACAGTCTTCTTTTCTACTTCCTTGTCTTTCGTATTGGTCACATGCAGCATTGCCATTTCCACCAACATCTTATATTGGCCCCCATAGGCACTTGGGTCAACAACATTTCTCTTAACGGGGAATTTAGGCCCTTCACGAACTTCATTGCCATTATCATAAGTTTTTCTATTAGGCCCACCCAAAATTTAGTCATTTCAGTAAACTTGGCAATGTACTTCTTGAGAGTAAAACCTTTTTGTCTCAGTTGAATGAATCTTTCCATTTGTAAGCTAACTTCTGCACTAGACATGAATCTCATCTCAAATCTGTCCCTAAATTTGTCCCAACAGAATATCCTTCCAAGGTGCTCATTAGTCACAAAGTTCCACTGATCTAAAGCTTCTTATTGAGGTTCCAAGCTGTTATTCACCTTCTTAACTGATCATCCCAACCAAGCTCTCTAAATATCTTCTCGTAGTTACTAACCCAAGCTTTATCTTCCGAATATCCTTCAGTTCTAATATGTCTTCCCTCCAGTATTGAAAAAGTCCTTACACGTCTTAGGAAAGTCGACAGGACAAGGTGCTGCATCAGCGCGTGGGGTAGTAAGTGCCACTGGTGCAGCTTGAGGAATAGGAATATGCTCAATAGTCCTAAGATATTGTCTAAACCATTCGGGCATTCCACGAATGGGTGGTCTTCAACGGGTAGGATTCCTTTGTCCGAAAGAAGATTGATTATCAGCTATATCAACTATCTATAGGTTGAACCTTTAATGATGATTTCCTAAGATAGTATTTATATGCTGAAAGAAAAGAGTTGCCTAGTGTATATGTGTATGTTGAAAAGAAAGGGTATAGATATATATATACATATATACATAGCAAGAATTTTGAAAATTATTTTCGAAAATCCTTTTCAAAATAACAAGTACGTCACTTATACATATACTTTTTCCCTGCTGATCGAGTAACCTAGGCTCTGATACCAAATGTAACAACCCACCTCGGAATAGGTTTAAATTTTGACCCAGAAAAGGCCCGTCGAAACTTAGATCCATTCTAAGGTAAGCTATTGATAGAACTAAGAAAATAACAGTATAGAGCCATAACTAAACTTTCAGAACTCACAGCGGATGGAACAAAATATAATAGCAAAGTGTACCCATTTATTTCAAAATCATAAATATGTCAAAATACAATGTACCATCAAACCGTATCATAAATCCGTTACAACAATAGTCTATATACATGGGTACACATAAAAGCAAGTGAAAATGATAAATACTGCCATAAGCAAACCACCTCCATCTCTAAGCGTCATCTTCGCCATCAACATCCTTTAAACTGTGTTATAATGAGGAGGGAGTCAGAACAACAAGTGCTTGGTGAATAAAAACCTCAAGTCTTATCTTTTCAGTACTTGGGCAGTATATTTCAAAATAAGAAAATGTCTATGGACATAAAACCATTAAAATCCTTTAATATTTCTTTTTATGGAAAGAAGTAGGTATTCAAAATGCCATAACTCAAATCCCACCTTATAATTAACTGGCGATCCAATAGATAGTACCAATCCACTTAACTACCATTTATTGGAAAATAGGCAGACTGTGGTTGTTTAATACCTTAATAAAGGTAGATCCCATAATTTAATACCTATTCCCAAGGCATGCTCCTCAATTGTACTATCTAGTTGGCATCATATGGAATCTCAAGTCACTTAATACTTCTTTATTTAGAAAGATAGACCCTCAATTAGTCACTTAATACCTTATCTAATAACGGACCCCTATAGAGATACCACCTAGCGTGTCCTCTAGGCTATTTAATACTTCATTTGGGGAAAAGAGGCGGGCCTTCAAACAACCACTGAATACCTCAAGACTCAAAGTAGGCCCCTCGTACTATGGCCTATACTCATAATGACGTCTCACATTAGTTCGACTATCCATAGGAACTGATAACCAGATTAGATGGGCAGATTTCCTCAACATAATTTCAGACTAACCTCACGTCATTATAAATATTTATCATAAGGATATCTCACATCAATAGAAAGTGTCCACAGCTACTGGTAGCCTCAAAGTGAAGGGCATACTTCCGTCACGTAACTTTATTGACCTCGCAGCCTTATGACATAGCCATAAATTAACTACACTACATATATATATATATAATAATACTCTTCTCACTGATTCATAAATAAGGCCTTATAAGGAATCTTCCTTATTACGTCTTAGAATAATAATTAGGCTGTATAAGAATTTCCTCTTATTTTCGCCTAACAATCAATTACATTCCTAATGAAGGAAATAAATGAAAATAAATATCTAATTAATTACTCCATATACTCAATAATTATACGTTAATTACACTAATAGAGATAAACAAATATTTGTACCTAATAAATTCTAAACTCATGGATTTTATGCCCTAAACTAGCGTTAAATGTGAATTCCCAAACCAAATACTATTACAAGTCTGTTTTCTTCAAATTCACAAGATTTCAACGTACTGCAATAAGGGATTCTAATATCCAAAAAAGGGAATAAATATTCATAACCAAAACTGCAATAACATATTTGTAAATAAAATAGAAACTCATTTTATTACACCAATTCAATGGAATATCCTAAACAATAGGAATTGCAATCTAAACTTCATATTCTATTCAACTCCTCTTTTACAAAGAAATGGAAAAGAAGGAAGTTTGTATGGAATAAGCAGTGTAAACTACGAACAAAATTTGTAATCTAAACCCTTTATTTCATTGAAGAATCACAAATTGAACCAAAGAAGATGCAGAAGTGGAATAGACTGTGAAATTATCAAAAATTGCATAAACAAAAAAAATTCCATCAAATTAATGTAAATAATTGAGAATCTCAACATAAAATTGACATTTCAAAATAAAAAGGAATTTTGGGGGATTTTATCTATCGTATTATTGCAATTTCAAAATCCCTTAGGCATATTCAAATCCATAGAGATACATCAAACAATTACTGAAAAAGAAATACTAAGGAAGATGCATATATATATATACACAATATATATATATATAGCTTTCAATCTCCTCCAGAATCTCTCTCTATTGATATATATATACACAATAAGGAAGATGCATATATTTTTATTATATTCAGAACAATTGGATAAAGAACAAAAGAAGAATAGATTGGAGGAGGAAGAAGAAACAATTAGAAAAGGAATTGAATTCTTACCTGAATTCTCCATGGAGTTTCTGAATCTAATTTGGATAGATAACAATGGCGGAGTTTCGTTGTATTCCCCAAAATAGTATGAATAAAAAGTAAAGAGGGTAAGGTTCTATTTATAGGGGTTAAGACGCACTAGAACCGTAGGATCAAATTGGAAGAGACACGGACAAATCTAGAGCATTAAACAAAGCAAAACCCTAGCCGCCACCATTAAGAGACGGTCAACTACCTAAGCTCGACCGGTCGACCGCTATGGTCGATTGGTTGACTCATGTAGGTCGATCGCTCCACCATATTTTGGACAATAGTGATTCGTTTCTGTTGCATTTTAATTTTAATTAATTTCTTACCCTATTTATTCTTAACGTTAAATGTTAATTAAAATGTTTACTTAGCCCCGAAGATAATTTTGAAATTTAATCCCTAAATTTAAATTCTCATTTGAATTTGAATTGAAACTAAATTAATTTAAATCTGAAAACTTCAAACGCTCATATATTCTTCATTTGAGCTACTTTTCAACATATTATATATGGAAACATATCGCAATTTTGCCACGAACGCAATGGAATAACTTCCATGGTCAAATTCCAACTTTTATAAAATTTTCATATTCTATTTTATTATATTTAATTAAATTTTATTTCATTTATTTATGGTTCGTTTTATGGGGTGTTACACTTCCATTTCTTTAAGCCATTCAAAGACGATGCCTTCCCATTTATGATGAACACTAACCTTAATTTTTGGATGAAGACTCGGCTAATCTCAACATATTGAGTAGCTCCATGAGGCTTACATTCAACTGGTTCATATTGTAGTTCAATATGAATGGCTCAAACTATAGAGCAAGAGACCCTTGGATTAAGTCCACTTGTAACTTATTGCTTATCGTAAACGTACAATTGGGAAAGTCTACCAATATAGGCTTTTATTAATAAGACATACTCGTCTGCATGCATGCCCTTCATCTTCTTTGTATTGAACAATTTCCTAGTAATCATGTGTCTTGCAAAATGAGATTGCTCCCCAAATAGTGCTATGAGGCTATCGAATATTTGATGGACATACATGTTTTTATGTTGTGTGATAACCCTGATTTTTGTGAGTAATTTCATGATTTAATTTAGTTTGTATTTGTTTGAAATTGCATTGGGAAAAATAGGAATAGGAAATTGATTTGCATATACAAAGTATAAAACATGTACATGTGCACAAGACAGTGTACACATGCACACAGATTTCTGTGTAACAAAATTTGGCAGAAATTAATAAATAAAATAAAATAACTGATTTAGAAATACATATGCATAAAGATAGAATTTTGTCTTTAAATAAAATATAGTACAAAGAAAATAAGAGCTAGGCTGAAATAAACTTAAAATTATTTAAAGAAAGAAAGAAAAATAAAAGGCTTAGGTATACATAGGTTATACATGTATACAGTCAATCAATCTCTGGAAGAAAACAGAAGTTGCATGAAAATGGCATGAGTCCCTAAACAAGCACTTTATCTATTCTCAGTAATCTCTTTTATTAAGAAAATAATAATAATAATAATAAGTCATGCATATGACATGACCAGGGAAAATTAAAAGAGAGGAACTAATTTCTGGAAAGGAAGACAAGGACCACATACCCTTTATATTTTCTTGAATCAAACCAGAGGCAGGCTATGTTTGGGATGGGGTAGAACTGACATTGGGTAAGTCCATAAACCCTAGTAACAGCCAAGATTTATATAAAAGGCCTAGTATAGTAAGACCATATATTTTTGTTCTTCATTAACCTAAAAAAAAATATACAAGGCATAAACCAGAGAAAATAGGAGAAGGCAGAAGACTAAAAAGGGGTTCATAAGACATAGGAAGAAGAAGGATTAAGGTGAGTAACCTCACTGAAAACTCTGGCATTAAGACTTGAATATTGAGGCAGCCAGTTTGAACTAATTTTCTTTTACAAGTTATGTTTTATGATTGGATGACTTGGGTTTGTTAATGATTTGTTTAAGGGTAAAACCTCTATCTGATTTACCCAGAAAAATAAGAGTCATGGATACATGAACTAAAATGTTTGTCTGAGATATGGGTTAGCTTTGAGATTGAGTGATTTCTTTTATAAGTTTTCTTTATAAGTTGTTTATAAAAATCCCCGGATTCAAGTAGTGGGTATATGGTCTGAAGGTAGAAAGAAATATGGGATGTAACATTGTGTTGTTGCTTATGTCTCATATTAATTAAAACAAAAGAAAATGTAGAAGTGCAATGTTGTACATGTGCTGAGCTTCTATGTTTTATGAAATACCCAAATCAAATATACTTGTGGTTTAGCCAGATCATGAATCTGATTGAACCAGAGGTAAGGGAAAATATATATCTAGCAAATTACTCAGGACCATATGCTTACATCTTGATCCAGTGAAACCCATAGGCAAAATAATGTGCTAAGAAGTCACCTCCCTCTTTCATGATAAAATGTTTGCTTCTGAGAATATAACTTACCAAACTCTGGATGAATACATGTTGCTTGCATTATTTATATTTCTCTGATTAAGAAGTGAGATGCAGAAGGGATTAGCACTGCTATGAAAAATAATAATAACACTTAGTAATTTAACTAAGGACTTGGGATCTTAGGGCTACCAAAGTATAGCTTGGCAAGGGGAATATTGCAAGTTCACACATGGTATGTTTATACCCAGGGGCCTGAGTGTGCTGGGTTAACAGAGAGATGTCCCAGGCAGTGTGTGTTTAAAAAAGGAGAAAGTAGCTAAAGACCCTATATATTTGATAATGAATTCTAGGAATAGATTCAGGAGAGGCCTGGGCAAAATCCCTGATGGCCAGTAAAGTTGAAAAGGGGATGATAACTGAATTGATGTTTGTATTTGGTTGTTTTGGTGCTTTTTATGGATGAATCTTATGATTGTTTTCTATGAATCAAGTCATGGTGATTATATGTGTAAATAATCTGTTAACACTGAGATGAAGGAACATGCTTCACAAAAAAACAAGCATAAGGAAGATACTGAGTTTCTTATTCATGTAAAGTTTGTTTATAAAGAGAATTAAATGAGATCATGTTTTCAGTTGGATTATTCATACCAGACAAATAGTCCGACCCTTTTGTGTTTATGCACCATTGGGTGTCTCATATTCATATGGGGCAGTTCATGGTGATTTTGCAGGGAAATAGGAATTGCTTTGATCAGGCTTTGGATGTTAAACTGCTTAAGATTTGGATGCTATGTTTTTTAAAGACTTTGCTGAAGTAAACTACACCTTCATGATGAACTAGATTAAGACCTGTTGTTTAAAATTACTTTGAGAAACCAATGTATGGTTAATTGCTGTTTTGTAGATGTTGAACTTATATGTCTCAGCTGAACTATGTGCTTTGTTTTGCTAAATGCTTTGCTAAGGAAAAAATGAATTTTAAGCTTCAAGAACAGTTAGGCTATAATGATAGAAAATCTGAGATTGAAAGAATTTGTGGTTTGTATGTATATCTATAGAACTGGCATAAGAAAATCCATGTTCAAGTCAAAAATAAAATCTGATAGAAAGGGTTTGAGTTGCTTTGAAAAGAAAATAATATAGCAGGTATTTTGTAACAAAGTAGTGCAAACCAGAACAGGGCTAACATAGCCATTTTTCTTGAGCCTGGGTCAAGCCAGCAACCAAGGGTTTAAATTAAATTTTCAGATCTGTTTCATAGCCAAAGTATATAATAGGTTCAGACAATTTTGTTCACAGGAGAAAAATAAAAAGAAAAAAAACAAAAATTGGGTTTGAACCGACCAGCATAGCACTCGAACTCGTGACCTCTCATGTGTAAGTTAGGCGCGTTTCCATTACGCCTAGATGTTGCTTGTGTTCACTTATGATCCACTTTCTTTTAGCCTGAGTTGGATACTATACAGACTTTAACACAATCATCCATATTAAAAGCTTGTTTTCCACTGATTATTACTTGATCATTTCTTAATTAGAATAACAGACTAAATTATCAGGGAATTATCACATTTCAATGGATTTAAAAAGATTTCTACTTACATATTATCATGCTCTGATTCTAGTAGAATATAACATAGATATCTTCATATATGTATGTTAGGAATGATTTAGATTTAAAACAATATTTTTATATTGTGAAAGATCCTGGATATATTTTGTTTATTGGAGAAAGAAAATGACCCTGGGAAATATATTTGTAATGAATGATATATCTATATATCATCTCTTAACATAAAAAAAAATCCTTATGAAATTAGGGTGGAAATAGAAGGGTCATTTCAGTTGGTATCAGAGCTATGTTGTTAAATAACATAGCAAAAATTTTTGTATGAATTTGTTTGCATTGGATGTATAGAAGTGTTTACTGCTTTGGATGTTTTGTTTTTTTTCTTATTTACACTGTTGATATCTATTATGACAGAATAAGTGATAAATTAAAATGAATTAATCTATAGAGCATTAGGAAAAACAGACTAACCTAAGTGTTATATCCATAGAGCTATGGTAGGACCCAGACATCAAAATGTAGGAACAAGTGAACCACCCATGGTGAATGTGCAAGAATTCATGAGGGCCATAAGAGATGGAGTAGGCAACAGGCAGGAAAATCCACATGAGGAACTTTCCAAACTACTCAAGACTTTTACCAATCTTGGAGGCAAAACCTTTGATGGCACAGAAGGAGTTATGGGGGTTCAAAATTGGCTTAGAATTTTGGAAAGAATCTTTGCAGACATGCAAGTTGAAGACCAAAGGAAGAGGCAAATTGCATCCAGGCAATTGAGAGGAGTAGCTTTGGATTGGTGGGAGGTTATCATAGCTGGAAGACCTGAAGGAGAAATAACATGGGATCAATTTAAAGCAATGTTGGAAGGCAGATTTATCCCTGCATCAGCTAAGGAATCTTTACTGGAGGAATTCATCAAATTGAGGCAAGGGACTATGAGTGTCACTGAGTACACTCAGAAGTTTGAATCATTGGCAAAGTATGGTGCAGTGCTCATCACTACTGAGGAAGCTAAGAATGGCAGATATATCCAAGGGTTGAACCCTAGCCTTAGTAGAGCCATGCTACCATATAAGGATAAAACTTTTGATCAAGTTTTGGATTTGACTCTGAGCATTGAACAACATGATAAAGCTAGAGAGAATTTCAGGGCATTCAAAAATAATCAAAACAAGAAGGGAAAGGGTAAATTTCACCCTTATGATAAAAAGAAAACAGACATAACTTCCACCAAGAAACCAGAAGAAGCCAGAACTGCTGAAGTTAAGAAGAGGATCACTTGTTACAACTGTGGACAAGAGGGGCACATGAAAAATAGGTGCACCAATCCTAGACCAGCATCCTTCAATTGTCACCATTGTGGGAAGGAAGGTCACATAAAGAGGAACTGCCTAGATTTTAAGCAAGGAAAATTAGGGGCTTTGGAAGGGAAAGGCAAGGCAGCTGAGGGATCAAATGTTGAAAAGCATGGTCAAGTTGAAGGTACTTTGCTTATCCATTCAATACCTTTAACAGTAGTATATGATACAGGGGCTACACACTCATTGATCTCTCATGATATTGCACAACAATTAAAATTGAACTGTATGATTGTTGATAAACCACTGCTAATTAGAAGCCCTATAGGTAGTTCATGTGTCATGGGTATGATGTGCATGCAACTGGGATTAAATATAGGAGGACATGTGTTTGAGTCAAACCTATATGTGTTGCAATATCCAGACATAGGAATTATTTTAGGAGTTGATTGGTTGAGTAGATATAAGGCTATCATAAATATGGAGACATCCACCATATCATTGAAGGTTTCTGATGGACAAAGGATAATCGTTCTTTGTGAGGCAAACAAAAATAGAAGTATAGCCAACCTTTCTGCATTGTCAAATGAAAAACCCATGCCTGCATTAGAAGAGATCCCCATAGTTAATCAATATGATGATGTGTTTGGGGAAGTAAGAGGAGTTCCTAATCACAGGCCAGTTGAATTTTCAATTAGAATAATTCCAGGAGCTAGCCCAGTGGTTAAAAGACCAACCAGAATGGGGCCTAAGGAATTAATGGAGTTGAAAAAGCAATTAGTTGAACTAGAAGAAAAAGGTTTTATTAGACCCAGTAGCTCATCATGGGGAGCACCAGTAGTCTTTGTTAAGAAACATGATGGATCCCTGAGATTATGTATTGACTATAGGGAATTAAATAAAGTCACAGTTAAAAATAAATACCCCTTACCAAGAATTGATGATCTCTTTGATCAATTGAGTGGTGCAAAGATATTCTCCAGGCTTGATTTAGCTTCAGGCTTTCATCAGATGAAAGTAGAAGAGGAAAGCATTAAGTATACAGCCTTTAACACCAGATATGGACTTTATGAATTTTTGGTGATGCCATTTGGCTTAACAAATGCTCCTTCCTATTTTGTTGATTTGATGAATAGGATTTTTAGAGAATACTTGGATAAGTTTGTATTAATATTTATTGATGATATACTAATTTATTCTAAGTCAGTTAGAGAGCATGAGAACCATTTGCATATAGTATTTGAGAAATTGAGACAGGAAGACTTGAAAGCAAAGTTTTCAAAATGCACTTTTTGGCAGAATGAAGTGAACTTTCTAGGCCATATTATATCAGAAAAAGGAATAGCTGTGGACTCCAATAAAGTCATGGCAGTGCAAGCTTGGAAAAGGCCTACTAATGTCACTGAAGTCAGATCATTCATGGGAATGGCTGGTTACTATAGAAGATTTATAAAAGATTTTGCAAAAATCTCAATTCCATTAACCAGATTGACTAGGAAAAATCAAGTGTTCACTTGGACTGAGGAATGTGAAAATGCCTTTGGGAAATTAAAAGAAGCACTGGTACAAGCTCCAATTCTTAAAGTACCTGAGGGAAATGAAAACTTGGTGGTGTATACTGATGCAAGTGGACAAGGGCTTGGAGCAGTGTTGATGCAACAACATCAGGTAATAGCTTATGCTTCTAGGCAGTTGAAATCAAGTGAAGTAAGGTATGCTACTCATGACCTTGAATTGGCTGCTATAGTGTATGCCCTTAAGCTATGGAGACACTACTTGTTAGGAGCAAAATTTGAAGTATATACAGACCATAAATCACTCAAATATTTGTTTTCACAAAAAGAATTAAATATGAGGCAGCAAAGATGGATTGAACTCTTAGCCTCATATGATTTTGAAATATTATACACACCAGGTAAGGCTAATAAAGTAGCAGATGCCCTAAGTAGACAACATGCTAAAGTGGCTAGATTAATGATAGAAGAGTTTAACACTTTATCATTATTAATTGATTCAGAGATAAAAAGTGATAACATAGAAAACATGAGCTTATGCAGTGGGAAGGTAGAAATGGGAAAATTAAGTTTTATTACTCTGGGATCAGAATTGAAAAATAAAGTTGCAATGCTACAAAACCAAGATCCATTTTTATTTGGAAAGAAGACACAAATATTAAATGGTGAGACAGTAGAAGGTTTTCAGTTGGATGATCAGGGCCATCTGAAGAAAGGAGAAAGAATATGTGTTCCAGCAATGGATGAGTTGAAGCAAGAAATTTTGGATGCTTACCACAAAAGCAAATATACTATACACCCAGGAAGCACAAGAATGTATCACAACCTCAAGAGAGATTATTGGTGGAGTGGTATGAAGAGTGCAGTGGCAACCTATGTATCAAAATGTATGGTTTGCCAGCAGGTGAAGGCTGAGTATCAAAAACCCTCAGGAATGCTTCAACCTTTACAAATACCACAGTGGAAATGGGAAGACATATCAATGGATTTTATTGATGGTTTGCCTAGAACTAGGAGGGGAAATGATAGTATTTGGGTAATGGTTGATAGGTTAACCAAGTCAGCCCACTTTATACCAGTGAAATCAGAAAGAAATGCTAATACCCTAGCCCAATTGTTTATTAAAGAAGTAGTCAGACTGCATGGTATACCAAAGACTATAGTAAGTGATAGAGATACCATCTTCACTTCAAAATTTTGGCAGAGTTTTCACAAGGCAATGGGGACTGATTTATGTTTGAGTACAGCATACCATCCTCAATCTGATGGCCAAACAGAAATTGTGAACAAATTGCTTGAAGACATGTTGAGAGCATGTGTATTGGATTGGGGAGGAAGCTGGGAAGATTACATATATCTAGCTGAATTTGCATACAATAACACCTATCACAGTAGCATAGGCATGGCCCCCTTTGAAGCTCTCTATGGAAGGCCATGTTTATCACCTTCAAGTTGGCATGAGTCTGGAGAAAAAGTGGTCTTAGGACCAGAAAATGTGAAAGAGACTTCTGAAAAGGTAGCCTTGATCAGAAAAAGAATTGCCTCTGCCCAAGATAGGCAAAAGAAATATGCAGATCAAAGAAGGAAGGCAGTACAATATGATGTTGGGGATTATGTGTTCATCAAGATATCACCCATGAAAAAGGTTCTAAGGTTTGGGAAACAAGGAAAGTTGATTCCTAGATATATAGGACCATATAAAATTCTAGAAAGAATAGGGACAGTAGCCTATAAATTAGAATTGCCAGAAGAAATGAGAGCAATGCATGATGTCTTTCATGTGTCTCAACTAAGAAGATGGGTTCATGATAAGGAAGCAATACTAGAATCCTCTAAGGATGTGCAGATTGATCCTAGAATGATCTATGAAAAGGAACCAGTGGGCATAGTTTCTAGAGAAACCAAGAAATTGAGAAACAAAGAAATTAAATTAGTAAAAGTACAATGGAGTCTAGACCCAAATGATTGCACATGGGAAGTGGAGGATAAAATCAGAAATGATTATCCCCAGCTGTTTGATTGAAGAAAAGGTAAATCTATATATATATACATACTAATGAATGTGTTGGTTGAATATGCATTGTGATTTTTATCTTGTGTTGATATGCATAGTGCTTAATAGGTGATTGGTTTGAAAATGGTTTTGAAATCAGAAAAATTCATTTTTCTGAAGAGATGATACTCAAGTTAAGTATGAAAGAATTGTGGGACACAATTCCTAAAAGGAGGGATATATGTGATAACCCTGATTTTTGTGAGTAATTTCATGATTTAATTTAGTTTGTATTTGTTTGAAATTGCATTGGGAAAAATAGGAATAGGAAATTGATTTGCAGATACAAAGTATAAAACATGTACATGTGCACAAGACAGTGTACACATGCACACAGATTTCTGTGTAACAAAATTTGGCAGAAATTAATAGATAAAATAAAATAACTGATTTAGAAATACATATGCATAAAGATAGAATTTTGTCTTTAAATAAAATATAGTACAAAGAAAATAAGAGCTAGGCTGAAATAAACTTAAAATTATTTAAAGAAAGAAAGAAAAATAAAAGGCTTAGGTATACATAGGTTATACATGTATACAGTCAATCAATCTCTGGAAGAAAACAGAAGTTGCATGAAAATGGCATGAGTCCCTAAACAAGCACTTTATCTATTCTCAGTAATCTCTTTTATTAAGAAAATAATAATAATAATAATAATAAGTCATGCATATGACATGACCAGGGAAAATTAAAAGAGAGGAACTAATTTATGGAAAGGAAGACAAGGACCACATACCCTTTATATTTTCTTGAATCAAACCAGAGGCAGGCTATGTTTGGGATGGGGTAGAACTGACATTGGGTAAGTCCATAAACCCTAGTAACAGCCAAGATTTATATAAAAGGCCTAGTATAGTAAGACCATATATTTTTGTTCTTCATTAACCTAAAAAAAAATATACAAGGCATAAACCAGAGAAAATAGGAGAAGGCAGAAGACTAAAAAGGGGTTCATAAGGCATAGGAAGAAGAAGGATTAAGGTGAGTAACCTCACTGAAAACTCTGGCATTAAGACCTGAATATTGAGGCAGCCAGTTTGAACTAATTTTCTTTTACAAGTTATGTTTTATGATTGGATGACTTTGGTTTGTTAATGATTTGTTTAAGGGTAAAACCTCTATCTGATTTACCCAGAAAAATAAGAGTCATGGATACATGAACTAAAATGTTTGTCTGAGATATGGGTTAGCTTTGAGATTAAGTGATTTCTTTTATAAGTTTTCTTTATAAGTTGTTTATAAAAATCCCCGGATTCAAGTAGTGGGTATATGGTCTGAAGGTAGAAAGAAATATGGGCTGTAACATTGTGTTGTTGCTTATGTCTCATATTAATTAAAACAAAAGAAAATGTAGAAGTGCAATGTTGTACATGTGCTGAGCTTCTATGTTTTATGAAATACCCAAATCAAATATACTTGTGGTTTAGCCAGATCATGAATCTGATTGAACCAGAGGTAAGGGAAAATATATATCTAGCAAATTACTCAGGACCATATGCTTACATCTTGATCCAGTGAAACCCATAGGCAAAATAATGTGCTAAGAAGTCACCTCCCTCTTTCATGATAAAATGTTTGCTTCTGAGAATATAACTTACCAAACTCTGGATGAATACATGTTGCTTGCATTATTTATATTTCTCTGATTAAGAAGTGAGATGCAGAAGGGATTAGCACTGCTATGAAAAATAATAATAACACTTAGTAATTTAACTAAGGACTTGGGATCTTAGGGCTACCAAAGTATAGCTTGGCAAGGGGAATATTGCAAGTTCACACATGGTATGTTTATACCCAGGGGCCTGAGTGTGCTGGGTTAACAGAGAGATGTCCCAGGCAGTGTGTGTTTAAAAAAGGAGAAAGTAGCTAAAGACCCTGTTATATTTGATAATGAATTCTAGGAATAGATTCAGGAGAGGCCTGGGCAAAATCCCTGATGGCCAGTAAAGTTGAAAAGGGGATGATAACTGAATTGATGTTTGTATTTGGTTGTTTTGGTGCTTTTTATGGATGAATCTTATGATTGTTTTCTATGAATCAAGTCATGGTGATTATATGTGTAAATAATCTATTAACACTGAGATGAAGGAACATACTTCACAAAAAAAACAAGCATAAGGAAGATACTGAGTTTCTTATTCATGTAAAGTTTGTTTATAAAGAGAATTAAATGAGATCATGTTTTCAGTTGGATTATTCATACCAGACAAATAGTCTGACCCTTTTGTGTTTATGCACCATTGGGTGTCTCATATTCATATGGGGCAGTTCATGGTGATTTTGCAGGGAAATAGGAATTGCTTTGATCAGGCTTTGGATGTTAAACTGCTTAAGATTTGGATGCTATGTTTTTTAAAGACTTTGCTGAAGTAAACTACACCTTCATGATGAACTAGATTAAGACCTGTTGTTTAAAATTACTTTGAGAAACCAATGTATGGTTAATTGCTGTTTGTAGATGTTGAACTTATATGTCTCAGCTGAACTATGTGCTTTGTTTTGCTAAATGCTTTGCTAAGGAAAAATGAATTTTAAGCTTCAAGAACAGTTAGGCTATAATGATAGAAAATCTGAGATTGAAAGAATTTGTGGTTTGTATGTATATCTATAGAACTGGCATAAGAAAATCCATGTTCAAGTCAAAAATAAAATCTGATAGAAAGGGTTTGAGTTGCTTTGAAAAGAAAATAATATAGCAGGTATTTTGTAACAAAGTAGTGCAAACCAGAACAGGGCTAACATAGCCATTTTTCTTGAGCCTGGGTCAAGCCAGCAACCAAGGGTTTAAATTAAATTTTCAGATCTGTTTCATAGCCAAAGTATATAATAGGTTCAGACAATTTTGTTCACAGGAGAAAAATAAAAAGAAAAAAAAACAAAAATTGGGTTTGAACCGACCAGCATAGCACTCGAACTCGTGACCTCTCATGTGTAAGTTAGGCGCGTTTCCATTACGCCTAGATGTTGCTTGTGTTCACTTATGATCCACTTTCTTTTAGCCTGAGTTGGATACTATACAGACTTTAACACAATCATCCATATTAAAAGCTTGCTTTCCACTGATTATTACTTGATCATTTCTTAATTAGAATAACAGACTAAATTATCAGGGAATTATCACATTTCAATGGATTTAAAAGGATTTCTACTTACATATTATCATGCTCTGATTCTAGTAGAATATAACATAGATATCTTCATATATGTATGTTAGGAATGATTTAGATTTAAAACAATATTTTTATATTGTGAAAGATCTTGGATATATTTTGTTTATTGGAGAAAGAAAATGACCCTGGGAAATATATTTGTAATGAATGATATATCTATATATCATCTCTTAACATAAAAAAAAAATACTTATGAAATTAGGGTGGAAATAGAAGGGTCATTTCAGTTGGTATCAGAGCTATGTTGTTATATAACATAGCAAAAATTTTTGTATGAATTTGTTTGCATTGGATGTATAGAAGTGTTTACTGCTTTGGATGTTTTGTTTTTTTTCTTATTTACACTGTTGATATCTATTATGACAGAATAAGTGATAAATTAAAATGAATTAATCTATAGAGCATTAGGCAAAACAGACTAACCTAAGTGTTATATCCATAGAGCTATGGTAGGACCCAGACATCAAAATGTAGGAACAAGTGAACCACCCATGGTGAATGTGCAAGAATTCATGAGGGCCATAAGAGATGGAGTAGGCAACAGGCAGGAAAATCCACATGAGGAACTTTCCAAACTACTCAAGACTTTTACCAATCTTGGAGGCAAAACCTTTGATGGCACAGAAGGAGTTATGGGGGTTCAAAATTGGCTTAGAATTTTGGAAAGAATCTTTGTAGACATGCAAGTTGAAGACCAAAGGAAGAGGCAAATTGCATCCAGGTAATTGAGAGGAGCAGCTTTGGATTGGTGGGAGGTTATCATAGCTGGAAGACCTGAAGGAGAAATAACATGGGATCAATTTAAAGCAATGTTGGAAGGCAGATTTATCCCTGCATCAGCTAAGGAATCTTTACTGGAGGAATTCATCAAATTGAGGCAAGGGACTATGAGTGTCACTGAGTACACTCAGAAGTTTGAATCATTGGCAAAGTATGGTGCAGTGCTCATCACTACTGAGGAAGCTAAGAATGGCAGATATATCCAAGGGTTGAACCCTAGCCTTAGTAGAGCCATGCTACCATATAAGGATAAAACTTTTGATCAAGTTTTGGATTTGACTCTGAGCATTGAACAACATGATAAAGCTAGAGAGAATTTCAGGGCATTCAAAAATAATCAAAACAAGAAGGGAAAGGGTAAATTTCACCCTTATGATAAAAAGAAAACAGACATAACTTCCACCAAGAAACCAGAAGAAGCCAGAACTGCTGAAGTTAAGAAGAGGATCACTTGTTACAACTGTGGACAAGAGGGGCACATGAAAAATAGGTGCACCAATCCTAGACCAGCATCCTTCAATTGTCACCATTGTGGGAAGGAAGGTCACATAAAGAGGAACTGCCTAGATTTTAAGCAAGGAAAATTAGGGGCTTTGGAAGGGAAAGGCAAGGCAGCTGAGGGATCAAATGTTGAAAAGCATGGTCAAGTTGAAGGTACTTTGCTTATCCATTCAATACCTTTAACAGTAGTATATGATACAGGGGCTACACACTCATTGATCTCTCATGATATTGCACAACAATTAAAATTGAACTGTATGATTGTTGATAAACCACTGCTAATTAGAAGCCCTATAGGTAGTTCATGTGTCATGGGTATGATGTGCATGCAACTGGGATTAAATATAGGAGGACATGTGTTTGAGTCAAACCTATATGTGTTGCAATATCCAGACATAGGAATTATTTTAGGAGTTGATTGGTTGAGTAGATATAAGGCTATCATAAATATGGAGACATCCACCATATCATTGAAGGTTTCTGATGGACAAAGGATAATCGTTCTTTGTGAGGCAAACAAAAATAGAAGTATAGCCAACCTTTCTGCATTGTCAAATGAAAAACCCATGCCTGCATTAGAAGAGATCCCCATAGTTAATCAATATGATGATGTGTTTGGGGAAGTAAGAGGAGTTCCTAATCACAGGCCAGTTGAATTTTCAATTAGAATAATTCCAGGAGCTAGCCCAGTGGTTAAAAGACCAACCAGAATGGGGCCTAAGGAATTAATGGAGTTGAAAAAGCAATTAGTTGAACTAGAAGAAAAAGGTTTTATTAGACCCAGTAGCTCATCATGGGGAGCACCAGTAGTCTTTGTTAAGAAACATGATGGATCCCTGAGATTATGTATTGACTATAGGGAATTAAATAAAGTCACAGTTAAAAATAAATACCCCTTACCAAGAATTGATGATCTCTTTGATCAATTGAGTGGTGCAAAGATATTCTCCAGGCTTGATTTAGCTTCAGGCTTTCATCAGATGAAAGTAGATGAGGAAAGCATTAAGTATACAGCCTTTAACACCAGATATGGACTTTATGAATTTTTGGCGATGCCATTTGGCTTAACAAATGCTCCTTCCTATTTTGTTGATTTGATGAATAGGATTTTTAGAGAATACTTGGATAAGTTTGTATTAATATTTATTGATGATATACTAATTTATTCTAAGTCAGTTAGAGAGCATGAGAACCATTTGCATATAGTATTTGAGAAATTGAGACAGGAAGACTTGAAAGCAAAGTTTTCAAAATGCACTTTTTGGCAGAATGAAGTGAACTTTCTAGGCCATATTATATCAGAAAAAGGAATAGCTGTGGACTCCAATAAAGTCATGGCAGTGCAAGCTTGGAAAAGGCCTACTAATGTCACTGAAGTCAGATCATTCATGGGAATGGCTGGTTACTATAGAAGATTTATAAAAGATTTTGCAAAAATCTCAATTCCATTAACCAGATTGACTAGGAAAAATCAAGTGTTCACTTGGACTGAGGAATGTGAAAATGCCTTTGGGAAATTAAAAGAAGCACTGGTACAAGCTCCAATTCTTAAAGTACCCGAGGGAAATGAAAACTTGGTGGTGTATACTGATGCAAGTGGACAAGGGCTTGGAGCAGTGTTGATGCAACAACATCAGGTAATAGCTTATGCTTCTAGGCAGTTGAAATCAAGTGAAGTAAGGTATGCTACTCATGACCTTGAATTGGCTGCTATAGTGTATGCCCTTAAGCTATGGAGACACTACTTGTTAGGAGCAAAATTTGAAGTATATACAGACCATAAATCACTCAAATATTTGTTTTCACAAAAAGAATTAAATATGAGGCAGCAAAGATGGATTGAACTCTTAGCCTCATATGATTTTGAAATATTATACACACCAGGTAAGGCTAATAAAGTAGCAGATGCCCTAAGTAGACAACATGCTAAAGTGGCTAGATTAATGATAGAAGAGTTTAACACTTTATCATTATTAATTGATTCAGAGATAAAAAGTGATAACATAGAAAACATGAGCTTATGCAGTGGGAAGGTAGAAATGGGAAAATTAAGTTTTATTACTCTGGGATCAGAATTGAAAAATAAAGTTGCAATGCTACAAAACCAAGATCCATTTTTATTTGGAAAGAAGACACAAATATTAAATGGTGAGACAGTAGAAGGTTTTCAGTTGGATGATCAGGGCCATCTGAAGAAAGGAGAAAGAATATGTGTTCCAGCAATGGATGAGTTGAAGCAAGAAATTTTGGATGCTTACCACAAAAGCAAATATACTATACACCCAGGAAGCACAAGAATGTATCACAACCTCAAGAGAGATTATTGGTGGAGTGGTATGAAGAGTGCAGTGGCAACTTATGTATCAAAATGTATGGTTTGCCAGCAGGTGAAGGCTGAGTATCAAAAACCCTCAGGAATGCTTCAACCTTTACAAATACCACAGTGGAAATGGGAAGACATATCAATGGATTTTATTGATGGTTTGCCTAGAACTAGGAGGGGAAATGATAGTATTTGGGTAATGGTTGATAGGTTAACCAAGTCAGCCCACTTTATACCAGTGAAATCAGAAAGAAATGCTAATACCCTAGCCCAATTGTTTATTAAAGAAGTAGTCAGACTGCATGGTATACCAAAGACTATAGTAAGTGATAGAGATACCATCTTCACTTCAAAATTTTGGCAGAGTTTTCACAAGGCAATGGGGACTGATTTATGTTTGAGTACAGCATACCATCCTCAATCTGATGGCCAAACAGAAATTGTGAACAAATTGCTTGAAGACATGTTGAGAGCATGTGTATTGGATTGGGGAGGAAGCTGGGAAGATTACATATATCTAGCTGAATTTGCATACAATAACACCTATCACAGTAGCATAGGCATGGCCCCCTTTGAAGCTCTCTATGGAAGGCCATGTTTATCACCTTCAAGTTGGCATGAGTCTGGAGAAAAAGTGGTCTTAGGACCAGAAAATGTGAAAGAGACTTCTGAAAAGGTAGCCTTGATCAGAAAAAGAATTGCCTCTGCCCAAGATAGGCAAAAGAAATATGCAGATCAAAGAAGGAAGGCAGTACAATATGATGTTGGGGATTATGTGTTCATCAAGATATCACCCATGAAAAAGGTTCTAAGGTTTGGGAAACAAGGAAAGTTGATTCCTAGATATATAGGACCATATAAAATTCTAGAAAGAATAGGGACAGTAGCCTATAAATTAGAATTGCCAGAAGAAATGAGAGCAATGCATGATGTCTTTCATGTGTCTCAACTAAGAAGATGGGTTCATGATAAGGAAGCAATACTAGAATCCTCTAAGGATGTGCAGATTGATCCTAGAATGATCTATGAAAAGGAACCAGTGGGCATAGTTTCTAGAGAAACCAAGAAATTGAGAAACAAAGAAATTAAATTAGTAAAAGTACAATGGAGTCTAGACCCAAATGATTGCACATGGGAAGTGGAGGATAAAATCAGAAATGATTATCCCCAGCTGTTTGATTGAAGAAAAGGTAAATCTATATATATATACATACTAATGAATGTGTTGGTTGAATATGCATTGTGATTTTTATCTTGTGTTGATATGCATAGTGCTTAATAGGTGATTGGTTTGAAAATGGTTTTGAAATCAGAAAAATTCATTTTTCTGAAGAGATGATACTTAAGTTAAGTATGAAAGAATTGTGGGACACAATTCCTAAAAGGAGGGATATATGTGATAACCCTGATTTTTGTGAGTAATTTCATGATTTAATTTAGTTTGTATTTGTTTGAAATTGCATTGGGAAAAATAGGAATAGGAAATTGATTTGCAGATACAAAGTATAAAACATGTACATGTGCACAAGATAGTGTACACATGCACACAGATTTCTGTGTAACAAAATTTGGCAGAAATTAATAGATAAAATAAAATAACTGATTTAGAAATACATATGCATAAAGATAGAATTTTGTCTTTAAATAAAATATAGTACAAAGAAAATAAGAGCTAGGCTGAAATAAACTTAAAATTATTTAAAGAAAGAAAGAAAAATAAAAGGCTTAGGTATACATAGGTTATACATGTATACAGTCAATCAATCTCTGGAAGAAAACAGAAGTTGCATGAAAATGGCATGAGTCCCTAAACAAGCACTTTATCTATTCTCAGTAATCTCTTTTATTAAGAAAATAATAATAATAAAAATAAGAAGTCATGCATATGACATGACCAGGGAAAATTAAAAGAGAGGAACTAATTTCTGGAAAGGAAGACAAGGACCACATACCCTTTATATTTTCTTGAATCAAACCAGAGGCAGGCTATGTTTGGGATGGGGTAGAACTGACATTGGGTAAGTCCATAAACCCTAGTAACAGCCAAGATTTATATAAAAGGCCTAGTATAGTAAGACCATATATTTTTGTTCTTCATTAACCTAAAAAAAAAAAATACAAGGCATAAACCAGAGAAAATAGGAGAAGGCAGAAGACTAAAAAGGGGTTCATAAGGCATAGGAAGAAGAAGGATTAAGGTGAGTAACCTCACTGAAAACTCTGGCATTAAGACCTGAATATTGAGGCAGCCAGTTTGAACTAATTTTCTTTTACAAGTTATGTTTTATGATTGGATGACTTTGGTTTGTTAATGATTTGTTTAAGGGTAAAACCTCTATCTGATTTACCCAGAAAAATAAGAGTCATGGATACATGAACTAAAATGTTTGTCTGAGATATGGGTTAGCTTTGAGATTGAGTGATTTCTTTTATAAGTTTTCTTTATAAGTTGTTTATAAAAATCCCCGGATTCAAGTAGTGGGTATATGGTCTGAAGGTAGAAAGAAATATGGGCTGTAACATTGTGTTGTTGCTTATTTCTCATATTAATTAAAACAAAAGAAAATGTAGAAGTGCAATGTTGTACATGTGCTGAGCTTCTATGTTTTATGAAATACCCAAATCAAATATACTTGTGGTTTAGCCAGATCATGAATCTGATTGAACCAGAGGTAAGGGAAAATATATATCTAGCAAATTACTCAGGACCATATGCTTACATCTTGATCCAGTGAAACCCATAGGCAAAATAATGTGCTAAGAAGTCACCTCCCTCTTTCATGATAAAATGTTTGCTTCTGAGAATATAACTTACCAAACTCTGGATGAATACATGTTGCTTGCATTATTTATATTTCTCTGATTAAGAAGTGAGATGCAGAAGGGATTAGCACTGCTATGAAAAATAATAATAACACTTAGTAATTTAACTAAGGACTTGGGATCTTAGGGCTACCAAAGTATAGCTTGGCAAGGGGAATATTGCAAGTTCACACATGGTATGTTTATACCCAGGGGCCTGAGTGTGCTGGGTTAACAGAGAGATGTCCCAGGCAGTGTGTGTTTAAAAAAGGAGAAAGTAGCTAAAGACCCTGTTATATTTGATAATGAATTCTAGGAATAGATTCAGGAGAGGCCTGGGCAAAATCCCTGATGGCCAGTAAAGTTGAAAAGGGGATGATAACTGAATTGATGTTTGTATTTGGTTGTTTTGGTGCTTTTTATGGATGAATCTTATGATTGTTTTCTATGAATCAAGTCATGGTGATTATATGTGTAAATAATCTGTTAACACTGAGATGAAGGAACATGCTTCACAAAAAAAACAAGCATAAGGAAGATACTGAGTTTCTTATTCATGTAAAGTTTGTTTATAAAGAGAATTAAATGAGATCATGTTTTCAGTTGGATTATTCATACCAGACAAATAGTCTGACCCTTTTGTGTTTATGCACCATTGGGTGTCTCATATTCATATGGGGCAGTTCATGGTGATTTTGCAGGGAAATAGGAATTGCTTTGATCAGGCTTTGGATGTTAAACTGCTTAAGATTTGGATGCTATGTTTTTTAAAGACTTTGCTGAAGTAAACTACACCTTCATGATGAACTAGATTAAGACCTGTTGTTTAAAATTACTTTGAGAAACCAATGTATGGTTAATTGCTGTTTTGTAGATGTTGAACTTATATGTCTCAGCTGAACTATGTGCTTTGTTTTGCTAAATGCTTTGCTAAGGAAAAAATGAATTTTAAGCTTCAAGAACAGTTAGGCTATAATGATAGAAAATCTGAGATTGAAAGAATTTGTGGTTTGTATGTATATCTATAGAACTGGCATAAGAAAATCCATGTTCAAGTCAAAAATAAAATATGATAGAAAGGGTTTGAGTTGCTTTGAAAAGAAAATAATATAGCAGGTATTTTGTAACAAAGTAGTGCAAACCAGAACAGGGCTAACATAGCCATTTTTCTTGAGCCTGGGTCAAGCCAGCAACCAAGGGTTTAAATTAAATTTTCAGATCTGTTTCATAGCCAAAGTATATAATAGGTTCAGACAATTTTGTTCACAGGAGAAAAATAAAAAGAAAAAAAACAAAAATTGGGTTTGAACCGACCAGCATAGCACTCGAACTCGTGACCTCTCATGTGTAAGTTAGGCGCGTTTCCATTACGCCTAGATGTTGCTTGTGTTCACTTATGATCCACTTTCTTTTAGCCTGAGTTGGATACTATACAGACTTTAACACAATCATCCATATTAAAAGCTTGCTTTCCACTGATTATTACTTGATCATTTCTTAATTAGAATAACAGACTAAATTATCAGGGAATTATCACATTTCAATGGATTTAAAAGGATTTCTACTTACATATTATCATGCTCTGATTCTAGTAGAATATAACATAGATATCTTCATATATGTATGTTAGGAATGATTTAGATTTAAAACAATATTTTTATATTGTGAAAGATCCTGGATATATTTTGTTTATTGGAGAAAGAAAATGACCCTGGAAAATATATTTGTAATGAATGATATATCTATATATCATCTCTTAACATAAAAAAAAATCCTTATGAAATTAGGGTGGAAATAGAAGGGTCATTTCATGTTGTTTGTGCAATGGTTTGTCTACTATATATGGCACGTAAACTTAGGCGATATCTAGGTCCTAACCAATTTGTTATAAGCAATTATTAATTTGGGATCAGCATTTTCAATGGGTTTTTATCTTGGAGGTTAAGTTATTAATAACCATCAGGATTCGTAGGTCAGTGTTATTTGATTTCTCTTAGCCATTTTATATAGCTAAGTCCAGTGAGCTTGTCATTTTCAGAAAATAACTTTGATGTAGAAATTTTTCTACAAATTTAATTCAGTAGAGTAAGACAATTATACATAGAAAATGTTCTTATATATTATTACTGAGGTTAAACATTATATTTCATTTTACTAATAAGCTCTCACTGGACTTATATGTTTCTCAAAACCCTAAAAGGAAATATAGCGATATTCTGATTTCACTAGTAGGTGTTAGGATTCACTTGCTTTGGGATTTAGACCTTGAGTTTTCTCAACAAGTTATAGGCCCGTAAGTGGTGGATAACACCATATCAGTTGTATGGTAGACAACTCCTAACATATGGTCCTTGTCCTAATCTCATTTTGACATTGAGTTTTCTCAACAAATCGAAAGAGACTGTTCAATCGTACCTACCATTTTGCGACGAACGAAGTGTATTGTATGTACCTTGAGTTTGTTTAACAAATACATATGGTTATCTTACCTCATTTAGTCAATATATTAATAATACTACACATAACATCTCTAACATGAGTTTTCTCATCAAGTAAAGAGTATGTAGGTGCAAGTAATTTGTTAATATATAAATGGTAGTGGACGACATTTATATTAGATATTCATAATATTTAATATATTTATCGACTTATGGAATAATGTATTTCTTAAAAATATCCTCGCGATTCAAGTGTCAAACACATTTGAAATCACAATATACGTATGTATTTATTCCTTAAATCTAATTAGGTTTATAATGGTTCCACTTTATTTAGTTAAATCATATTTCAATTAATTTAAATTTTATCAACACAGTGACAATTTATGTTCGTTCTTTTTCTTTACAATGGCAGCCGTTCGTTCTGTCCTTTTACCCCTTTCTACCCTGTCCTCGTCTTCTCATAGCGTCATTCAGCTGTCACCTCCCTCTGCTTAAACGCTGTTTGCTCGTACTCCCCAAGAGCCTAACCCGCCTCCGCCTACTTTTCCTCCTCTTCGCTCCTCCAGTCTGAGCGCCTTGCCTCCAGCTACAATTCCCCCCCTCTTCCTCTTATCCATCCCGCATCCAGTTTTGGATCTATGCCATCTAACCCGTCCTCTCCTCCTTCTATACCACAGTGGTCATCTCTTTTCAAATCGAAGCCGAGCAACGCTGGCTCATTCAAGTCGACTGTCGTCCCTCTTATTTTCTCCGGCAGTACTCTGATTCCCTCTAATGAAATCATTCAGGCTGGCAAGGAAGTTTGGCAGAACTATCTTGCTGGATTCTTTCTCGATGAGCCACTGCCATTCTCCATGGTCATCTATCACCTAAAACGAACCTGGAAGCTGAAGGGATCCATTAAAGTTAAATCGAACGACTATCTATTCTTCTTTCTTCTTTCAAGCAATGAAGACCGAAACATAATTCTTAAACCTGACCCTGTCATCTTGAGGAACAAGCTTTTCATCGTTAAGCCATGGGATTCTACAATAGGTAATGGTTGTTCTAGTATTAGGAAAGTTCCTG
This sequence comes from Allium fistulosum, assembly GCA_030737815.1. Taxonomy (NCBI): domain Eukaryota; kingdom Viridiplantae; phylum Streptophyta; class Magnoliopsida; order Asparagales; family Amaryllidaceae; genus Allium; species Allium fistulosum. The sequence continues at coordinate 940,353,235 of CM060908.1, read as the reverse complement.
TTTGGATTAAATTGTATAATATTCCTATGTATGCTTGGTCCCTGTTGGGTATAAGCTGGTTAGCATCTAGAGTAGGCAATTTTCTTCGTATGGATGAATCTACTAAAAATCTAGATAGGCTGGAGTATGCCAAATGTATGGTTGAAGTCTCCCCTGATCATGCCCTACCTAATGAATTTCTGGTTCAGATGGTGAATGGTATGGTGTACTATGTCCGAGTGTCTTACCTATGGAAACCCTTGATATGTAGTGAATGTAATGTGTTCGGCTATGAAAAGATAGGATGTAATATCCGTGGTAAGGAAAAGGTATGTGATAAAAAGAGGGATAATAATCTTGTTGTCGCCTCTGTTGATAAAACCAAAGAAAATGGCTTATGCAAAATTGATAAAATGGAACAAAAAGAAAAGGATTCGCAGTAAGAAGGCATAAGAAAAAACAAGTTTGGATAAAAGTCAAGCAAAGGAATTTGAAGTCCAATGCCTCCAAAAAGTCGAACCGAACTAAACTCCTACCAGAAAATCGTGTTGATACTTCGGGTTGCACTAGAGTTGGAGTGACACATGACAGTCTCTGTGTTAGATGATTCTAATATAAGTGATGTTTTGACTAAAATGGGAGAAGGATGTATAGGAAGGGAAGAAATAAGGCATGATGCTAATGCAATTCCTAACGAACTGGAAGTCTGTGATGTTCTGTCAGAGAATAAGGACAATAAGGCTACTACGGAAGAAAATGTCTCGAATCATAATAAATCTCAAAGTGTTAACTTGGAGAAAAATGATGGCCTATGCTCGGTGACAAGTGGCAGTCAACCTATTGTAGTCCTTCCCCCCAGTAAAGTTCACGTATCCTTACATTGTGATTTACTGACTTCTACCCGGTGCGAGAAAGCTATTGGAACTAATCATGATAATTCGAATTCTAAAGTCGTGCATGCCGCTGAAAAGGAGGAGGAGGGAGAAATAATTGAACGAAATGACATGACTGTTGTGATGCCTCATTCTCTTCCAACGCTGACCTTGTTGCCTCTTGTGATTTCAGACCCTCCACTTCCGACTCCCTATGCCACAAAGTGTTGCTTAATGCTTCCTTTGCACCTATTAAGCTATCCCCTTCACCCTCTAAAGCGAAGCCTGTGGCCAAGCCTCCGAAGAAAGGCTAAGTGAATTGCTACGATCATATACTTCCACCGGCAACTTATCAAGCTCCTCCTCCCCGTATTGAGCCTTCAATTAACTCCTCGCCTATAACTCCTGTTAGCTCTGGCTCGATGACAAAAAGGATGAAAGTGGGCTTTTTGAATTAAATGGGTCTACCCACTTAGCTCTACGTGTTGTTCTTTGGTTCTGGAAAAGATTTGAGTAAGTAATTTTCTAGGTGTATCAGCTTGCAAAGTTGTTTGGTCATCTTGCTTTCGTTGGTTGCTCATTACTAGCCTATGTTCGCATAATGCTGGGGTGTACTCCTGTATGTCTTATTTTATGCTTATGTTTGTTAGTACTGTGGAGTTGCGTTTGCATATGTTAGTTTTTAGCATGTAATTCTATTTGTTTTTGGTGAAGTGTTCTTCTTCTGCCGAACATTTCTCCATTTTGTGCTATTATGTCGTAGGGTTGTGGTTTTGCTTTCCCTGCTGCTCTAGTTTTCTGGATTTTTTCCAGTTTTGTAGTAGATTAACAATCTGTCAATCTCCTGTATTTCTTGTATTATTATTTGTTAATAATAAAATGGTAGGGGACCATTCAACCCCATCTCCTTTGCCAAAAAAATATATTAATCAAACCATATATAATTAATAATTTAATTAATTAATTAACATTTTAATTAACTTAATTTTATGCATTTTGAACATTTTAAAATTTTAATATATAAATATATGTACAATATAACATTCATATAATAATATACATATATCATTATAAATGTATATTATTTATTAGTCAACATTTAATTAATATATATTAATTGAAATAATTTAATTTAATTAATTTTAAAATTTTAATTATTAATTACCTTAAACATTTTAAGATAAATATAACTATATATGTTTTTTATTTAATTAAATTTTAATTAATTATTTATTTTATCAATCTAATTAGTTATGATAAAAATTTAAAAATAATTAATGAATTTTCAAAACAATTTTGAAAAATATTTTATAACATTCATAAAATTTCTTACATATTTTAAACTTAACTTTTTAAATTTAAAATATTATTTAAAGTTTCAAAATAGTTTTGAAAATTAGCACAAGTCCCAAAATCAATTTAGACCTTTATATTAGGGATAACCTTTGGGCTTACTTCATCCTTTGGGCAAGGCCAGTAGGCTGGTCGGGCAGAGTACTTGATTACCCAAACCCAACTTTAGACATTACATTTCTAAACACTCTACTAAATGGATAGGCTTTAATAGGTTAGCCTAAATACTACTAATTTAGACCACACAGGCTATTGGACTCTGATAACATTGAAGGAACCAGGCTAGATCGCAACGGGATAAGTGAGTTGATTTCTCTTTTTTTTCATTTTTAGATCTTATTGGACCTATGAAGTCTAAATTATTTAGATCTAATCTAAAGTATTTAAATAAAATCTTTATTTTATTTAGTTTGTTAATATAAAAGCATCAATTTAATTTATATAATATATTATGTGTGTGTATATCAAATCCATATATATGTGTATAGTGCACGTGCAATATATAGGAAGTGTACATAGTTTAATATGCCCGTACAGAAGTGTTGGGATTTACATGAAATGGACACATTTGTAACTTTATATATATTTTTTGTCCATGATTTAATATAATATTTATATATAACAATTACAATAATTTTATTTTTTTAAATATATTAACCAAATCAAAATGGTTTGAATTAATATTGAAAATACCTTATGATAGTTTAAATTTAAAACCATATTAATATATAGATAAAAATCTATTTTAAATTTAAATTCAAATTTCAAATATAGATGTATTTAAATATATATATATATATAAGTTTGAAAATGGTTTCCTTTTATTGCTTTACAAACTAAAATTACGAAGTATAATACAAACAGTAACCCAAGCAATACAAGGCTACAAATCTATATAAAACCATATATATACATCTGATTACATTAATAAAACTCCTTATATCAAATTGTAACTGTGCTATGCATGTTATCCAACAAGCACACTTCGGCGTACCAATGTAGGTGAATAGGTTTGTGGGCCCTCTCATAATAGTCTTCTCATTGAACAAACTTTGTTGATCATCTGAGAAAATCCTCCAAAATTCGGTTAAAAAGCAAACACCAAAAGTATCACACGCTCCACTTTGAAACAAAGGGTGGTTATAATAACCACTTCCTCTTATGTGAAACTTCTGAACCACCAATGTGACTACTGCGAGATTCATCATCATCGACAACCCGCATTTCTCAACCTTGTACAATCATGCTTCACAAAAGGGGTAAGGAAAGCCTGATTTAACCTCGTTGAAGATTGACTGGATCGAAACTGAATCGGATGTGATACCATAATCATGGTAGCATTTCATTATCGATCTGTAAATTCAACACTAACACATAACTCCTGCAATCCGCCAATAGTGGCATTGCGATTGTATAAAATTAGTCTATGCTAATTTTGGGATTCAAAATATGCTGAGCGAATGCCCATTATCTGAAGGTGGATGGCGATTTCCAAATCTCATTGTTCCCCAAATTTGTTAATTGATAGAAACTCGAGTACTTGGTTTGCTATACAGATCCGGTGAAAGAGATCATTCGCTGTTTGGATCTCAATTTGAAACTGATCGGCATAAAATTTGGAATTGAGAAATGTGATTTCGCCTTATACACATAAACACAGGGATACGATGGAATTGGGTTTTGATGTGCAGATCCCTCGAATTGTTGTATAAACTCACTACCTGGTTGTTTCAATATGTTGGCCGTCAAATTTTATGAAATGCTACCTATAATTGGCATTTGGATTGATAATATGAAACTAGATTGCACCAATTAAAAGTAATAAACATAGAGATGCTTAACAGATCTTCAATTATTTCAAGATCCCCTAACAAATTTTGAGTGCCAGATCCCATAATCAAAACTTGATTGTAGAAGATGTAATAAACAAACTCGATTGGTAGATATTCCCTTGAATTGGCGTATGAATTGAGAATACATGGTTTCGCCAATTCTACGTAAGGAAAATCAGAGTTTGGTTTCCAGATCCCTACATCGAAAATCAATTATAGGATTTTTGCATAAAATCGTGTGGTGCGTCACTATCTATCTGATTTTGATTCCAGATCCCAAATTGTCTGATCCTAAAATCACGAAATGATAGATAAAAAGGCAATAACTTCTTGTTTTTCCCTGACTTTATGGATCTCGAATTGAATTTGATAAATGGAAACGTGATTTCATTTACACAAAATGAAGCAAGAATTGATGAACCGCCTGGTATTTCTCTCCTCATGGGAGAGGAAAAATGCACATATTTTAAACACACACGCACAAACACACACTCGCAAGCACGCGCGCGCACACACACATTTTCGAAATTAACATTTGAAATATTTTATATTTAGCTTAAAGTATTTATAAATAAATTATTAATTAGTAAATATAACTACTTTTAAATAAATTTTTATATATAATGTAAATTTATAATTATTTATACTAAAATTAATCTTTTTTATAATTTAAAAATTAATTTTTTATAATGTAAATCCATTAGTTATTTAAAAAAAATTAGAATATATATTTACATATATTATATATAATATTTAATCCGAAAATATATATACAAAAGGATTAGGGGCGTGTGTGTCTATATATATATATATATATATATTAATTACTGTTGGCGTCAAAATTGACCACCAACACCCAATTATGCAAAAGCTCCAATATCCAATCCAATCACAGAAATATGAAGAGAAATAAATGAAGAACAAAATGAAAATAATTAGAAAGAAAGTTAAAGGAGACAAGACTTATAGTGGTTCGGCTAACTTTGGCCTACGTCCACTCCTAAATAATCCTTTTTATTATACTGAATTTGTTTACAGTTACAATCCAAAATCCAAGAATAAAACTAATAGAGTGTAGCCTAGGTTGAAGATAAAGAGAAGCAAAAAGAAGATCCTTTTCTAACGCCATGCCTACTGTATTTATAAGGGGAAGACGTGCATGGATCGGATTGAAATTTTGACAGAAGGTTCAGGAGACCAAAACGAGGCCACCCATAAATTTCCAGGCCCATTGGGGCCCATATTAGGGATCGTTACCGACCCCTATTTTGGTGTCCAAATGGGGTTTGATCCCTTTGGGGGGTTCCCCATTATGTTAGCTACTTGCCCTCCAAATATCGTGGCATTTTGGCTTATAATTTGTGAGATATCGCGTTTCCCGTGAAGTGGCGTTGTTTAAATCCTGATTTCTACCAATCCCTATGGAGGAATAGGTACCGATCCCTCCAACTTCTTCCAAATGCCATTTAATCCATATGGAAGCTTCTCCATGTTGTATTATGTTTAGCCTCCTAGTTTCATGCCAATTGGATTAGTAGAACTCAAGTTATTGATCAATCTTTGTTGCAAATCCAACTAAACCAATTCTGAATAAAGATAGATACCGATCCCTACCAAGGGAAGAGTGCCGATCCCTCCAAACCCCTCCAAATGACATGCAATCCCTAGGGTAGGTTCCCTAGGGTCCATAAACCTTGCTCTCCAAATTTCATTTGTTTTGGACTTCTAAATCCCAAGATATTGATCGTTAGAATCAAGAATGAACTTGGTTTCTGACATATGCCGATCCCTCCTTGGTGGACTCACTTATGTCGATCCCTTGCTAATTATCAAGCCTTGTCGATCTCTTTTATATGCTATGACGATCCCTTCCTCATGAGTTGAAGTATAGCTTTCCAAACCAATAAGCCATGCTGATCCATCTAACTTCATCTATGTCGAGCCCTACATTGCTTCATCCATGTCGACCCCTCGTCTAACCAACCATACTGATCCCTATGGTACTATAGTTCATCCCAATCCATCTAATTTTATCTACGCTGATCCCTTTCTTACTTCGACCATGCCAACCCCTTGTCTATCCAACCATGTCAATCCCTATGGTACTACTAAGCCATGTCGATCCCTTGCTTGTCTAAGCTAAAGTCCATATTTTAAGCATCTTACACTATTTATCCATCAAATCCATTTAGTTCTGACTTCATATGATCGTTTATACTAGACTTCTGGATCCCATAATCATCACTTTGAACTCATCGACCTCGATAATCGTGAAGTCTTTTGGGTTAAATCCGTCTGTATACTGAAAAAGGTGGGTTGACACTTTGCCCCCAAAACATGCCTTGCGATAAGAAGGTGTGTTTTGAATTGCCATAAATCCAAAATCCATGATCCATTGATAGCCGTATTTTCCAATTTAGAATCCAATCCGTTGCCAATTCAAATCCACGATCTCTCTGGATCGTTAGTGAAATCCATGACTGTTCCGAGTCGATTCCAATTTCGAATTCGTTCCAAATCCTTAGCCGAATCTATATCTATCCAAAGCCAATAGCCAAATCCATTATCTTACCGGATCGTTTTATCCAAACCCTCGACTTCACCGGGTCATTAGCCAAATCCCAAACTGCTCCGGGCCCATATCCAAATCCATAGCTGTTCGAAGATAATATACAAATCCATAACCTCTCTGGGTTGTTATCCTAATCCAAATCCTCGATCTCACCAGATCCTTGCCGAGCACAATCCATACTCGACGACCTAAGAAGGCCGATCCATCACGTTCAAGCGAAGCAACCGACCCCTTGCCAGGCATAGTCCATACCTGATGACTTTGATCCCTCCAGATCCTTGGCAAGCACAATCCATACTCGACGACCTGAGTAGGTTGATCCATTGCGTTCGGGCGAAGCAACCTACCCCTTGCCAAGCATAGTTCATACCTGATGACCTTGATCTCTCCGAATCCTTGCCGAGCACAATCCATACTCGACGACCTGAGTAGGTCGATCCATCGCGTTCAGGTGATGCGACCTACCCCTTGCCAAGCATAGTCCATACCTGATGACTTGTGTTATCCATTACATTGATCCAAATTTAAGCATTTCCAAGTCCATAAAATAAGAGTCCATACAACCAATAAACCAGATTTCAAATAAAACTAGAAAAACAAGAGTTCGAGGTAAACAAGGAGAAAGGGAAAAAAAACAAATTTCACAAACCCTAGCACTACGGTTTATCATCATCTCAGAGCATGCCTAGGGACTATCCTCAATCCCGTACATGTGTAAGTGTCTTAGCCATCTTACTATGGAGTTTGCTACTTATCCATGCCATCCCGATCAATTGATGACAAGTTGATGATGATGCCTTGATCCTGTGCCATTTTCATTTGACGTGGACGGTGGCTGCTCTTGTTTCACCATCGCAGCCCAAGTCCTTACGTATTGTTGTAACTGACCATTCCTTACGTGTTCCTCAATGATATCCTTCAAATGTCTGTAGTCATTTGTATTGTTCCTATCCAGCTCATGGAATAGGCAGCGCTTTCCTAACGTCTGTCCGCATTCGGAGGGTTCCCTCCTTGTCGGCCTTCGATATGGAAGGCATCCTCGAGTATCGAGATATATCTGTTATAGGATTTCATTCAATTCCGAGTAAGAAGAGAATTTGGGTTCTCCCCTATGTCGCTTTGATCCATCGAAGCTATTATCCATGTTCCGTTCACCCTTGTCCTTTCTTGAGCTTTCACCGGGTAATTCTCCACCTCGTACCGTATTAACTTCCGTTGCCTCTTTATCAGCTTTCACATCTTCGTGTCACAGAAACCTTTCTACTTCATAGTAGAATTCCCCGAGATCCATCGGTGGATCCCGTATCAGTGATATCTTAAAATCTGAATTAATTGCAACTTCTGACACTGCCGCCATCAAAACCATCGATGGACGTGGTCGATCCACCAAAACAATTGCCGCATGGAACCTGGTTAAGAAATTCTTGAGTGATTCTCCTTCCCACCGCTTTACTGATGTCAATGTCATCACATTCATGGGTCTCGTAATGTGAACCCAAAACTGCTTCATAAATCTTTCGACTAATTCCGTCCATGTGCTAATATAACCGCTCTCCAACTGTTTGAACCATAGTGCAACTACATCGATCAAGTACATGGGGAAACATCATGCCAGAACTTCTTTCGATGCCCCTAGTACTTCCATGTTCCGTATATACCGCATCATATGCATAGTTGGATCCGACTTTCCGTCATAAGCTTCCAGTGTTGGTAGTTTGAATTCTGGTGGATTCCTAGCATTCCTGATATTTGGAGCGAATGGACTTCTATTTACATCCTCCATATCCCTATTTACTAATCCTCCACGCATAGCCCGCCTTATCATCTCTACAAACCTATCATTGTCTTCCAATGGTTGTCTCATATCATCATGCACAAGCTGCCCTCCGAGTCTACGAGGGAATTCTGGAACGTATTCCTCTGGACGAGCATCCAAATTTCGATTCGCACCAAGCTCTATGGGATCGATCGCGGGTCCTCCAACATCACGATCAACTAGACCCAAGGGCATGAGCCCTAGCCTTTGGGGATCGGTACTGATCCCTCCGGAGAGATCGGTGTCGATCCCTCTAGGACGGCAGAGGATTACCCCCGGCTGCTCTGTTCTATTCCATTGTCTATTGGCTCCATTTTCATGTTCCTGGTTTTGATGTCCAGTGATTCCTGCTGCTTCTACTCCTTGATTCTGTGCTCTAGCTTGTCTAATCTGTTGGAGTAAATTCTGCATCATCTCCTCCTATCTTTTCAGCATCCTCTCCTGCATAGCATCCATCATCGTTTCCATTTCATCCCTGGTGATGTAGATAGATGCTTGATTATCTCCAACTCCTGAGGAAGCCTCCTGACTCCCCCACGGTGGCTCCTTTCCGATAGCACTCTCCTTGTTGATTGCCTAGCCATTACTTTCTAGATCCAAGTATCCTAGCTTCCAAATCTAAGATCCAAGCTTCCAATTCTGCGGGTGCAAGTCTTCTTAGTGAAAGCACCAAAATTGGAGGGATCGGTACCTATCCCTTCATAGGGGTCGGCAGAAATCAGGATTTAAACAACACAACTTCACGGAAAACGCGATATCTCGCAAGCTGTAAGTTGAAATGGCACGAAATTTGGAGGGCAAGTAGCTAACATCATGAGGAACCCCCCAAAGGGATCGCACTCCATTTGGACACCAAAATAGGGGTCGGTACCAATCCCTATTATGGGCCCTAATTGGCTTTGAAATTTATGGGTGGCCTCGTCTTGGTCTCCCAAACCTTCTGTCAAAATTTCAGCCCGGTCCATGTACATCCTCCCCTATAAATATAGCAGGCATGGCGTCAGAAAAAGGATATTTTTTATACTTCTCTTTAGCTTCAACCTAGGCTACACTCTGTCAATTTTATTCTTGGATTCCGGATTGTAACTATAAACAAACTTCAGTATAATAAAAAGGATTATTTGGGAGTGGACGTAGGTCAGAGTTAGCCGAACCACTATAGATCTTGTCTCATTTTACTTGCTTTCTAATGTTTTCATTTTGTTCTTCATTTATTTCTCTTCATATTTCTATAATTGGATTGGATATTGGAGCTTTTGTATAATTGGGCATTGGTGGCCAATTTTGATGCCAACGATTACAATATTTAGATTCTAATTTTTATAAATATTTAAAAATTCATTTTAAGTTCAAAAATAATTTTTCAAATGGCCAAAATGAATATGTATAATTTATATATGTATACAAGTATTTTTTAACAATTCTGATGTGTATATATGTATGTAATATTAAACATTAATTATATATATTCGTTATAGTAATCAGCATATATATATATAAACAGCATAATGAGATGATCTTCATATCTGATTATAAATAACATATAAAGTAGGAAATTACCAATAATCTATAGCCAATGAAAAGCAAATAAATACTAAATGAAGCTCTTTTAGATCTGATCTAAACACCTCCAGAAATGCAGGTGACTAGAAGAGATTACCACTCCTTGAAACTAAATTAAATTTGACTTGAATTTTATTTGGAAGCAAAGGGATAATTCCCTTGTTGCTTGTGACCAAGATGGAGTAGAAGGGAGACAAAAAGTTAAAACCAAAATGAGAGGGGAGGTGAGGTTTAAATATGCAACGGAATCGAGAAAAAAGTGAAGATCTAGATCTCCTTGTTTACTATTATTTTAGCTAATTCAAAAATAGATTTACAAATAAAACTCACCCTCCCCTTTTCCTTATGGCCAGCCATGATATGGGTCATATGGGCCTATGAAACTCTCTAAATTCAATCAACATTTAATTAATTTAAAACTAATTTAAATATTTATCTAATATACCAATGCATACATATATAACTTTTATATGCGTGCTTTATTAAAGAATAATGACATTCAAATATATCAAATAAAACTTAATAACTAATATTTTGTAAATATTAATTAATTTATAACAATTCCAATTTAATTAATTTGTGTGGTATTTCAGAGTATTCAACATTGTGGTTGTGCGATTCTAAGATGTAAATTTAGTGAATGATTAATCTTGAACAATTCAAATATTAGCTTTCTTACATCACCTTGGCTAGTGGTTTGACGAATTTATCGCTTACACATTTTCTAATAAAATCCAATTTCACTATTTTATGCCATATTTGGTAGTAACGATTATTTACACTAATTCTCTTCATCAAAACAATATCACTTTAGAACTCACGGAATTAGGTGTTGGTCAAAATTTCAATATCATCCACGTTCAACTTGTTTAATCCAAACACGAAGTCCTTAGTTCAATAATAACAATTATTATTAATCGTACTACTCCGGGTAGAGACTTTGACTTTGAGTTGACTATAGTTGACCATGATACAAACTGATACAACCAAGGAGACAAATTTTCTATTGAATATTGTTTCACTTCCAATGCTTTAACTCAGACCCACTATAGTCGTTTGATGGAAATCATGCCATGATTTAACTAAAATCAAAGTGAAGTACCCACATTGAAGTTTAACAGTATTCTCAAGTCGAGAGAACTGTGTAATATCGTCACTTCAAGAATCTCCATTTGACCCTAGTTATATTAGTCGACAGAAAACTCTCATGTGAGTGTGTAAGCCATTCGATGGTTATCCAATAACTATCCATACGTAACCCCTTGGTGCTCCTAGCAGCCTTAAGTAGTACACTGCTCAACATTTGGAAAGCGCTACGTACTCTAGTCTCAATGAATGTATCGATATCCTATCTCAAAAAATCTTGATTAGGAATATTTAAAACAATATGTTGTTTTAATATGATAAATTTTTCATGATTACAACACATTGCAATTACTATCATATAACAAGGCATTTAAGGATTTTCTATTTAGTACACTTAAATTAAATAATTAATTTTCATAACACGGTATGATAAGTGTATAATAGAAAGAAAAGTACCTTTTATTTCGAACGAGATTTTAATATAGAATTAATAATTATAATAAATTATAGAGTTTACCCATGGTCATACCCTTAACTGTATCACCTCCATCTCTCTTGACCGTAAATACAAGCATCCTAACATATCGTATCTAATAAAAACAGTAGTACTCCAAGACGTTGAACGCTAAGAGATCGACTCAAGGTGAATCTTGATGATCCCATCAATAAATGTGTGTTCAAAGGCTTCGTTCTTGAGGTATATTATTTATCATTTATTTATATATATACGATGTAGTAGATGCATTATATAATAATTTATGCATGCATTTGTTGTCTCCTATAAATATATGTTAATATATCTCACTATGTTGCCTAATTTAAATGTCACTGTTTTGATTTATGTCACTAAATAAAATTATATACATATATATTAGCATTTATGTTCAGTCATGCTAAATAAGAAAATGTGTGTGTGTGTGTATAATTTAAGAAAAAACGTTAAAATTTAACAATAATTATTTAAAATGATTCTTTTTTTATTTTAAGTTATATATGTGTGCGCGCACGCGCGTGTTATGCATCCAAAATTATTTAACAATTAGTTTTAAACTAAAATAAATTTTGGTGATTAAAAAATTCGAAATTATATTTTAAAATTATTTAATTATAATTATATTCTAATAATTTTAAACATTATTTATATTAATAAATTTATATATACACATGTATAAATATATTTTAATATTAATATTATTCAATGATAAAATGCTTTCAGTTTTAAAAAAATTGGTCGAATAGAAATATTTTATTATATATATTTATTTAAGAATTATTTGATAATAAAATAAATAAATAAATTATTTCATATTAATTTAAATAAATAAAAGAAATTATTTCTAACAATAGATTAATTTTATAATATAAGTTAATTTGTTTTAATTATTAATATTTATTTATTTGAATTTATAGATTTGGATTTGAAATTCAAATTATTTTACTATGTCAAAATTAGATATTTTAGGTATTAAATTTAAATACAAATTTTATTGACTTAGTCAAAATATACTTAGGTATTTTAGATAAGGTTTTTTTACTTAATATAAAATAATTTTAAAATGTTATTTATAAATATGTATATATTTTAAATCTTATTTTGAGACAACCAACTCATATATATATATATATATAAATAGTGAATGTATATGATGTAGATGCAAATCCCAACATCTATATACGTAGGCGTTAACTATGTACACTTTACTATATGTTGCATATTCACAACATACATACACGAGTATATTATGATATACTCGTAAACCATATAATTTTTAATTAATCAAATATATTAATTAAAGAAATTAGAAAATTAAATAAATTTGGATTTTATTAAAATTAACTAGATTAGATCTAGTACAAGCTATTGGACTTCATAGGCTCAGTATGATCCAACTGTGGATATATTTTATATCTATCCATTACACCGGCTGTAGATCGACCTGGTTTCAACAAATTCATCACTTACAAATCTTATTGGTAAAATTCAGTTTTACAAATTTAATTGGGACCTTTTAATAACGATTATTTACACCAATTCTCTTCGTCGACACTATATCACTTTTGGATTTATGGAATTTGGTTTTTTTTAAATTCCAATATCATCCACATTCAACTTAGTTAGTCCATAAACAAAGTCTTTAGTTCAGTAATAACATTTATTATTAACTGTACCACTTTGGCCTGATATTTTGACTTAAGAGTTGATTATAGTTGACCTGATACTAACCTCATACCACTGAGGAGACGAATTCTCTATCGATTAGCATTTCACGTTTAATGCTTCAACTCAGATCCAATTATAGTTACTTGATGGTCGCTATAACATGATTTAACTATAATCAAAGTGCAGTGTCCACATTGAACTTCAACCGTATTCTCAAGTGGAAAGAACTATGCAATATCGTCACTCAAGCTTTCTTGTTTAACCTAGTCGTTGTTAACCAACAGGAAACTCTTGAACAAGTCATTATATACTTATCCAATAACTATCCGTACGTAACTTCTTGGTGCCTCTAGCAATCATGAGTACTACACTATCCAATATTTGGAGAGCATTATGTATTATGGTCTCAACAGATGTATCAATATCCTTTCTCAAAACATTATGACCAGAAAATTTTAAAATAATATGTTATTCAATATTGTGATAATTTTCTCTTAATTACAACTCTTTGTAATTATTATCACATAACATATCATTTAATAATTTTCCTATTAAATGTACTTAAATTATTTATTTATTTAATATACGATAATATAACAATTATATATATAGAAAAGCAAACGCATTTTATTTCAAACGAGATTTTATTTCAAGTTAATAATTTATGATAAATTATATAATTACCCCTAGAGCATGCCCCTAACTCTCTCTATTGGTAGAGGTGGGTAATTGTAACAACCCGCATATCTATCGATTATATATTTAAATATTTTATTTAAATATTTTATCGTTAGTCGGATGTTAGTCCGAAAAGCTACTTTTTGCATACGGTCAAATTAGGACTCGAGACCACCCCCATTGAGTTCAAAATGACGTTTGCGATCTTTTTGAGTGTAAACTTCGATATGTTTGGAGATAGTGAAATTTTCAACACTTTTTCCCGCCTTTGACTTTTGTTTGGACTGCACCCCTTTAGTTCAGCCCAACCATCTTCCTCACTCTATCAAAACACTTCAAGCTTTGTCAAAAATGGTGGTGGGAAGTGGAAATTAAAACTCCAAACACAAATTCTATTGCAAATCCGAGATTCAACATCAAATTCACGTGAAGACCATTGATTCAAGCTTGTTGGTGTTCTTGCTTTGCTCTCAAATCTCCATCTTCATCAAATTCCGTGAAAAGGTGAGATTTTTGATCTCACATCTTGCCTATGATTGTCATTGGACTGTTGGGAATGATCCCCTATCACTTTTACATGCACATTGGCATTTGGTTTGGATTGGATTGGCAAAAAGCTCCACTTTTTAGCGTTTTTGGTGAATTTCCAGCCTTAAGTCGTTCTGCCTAGGTTAGGTCGTCCAGGCTGCTAGCTCGCGCGTTGAAAAGTCACCACTATCTTAAGTCCTAGGTCGTTGCCGACCTATAACCCCCAGGCGAAATGTAAGGTCTTCGCTCTTAAGTCGTAGGTCGTTGCCGACCTAAAAATCCCCAGGCAAAACGTTAGGTCGTTGCCGACCTAAAATTCCAAGACAAACCACTAAGTCGCTCGAATTTTGTTAAGTCTTAGGTCGTTGCCGACCTAAAATCCCCAGGCAAAACGTTAGGTCGTTGCCGACCTATAATTTCCAGGCAAAACGTTAGGTCGTTGCCGACCTATAATCCCCCAGGCAAACTTTAGGTCGCTCGCACTGGCTTATCTCGTAGGTCGTCTCCGACCTAAGCTTCTTTTCCATAAGTCGTTCGCGAGTCAAGTGTTAGGTCGTCTCCAACCTAACGCCCTCGTCACCTTAGGTCGTAGCTCGTAAGTCGCTCGACCCTGCTAAGTCTTTAAGTCGGTCGAGTTAGGTCGGCCAGTATATCTCGTAAGTCGTCTCCGGCTTACCTTCCAGTTAAGTCGTTCGACCCTCTGGGTCGTTCGAGTTAGGTCGTTGGACCATTTATCTTAGGTCGCTCGTCTACTAAGTCGGCCTAGTTTACCTCGTAGGTCGTCTCCGACCTAAGCCCCACTAAGTCGGCAAATTATTAAGTCGGCTGTCCTTAGGTCGCTCGACCCCACTAAGTCGTAGGTCGCCTCCGACCTTACCCTTAGGTCGTATGACCTACTTTTCCTTAGGTCGCTTGACCAGCTTGGCTTCACTAAGTCGTACCGTGACGGGGCGCTGCCCCGCACCCCGCCGTGGGCGCTGCCCCCTGGACCCCCGCGACCTGACCGGGCAGGTCGAACCCCGTATTACTCTGCGTAGGCAATCATATCTGAAAAAGCATTCATCAGAACTTCCACTTTCATGCATTTTGAGCTGATTTCCTTGGATTTTATTCACGTCTCCGAATGTGAATTTTTGTGATAGATTGTTCCAACAATCGTTTTATGACTTGTCACTTTAAAGATATGAAGGTTTTAATACTAGTAGTAAATATCAAAACTCTTTCATCAAATCGATTTCAACACTATTTTTAATATCAAAAGTTCGTTTTCTCAAACCGATTTTCAATCTACTAATATATATAAGCCTTTACTTCACTCGAATGAGAAATCGACTTAAACGACTTAGTAAAACGAGTGGTATGAAACGCTTGCGTTCACTTCGTCGGTTAGCTCTTGGACTTGTTCGATTGAACCCTTTTCGTGACAATTTCCTAGTGAAGATTTACAGCTTGTTCGTAAATATTTAAGTTAAGCAAGTGGTTATGGGACATGAAGCTAAACTCATATATTTACTAGCTTGGTGTGATTGACACTTCTCGCTGATCATGATGATCATTTTATGATTTAGACTAGCAATTGTGCGATGTCTCTTTGTTTGCAAGGTAAGACTAGACCGCAGTAGTGTGATTCCGACTCACACACATCTCTTTGTCCGCAAGGTTAGTCTAGGCCGCAGTAGTGTGATTCCGACTCACACATATCTTTTTGTTTGCGAGGTTAGGCTAGACACCACTTGTGTGATTCCATTCACACATACCTTTTTGCTTTTTGGTTAGCCTAGGCCTCAATCAGTGTGATTCCGACTCACACATATGGGGTAGCTCCCCATGGTCTTCGAACCATCATGTGATAGGCCTCTTTCTCTTTTTATGATTTCTGGATTTCTTGTTTGATTTCTGGATTTTTATGTCATTGACTTGTTATGAGTACAAGTTTAGGGTATGATGCCCTCTTTGGATCTTTGAGAAGATTCTCGTGATATTGATCATTTCTCATCGGTTGATCTCCTGTTGATCATCATTTTCATACGTATAGTAGTATGTCAGTATGGATATTCTATGTTTATGCCATGTCTTTTATTATATATCATGTCATCTGATATTTATAGTTAGACTGATCCGTTTATTATTTTCTTAAATAATACTCGGGTCAGACCGAGATGTTACAGGTGCTTCTGCTTGACTTCCTTCCGGGATTTGCTACTCTGACTTTTGGCTGACTATTTAGTTTAGCACTTTTTTGTTGTATACACCTGAGATATGGACTCATAGTTGTATTCTTTTGGTATAGCACGTGTTGCTATTCTTTTGTATTATTGTGGAACTTTTTGACCACTACTCTGATGTACACTTTCATGTGTTAGTTATATATTCATATCTTCTTCCGCCTTTGTGATATGGATGTCTGTGACTGCTATGTGTTATGTTTAATTCTATGTTTGTTTCCGAAGATTATTTTATAGCCACCGTGTGATAATCAATTACATGGATGGTCGCTCCTCAACAGCCTTATTCTCCGTGCTAGTTGACAGCACTACATCGTAGTGTCCTTGGCTAGCGTGGGTATTGAGGTGGGGCGTCACAGTAATGAGTTTTTACTATTTACAAGTATGATTTCTATTTGTCTACAATGTTTCATGCAAAAAATGTAAATATTAAGAGTTATTTTATTTATTTTATGATTGGTTAATAATTTAATTTGTGTTGTCATTCATTTGAAAAAAATGTCAAAGAAGTTAAAATATTATATAAAGTCATATTAATTTTCAAATACATAATAAGAATTGCATTCAATATGTCAAGGACCAAAACTGGTAAGTGGTAGGACATTGTAGGCTGATATCCTAGAGGTCATGGTTCGAACCCCTGAGATATCAAAATGAGTGCTTTTGACTAAAGTACCGCTCTTATTATCAAGAAAGAATTGGATTCAATCTAATATCATATTAGTTTTTGGCGAGATTTCGTTAAATCATTACACATCATATTTTAGATGTTATATAATAAAAATATAATGAAATATAAGAATATACACTGGGTAACGTATGTGGTAGGTATGTTAATTATAATTATTAGTAGTTCATTATTATTATTGTACTCCATATTTTTATGCAGTTCGGTAAACTGTACCAATCAAACTGGTTACCAATTCTCCAATATCATTTTAGTTGGTAGAAGTTAGTAATCGTTGGTAAATGGTAGTATGGTAAACTTATCCAACTAAAATCAAAATCACTAAATTTTAGTAAGTGGTGCAACGCGATTCAAAATGACCAGTTCAAACATTTAAACTATAAAATCGAACCTTGTTGAATAAGATCAATCCAACTTTTGGTATTTGTTTTGTTAGATAATTCAGAGCAGTATTCCACATCGTTTTACTTATTCAGTATGGCTGGGTCTTGCTTTTCAGTATGGTTTATACCGACGTCTAGTTTAAGCGGTGTAGAAAATGAATTAGTTGTAGCATATAACATTGTTCGCAAAATATAATTAGTTTTCCCATAAGTAATACAATAATTAAGGGATTACAAATTAAGGTTCCATAATATACAACCCATAATTTCTAAATTTTCTGAACGATTGATTTCAAAATTGTAACTGTATGTAAAAAATGAAAAAATATCAGTACCTAATTCTCTTTCTAATTGTGACAAATGATGGTTATTTTTTATCCTCTACGTAACATCCCCCAATTCGAGACCCAAAAATAGACGTTGATGATGATGCAATCATCACCAGAATCATTTACAAGCGAAAAGAGCTTAGTATTTATTTTACACAACATAGAGTAAGCAGAGAAGCTACATAAATTCCATTATATCAAATTTGTTTAACTCATTTATTACATCATCATTCTTTTCGTTCCCACGTAGGGGAAAATATATAATAAAAAATAAATATAGTGTCATGCCTGACATCTGAAGATGCTGACACAAAGTTATGATTCCTAGATTTACACAACAGAATTTAAAAATAACTTTTATTTGCAAGATAAGCCTCCGCTTCATCTTCGGATCTTTATTCGTCTTTCAAAAATATACCAAACTAAACCATAAAATCAACCTACTTGAATGAGTACTCGTGAGTTTGTGAGAAATAATAAAAACACAGGTCAGACATAATGTCAGGTATGAGAAAAAAATTCACCCTAAGCAACCTTAGTGGGACCACGCCGCTATAGCATGGAATGAGCTTTCCCCTCACTTTTTCATCGTAACAATTACACCATATTATGTAAACAAGCATTACATCAAGAGCAAACATTTGCATCACATTCAGTTCATGTGTACTTTACACTTTTTGTTAGGAACTCCTATTTACAAGCTTTGATGACGACAAACCATATAATAATAATTGTACATATATATCTTGTATCTTATTTTTGCAGATACTCAAGGAAACAAATTGAATCATAAAGCATGGATCACAGCAGTAGAGAGATAAATATTGTATACAAATCTTAGAAATATTATGTAAAATCTCCCTGTATTTTGTATATGATAAAATACACATGCATTTACATAGGAAAACAAATTTTCCATATTTCCAGACGTTTGGTACTATGCCCCAGATGTCTGGTCGCAACCTCTGGAATTTTTCCAGATAACACATGACCAGACATCTGGTAATCACAATCCAGACGTCTGGATTTGGCTCCGGGAAATTTTTTAAATTTACAACTGCCAAATCTAAAAGGTTGCTTCTGCATCTCTTCTTCGAATCAGTTCTACCCCAAACAGAAGCAACTCTAGAAATGAAAAGAAATGGTAGCAACACATCAAATTGATTTTTTTACAACTATAAATACATCAGTGATTTTTATGATTAAACTAACTGATTTCTGATTTCTATTCTCTATATCTACTTTGCACTCAAATTCAAGTCATTCATATTTGCTATCAATATTTCAACCAAAGATCATTAACTTTGGTTCAGTTTTCTTCCATATTTCCAAAGCATACACATATTCATATCTATACATATACAATGGAGATTATAGGAAGACTTGTACATATTGTCAATATCAATGTTAATCAGAGCACATTCTTGACGAAAGATTTCTATTGTAACAAGCCTATTCCTCCGGGCGAAGCGAGGGTTATTGATTAGTGAAATTCCGAAGAGGAGATTCGGGACTGGACGTAGGATGGGAGGTCCGAACCAATATAAAATTTCTGGTGTGATCTTTTTATTTTACTATTATCTCAATTTATCGTGTATACAATAATTACTTATCATATACATAGTATACGATCCATATAGACTTTCAATTGGTATCAGAGCAAGGTTAGTTCAAATCACAGTAAAACGTATTTGAAACCTGTAAATATGGCAAGTATCTTTCAAGAAGGTCAGTTAACCGCACGTCCTCCTCTATTCACCGGATCTAATTATGCATATTGGTCAACTCGTATGAGAATTTTTATGGAAGCAAATGGTTTAGAAATATGGTCAGCAATTCAATTTAAGTATCTAGCACCTGAAACAAATATTAGCACATGGACGGATGCACAAAAAACCGCTGCTTCTAATAATGCTAAAGCTATGAATGTACTTTTTTGCTCCCTTGATAAAAATGTATTTTCACGTGTTATGTTATGTACTACTACTTATGATATATAGCATACTTTACAAGTTACACACGAAGGTACAACTAAGGTCAAACAAACAAAAATATCAATTTTACAAAATCAATTTTCATCCTTCAAAATGAAACAAAACGACAATTGTTGACATGTACTCCAGATTTCAAACTATACAACACGATCTTATGGCACTAGGAGTCAAATTTACTGATTTTGATTTAGTATCTCGAATTCTCAATTCTTTATCAATTGAGTGGGAAAGAAAAGTATTAGCTATCGAAGAAGATGATGATCTTTCTGAACTCAAAGTTGAAGAGTTGATTGGAAATTTAATGTCGTATGAAGCTAATTTACAGGCTAGAAAGGAACAAAACCATGAAAAGAAGAACATAGCATTTCAAGCAAGCAATGAAGATTTTGAATTGGATGAAGACAAAATCATTTTTATTGCCAAGAACTACAACAAATTTAAGAAATTCAAGAAAATGACAAGATTCCAAAATGGCGGAAAATCAAATTCATCAAATCAAACTTTGATCAAGTGCTTTGAATGTGATCAGTTCGGACATATGAAGAAGGATTGCCCAAAACTCAATAATGAGAAAAAGAAAAATAAGTTTAAGAAATTTAAGAAAAAGAGAAAGGCATTCCAAGTCACATGGGATGACTCTGGATCTTCCTCTTCATCCGATAGTGATAGTGAAAGTGATACGGAGCAAGCAAATGTATGTTTTATGGCACACACGGATGAGGTATGTCCCGATCTTACTTATGATGAAATTTTAGAAGCATGAAACTTGATGACAAATATAGAAAAACCAAGAAATTAAATAAGGAATATATTGCTAAGATAAATCGATTGGAACTTGAAATAGGGTTACTAAAAGATGAAAAATCTATTTTAGAAGAAGAATTAGAAAATGCTCGAGAATAATACAAGAACCTTTCTATTGAAAATAATGCTTTATCTTGTGAATTGGGAAAAGTTAAACTAGAAAATAATAAATTTAGTAATGAACACATTATCTTAAAAGATAATCTAGAAACTTCAAAATCCGAAATTACTGATCTTAAAAACCAGTTAGATAAAATTACTAATAATGTTACAAAATTTAACAAAGGAAAACAAGACTTAAAGAATTTAATTAAAATTTCCAAGCCATTCAAAAATCGAAATGGACTAGGATTTGAGAATAAGACAAAAATTACAAACTATAGTAAGATGTATACTAAGATAAAAAAAACCTTCTACCAAAAATAAAAAATTGATCTCAAATTCAAAAATGATTAAAATATGGGTTCCTAAAACAAATAACAACCTAATTAAACAGAAATATATAGGTAATTATATGAAAGAAGTGATTCGCAATAATAATTATATTTCAAAAGGAACCAGACCATCATGGGTATGGTTACCCTCATTTACTAACACTTAGGACCCAAAAATAAAAAGGGTACCAATTTAAACTTTTTTATTTTTTGCAGGTGCCCAAATACAAAAATAAAGAGAAATGGATATTAGATAGTGGATGCTCCAAGCACATGACGGGAAATGCTCACATGCTGTCAAATATAAAGTACATTGATGGTGGCACTGTAACTTTTGGCGATAATTCAAAAGGGTTCGTCATTGGCATTGGAGAAGTCATCAATATCGGTATCTCTAACTCTCCTATTATTTCTAATGTTTTTAGTAGAAACCCTAAAACATAATCTTCTTAGTATAAGTCAGTTGTGTGATAAAGGATTCGAAATAAAATTTGAAAAGGATAAATGTAAAATTCTTGATCAAAACAAATATTTACTCTTCGAAGGATTTAGAAATCGTAATATATATATCCTACATATGAACATTAAAAATAATTGAGATTTATGTCTAGCCGCAAATCATGATGATCCTTGGATTTGGCACAAACGTTTTTGTCATATAAATTTTAAATATATTAACAAACTAGCAAAACATGATCTAGTTAGAGGTCTTCCAAAAATTAATTATAAAATTAAAAATTTATGTGACGCTTGTCAAATGGGCAAGTTAAAGAAAAGTTCTTTCAAATCTAAAAATAAAATATCTACTAAGCAACCATTAGAATTACTTCATTTAGATTTATTTGGACTAACACAAGTACGATCAATAAATCATAACAAATATGTGTTCGTAATTATAGATGATTTTTCAAGATATACTTGGACATTATTTTTAAAACATAAAAGTGACACTTTTGGAATGTTTAAAATCTTTGCAAAATGGATTACTAACTTAAAATAGTGATCGTGGAGGAGAATTCAAAAATGAATTTTTCACTGATTTTTGTAACAAAAAAGGAATTAGTCATAATTTTTCGGTTCCACGAACACCACAACAAAATGGTGTAGTTGAAAGGAAAAATAGAACTTTACAGGAATGTGCACGAACACTACTAAATAGTAGTAACCTACCCAAACATTTTTGGGCTGAAGCTATTGCCACTGCCTGTTATGTATTAAATCGTGTCACATTTCGACCTATGACTAAAAATACATGTTATGAAATATTTTATGGAAAGAAACCAAAAGTTTCGTATTTCAGAACTTTTGGGTCAAAATGTTTTATTTTAAATACTAAAGATAATCTTGGAAAATTTGACCCTAAAGCCGACGAAGGAATTTTCATTGGTTATTTAGAACGTAGTAAAGCTTATAAAATTTATAATAAACAAACAAATATTATAGAAGAAAGCTTACATGTGTATTTTAATGAAAATTTCCAACAAACTATTAAAGAATATGAAGATGAAATCTTAACTAAAAATCAAACAGAAATTCCAAATAATATGAATAATTCATCCTCCGATAATAATTAAAATGTTTTAAGATCACCCACACGAATATTAAAAAATCATCCTTTGGATAATATAATTGGAGACTTAAATTCTCGATTCACTAGAAATAACTTAAATCAAATGAGTCACGTTGCTTTTAACTCAAATACAGAACCTAAAAATTATAAAGAAGCATCTAAAGATGATTCTTGGATCTTAACAATGCAAGAAGAATTAAATCAATTTGAACGTTAATGTATGGGAACTCGTTCCCAGACCATCAGATCAATCTGTAATAGGAATAAAATGGGCTTTCAAAAACAAAACATTTGAAAATGGAAATATTATTCGTAACAAAGCAAGATTAGTGGCTCAAGGTTACAACCAAGAAGAGGGAATTGATTACGAATAGACGTTTGGTCCCGTAGCTCGTCTCGAACCAATTCGTACTCTACTTGCTTTTGCGTGTCATCACAACTTTAAATTATTTCAAATGGATGTTAAGAGTGCCTTCTTAAACGGTTTTATCAAAGAAAAAGTTTTTGTAGAACAACCCCCGTTATTTATCCACGAACAATATCCAGATCATGTTTTTAAACTCAAAAAGGCTTTATACAGTTTAAAACAGGCACCACGTGCTTGGTACGATCTATTAAAAATTCATCTACAAAATTCTGGATTTGAAATCGGCAAAATAGACACTACATTATTCATAAAACATAAAAATAATGATATATTAGTTATACAAATATATGTTGACGACATCATATTTGTATCAACTAATGAAAGGTTATGTAATGAATTTTCTGAAATAATGAAAAATGAGTTTGAAATGTCACACATGGGAGAATTAAATTTCTTCCTTGGATTACAAATAAAACAATTGGACAATGGCAATTTTATAAATCAAGAAAAGTATTTTAAAGATTTACTTAAACGTTTCAGAATGGAGAACATTACTAGTAAACCAACTCCTATGAGCACAACTTTATATTTAGACAAAGACGAAAATGGAAAAGACTATGATCAAAAATCTTATCGTAGTATGATCGGCTCTTTATTATACTTAACAGCTAGTCGACTCGATATAATGATGAGTGTTTGTTTGTGCGCTCGTTTTCAAGCTCAACCTAAGGAATCACATCACCGAGCAGTCAAACGAATTTTACGTTACTTATCCAACACCAAAGATTACGGCTTATTCTATCCTAAAGGTACGGCTTTCCAACTCGTATCATATAGTGATGCTGACTTCAGAGGTTGTAAAACAGATAGAAAAGGCACAAGTGGTACCTACCATTTTATCGGTCAATCTCTGGTTTCGTGGTTTAGCAAAAAGCAAAGTTGTGTTTCACTCTCAACGTGTGAAGCAGAATATATCTCTTCCGCCTTAGCTTGTGCTCAAGTAATCTATATGCAACAAACTCTTAGAGATTTTGGTAAAATAATTGAAAAATCTTCGATATACTGCGACTATACTAGTGCTATCAATTTATCTAAAAACCCAGTTAACCATTCTCAAACTAAACATATAGACATACGACACCATTCTTAGAGATAATGTAGAAAAAGGAATTATCTCCCTTGAATTTGTTGACAGCGGCAATCAAATTGCCGATATATTCACCAAACCTTTAAATGAACAATCATTTGTAAAACTTAGACGAAACTTAGGAATTTTTTCATATAATGAATTAATAAAATAAACTATGTATTCTTTATTAACCTAAATGGATACTCAAAAAAGCTAACAAACACAAACCTTCTTCACCTTTCGTTTTGTAAACCTTCTGAACACCACAAATTGTTTTAATAACAAAAACAAATTTTTAACATAAATTTTGTTAGCTAATAAACAACTTTTTTCCTTAATTAGAAAATTGGAAAACATATATATATTAATCTCGAAGATAAATTTTTAACCATATAATCTTTCACTCTCTAAAACATTTAAATTTTTATGTAATGTCGTCTAATCACGATTCGACTTACTCAGCCATTGATTTCTCCTCACCTTCTTCTGGTAGTACTTATACATCTCCTACCAAAACAACACCAAAATCATCTCCTTCCAAAAATATTGTTCCTCCTACTACTCCTGTGTACCATACTGGCTATTCTCCAAAAGAAAAAAGGCCAAATATGGTATTAATCTTGAAAATGCTTCTCTTCATGACAAAATTGACGAAGTTCTTCATTATCAAAAAGAAATGATAAACATTCAAAAAGAAATGTACTATACACAACGAAACCAAGGAGCTCATCTAAACTTTTTAGAAAAGTGCATCCTTGCAATATGTGGACACTCTCCTACAAAGGTTTGTGTTCATGTACGATCTCCTCGTGTGATCGAAACTCCTCCATGTGCTCATCGAATAACTCCACGTTAACTATGGGGAGAAGGAACATCTGAAGCCCAATTCAGTCCAGTAACTCCTTCTTGGTCTCCACTACGACCATTAAAAGAAGATACAAAGGAGGAACCGAATTTGTGGAAGAAAAAGTAACACTGTTCTTCTAAAAACTATATTTTGTGTATATATATATATATATATTCTAGTTATAATAAGGTTAAAACTATTCAAGATTATAATTTATATCTTGTTCTTAATAAAAAAATATAATAATAAACTAAAATCTCTAACTAAAATCAAATTGTCATTATTTTGTCAAAACAGACGTCTGGGATATAGAGCCAGATGTCTGATTGTTCTCACGGGTTATCACAGACTCGAAGAACCAGACATCTAATTCCTCTATCCAGATGTCTGCTTACAAACTCGGAAGACTCTCTCTCCCAAACTCTGCAAGATCCAGACGTCTGCCTATACATTACCAGACGTTTGGAATCGCTCTTTGCCTTATATGGTATAGTTTCATTTCAAGCACCCAAACGTCTGCCTCATCACTACAGACGTCTGAACCCTGTCTCTGCCTATGCCGAACTGCTATCTATTCACTATATTAAAACATCTCTTCATTTTTTACCTTACCTTTTCATTCTCAACAAAACCCCATTACAACCCAGATCTTAAAATTTACCTTCAATTTTTCAAATACAATGCCTCCCAAATCAAAAACTTCAAAGAAACAAAAGAAAGAGCAGGGTTCTTCATCTCAAACAACTATTGTCACTGATTCTCACATCAAATCATGGCTTGACCAAAGCCCTAGTTCCATTAAAAGATTTGATGATTTGAAAACTATGAAGTTTTATCTCGGTTCCTTCTACCAACTACTACGATTTCCTCTCTATGAAATGCATTCATTATGTGAAGATGCCGAGGTTAACTATTTGATCAAACAAGGTCCAAATGAGGTAACCATAGATCAGCTGGCTATTTTTCTCTTTTATTCGAATCTATGTAGTTCTTCCATTTGGAATCCCGAAGTTGAGGAAAATTGGCTTTGGACAAGTGTCTATGGTAAAGTCATTAAGCTTACTCCGAGTACGTTAGAACGAATCCTCCATTGCTCTTACATGGGTATCGAATTAAAAGACATATTGGAAAAAAGATTTTTACCCCGTGATGAGGTCACTCACCTTCTTTGGGAAGATCATATGGAACAGTGGAATACGAAGAACCTCCGACCTAGGGCAAGATTACTAAATCGCATGATTATTAACACCATAATACCAAGAAAAGGTAGTCATGAACAAATATATGAAACAGATCACAAAGCTATGTATGCTATATTTGGTGGTATTAAAGTTAATTGGGCTCAATTTCTTTTCGACGAAATTAAAAAAAATTGGATTCACAAGCACAAGACAATTATTTATGCACCCTATATAATGCGGATTCTTCAATCCCAAGGTATCCCTTCTGTTAGCACCAAAATTGGTCACTAACCTCGTTCAGAAAGATTGTGTAGAGATATAAGTGATGAAAGTAAATTAAACAGAGAAGACAATGCTAATTTAAATGCAGAAAGTAAGAACACCAAATTTATAGTGGTTCAGCGTAATTGCCTACGTCCACTTTGTTCAACTTTATTGATTTCCTTTATAGTTGATTACAAATACAATTCGTGAATCAAATGCTTGAGTGAAGTTGTTAAGTAGAGAAGATGAGTATTGAAAATGGCAGAGTCTCCCCGTTGTTTTCTCTCCAAAAAAGGATCCCTCTTCACTGTGACCCTGCCCCTCTATTTATAGACAAAGATGGGCTGGACTTCCCAGGTGGGCTCGGTAGCCGAACACTCTAGCCCAAGCATAGTGGTCGCTGCATGCCAAACCAGATATGCCGAACACCATAATGCCGAACGATCCTTTCTATGCCGAACGGTATGTTTGGTGTGCGGGAAGTGCAGAATGGTTGTCAGTCGAGGCCGAACGTGCCTCTGGATGCCGAGTACTACTATCGCCGAGTTCTACTTGATGTCGAGCACTACGCCGAGTACTCCTGTCGCCGAGTTCTACTGGATGTCGAGTACTACGCCGAGTACTCCTGTCGCCGAGTTCTACTGGATGTCGAGTACTACGCCGAGTACTCCTGTCGCCGAGTTCTACTGGATGTCGAGTACTACGCCGAGTACTCCTGTCGCCGAGTTCTACTGGATGTCGAGTACTACGCCGAGTACTCCTGTCGCCGAGTTCTACTGGGCGCCGAGTACTACCTGATGCCGAGTGCTACCCGATGCCGAGCACTACCTGATGCCGAGCACTAGTTGATGCCGAGTGCTACCTAATGCCGAGCACTACCTGATGCCGAGCACTAGTTGATGCCGAGTGCTAGTTGCCTGGTCAAATCTCCAGGAAACACTTGCCCCCCAAAGTGTATTACGTGACTGCACGTAATACGCTTTGAACTATGTATCCTCCATGTCTCGTTTCAAATCCTTGAATAAATTCTAATGGAGATGCCTTCTTGAGAATATCAGTGGTCATCCGTGTCTGATTCTGCAGAGCTATTAGGCTTCGGCTATCTGATCTAGTCTTCTCTTAATAACCCTTAGTGAGAATTCAATTTCTGTTGATTTCAAGAAGTTGAACTTTTTCGGACATACACATGCACGTTCGGGTACATGTTCTTGCCATTGGCTCTCGGATGCGTTTTATATGCTCATAAGTCATCGCCAACTCCATCTAGTTTAATTGCAATTCAATCGCGATTCCTTGTTTGTATTTTCTATGAAATAAGGGTTGCAATCAGCCACTTGAGGAGTTTTCCAAACCACTCTTCAGTACAGACTCTATGATTTTGTTCACAGCTTCAACCTGTCCATTTGCGGTTATAATAGATCATGGAAGGTCATAAGGACAGATGACGTTACGGATAAAGAAGTTGATTATTTTCTTCATCTTGGTCGTGGTTAAGAGTTCTTCATCTGCCCATTTGGTGATGTAATCAACTGCTATGATGGTGTATTTCGCACCACCCTTAGGATCGACAAGAAGATGATTTCAGTGCCCCCAAGTGGCAAACGGCTATGAACTAGCCATTTGAATAATTTCCATTGGTGGGGTTCCCGGATTCTTTGCAAACATCCTGCACTCGTCACATTGTCTAGCATGATCAACCGCATCTGGGTTGATGGTTGGCCAGTAATACCTGTAGCAGAGTATCTTCTTTATCATGGTTTTCCCCCTGATGTTATTACCGCATTCTTCTTCATAGATTTTGCTCAAGATATCATCATGGGCGATATGCCGAAGCATGGGGATGGATAAACTCCTTTTGACACACGAATTATTCTTAGATGATTTGGCGTGAAGCTTTGAGGAGGATCTGTCGTTTTCCATTCCTCCGTTCAGTAAGAATTCCTCATTGTAGATAGTCTTTGATAGGAGTTTTCCATGACACCTTTTCATTTTGTTCGTTGAGTACGTGTGTAATGATGTAATATGTGAGGTCGGTTAGTAGCTCTTGGACTTGGCCGAGATAAGGAGCAAGACAATGCCCCCTAGCAAGATCAACTTCCTTAAATTTGTATACTACCAATCAAGAATCACAAAAGATATGTAAAGTTTTCACTTCAAATCCTCTAGCAAGTTTGAGGCTGACAGTCAAGGCCTCATACTAAGCATCGTTGTTTGTTACAGGTAAATCGAGTTTTAGGACGTAGCTGATTGATCGTTCCTCAGGAGTCATTATCAAGCCATAACACTGATCATTGGATGCTCCATCCTCGTACATTTTCCATCTTATGGTCGGTTCTCTACCACTCTTCGAGTAGTCATCTGAGGTAGTGAATTTGGGTGTGAGGTCTGTTAATTTCCGTCCTTGGATAGCCCTTCGTGGGAAATAAGTGATATCGAATTAGCATAGTTTGATATTCTATTTAAGTAGTCTTTTAGACGTCTCAGGTTATTGTATGCCCTGTCACAACGGCGGGTAGGCATAGACGTTGATGGGGTGAGCCTAAAAGTAAGAGTGGAGCTTTCATGATGAAATCAATAGAGATTGTGCTAGCTTTTGTAGCTTCAGGTTGATATCCAATGCATGGCTCGCGATAGTTAATGAAATCACATATGCATGTCAGAATGGGTCCAAGGGAACATATCATCATTTATTCAGAAAAATCCAACTAATTCTTTTATCATCATTGCACTGAGCTGTGATCCGATATTCAGCGCCCGGAAAGGGTCGCCATGGCTGGTTGTAATGTCGACCGTTAGATTAGCAGGTGCCATCCCAGATTCTTTGAGTAAAGATGTAACTATCATAACATTCAATGTGAAATATGGTTGGGACGGCCAATGTTGATGGTTACTCTAGTCGAATCCTAGAGTCTTGTCATGAGTTATTGAGCCTAATAGCGAAGGGCTCTGAATGCTCTAATAGATTATCAGCAAATGGCCAAAGATCAGGCTTAAAAGCGCGTTGAAGGAAACGTCGAGTAGGGGCCAGCCTCGAGTTGCGTGAAACTGCATAGCTGGATCTTGCCATGAATTTGAATTTGCCTGTATATTCGAGTAACGCATTTTCTATTCAATGCATTCATGATCCTTCACTCGCCCTTCGGGTTGGAGTGACAGTCAGTTGCCCACAAGCTTTGGCATTGATTTAATGATTCTATCTTTAGGCATCCTTTCGGTCGTTGCCTTGAGTAGCTGTAAGCACTATACACAAGTTTTAATACTGAGCTATCGTAGCCAATTTTTGGATGACCATGCGTCTTCTCCCAGTCTCGGGTTGATAAATGTACTGCATGGACGGTTGAGTCTCGTCCTAGCTATGTATATGTTTTCACCTAAACTCCAAAGACATAGAGGTGATTGGTGAAAAGTCGGTTCACATTCATCTTGCTTCTTGCTCGTGCCCCCAGGTCTGGGGCATATACTGATAAGTAGGAAGGCCAACCACGCCCACTTTAGCTTTACTCTCTTTCCCGTTGAATCGTGGCATCATGTCAGTCGATGGGAGACTAGGTCCCGCCTATCTTGGATTTTATCATGGTTTTTCATTCCAAGAGGAATACTTCGATGCCACGTAAGTTTCATGGCGTAATTTGGACAGTGGATGGTCATCCACGTCCACTTTGGTTCATGCTCTGTAATCAGATCTCGAGGTAAAGTTGGCTACAAATGCAGTTGAGTTATGCTCATCCAATTTCATACTCCTCCTGACGAATCGAACGAGGGTGCTGGAGAATTTTTGACCAAGTATTCGTGGTTTACCCTATTTTCCATACTCTGGGGGTCATAGTTTTTCAAAAAACATCCGAGTCACATTCGTATGTGCTTGGTGCGGATCGGCATTGACCCTTGGTCTGAGGTATGATGTAGTAGGTTGCTCGTAGCTTTGGATGCCGTTTCGATTGGCTCTGTATTGAGGCCTCCCTGCAGTCGCTGCCTCAAGTTATAAAGAACGCCACGCTAGAGCTACAATAAGCTGTCGTATTCAGCTTTTTAGTGTTTTGTACCCCTGCCCCCAGTAATGATTTGGCCAGGTCACTGGTTGGATGGTCGAACTCCATCCTCGGCGGGTTAATAATCCTCCTGTCGGTTTCAGGTCGAAGTTTGCGGAATAGAATATGGTCGGAATCCACTCGTCTATTTATCGATGTTTATATACCACTCTGCATTCTGGTGATTTAGTGTTATTCTCCCCCCGGTTGACTCGCGCCCAATTTGCGTTCATGCTTCGGTCCACGCTCCGGGGACTTAGAGATTTGTCAAACGGTTTACGCTTTAGTCCACAGTTCGAGACGCAGAGATTTTCGTCAACTCGTTTATACTCTAGTTCGCACTCTGGGAACTTAGAGTAATCTGGTCCGCTTCTGGGATTTAGAGATTTTTCTAAAGTCGTCTATAATCTAGTCCATGCTCTGGGGACCGAGAGTACTCCAGTCCGCACTTTGGGGAGTTAGAGTACTCCAGTCCGCATTCTGGGGACTTGGAGGTTTAAGTCATTTATACTCTAGTCCGCGCTCTGGGGACTTAGAGTACTCTAGTCTGCGCTCTGAGGACTTGGAGGTTTAAGTCGTTTATACTCTAGTCCGCGCTCTAGGGACTTAGAGTACTCCAGTCCGCACTCTGGGGACTTGGAGGTTTTAGTCGTTTATACTCTAGTCCACGCTCTGGGGACTTAGAGTACTCCAGTCCGCACTCTGGGGACTTGGAGGTTTAAGTCGTTTATACTCTAGTCCGCGCTCTGGGGACTTAGAGTACTTCAGTCCGCACTCTGGGGACTTGGAGGTTTTAGTCGTTTCGATTCTAGTCCGCGCTCTGGGGACTTAGAGTACTCCAGTCCGCACTCTGGGGACTTGGAGGTTTAAGTCGTTTTATACTCTAGTCCGCGCTCTGGGGACCTAGAGTACTCCAGTCCGCACTCTGGGGACTTGGAGGTTTTAGTCGTTTATACTCTAGTCCGCGCTCTGGGGACTTAGAGTACTCCAGTCCGCACTCTGGGGACTTGGAGGTTTAAGTCGTTTATACTCTAGTTCGCGCTCTGGGGACTTAGAGTACTCCAGTCCGCACTCTGGGGACTTGGAGGTTTTAGTCGTTTATACTCTAGTTCGCGCTCTGGGGACTTAGAGTACTCCAGTCCGCACTCTGGGGACTTGGAGGTTTTAGTCGTTTATACTCTAGTCCGCGCTCTGGGGACTTAGAGTACTCCAGTCCGCACTCTGGGGACTTGGAGGTTTAAGTCGTTTATACTCTAGTCCGCGCTCTGGGGACTTAGAGTACTCCAGTCCGCACTCTGGGGACTTGGAGGTTTAAGTCGTTTATACTCTAGTTCGCGCTCTGGGGACTTAGAGTACTCCAGTCCGCACTCTGGGGACTTGGAGGTTTTAGTCGTTTATACTCTAGTCCACGCTCTGGGGACTTAGAGTACTCCAGTCCGCACTCTGGGGACTTGGAGGTTTAGTCGTTTATACTCTAGTCCACGCTCTGGGGACTTCGAGTACTCCAGTCTGCACTCTGGGGACTTGGAGGTTTAAGTCGTTTATACTCTAGTTCGCGCTCTGGGGACTTAGAGTACTCCAGTCCGCACTCTGGGGACTTGGAGGTTTTAGTCGTTTATACTCTAGTCCACGCTCTGGGGACTTAGAGTACTCCAGTCCGCACTCTGGGGACTTGGAGGTTTAGTCGTTTATACTCTAGTCCACGCTCTGGGGACTTAGAGTACTCCAGTCCGCACTCTGGGGACTTGGAGGTTTAAGTCGTTTATACTCTAGTCCGCGCTCTGGGGACTTAGAGTACTCCAGTCCGCACTCTGGGGACTTGGAGGTTTTAGTCGTTTATACTCTAGTCCGCGCTCTGGGGACTTAGAGTACTCCAATCCGCACTCTGGGAACTTGGAGGTTTTAAGTTGAGAGCAGTCGTAGAGGTTTTAAGTTGAGAGCAGTCGTATTTCCATTCTTTAATTTGTATTCATCTACTGTATCGAGGCTAATGTCGTCGAATGAACAATCGAACCACGTTTGCTCACGGAATGGGATTATGCCCCCCAGGATAAGGGATGGAATTTGAAGAATGGACGATCGATTCTCGTCCGCTTGGTGATTATAGCTCTTCCAATCAAGTCAAGGAAGGAGGTATATGACGGATGGCTGGATCACATCCATGTTGGGTTAGATAGCCAAATCTCTTACAATTTGCTCTGTATCTCCTTCTGGAAAATAGACAAAGTAAGTTGCATACGTTCCAAGGTGCAGTCATGTCCATATATTGACAGCGATGGTTAGCGAGTACGCCGTCTACCATAGCTACTTCAAGTTGGGCTTCCGAACAACCTTTCGTGTTCAGGGTAGGATTTGATGTGTAGATGATCAAATCACGTCCACTTTAGACAGATCCCGGCGTCACTGAGCTTCATGAGGGGTATCTGTATTTTGTCGAACTTTGTTCTATGACTCGATTGGAGTGGATGATCGGGCCATTTTCATTCCAAGCAGTTTAGGTCTCCAAGTCAAATGTGGAAGTTGATGGATGGATGGTCGGTTGTTCGAATCGATCATAAGTTAAGCATACGAACTCAGATCGTCTTGAAACTTGGAACGTTGGCTTCCCTGGATTTGATTGTTATGTCTTGTTAATCGTGGCTCGATCCAGACTCGGACAAAATCCATCGATATCCATAGTGAGCCTTTGTGTAACCGATCTCCAAGACGAATTGTCACTGGTTTGTAATCAAGTTCTTGGTGTCACGTCCTTGCCGAAAGGCGGGATAACATCTGCCCCCCAAAGGATGTCTTGTGTAAACATGACATGCTTTGAAAAACCGCAGTCTTTCATGCTGAATATTTCCATTCAGTTGATTGCTTGACAGTCGTCTTTTAATCATTTCATTGCAATCTTCTTTTAGACAAATGTTCAACTAGCGTGCTTTGCTTTGGTTCTGCCCCCAGTTTTGGGGATGAGTATGGAGTTGATGTATGTTTAGACTCCATCTCGCACTCTGGGAGTACGGAGTTGAGTAGATGTTTATACTCCGTCTTGCACTCTGGAAATACGGAGTTGATTAATGTTTATACTCCGTCTCGCACTCTGGGAGTACGGAGTTAAGCGAATGTTTATACTCCGTCTCGCACTCTGGGAGTACAGAGTTGATTAACGTTTATACTCCGTCTTGCACTCTGGGAGTACGGAGTTAAGTAGATGTTTATACTCCGTCTCGCACTCTGGGAGTACGGAGTTAAGTAGATGTTTATACTCCGTCTCGCACTCTGGGAGTACGGAGTTAAGTAGATGTTTATACTCCGTCTCGCACTCTGGGAGTACAGAGTTGTGTAGATGTTTATACTCCATCTCGCACTTTGGGAGTATGGAGTTGTGCGAAGGATCGTCGTGTATCAACCAATTTTTAGCCATGATGTGATGGCTTGCCCCCGAGCTCGAGTTTCACTTAGCGAGTGGCCAGCCGTATCGCAGCCGCTCTCTACTTGAATAAATTCCACTTACAGGATGGAATTCAGCTCTCCGTGCATCATGATGTTGTACATTGTATTTAACCCATAGCCCCAAATCAAAGGCATATGGTTGATGATGAGCGATAGAATTATGCTCGTCCAGATGTAACTCCACACGTCCGATCATGGTCTGCGTAGATTGGTTGGCAACCAAATCTGAGTACCTGGTCACCTGCATCGTTTTGAAAGTAGTTTAGTTCAAGCTAGTCTTAGTTCATAGAACAATTGAAATAGAGATGTAAATGGAAATAATTCAAAGAAGATTATGGTAAATCTCATTGATATGTGAAGCAGCATCGTGTGCTCGCTATTCGACTCCGCCCTTGGCTCCTTTCAAAGGGATGTCGGCCGTCAACCGTCCAATTGATAATCATAGCCCTTTATTAATAGGCATCGGATATTCGCTGCCCGCCATTCTGCAGGACTTGTACATACTATTGAAGCTTTCCTTTCCAGGTCATCTTTTCGATCACACCTCGGAGGTGTTTGTAATCGCCCATGTTAGGATCAGTGAGCATTTGGGAATATACAACATTCCCCTGATTTTCTTTAGACTTTGGTGTACTCTCTCGAGGTTGGTTTCCAGTACCACTCCGAGTCATGAGTCTTCAAGTAGAGGTTGTCAATTGAATCTTTCAAAGAGCATATCCTTAGAGGTCGACTTTCCTCAAATGTGATTAGTATGATACCCTTGTTAGTATTTGGAATAAATTGCTTAGAGCTAAACATTGGTTTGCTTGGAGTCACTAAATTCGAAGTGCTGGGTCAGCGAAGAATGGTGCTTGGAGTCATCTTGACGTTTGCTAGAGTCACATCATCTATGTTCTCCAACCTTTGGGAGTACCGTTTGAATAGCGGTTGCTTGTCCGTTCCCTTGATGTCGTTCATAAGCTGCCGCTAGATCTTCTATGCCCTGGTCGATCATGGGATGTCAGGGAAGTGGATAGAATGTTCCTTTACTAAGTTTTTTTTTAGCCTCTTTTTTGGAAATTTGGGTCGTACCCGAAAAAGATTTTTTTTTTGTATATGGACTAGTCAGATTTTTTTTTGAGAGAGAGATCGGTATACAGTGCATGGATCGGTCTGGATACTTCGTTCGGCACAGAAGTACCGTTCGGTCATACAGAAGTACCGTTCGGCATTGGGGCGTTCGGCGTTGGCACGTGGCTCAGCCAAAGCTATTCGGCACAAGGCTGTTCGGCAGAGTGGATCGGCCTGGAGTGGTTCGGCCAAAGCTGTTCGGCCAAGGCTGTTTGTCCAAAGTGAATCGTCCAGAAGTGGTTCGGCCAAAGCTGTTCGGCATCCACACTGTTCGGCACAACCGAGTCGTTCGGCATACAATACCGTTCGGCATTAGGGCGTTCGGTGTAGAGGTATGGTCGGCCTAGAAGAGTGTTCGGCCTAGAGGTATGTTCGGCCTGGAAGAGCGTTCGGCCTAGAGATACGTTCGGCCTGGAAGAGCGTTCGGCATATGCCTTTTCTGGAGCGTTCGGCATATACCTTTTCTGGAGCGTTCGGCATATGCCTTTTCTGGAGCGTTCGGCCTACGCCTTTTCTGGAGCGTTCGGCATACGCCTTTTCTGGAGCGTTCGGCATACGCCTTTTCTGGAGCGTTCGGCCTACGCCTTTTCTGGAGCGTTCGGCCTACGCCTTTTCTGGAGCGTTCGGCATACGCCTTTTCTGGAGCGTTCTGATGGTCTGGGCCTCCAGCCTCCATTTGTACTCCTGTCCTGAAGTTTCCAGCTCTTGCTTGGTCACGGTCTCCAGCTGTTTGAACAGTAGCTTCAGTCTTGCGGCGTCTGCGCCTGGGAGGTTCATTAGAGGAAGTAGAGCTGTCAGATGAGGAATAAGGAGCGGGATTGCCCCCAGCATTCTGTTGCTGCTGTTGAGTGAGTTGTGCCATCAGGTTGGCGTTAGCTTGCATCTGCTCTCCTAGTTGTCTCCTGCTTTCCCTGAGCTCTCTCATCAAGTCGTTGAACTCTATTCTGGCGACAACTGGAGTTTGATCATGGGCGGCAATTCCTTCACCCGGAATTGCTGGTTGATTGCTAGGTCCTGCTTGTTGCACGCTAGCTGTCTCGCGGGCATCCGCATTATGAGAAGCTGACCTGGTACGTGGTCCTGCCATGTAGAGTTATCGGTATGAACTCTGAGTAGAATCAACGGATGTCCTATCAGTGAGTCGGATCTTCTTTGGGGGATTTATTCAATCCAGTAGCTTCAAAGCAGATCCTTGAGGTCTGAGAATTCAATTCTCGGTAAAAGCACCAAAGTGTTAGCACCAAAATTGGTCACTAACCTCGTTCAGAAAGATTGTGTAGAGATATAAGTGATGAAAGTAAATTAAACAGAGAAGACAATGCTAATTTAAATGCAGAAAGTAAGAACACCAAATTTATAGTGGTTCAGCGTAATTGCCTACGTCCACTTTGTTCAACTTTATTGATTTCCTTTATAGTTGATTACAAATACAATTCGTGAATCAAATGCTTGAGTGAAGTTGTTAAGTAGAGAAGATGAGTCTTGAAAATGGCAGAGTCTCCCCGGTGTTTTCTCTCCAAAAAAGGATCCCTCTTCACTGTGACCCTGCCCCTCTATTTATAGACAAAGATGGGCTGGACTTCCCAGGTGGGCTCGGTAGCCGAACACTCTAGCCCAAGCATAGTGGTCGCTGCATGCCAAACCAGATATGCCGAACACCATAATGCCGAACGATCCTTTCTATGCCGAACGGTATGTTTGGTGTGCGGGAAGTGCAGAATGGTTGTCAGTCGAGGCTGAACGTGCCTCTGGATGCCGAGTACTACTATCGCCGAGTTCTACTTGATGTCGAGCACTACGCCGAGTACTCCTATCGCCGAGTTCTACTGGATGTCGAGTACTACGCCGAGTACTCCTGTCGCCGAGTTCTACTGGATGTCGAGTACTACGCCGAGTACTCCTGTCGCCGAGTTCTACTGGATGTCGAGTACTACGCCGAGTACTCCTGTCGCCGAGTTCTACTGGATGTCGAGTACTACGCCGAGTACTCCTGTCGCCGAGTTCTACTGGGCGCCGAGTACTACCTGATGCCGAGTGCTACCCGATGCCGAGCACTACCTGATGCCGAGCACTAGTTGATGTCGAGTGCTACCTAATGCCGAGCACTACCTGATGCCGAGCACTAGTTGATGCCGAGTGCTAGTTGCCTGGTCAA
This sequence comes from Allium fistulosum, assembly GCA_030737815.1. Classification (NCBI taxonomy): domain Eukaryota; kingdom Viridiplantae; phylum Streptophyta; class Magnoliopsida; order Asparagales; family Amaryllidaceae; genus Allium; species Allium fistulosum. The sequence goes on along the minus strand of CM060908.1, from coordinate 940,315,849 downwards.
ATCTCCAGGAAACACCTTCTTACTTATCATATTTTGAAGAACTACAAATTAAAGAAAGTGGGTCCAAATACTTCAAGCTTATGCATCTGCCTGACGAACCGCGACCGATAATATCGTTTCCTCAATGGACTCTGTAGCAGCAACAACAACATCAGCAGCAGCCTCCACAAGAGCAGCAACAACCCCCTCCACAACAACCAGGTCCTTATGTTTTCCAGCAACATCCTTCCGAATATCACTCAGACTCAGAGATTTTAGAAGCCCGAGGAGAACTTGCTTCAACAGAATCATATCATGACTTATCAATTCGAAATTAACAACTTTTATCTCACAATCAACAAATCTTAGGCGAAAAAGTTGTTCGTCTTGACAGATCTGTCTCAAGCATATCTTCTCGAATGAGCAAAATCGAGAAAACACTGGATATGGTTGTATCCACTCTTGGGAAAGTAATGAAGAAAGTTCGTGGTCGATCATCATCCCGGTCCTCATCCTCATCACCATCCGCTCCTTCGCCTGCTCCATATATCTCTTCCATTCCAGGATCTTCAACAAAATCACGAGGAAAAGAAGCCATGGAAGATGAACCATTAAAGGAAACAGATGAAGAGGAAAGTGAGGACTTTAATATGCAAGATCCTTCCCCCCATCAGCAGGGATACTTGGCTTTTCAAGGGTTGTCTATTCAAGAGGACGTAGAATATAATGATCAGCGCAATTGGCCCGAGAACACTTCTGATCCTTTAGCTTTTTGGTATTACTATAATGATACCTATGGAAGTTTTTCTGACTCGACTCACTATTACCAGTAGTTTCTAGTTTTTTTTTCTTCCACTATATTGTTTTTATGCATTTTTCATTCTATGTATTACTGTTTCAGTTATCATGTACTACAAGTTCTATGTTTTAGATAACATTTTCTATTTTCTCTATTCTTTTTTATAACGCCAAAAGGGGGAGAAATATGCATACACACAGGGGGAGGATAACATATGATATACATATATACAGTGGGAGTAAAATATATTTTATGATACATTGTTTGTCATCATCAAAAAGGGGGAGAATGTTAGGAACTCCTATCTACAAGTTTTGATGACGACAAACCATATAATAATAATTGTACATAAATATCTCGTATCTTATTTTTGCAGATACTCATGGAAACAAATCAAAGCATAGAGCATGGATCACGGCAGTAGAGAGATAAATATTGTATACAAATCTTAGAAATATTATGTAAAATCTCCCTAGATTTTGTATATGATAAAATACACATGCATTTACACAGGAAAACAAATTTTCCATATTTCTAGACGTCTGGTACTATGCCCCAGACGTCTGGTCGCAACCTCTGGAAATTTTCCAAATAACACATGACCAGACGTCTGGTCATCACAATCCAGACATTTGGATTTGGCTCTGGGAATTTTTTTAAATTTACAACTGCCAAATCTGAAAGGTTGCTTCTGCATCTCTTCTTCGAATCAGTTCTACCCCAAACAGAAGCAACTCTAGAAATGAAAAGAAATGGTAGCAACACTTCAAATTGATCTTTTCACAACTATAAATACATCAGTGATTTTTACGATTAAACTAACTAATTTTTTATTTCTATTCTCTATATCTACTTTGCACTCAAATTCAAGTCACTCATATTTGCTATCAATATTTCAACCAAAGATCATTAACTTTGGTTCAGTTTTCTTCCATATTTCCAAAGCACACACATGTTCATATCTATACATATCCAGTGGAGATTATAGGAAGACTTGTACATATTGTCAATATCAGTGTTAATCAGAGCACATTCTTGACGAAAGATTTCTATTGTAACAAGCCTATTCCTTTGGGCGAATCGAGGGTTATTGATTAGTGAAATTCTGAAGAGGAGCTTCGGGACTGGACATAGGGCGGGATGTCTGAACCAGTATAAAATTTCTGGTGTGATCTTTTTATTTTACTATTATCTCAATTTATCGTGTATACAATAATTACTTGTCATATACATGGTATATGATCCATATAGACTTTCACTTTTCATCCAATTATGAACCGTGTCATAATTATATTGTCAATTCAAATTAAATATACCCTATACTTAATATGAAGTCGTGAATCAAGCCATACAGTCATCCATCATCCATACAAGCATCATATAATCTCTTGTTTTAGGTGTTCATCTTTAAGTTATCATTAACTTACTTTAGTGATTACCTCTCTAGGTTTGTACATCACTAATTTATCTTTTCTCGAACAATGCCACCCGATGAAATGGCCACTCATTCAACTATGCAAGTCACCCTGACTAGAGCCACCCTAACTCTCCTAAGAGGTTTAATGTAAGCACCCTAAATACATTCTAGCAAGTGGCCTTACTAAGCGCCAATGCCCCCTCTTAGTTTCGAAACACTTTCATTTCAAATTGCCGATTCATTTTATTTATAACACCATCATGATGTTTGGCACACCGCCATAACTCACTTTAGAGTTAAAATATTTTTAGGACTAAACCATATCATGGCACCCTACCATATACCATTGGACTTTAGACTTGGTAGTCTTGGCACCTTGCTATAAAATAACTCTATGAGTTGATATATCTTTACAACTCTGCTTAGACCCTTTTCTTTCATTTGTTTATCGTGTACGATACACTTTCATTAGATAAAACATCTTTATCTTTGGTTAAATAATACCCTATCATTTCTTAGCTTCTCTAAGCTTTCTTCCATTTAAAAATAACTTAACACACTTTAAACTTACTAATTCCTTTCAGTATTTCATTCCTATGAAACAGTCAATCAATATTTGAAAATTGGCTTTCAAAGTGCACTAAGTATTTTCATGTATTACTTAGAAAATTGTAGCTTCCTAAGCTATCGCATATTAGCTATCACAAGTTAAGTCTAGCTATCGAAAGTTGACTCTCATACATCCATTCGTTGTTGAGCCTAGCTACCGCAAATTAGCCACTATAAAGCCATCGCTTGTTCATCTTCTTAGGCTATTGCAAGTTGTTCCTTAACTAGCTGTCGTAGGTTGATAGTTTCATTGGATGTCGCAAATTAAGCTCTTATAGGCCATCATGAGTTGATAATTCCACTAGCTATCACACATTGAGCTTTAAGTAGTTATCCATGTTGACATCTTCACATATGTTATCACAAGTTAGGCTACGATTAGCTATCGTGAGGGGATAGTTGTTATAAGCTTGCTATCGCATGTTGATAGAGTAAGCGCAATCACTGGATGACCCTATGGGCTTTTGCAAGTTAACAGCTTTAGTGATATCGCAAGTTGATCATTTATAGAGGTTGTCGTAGGCTGAGGTTGCGCTTTTATAATTAACTTGAAAACTGTTTTGTTTCCTTACCAGGTAATTACTTTTTTAACCAAACCATGTTTTGTGTTGAATTCCCATTGGACAACTTATGCCTTTACAATTTTCTTTTAAGAAATGGTTAATTATACTCTGTAAATGAATTAATTATCTTCAATTGATTAATTATTTCCTTTGCCAAATAATTTGTATAAATTTGAAAATCAATGGGAAAAATCCAAAAAATTCATCAAAAATCCAATTTGTCATATTTTACCTCATATCAAAATTTTAGGACAAATTAAGTACTTTTACTATTTTTAATAACTAAAATTTCTTCAAATTAACCTTCTTCTTAGCTTAGAAAATCCATATTAATTCCAAATAATTTTCAAAAATCATGTAATTTAAAACCCATCTTCATTTTAGCAATCTAAACATCATATTAAATTTTCATAGCATTTGAATATCATTAAGTCATGGTTTACCCCCAAAACATGGCTAAATTCTTATCATTATATAATTCCATACACATTCAAAATAATGTTTTAAACATCTAATAATATTTATCATCATCAAATTCATACATTTAAAACCAAATCCAAACCCCAATAGGATAGGAAAATTTTTACTAGCCTTGTAATAACCCAAAATTTGTGTATAATTTTAATAAAATAATTAAAATATGAAAATGTGAAAAATAGTGGATTTATTAAATTAACTAAAAAAATTAATTATAAAGAGGGGCAAAATGGTAATTTTACAAATAGTGGAATTTGACGATGAAACTAGCGCCATTGCGTCTCATTTTTCTAAGTCGCATGGTACTTTTGTCTGTTTCATTTGGAGTCTATATGAGAGAATTACGGACAAAACGGTGCTCGAGTCGAACAGGTGTCAAACGGGTTGAGTTCGAATTTGAATTTGAATTGGCAGTTGGAGATTTTCCCTCCTTAGATATAAACCAAATTACGTACTCAAACTTCTTATTTTTCAGAAACCTCTGTACTTTCTTCTTATTCATTTCTATAGAAAAACCACCTCACCAAAATTCAAACAACTTATTCGATTCTCAACCGAATTCAATGAAACTAGAAGCAACAAAGAGACAATTGGTTACTTGGCATTTGAATGATTGTGAAAATATTTTCAACCTGTTAGGACTTGAGGATACTACAAAGAGACAATTAGCTACTAGGCATTTGAAGGGAGAGGCAGCATATTGGTGGGAAGTGGTGACGGTAGAAACAAATGAGAATACTATTCCCTAGAGAATGTTTTAAGACTAGGTTTGAAACAAAATTCTTTTCGGGAGCTAGAAGGGATATGTTGTTGGAGAATTTTATTTATCTAAAGCAACGTGAAATGACTTTTGGGGAATATGTTAACCAGTTTAATGAATTGGTGAGGTTTGGGTTTGAATTAGTGAACATCCCAGGGAAGAAAGCTTTGAAATTTGCAAAGGGTGTGAATTCTCCTTTTGAAGGAACTTACTTAAACCAGATACCATATGTGGCTACCTTTGAGGGAGTAGTAGAAGTGGCTTTGTTAAACTCAATGGAAGGAGGAGCGAATCAGGAATTGGTTAAGATAGTAGGGTTGTCTCAACAGAATAAACATAAAGGGAATGGACCACAAGGAGGACAAGGTAAGAAAGTGGTGGTTACTTGTAATAGATGTCAAAAGGTGGGGCACATTGCTAAGAATTGTAGGATGAATCTCTCAAAAGATTTGAAGGGTAGTAGATGTTATAATTGTACCAAAGTGGACACCTAGCTAAAGATTGTAAGGCATTTCCAGTGCAGAAAAAGTATAAGTGTTATACTTATGATCAAATTGGACACATGAAGAAGGATTGCCTAATTCTAAAAGGCGAAGGTCGGCTTGTGAAGGCAAATGCTCTAGATGTCGTTCCAACCTCAAGTAAGGCATCGCAATTAGCTCAGGAGAAGGGAAAGCAGATTGTGATGGAAGGTGTGTTAATTTTATCTGATTCTCTTGTTCGTACTTTGTTTGATACCGGTGCATCTCATCATTCATAGCTAGTGCAATAATTGATAGCTTAACTTTAAAACCTGACATCGCACATGAATCTGTTATGGTGTCGCATCTATTGGGGATGACCCATTTGTCGATGTTGTCTCATAATCTTAAGTTGGTCATTTGTGATGTGGAGTTCCATTATGATGCATATGTACTAAACTTTTTGGGGTATGGATTGATACTAGGAATGGATTGGATGCCCCACTATGGGTAGGCCTATCAATGGGCCGGTTTTGGTCCGAGTATCATAAAACCTAGACCCGAGTCCGATTACAATAATTAAAACCCAAGCTCGGCCCGAACCTGTAGGGTATTTCAAACCAATACCCGAGCCCGACCCATCGGGCTTTTTAAGCCCGTTGGATAATATTCATATACCTAACTCAGAATATTTATGTTAAAACCATATTTTAAAATTGGAACTTTGGTAAAAAATTGTTTACAAACAATGTTAACATATAAATTAGGCGGTGATGTAGTCAAGTTCATAACAAAAGTATGCAAAAACATATGTATGTCAATAAATAAAATGGAAAACAAATAACATACACACTCATGTTTTGATACGACGGAAAACTAATAGTCGGATCTGTCCTTAATCAGGCCAGGTTTTGATAAACTGTATCCAACCCTAATAGTAACCGGGTCGGGCTTGGGTAGTAAATGGCAAAAACCATACCCGCATTAATAGGGTGGGTTCGAGACGGGATAGGCCCAATATCCCTACCATTGATAGGCCTAACTATGGGGTAGTGTTGGATTGTGGCTGGAGGATGATTCAATTAAGGAATGATGATGGAATTGATTTAACTCTATGTTGTGAACCTGATATTTCTGTTATGGAAACATGTTTGTATTCACTTAGCATGTCATAAGAAGGGCTATCTAATATACCCATAGTGGAAGATTATTCTAATGTATTCGAAGAAGTTTCCGGTCTTCCACCCCAAAGAGAAATTGAGTTTCATATTGATCTCGAGGAAGATTCAAGGTTGGTGGTTACGCCTCTTAGGCATATGGCTCGGAAGGAAAGGCGAAAGTTGGATAAGTAGGTTTTGGAATTGTTGCAGAAGGGTTTTATTCAAAGGAGTATCCTGGAATAAGGAGCACCTATCATTTTGGCTACTAAGGCAAACAACTCTCTAAGGTTACACATTCATTATCTAGAATTAAATAAACTAATAAGGAAAAACCACCCTTACATCGGATTGACAACCTCTTCGATCAGGAAGTTGGGGAAAAGATTTTCTCGAAGCTTGATTTGGCGACTGGTTTCACTAGTTGTGAGTGGCTGAAGATAGTATCCCAAAGTCTACATTTCATACACCTGATGGATTGTTTGAGTGGCTGATCATGCCATTTGAATTGACTAATGCTCCAGCTTATTTTGTGGATTTGATGAGTAGAGTATTCCGGGAGCAACTGAACAAGTTTGCGGTGGTCTTCATAGATGATATTCTTATTTATTCTAGAAGCAAAGAGGAGCATGAAATTCACCTGAAAGAAGTGATGGACATTTTGAGAAGGAATCAGTTGGAAGCTAAATTTTCTAAGTGTCACTTTTGGAGAGATGAAGTTTGTTTCCTTGGGCATATAGTATCAACAGGTAGGTTGGCAGTAGACCCAGGAAAAGTAACTGCAGTCAAAGATTGGAAGGTGCCAAAGAATGCTTCAAAGGTCCATAGTTTTCTTGGTTTGGCAGGATTTTATCAAAAATTTATTAAAGACTTTGAAAAGATATCGGCACCTCAGACTCATTTGACAAAGAAGAATCTAATATATATTTGGAGTCCAGAATGTGAAGCAGCATTTGTTCGATTGAAAGAATTACTGATGAGTGCTCTAGTTTTAGTTATTCCGGATGGTACCAAAGCTTTTAGCATATATACTGATGCATGCGGTATTGGTCTTGGTGCGGTACATATGGAAGAAGGCAAAGTAGTGGTGTATGCAAGTAGACAGTTAAAGAATCATGAGAGGAATTATTGGACACATGACTTGGAATTAGCTACTATTATATTTGTGTTGAAATCATAGAGGCATTATCCGTTGGCGAGAGATTTGAATTATTTACATATATCATAATCTCTCAAACGCTTGTTTTCGCAGAAAGGTCTGAACCTAAGGTAGCAAAGATGAATGGATTTTTTTATCATCTTATGATTTTGGAATTTCTTATAGTCTAGAAATAGGGAACGTAGTTGCAGATACTTTAAGTAGAAGGCATGCCGAGTTGAATGCTATGTTATTGGAATGGAAAATTTTAGAATTCATATCAGAGTTTAATTTTAAACCCAGGCTGGAGTATACACTAGGATTGTTGGCGATAATGAAATTTAAACCTGCATTGATGGACCGTATTGGAGGGAGTCAGGGACAAGACATGTCATTGGTCGATATTATGGAGCAGTTAAAATGAGGTGAACAGTCAAGTCATTTAGATCGGTACTCTAAAGATCAGAAGGGCTATTTAAGGAGATATGGAACGCTATGTGTACCATGGGTTAATGAATTGGTAGAGGAGGTCTTGAGTGAGTGCCATCACTCAAGAATGACTATTCATCCTGGAGGAGATAGTATGTATCAAGATATGAAGAGAATATTTTACTAGTCAAGAATGAAGAAGCAAGTAACAGGATAAGTGGCGAAGTGTATAGTTTGTCAAAGGGAGAAGGCAGAACAAAAGAAGTGAAGTGCACTACTATTTCCGTTGGACATACCACAGTGGAAGTGGGAGTGTATATCCATGGGTTATGTGGATGGATTACCTCAAAGTAGAAGGGGAAACTAGAGTGTATGAGTGATAGTAGATCATCTTACGAAGAGTGCACATTTTATTCCAGTGAAGAGCACGAGACTAACAACATCATTAGTTACTCAATACATTAAGGAGGTGGTTCAATTACATGGGATTCCAACTAGTATAGTAAGTGATCGGGATCCACTTTTACAAGCGAATTCTGGAGCAGTTTATAAGAAGCATTAGGAACAGAATTGAATTTGAGCATAGCATATCAAACTCGGACTAATGGGCAGACAGAAAAAGTACAGTATGATGGAAGATTTATTAAGGGCTTGTATACTGAATTTTGGGGGATCATGGGAGGATCACCTGCCTTTGGTGGAATTTGCATATAATAATAGCTATCAAGCAAGTATAGACATAGCACTGTACGAAGCTTTGTATGGAGGCCATGTAAAGCACCTTGTGTTGGTGTGAATCTATGGATATGACTATTTTGGGTCTAGATATGGTTAGAGATACAGTAGAGAAGGTAGAGCTTATAAGAAAGAGCATGAAAATTGCACAAGACTGACATAAATCGTATGTTGATAAAAGAAGAAAGGATTTGGAATTCAAAGTGGGAGATTTAGTCTTTGCTAAAGTTTCTCCGTTAAAAAGGGTAGTAAGATTCAGAAATTCGAGAAAGTTAGCATCGAGATTTGTAGGCCCATTTCCAGTTTTGGAGAGGATAAGAAGATTGGCGTATAGAGTACAGTTACAAAAAAAGATGTCAGAAGTCCAGAACATGTTTTACGGGTCACATTTGCAAAAATGTGTATATGACCCGATGACCATAATAGCACCTAGCCAATTGGAGGAAGTAGAGTTAGAATCTGAGTTGAGTTCATCTCGTGGTCTAGCCCGTATTGTGGAACGTGGGATGAAAAGACTTAGAAATAAGAAAGTGAAATTGGTTGTGCAGTGGGGAAATGACCGGGCAGAGAGTACGTAGGAGCCTGAGGTGAAGATGACAACTACACATCCGCAACTCTTTACCGATACATTTCTTGATATTGATTTGATTTCTTAGTTAGATTATCTTAGGATTAGGAATGGATGCTTTGGATGGTTTATGTTCAAATTTATATGTATATGATTGATTCTCATGCATATAGAAATAAAGATCTATTCTATACTAGGATGTTGTGCATCATACTTTATATGTCATCTGATAACATTCATATAGGATGCAGTAGTTGCATTTATGCAATTAAGATTAGAAATTTACAACTTCATAACATGCCTATCTGTATATGTCCATATCATGATATACTATTTGGTTGCTTTAATATGAATGTTATACTTGATTTGTGAATGTTAACGAATAAATGCTATATTACATTCTTTCCTTAGGAATTTCGAGGACGAGATTCTTTTAATGGGGGAAGAATGTAATAACCCGAAAATTGTGTATAGTTTTAATAAAATAATTAAAATATGAAAATGTGAAAAATATTGGATTTATTAAATTAATTAAAAAAATAAATAATACGAAGGTGAAAAAATGGTAATTTTACAAACAGTGGAATTTGACGATGAAACTAGCGCTATTGCGACTGTCTTGTTTTTCTGAGTTGCATGATATTTTTGTTTGTTTCATTTGGAGTCCTTATAAGAGAATTACAGATGAAATGGTGATCGAGTCGAATGTACACCAAATGGGTTGAGTTGAATTTGAATTTGAATCGACAGTTGGAGACTTTCCCTCCTTAGATATAAACCAAAGTACATACTCAAACTTCTCATTTTTCAAAAACTGCTCCGTACTTTCTTCTTCTTCATTTCTACAAAGAAACCATTCCATTAAAATTCACATAACTTACTCAATTATCAACCTAATTCAATGAAACTAGAAGCAACGCGAAGTTATCAAATTAGCCTATGACCCAGCAGCAAATTAGAGGTAGAAATTTGAAAGTAGGAAAAGTTGCAACCACAAATAGCGAGGAATTGGACTAGAATTGGTTATTCAGTGAGTAAATATTGCTCTCTTCCCCATATAATATGATTATGATCTTATATTCATGATTTGAAGCCTATATTAAAATAACTAAACACTTATCGATCATTAATTTTGGATTAAATTAGGTTTTGGAAGGGATTTAAATGAAATCAACATTTAGAAACTAAATTATGATGAAATCTAAAACCCTTATGATTATACAAACAAAACTTGTGAATTAATGATGGAATTTGAATAGAAAACTACACCTAGGATATAGACATAACCTCCGATGATCGGAGGCTTAGGTAGTGGCAACCAGAGGTGAGAAACAGAGGCTAACTCGAACTCAGAATCCTACAGGAACGTGCACACCGGTGCACCGGTTGATTTGACTGGTCCACTGGTAGGCAAATTTCCTATCAGGTTAATTCGACTCCTGTTTTCTCTTGCGTTATGGAACGTGATCTAAGACATGACGATATTGATGATAGTGTAATGAGTGAACATATGAGATGATTTTGGTTGCTATTCGAAGTGATATACGATATGTGATATGAATATGATATACTTTACAGTATGATATGTGATATGATGGTGAACATGAACGAGAACGAGACCGGGATGTAGATTAGATGCCCCTGAATGTATATGCAGATATGGATACGAACATGTGGCACAAGTAGGTATGCAAGGTAGTGCGATGCTCCCTTGAATGCTTTGGCGGATTGGTATGGAGATGGATGTTAAGCGACCCCATAGGGCATAGGGCTAGTCTAGGACGTGAGTCTAGTTAGGTAGAGCAGGGACAACAAGCGACCTGTAGGGCATGAGGCTAGTCTGGGCGTGAGTCCTATATACAATTTGCGTGACGGAAGACAATAAGCGACCTTGTAGCGCACGAGGCGACTTCGGATCATGAGTATGAATAAGTACAATGCGATATAGCTATATATGTATAATGGTCAGTTATAATATAGTGAAGGAACGTATGGTGGCCGGACGATAGACTCATATCATGTTATAATATTATCTTTATAGTATATGTAGAATAGAGTATGGTTTACTCACCAGACTTATGTCTAACCCACTCCTATTTCCATTTTTATAATTATCCAGGTTGATGAAGTTGGATGATGATACAGTATCAGTAATGGAAATTTATTTGTATATAGTGTTCATGATGTATGTTGTACCTGGATTTGACCTTATGTTGTGGGTTGGATTGTATCTATATTTATCTAGACAATATATATAATACACCAGTTGTATTATGGCGATGTAACCATGTTATTGATATATTATATTTGATTCATTTTCGTTGTGAGACTTTGAAAGTACTTAGAAATAATAAGGGTTGTATCCGATATCTGCCGGTAACTATAACTTTATATATATACATACATATATATATCTTGTCTCACCCCCAACGACTTGTCTTTTTGGTTCTCGGGTGCCAACGTCGGTTCAGACGTTGAATTCGAGGGTCAAAAAGGGCGGGTTCTTATAAATCTTGATTTAGAAAAAGCTTTGAAAGCTTGATTTTAGCCTTCTTTCTTCTTAAATGAAAGCTTGAATCTCCTGGCTTTTGATTTTCTCTTTCCTAGCTTAGAAAATGGTGGTCATCCTTGTATAAGTTTTAGGGATTTTGTTTTGTAAATAAAAATGAAGTAGAATAAGGGAATATGCTAATAAAAATATGTTAGTGACTTTGGCTTGGGATAATATCCCTTCTTGGCTAATCTCAATAATATATTTCCCTTAATACAAAGACCTTCACATTCAAAAATTTATGTATTCTAATTAACAAAGTTAACCTTAATTGCTTCAATTACACTTGGTCTATTCAGTTAACTTGTTAATATGTCCCACACTTAATTAATCAAAATTCCCCTAAGCAATTCTTGCAATCACATTAGTTTGTTTACTCTTTTAATAATTTCTTCTTATTATTCATTTAATTTAATTTCCATATTATGGCACTCCAAAATATGGGGTGTTACAGTCTCCCCTCCTTACAAAAATTTCATTCTCGAAATTTCAGTAAGGAAGAATACAAAATTACATTAACACCCAAAAAGTGTAAAATCATCATTATATAAGTACTCCCAAGTACAAAGGATTACACACCCTAGTAATGTAAATCATCAATCATCAAACCAAATGCATTAGTGAAACCACTAATCAAATAATCATTATATCATAACATAAATACACTAGTACCCTACTAGTACACAATAAGCGGACAAAGCACCTTGCTATATACATGAATGCCTAAAACAACTCGGGATGGATATTCCTAATCCTATCCTCTACCTCCCAAGTACAATCCTCTTTGTCGTCACTCCACTGGACGCGAACAAGTATGATGACTTTGTTCCCTAACCCCTTCGTATCACAACCTACAATCCCCTTCGTTCGTCTCACATATGTCAAATCTGGCTCCACATATAAGTACTTTATTACCCACGGTTGCACTACCGAACTTGGGTCATGCACACATTTTTCTCAAATCAAATGTAGTATATGGAAAACATTATGCACACCCGCTAAGCTACTTCGTAACTCCACTCGATAAGCGAGTTTACCATTTCTCTCAATCACTAGAAATCATCCTACATATTTAGGTGCCAATCTTTATAACATCCCCTATCTTGAGGCCCAAAACTAAGCGCTACAAATGCTGCAGTCATCTATAGTATTAGCTTCTAGCGAAAACATACGGCTATGTTAATGGTATCTATAATATCAGAAGCACTTGAATATGAAACAAAACACAGATTTCAAACAATTTTTACTTCATTACATTTAAAACAGATGTTCCATATTCAACTTACATAATCCCAATACGATACCAGGCACAGATAAATACACTTATTACAAACGCCAAGAGCGGTACATAAAGATACCCCCTTGGATGATCAGAGTCATAGAGTCATAATAGACTTAATATAAAACACAACAGAAATACATGAAAACAAAAAATAAGAACTGCAACAGTTAAATAGCTAACCGTTTGCCTCCTACAAGCCTCCGGTGGCCTTATTCGTCATCCTACTAAAACCTTAAAAAAAACCTTAACCCCTCAGCCCACTCAAATTAATTTTGAGCACCCGAGAGTTTAAGGGGAAAACATGAACTTCGAGTCAGACATAAAGCCTGGTATGAATAATAGTATACATCCCGGAATATATATATTAAGTGAGACCACGCCGCATAGTGGAACGGGTTTCCCCTTACTAACATCCTTTTAAAACATATCTTTGCAAAACCTTTTCCTGCAATCAAAACTGATTAAACACTGTAAAGCATCATTATGTAAACATACATAAACATCAGGTAATAACGAACTATCTTTTCAAACATATAAGTTTTGTTTGGATAACTTTAACCTTTGGCTTACTCGGGCCTACTAGACAATATAATCAAAATTAATCTAACATCTGTTAGCTATTCTTCTTCTGGATTATCTATCCTTAACTATCTGTTAAATACTTTATTTCTGGACGGTCTGTCCATAACTATCTGTTAAATACTTCTCTTCTGGACGGTCTGTCCCTAACTTAATCATCTCCCAGGTTTTCCTGGTCCTAATGGTTTTTTGGGCTCACCAATAACCCATCTGTATACAAACATATATTCCTTTCGGTGTGTAATCATAATTTTAGTCTACCTGTGACAAAACCCTACACACTGGAATTTTGGACAACAATTAGCTGGGGCTATTAGCTAATGTATAGGGCGCGACCCCATACTAGTCACATCTGGTATTCTAATATCTAAGTATTTTCACTTAAGGATCCCCTCCCATAATTTTCCTTGAAAACATTTTCAAAATGATTTAAAACCTTAAAATCAAACTTAAACAAGGAAAAGTATATAATCTATATGCTTTACTCAAATTCATATCACCATATTATATATATATATATATCTTATTTACTCAATTCTTAGTTGATGAAAATATTTAAACACTTGAAAGAACCTCTTTCTAACTATTTGAAATCATCTCTTTCAAAACCAACACCCACTTTTCGAAATCATTGAAAAACAAACCTTTCGAGAGCAATAAAACTTTGGACATCCTTCTTTAAAATTACTTTAAAACGTTGCCTTAGAAAAACCTTGATAAACCTTACATCTCAAACCTTTCGAATCCATTGAATCAAAACCTTTCGAAACCATTCAATAAACAAACCTTTCGAAACCCTTCAATGAACAAACTTTTTGAAACCATTCAATAAACAAACTTTTCAAAATCCTTCAAAATAAACCTTACAAGATCATTCAAAATACCTTTCGAAATAGATCATTCAAAATACCTTTCGAAATCATTGAACTAAACCTTTTGAAATCATTGAACTAAACCTTTCGAAAACTTACTGGGTTCAATTTAGAAAAAGTGGAAAACCTTCCTTCAAAACCTTTCAACTTCATTGGAAGCAACCTTTCGCCTTTGTCGAAAGCTCTGCTTCGAAAGCTTTGGTTATACTTCATTTAGAAAACAAGGGTAAATCACTTAAGTCGAAAGCTCTCTTTTGAAAGCATGGAGAAGCGGCTAATTTTAAAAATAGGTAAACCTTTCGACTTTGTCGGAAGGTTCAAATCAAAACAAAACAAAAGCGCCAGTAACCTTTCGACTGTGTCGAAAGGTTTCGAAACAAAATAGTGATAAAACAACAGTAACCTTTCGACTATGTCAAAGGGTTTAAAACCTTTATTTAAACATTTGACCTGGTCGAAAGCAACCAAGCCGAAAGCTCTTATTCGAAAGCAAAGCAGGGCTATCTTCGGTTTATAAAACAAACACACTTAAACCTCTTTGGCAACCAACCTTTCGACTTAGAACCCTTCGACTCTATCCAATTCATTACGAACCAAGTAACTTGATACCCTATGCATCGGTTTGATATTGTCGAAAGCTATAAATCTCTCGACCGTCGAAAAGTCTGGGTCGGAAGGTTTAATGCCAGAATTGGCTGAAACATGCTAAAAGTATGATTTCTTTGTTTTTAACTTAAAAAGGATAATTTTTCATTAACCTGCCTTTATTTGTCAAATTCTCATTGGTTAACAAATACTTTTCAGAAAAGTGCTGCCACTATTTTTCAAAATTAAATAATCATTTTATTTTATAAAATGCCCCTTCTCCTAAATTAAATATATAAAACATTTAAGTCTCATACCTTAAATAATTTTATATATTCATCAATTAACTTAGGAAAAATCTTGAAAAATCCCAGAAATTCTATTTTAATATGTTTCCCAACATATAAAAATTTCAAACCCAAATAATAATTATTTTAGCCGTAAATAATTTATAGCTAAATAAATCATTTTCCTCACTAGAAAATTTATATAAAATCCACATTAATTCATAAAATTATGAAAATTGAAACCCATCTCTAAAATATAATTTCTGACCTATATTTAAATTTTAAAGGCATTTGGATGTCATATAATTGGGTTTTCATGTCAAACACATCATAAAAACTAACATGGACATATATAATTCATCAACAAACATATATATATAACTCCAATCATCAAAACATGGCATGTACTTGTAAAAACATTTCAGATCTAATTCTTAAAACCGAAAACCACAAGAAAATGGGATGTAGTAATCATTTACCTTAGCTTTGAGATTATAAGATGTGAGATTGAATGTTGATTTAGTTGATTATCTTCCTTCTCTTGAATCCTAGCTTATCTTCTCTTGAGAACAATAATGGTGGCCGTCCATAGTATAATTTTCGTTTGAGTGAAAATGAAATGAACGTGAGTTCTATTTCCTAAGGATTTAGGGTATAAGCGTTTCCTATTTCCCATATTGCCCTTCTCAAATCCTAACACATTAGTTCAAATTGTTTTATTTAATTTATAATTAACATGGCACGGCTACCCTTAATTTAATCAATTCTCAACCCATTAATCTCCACATTATTTTATTTTATTTAGTCAATTAATTATTCTAAATAATGTTATAAAAATATGGGGTGTTACAGACTCCCCGCCTTAAAGAATTTCGTCCTTAAAATTACGATAAGGTATATAACAAAACAATCAAGAATAAAACATACCATCAAACAACTCTGGATAAGCATCTCTAATTCTGCTCTTAGTCTCCCAAGTACAGTCTCTAGCATCGTCACTCCTCTAGACCTTTACTAGTTTGACTACCTTGTTCCTCATCTTCTTCTCATCTCTAGCCACAATCTGAATTGGCTTTCTAACTATAGTTAAGTCCGGCTCTACTACTAAATCCTCTAATACTGTAGGTGCTATAGTAGTCTCTGGGTCTCTAATACATTTTCTAAGATGAGAAATATGGAATACATCATGGACTCCAGCCAAACTGCTCAGTAACTCTACTCTATAAGCGAGTTTCCCAATCCTCTCAACAATATGGAAAGGTCCAACGAATCTGGGTGCTAACTTCCCTGACTTTCCAAATCTAATCACACCCTTCAACGGTGAGACCTTAATAAACACATAGTCTCCAACCGAGAATTCCAAATCTTTCCTTCTTCCGTTAGAATAACTTTTTTGCCTAGACTGAGCTTCCTTCATCCTAGCTCGGATCAACTCAATCTTCTCTACGGCTTCTTTCACTAAATCTGGACCATGAACCAACCTATCCCCGGTCTCTAACCAACATACAGAAGATTTGCATGGTCTTCCATACAACGCTTCAAACGATGTCATCCCAATATTAGTCTGATAACTATTGTTATACGAGAACTCGACTAAATGGAGATGTTCTTCCCATGATCCCCCGAAATCCAATACACAAGCTCTTAACAAATCCTCCATGATTTTGTTAACTCTTTCCGTTTTCCCATCAGTCTGTGGATGGTAAGCGGTACTCATATTGAGCTTGGTTCCTAATGCTTCATGTAGACTCTTCCAGAACTCACTAGTAAACAATGAATCTCTATCATTGACAATACTGCTAGGAATCCTGTGCAGTCTAACCATATTTTTCATAAACAACTTCACCAAAATAGGTGCCATCCTAGTTGACTTTACCGGAATGAAATAAGCACTCTTAGTCAGTCTCTCCACTATAACCCATATACTTTCATTTCCTTTACTAGATCTTGGCAACCCATCAATAAAATCCATTGAGATAGAATCCCATTTCCACATTGCAACTTCTAACGGTTGAAGCAATCCGCTTGGCTTCTGGTGTTCAGCCTTCGCTTGCTGGCAATTTAAGCACTGTTTAACACATAAACCAATGTCCCGTTTCATACCTTCCCAGAAGAAACTTCTCTTCATATCCTGATACATCTTCGTTCCTCCTGGATGGATAGTGAACTTCGAACGATGGCATTCATCCAAAACTTCCTTCCTCATGTCTCCTACATTCAGAACACACAACCTTCCTTTCTTTCTCAACCACCCATTTTGGTCAAGACTGAAATCCTTTAAGTCCTCGCCCTCTGTTCCTTCCCTTAACCTTTTGATCTGTTTAACCAAAACTGGATCCTCCTTCTGTTTAGAAGCTATCTTCTCAATCATTACCGGTCGAACTTCTAAACAAGACAATACAGCACTTCCTGCACTAGAACCTGCCTCGGATCTAAACTACACTCTGCAAGCTGATAGGGCTTCTAAATATTTCCACTCAACAATCATAGCCAATACTGCATTCTGATGTTTCCTGCTAAGTGCATCCGCTACCTTATTTCCTTTCCCGGTTGTGTATTCAATTTTAAAATCATAAGCAACAATAAACTCCAACCATCTCTACTATCTCATGTTCAGCTCCTTTTGAGAGAACAAGTATTTCAACGACTTATGATCTGTATAAAGTTCAAATCGATCTCCCAAAAGTTAATGCCTCCACACCTTCAAAGCAAATATAACGGTAGCTAACTCTAAATCATGCGTAGGATACCTCACCGCATGTGGTCTGAGCTGTCTAGAAGCATAAGCAATCATTTTACCTCTTTGCATCAACACAGCCCCCAATCCAGTTCCACACGCATCGGTATAAACAACCAAATCTTGATTCCCCTTCGGAACCACTAACACCGGTTGATGGGTCAATAAGTGTTTCAAGGTCTAGAACGCTTCCTCACACTTATCAGTCCATACAAAATTCACACCTTTTTGCGTAAGCTTAGTCATCGGTGTAGCTATTCGCGAAAAATCTTTTATAAAACTTCGATAATATCCGGCTAATCCAAGAAAACTCTTTATCTCGGTCACCGTCTCGGGTCTCTTCCAATTATTCACCGCCTCAATCTTAGTCAGATCTATAGACAACCCGTTCTATGAGACTACATGACCAAGGAACTTCACTTCCTTCTTCCAAAAATTACACTTTGAAAACTTAGCCTTCAACTGATGTTCCCTCAATGTCTCAAGCATAACTCTAAGATGGTCTTCATACTCCTTCTCATCCCTAGAGTATATTAAAATATCATCTATGAAGACCAACACAAATCCATCCAGGTGCTCTCGGAAAATTCGGTTCATCAAATCTATAAAGAATGCAGGCGCATCAGTTAGTCCGAACGGCATAACTAACCATTCGTACGATCCATACCTTGTCCTATACGCCATTAAAGTAATACTATCCTCTGCTACTCTAAGCTGATGAAATCTCGTCGCTAAATCCAGCTGAGAGAATACCTTAGCTCCACTTAACTGATTGAACAAATCATCAATTATCGGCAATGGATATCGGTTTATTATCGTCTTCTCATTCAACTTACGATAATCGATACATAGCCTTAACGATCTGTCCGTCTTCTTAGCAAACACCACGGCATCTCCCCATGGCGAACTACTCGGTCGAATAAAATTCTTGCCTTCCAACTCCAGCAACTGCACCTTCAACTCTCTCATCTCTGTAGGTGTCATCTTGCTTGGTGGTCTACTCACCGTTCTGCTCCAGGCACCAAATCAATCTGAAAATCAACGGCTCATTTCAGTGGTAATCCAACTATCGGCTCAAACATATCAGCAAACTCTCTAGCTACAAAGACTCGATGCAACTCATCCTCCAACTCCATGATACCCATTAAAGCATTTACTTCGCAACTAGGGTTCTCTACTGTATAAACTATCCGATCACTACAATCCGGGTGACTAAATGATATTTTCCTATCGTGGCAAAATATCCTAGCATTATATTTACTTAACCAATCCATCCCTAGGATAGAACCAAATCCCACAAAATCAAACATATGCAAACAACAATCAAAAGTATGACCTAGCAAATCAAACTCTAAATGGTCACACCTCATCCCAAGTGTTGCATACCCTCCTATCGGATTTGCAATCCTTAAGGAAGTAACAAAGTATGAGGGCTCTAGGTCAAGCTTATCTACTAAACATTGAGAAATAAAAGAATGTGATGCACCAGTATCAAATAGAATGCTAACAGACATACCGTGAATCTATAGCGAGCCTCCTAGAATAGCCTTCCCTTTCTCCTGCACAACTGGCCTTGAAGTTGCGGGCTCCAATGCATAAACTTGCCCCTTACCTTCTTTAGCAGGCTCCTTGCATTGGTTCTTATAATGGCCGATCTGATCACAATTAAAGCATCGGATGTTCTTCTTTCCAATCACCTCCTTTCCTTTTTGTTTTCCCTTTCCGGTCCGACACTCATTAGCATAGTGCCCTACTTTTATCACATTTATAACAAACCATCTCAGCTTTTCCCTTCTTTTGTGCTCCTCTCTTCTGAGCATTCTTCTTCTGGAAAAACTTCCTTTTCTGGCTCTGTCCCTCCCGGGCCTCCTTCATTTTCTTCCTCAAACATGCTAACGCCTCTTCCTGCCACAGCGCCATTTCTACCACTACATCACTTAGATCCCTTAAGTGCGGCAAGGTAGCACTTATCAACTCCGGCCTCAAGCCTCTTATAAACTTCTCATTCCTCCTGATCACCATATCAGCCAAAGCATACCCGTACTGGGCCAACTCTTCAAATTTTCTTGCATATTCTAGAACGGACATCTCTCCTTGCTCCAGCTCAGCAAGCTTCCTAACCAATGTCGATTGTGCCATCACCGACATAAACATTTCTTGAAACCTTCTCCTAAACTCCGCCCAAGTCATGGTTTCCTCATCAACCCTTGCTACAACAGTATTCCACCAAAATAGAGCAGCTCCTTGAAGTTGTCTTGAAGCTAGTATTCTCTTTTGCTCATCATTCAATCCTAAGTCAGCAAAAATTCTCTCGCGGTGCAGTAGCCAATTTTCAACCTCAATCGTATCTTCAGTTCCAATGAACGGCTTCCCTCTAAGCCTGGTATAGTCTCTGCTCAAGTTAGCATATTGGTTGACCATCGGAGCTTCCTGAACCCCGCCTCCTGCGGCATTTCCTTCGACAATTCCAGCTTGCATCATGTTTACGAAAAATTGATACATGGCTCCCATATCCACTTAGGGAACCCCAGCACCAACATTTTCAGCTTGAGCCTGCCTGGACCTCTTCTAGCATTAGGTCGGGCTTTTCCATTAGTGGTGGTGCTATCTCCTCCAAGATTAACTTTGCCTCTTCTTCCTTCCATGTCTATATTTAAACCTCGTGAGATACAAATGAATATCCTAACTAAGGTAGGAGTCTAGAAATATAGCGTATACTTATATATATAGCAAATACAAGTACGTTACTATAGCGTTATCCCATACTCCGATCTTAACTCTAATTACTAAGGATTATGCTTTCAAAACCATTTTTAGTTAAAGTATTTCATAAACCATGCTCGGATACCAAGCTGTAACATCCCCTATTAGAGGCCCAAAACTAAGCGCTATAGATGTTGTAGTCATCTATAGTATTAGCTTCCGATGACTAAATACGGCTATGTTAATGGTATCTATAATATCAGAAGCACTTAAATATGAAACAAAACACAGATTTTGAACAATTTTTACTTCATTACATTTAAAACAGATATTCCATATTCAACTTACATAATCACAATACAATCCCAGGCACAGATAAAATATACTTATTACAAATACGCCAACAGCGGTATATGAAGATACCTCCTTGGATGATCAGAGTCATAGAGTCATAATACAAAACACAAAGGAAATACATCAAAACATAAAACAAGAACTGCAACTCCTAAATAGTTATCTGTTTGCCTCCTGCAAGCCTCCGATAGCCTTATTCGTCATCCTACTAAAACCTGAAGAAAAAAAACATTAACCCCTCAGCCTACTCAAATTAATTTTGAGCACCCGAGAGTTTAAGGGGAAAACATAAACTTCGAGTCAGAAATAAAGCCTGGTATGAATAATACTATACATCCCGGAATATATATGTGATAGAGTTAGGGGTATGCCCTAGGGGCAATTATGTAATTTGTTACATATATCTAAATCATTGACCAGTCTTGTTCGAAATAAAAGGTATTTTCTTCCTATTATATACTTGATATAATGTGATTATATTAATTAATTAACTTAACTAAAAGTATATTTAATAGAAAAATCCATAAATGGTATATTTTGTGATAGTAGTTACAAAGTGTTGTAACCGTGAGTAATTTATCACAACGAAACAAATATACCATTTTAAATGTTCCTAGTCAAGATGCATCGAGACTGGATATCGATGTATCCGTTGAGACTGGAGTACGTAACGCTCTCCAAATGTTGGGCAGTGTATTACTCATGACTGCTGGAGGCACCTAGGGGTTACATACTAATAGTTATTGGATAATTATGGAACGACTCCCTCGATAGTTTTCTGTTGGTTAATATAACTAAGGTCAAACAGAAAATATCGATGTGACTAATTTACAGAGTTCTCTCGACTTGAGAATACTGTAGATCTTCAATATAAAAGCTCTGCTTTTATTATAGCCAAATCATGGTATGGCGTCCATTGAGTTACTATAGTTGGGTCGAGTGGAAGTATTGGAAGTGAAGTGCTATTCAAGAGAGGATTCGTCTCCTCAGTTATATGCGGTTAGTATCACAGTCAACTCAAAGTCAAAGTCTCTGGCCAGAGCATTTCGGTTAATAATAATTGTTATTATTGAACCAAGGACTTTGTATTTAGACTACAAAATTGAATGTGGATGAGGTTGGAATTTTGACCATTACCAAATTCCATAAGTCCAAAGTTATATAGTTTTGACGAAGAGAATTGGTGTAAACAAATGTCACAACTGGGTAACACTTATTAAACTAAAATTGGATTTTACCGAAAATGATTAAGCGATAAATTTGGCCATAATGTCACACCACCTGCTAAGTGACGTGTGAACGTTAACATTAGAATATTTTGATGTTAATCGCTGACCAAATTTACACCCAAGAGTTACACAGTCGAAATGATGAATTCCCTTAAGACCGAACGATTTAATTAGATTATAATTGTTATAAATTAATTAAATTAATTAATATTTATGAAATATTAATTATAAAATTTAAATATGATTTGAGAAATAAATAATGTTATATATATTTATAACAGTTATAAATATATCATTCAGTATACAATATTGACAAGCGATTAAATTAGATTTAATTGCATTGTATTTTGGCTTGGCTTAGATGGGTTTAAGGCCCATCATTAAGGCTACAAAATCTTAGTTTTAGGAAGGTCTAGGGGTGGCTAAAATATAGGGAATTGGTTTGGAGTTAATGGGTTGAGATAAAGTGAGAATGGGTAAAACGGTTTTCCTCGTTTCTCTCTAATACAACCCTATATATATATATATATATATATATCTGTGTGTGTGTATGTATGTATGTATATGTATATATGTATCTCTAAAAACAATAACTAACCTTTTTGGCCGCCATTACCTTCTACATTGCTGGTTGAAACATAGCTCTCAATCCACTCCAATATTCTCAAATATATTTCAAATTAAAATAATACTATTCGATAGTTAGAGGTCGGTGATTCCGGACTTGTAATCTAACGAATCAAGAACAATAAAAGAAAGGGAAGTCATTGCTTCAACGTGGATTCAAAGGCATCATTAAATTGGTAATTTTAATTCATATTACAGTAATTAAATTATATTCTATGATCCTATAATGAGCAATTTCATATCTATTTAAATATATTGCTACTATATGTTTAGTTAGGTGAGATTTTTGTAAGTAGATGTGGTTGTCACAAATCAGTTTAGTTATGTGCATAATTTGTTTATTATACTATTTGACTTATGTATAGACAAATGTTGTTTACTGTACAAAATCGACTTTTGTCATTAATAATTTTTTTATATATATTCATTAATAAATTCATATATATATATATATTAGTGTATATTTCTCTCTCATAATAGCATATATGCATATATAAGATATATATATATATGATTTAAAAAATTTAGTACACTTATTTATATATAATATGAATTTACAAATTCGAAAATTAATTATCATACATATATTCATATTTTGAAATTCACCCGTAACTTCCGCTGCGGGCTAGTCCAGTTCCAACAATGGTATCAGAGCACAATAGCCTATGCGGTCTAAATTAGTCATATTATGGCTAACTAATTAAGCTTGCCCACTTAGTACGGTGTCTAGAAAGGTAATGTCTAGGATTGGAATTGGGTAATCAAGTACCATGTCCTACCTGGTTACCGGCCTGGCCCGAAAGGTGAAGTGAGCCTAGAGGTTGCTCCTAAAAGAAAAGTCCCAACTTAATTTGGGCCTTGGGCTAATTTTCAAAATCGTTTTGAAAATTAATGTTAAAGGTTTAAAATTTAATAGTTAAATTTAAAATATAAAATGTTTATTATAAAAATTATAATAATACATAAGTTTTCAAAATGTTTGAAAGAATAATGATATTTTCAAAATGTTTGAAAATATTTATATAATAATTTCAAATTTTAAATTTATTAATAAGATTAATAAAATAGATAAATTAAATATGTTAATTAATTAATGCATATATGCATGTATTACATATGTTGATATATGTTATGTTATTTTAAAGTGTTTAAGATAACATAAGTATACGTGTATGTATACAAGATAAATTTTGAAATTAATAAATTTTAATAAAAATTGTTAATTGAATAAATTAATTAAAGGCTAATTAATTAAATAAAATACACATATATATGACATATGTGTGTTACACTATAAAGGTTGTAGTATACACTATAAATGTTATAGTAGATATATCCAATATAAAAGTTATATTGGAATACCGATTTAAAATTAATTAAAGAGTTAATTGATTATAATTAATTAGATAAGATTTAATTAATGATATATTATACGTAAGACTATCATATAAGTAATATGAAATATACAAGTTATATAACAATAAAACTTATATGATATGTGTATAAACTAAATGTGGAACAATAAAGAAACCCAAATAGACTTGAGAAATAAATACATATGTAAATGTACATATACCGTGATTTCTGATGTGTTTGACACTTGAATCGCTGGGGTATTTTATAAGAAATATATTATTCTATAAGTCGATATCACTCAATATATATATTGAAGATTATGAATCTTCAATATAATGTTGTCATTTACCATATATATTAATAAATTACTTACATACTCCATAGTTGTTGAGCAAACTCAAGCTAGGGATGTTATGGGTAGTATTATTAATATATTGAACAGATGAGGTAAGATAACTATATGTATTTGTTGAGCAAACTCAAGGCACATATACTATACTTAGGCCATCACGATATGGTAGGTATAAGTGAATAATCTCTTTCGATTTGTTGAGCAAACTCAAGGTCGAAATGAGATTAGAACAAGGAAAAATGGGTTAGGAGTTGTATATGATACAACCGATAAGAAGTTATCCATCGTTTGTGGGGCTATGATTTGTTGAGTAAACTCAAGGTCAAAATACCAAAACAAACGAGTCCTAACACCCACTAGTGAAGTTGTAAGACTTCTATGTTTCATCTTAGGGTTTGGAGAAATATAAAAGACTAGTGGGACCTTATTAGAAAAATGAAATGGTAACATTTAACCTTTCTAATATTGTAAGAACATATGCTATATAACGTTATAATTATCTACAATGATGAATTTGTGCATTTAATATGATTGATAAAACGTTTGTCAATTAACATATATAAACAAATTGAATTGAAAGTTGACAAATAGAAATATAATATATACTTACTAATAATTCTAATTGCATGTTATATAATGTTTCTATACCCATGCAAGTGCCCAATTTCAACTACTTAATACATTCGTAAGTTGGTCACTTATATGTTTATTTAGTTTAGACCGTGTATTGCATTTTATGAGTTTTTGAACTCTAAATGAAATTCAAGACTATGAATATTTGATCCATGTACTTTAACATATAAATGTTATATGGTGAACAGTCATAGTTTGTGGGGTACAATATTTCGATGAAGTTAGTTCATTCAAAGTAAACCAATAAACAGTATTTTAAGATCATGTATTCAACTTGAATGATTTCAAAAGGATCATATTGTGTTAATGTAACACAAGACCATAAACTACGAGGTACATCTAAGAACTCGATTGTTGAAATGTCATCTTGATCAGTTTACATAAAGTGCAACATATTTGATGTCATAAATGTTAAGAATAATAGAATGCACTTTTGTAAAAGGTTTGTTAAGATATTGTAGTAAGGTTTTCTTTTGAATAGTTTAACCATTTGAAAGAAAAACGAATGTATAAGAATAGATGTAATTTAAGGTTAAGTTGGAATGAAGAGAATGAATAGTCACTTCTGCTTCATAGAGAAACATTGGAAACATGAATTGTAATAATAACTGATACTTAATATTGGAATATGAAATATGATTTTTATTCCGAAATATATTTTCATATAGAAAATTGTTTCTATAACATTTATTTCTTTGAGTTCAAGCTATTTGATCAAAGAACTCTCCTCTGTAAACTAGTTGCAGCATATGAAATAAGTAAACAATATTAACAATATTAAGTGAATGGTGGACCTCTAAATTTAGTACACTATTATAGTAATGGCAAAAATAGTGGGAGCATGCCATATAGCACCTAATGATTGCATCAAATTATGAAAAAAAAATTCGTAAAATGTGCCAAACATTATTTGTGAAATAATGTTTATTTTTGGTATTGACTAAAAAATAGATAAAACTATATTTCAATATGAGTATTATGGATATTCATTATGAAATAGAACTATGTTATGGAATTTGTTTTCATAGTAAAAGTGATGCAACAAAAATACATATGTATCTAATATTATTTATAGTTGTTTTGGAATTATAGACTAAGCCATAGTTTTGAGAAATAATTTTACTATATGATTATGAATCATATGATACAGGTTAATTATATCTCAAACAATTAATGGTTATGCACCCATTTAGTGGGAGCATCACAAGAGTTGATGAACTCTTTGAATTAATACATATTGATATATGCAATCACAAGTTTATTAATACCAAAAGGGTTCCACATACTTTGTTATATTCATCAATGATTTATTATCAACATGAACATGTGTATTAGATACACATGTAGTAAGTTTATGATAAAATCATAGAATATAAAAGAAAAGTAAATAAAATAACATGCAATAGAATAAAATGATTTGATTTGGTCGAATAAGTGAGTATATTGGAAAGAGTTCCAAATGTACCTAAAAATGAATATAGATTTAATCTCAAAATCACTCCTCCATGTGATACATAATGAAGCATCGATAAGGAGTAATCAGACATTGTTGGACAATTTAAGATTAATTGTGAGTGAAGTTGAGTTAGTTTCTTTCTATAAGGTCATGTACTTAAGATTAGTACACAAGGTTGATATTATTTCATCTAAACAACAGTTTACAAAATCATACAAGATAAGGATTTGTAAGAAATCCCAACATATCCTAGGCTAAGGAGTTGGCAGGTTGTGCGAGTCGAAAGATTGCACGTAATAATTGTTCATGAGGGATCTTGTATGAATCTCCAAAAGTTTTTGGAAAGGTCTGTCATCAAATGACATATTTATGTTTTAAACATAATTTTTGTAAACTAAAATCAGTTTTATAAATAAAAAGGTTCATAAAGCATTTATGAATCCCTATTCTATTTGCACTAAGAAACAATTGTTGTTTCAAGATATATCAACTTCATTGTGAAGGAATTTCTTTGAGAAATTTTTAGTATTTAAATGGAATTGGATCTGATCCATGGATAGAACTAATTATATGAGATGAAGTGAAATTAACTAACCTTAATGAACACATAGCATTAGAATGTCTAATAAGTATTCTCGTACATCGAAGAGAAACTATGAGTTTCTTATTAATGTCGAAAATATACATTACCCTCGGTTGTTTAATTAAACCATTAAGATTGTTGACTCTATATGGTATGATGCGCAGATCTGAAAGATTTCCAAGTACGCTATCAAAATATGATTTTAGTGGTCGTAACCAAAGAGATGTGATCCATCGACCGAGATTGTGTCCTTATTGGAAAGACTAATGTGGTTGGAATTAAATAAGCAATGTTGATAAGAATAATATCGCAAATTTCAATTGTTGAAATTAGCATAATAGATCGATATTCAACATGCTCAAGTTAATTCAGATTTACTTGCAAAATTATCGCTCGATAAGACTTAGTATTTGGTACTTATGTATTGAAACAGAAAAGTCTAAATAATGATTTAGAGTAAGTCTTTTACACATATTAACCAAAAATGCCTCGAAGTTAGTGGGAGTGATATTGGGTTTGTGAGTCTTTGGATATGATCCAAGAAATGATACGAATGTATCATTTTATAAGCATCAAGATTGAATAAGTATGTTGATAGAAATATCAAATAGTTTGATTTTCAATCAAAGTGCAAAGGAAGCATGTGTTCATAAGAAAGAATGTTAAAAGGTACATTGATATTTCTAAACTATAAGTAAACAACACGTTGTTGATTTTAACAATATGCTTGTATTAAAAACAACTTTAGTTGTTTTAATACTCAATTTTGGATTGTAAATGATGTCTTTTATGGTGAGTATAAAAGATATAGGGATTGTCGCAAAATGATATACAAGAGCACCCTATTAAAAGGAGAACATGTAAGTTGGATTCCTTATGCATTAGCAATAAGAATTATCATACAGGTTATGTTGTGTATGATATTGTGTTTTGTTTATGTATTTGATACATGGAGCAAATATAAAATCCAAATTGATATGATTAAATGGTTGTTTGAGGTGTTCTCGCGTATTTATGAAATACTAGAGAATGGTTTATAGAAACAACGAACTTGTTATGATGGAACGTTTGGGCACAAACTTTTATAAGTGATATTGAGTATAACATGTCAATGATAAAATTCAAGTTAAAATCTTTAATTTGAAAATGTTTCAAAATAAAAGTGATTGTGGTCGATTCAACGAAATGTTTAGAACATTAACTTGAATAGCGCTACAATAAACCAATGTATATAGATATAAATGCACAAATTTATAATTGAGCCAAAGGTGATTCCAAATATTGAGAATCCCATAATATTGTTATAAGATAACAATGTCATGTAATTGGTCATGATAGAACTTAAAGCTCACTAGAAGTCGAAAGACATATTTCGAATCGTTCTACGTGATAAAGGCAGTTTATCAGTGTTAGAGAGAGTTAATCGATAAAGTAGATAATTAAAACATAATAACATACCCATTCACTAAGGGACCGACCTGATTTGATTTGAGAAAACTAATTGGAGAAGTTGGAATTAGATTCCATAATTGACCCCAAGTGCAAGTGGGAGATTAATAGAGTTAGGGGTATGCTCTAGGGGCAATTATGTAATTTGTTACATATATCTAACTCGTTGACCAATCTTGTTCGAAATAAAAGGTATTTTCTTCCTATTATATACTTGATATAATGTGATTATATTAGTTAATTAACTTAATTAAAAGTATATTTAATAGAAAAATCCATAAATGGTATATTTTGTGATAGCAGTTACAAAATGTTGTAACCGTGAGTAATTTATCACAACGAAACAAATATACCATTTTAAATGTTCCTAGCAAAGATGCATCGAGACTGGATATCGATGTATCCGTTGAGACTGGAGTACGTAACGCTCTCCAAATGTTGGGAAGTGTATTACTCATGACTGCTGGGGGCACATAGGGGTTACGTACTAATAGTTATTGGATAACTATGGAATGACTCACTCGATAGTTTTCTGTTGGTTAATATAACTAAGGTCAAACAGAAAATATCGATGTGACTGATTTACACAGTTCTCTTGACTAGAGAATACTGTAGATCTTCAATATGAAAGCTCTGCTTTGATTATAGCCAAATCATGGTATGGCGTCCAACGAGTGACTATAGTTGGGTCGAGTGGAAGTATTGGAAGTGAAGCGCTATTCAAGAGAGGATTCGTCTCCTCGGTTATATGCGGTTAGTGTCACAGTCAACTCAAAGTCAAAGTCTCTGGCCAGAGCATTTCGGTTAATAATAATTTTTATTATTAAACCAAGGACGTTGTATTTAGACTATAAAGTTGAATGTGGATGAGGTTGGAATTTTGACCATTACCAAATTCCATAAGTCCAAAGTTATATAGTTTTGACGAAGAGAATTGGTGTAAACATATGTCACAACCGAGTAACACTTATTAAACTAAAATTGGATTTTAC
Source organism: Allium fistulosum (assembly GCA_030737815.1). NCBI lineage: Eukaryota > Viridiplantae > Streptophyta > Magnoliopsida > Asparagales > Amaryllidaceae > Allium > Allium fistulosum. Next base: position 940,286,130 of record CM060908.1, on the reverse strand, counting down.
CGAAAATGAGTAAGCGATAAATTTGGCTATAATGTCACACCACCTGCTAAGTGACGTGTGAATGTTAACATTAGAATAGTTTGATGTTAATCGCCGACCAAATTTACACCCAAGAGTTACACAGCCGAAATGATGAATTCCCTTAAGACCGAACGATTTAATTAGTTTATAATTGTTATAAATTAATTAATATTTATGAAATAATAATTATAAAATTTTGAATATGATTTGAGAAATAAATAATATTATATATATTTATAACAGTTATAAATATATCGATCGATATACAATATCGACAAGCGATTAAATTAGATTTAATTGCATAGTATTTTAGCTTGGGCTTAGATGGGTTTAAAGCCCATCATTAGGGCTACAAAATTTCAGTTTTGGAAAGGTCTAGGGGTGACTAAAACATAGGGAATTGGCTTGGAGATAATGGGTTGAGATAAAGTGAGAATGGGTAAAAAGGTTTTCCTCGTTTCTCTCTAATAAAACCCTATATATATATATATATATATATATATATATCTAAAAACAATAACTAACCTTTTTGGCCGCCATTGCCTTCTACATTGCTAGTTAAAACGTAGCTCTCAATCCACTCCAAAACTCTCAAATATATTTCGAATTAAAATAATACTATTCGATAGTTAGAGGGCGTGATTCCGGACTTGCAATCTGACGAATCAAGAACAGTAAAAGGAAGGGAAGTCATTGCTTCAACATGGATTCAAAGGCATCATTAAATTGGTAATTTTAATTCATATTAAAGTAATTAAATTATATTCTATGATCCTATAATGAGCAATTTCATATCTGTTTAAATATATTGCTACTATATGTTTAGTTAGGTGAGATTTTTGTAAGTAGATGTGGTTGTCACAAATCAGTTTGGTTATGTGCATAATTTGTTTATTATACTATTTGATTTATGTATAGACAAATATTGTTTACTATACAAAATTAATTTTTGTCATTAATAATGGTTTTATATATATTTATTAATAAATTTATATATATATATATATATATATATATATATTAGTGTATATTTCTCTCTCATAACAGCATATATGCATATATAAGATATATATACGAATTAAAAATTTTAGTACACTTATTCATATATAATTTGAATTTACAAATTGGAAAATTAATTATCATACATATATTCATATTTTTAAATTAACATTTATTGATATTTTGAATTGTTTATTATATATAAAATAATTATTACATTAAAAATTCAATTTTATATTTTTTTTAAAATATTATATCATTTCAGAAAATTATAGAAAAAATTTAGGAATTTTTCAATAAAGTTTATTATTTTTAATAATTAATATTATTTCACTAAAACTATTTATGATTTATTAAAAATAATAATTTAATTGAAAAATTCTTCAAAATTTTTAGTAACCTTTTATTCATGATTCTAGAATTTTTGAAATTTTAAAATTTTAATTTTTAATAATATATTATTTTATATTAAATAATTATTGTCGAAATCATTGTATTTGTTTTTAAAAATAATATTTCAACTTTGAAAAATCTCCAGATTTTTCATAAGCTCTATATTATGATCCTAGATTTTCAAAAATTATAAATTTAGAATTTTCATTAATAGATTATTTTATGTTAATTATTTATGGATGAAAACATTATTTTATTCATAATATATACAAATTAAAATACTAAAATTATTATGTTTGCAAAACTAATTTAATTTTGAATTATAAATAACTTTTAATAATTGTTCTCTCTCTTTATATATATATATATATTATGTTCATATATTATATATAATATATTTATACATACATATGTGCGTGTGCGTATATTGTAACACGTAAAAATGCACATATTTGGACAACATACATGACATACAAAATGAATTAATATATCAGTTGGGATGTAAATCCCAACATCTACATATGGGGATATTATACCTTTAATGGATTATTATGTTACACATGCACTCGCACATATATGTATATGATACATTTATGTATAAACTAAATCAAATAAAATTAATTTCATATCATAATATATTTGAATTTAAATAAAATAAATGATCTTAATTAAATAAAATTTAGAAATATTCTAATTCAGTTAGACTTCATAGGCCCAATAAAAGATCCAATAGGGTAAAAATTTTGAAATTCACTCATAACTTCCGCAGCGGGCTATTCCAGTTCCAATTATATGTTAAGTGAGACCGTGCCGCTTAGCGAAACGGGTTTCCCCTCACTAACATCCTTTTAAAACATACCTTTGCAAAACCTTTTCCTGCAATCAAAACTGATTAAACACTATAAAGCATCATTATGTAAACATACATAAACATCAAGTAATAATGAACTATCTGTTCAAACACATAAGTTTTGTTTGGATAACTTTTAACCTTTGACTGACTCGGACCTACCAAACAATATAATCAAAATTAATCTAACATCTATTAGCTATTCTTCTTCTGTATTATTTATCGTTAACTATTTGTTAAATACTTCACTTCTAGACAGTCTGTCCTTAACTATCTGTTAATACTTCTCTTCTGGACGGTTTATCCCTAACTTAACCATCTCCCAGGTCTTCCTGATCCTAATGGTTTTTCGAGCTCACAAATAACCCATCTGTATATAAACATATATTCCTTTCAGTGTGTAATCATAATTTTAGTCTACCTGTGACAAAGCCCTACAAACTGGAATTTTGGACAACAATTATCTGGGGGCTATTAGCTAATGTATAGGGCACGACCCCATACTAGTCCTATCTGGTATTCTAATATCTGAGTCATTCTCACTTAAGGATCCCCTCCAATAATTTTCCTTGAAAACATTTCCAAAATGATTTAAAACCTTTAAATCAAACTTAAACAAGGAAAAGTATATAATCTGTATGCTTTACTCAAAATCATATCACCATGTTATATATATATACATACATATATATACACATACATATATATATATACATACATATATATACACACACATATATATATATATATCTTCTTTACTCAATTTTCAGTTGATGAAAACATTTAAACACTTGAAAGAACCTCTTTCTAACCATTTGAAATCATCTCTTTCAAAACCAACATCCACCTTTCGAAATCATTGAAAAACAAACCTTTCGAGAGCAATAAAACTTTGGACATTCTTCTTTAAAATTAATTTAAAACATTGCCTTAGAAAAACCTTGGTAAACCTTACATCTCAACCCTTTCGAAGCCATTGAATCAAAACCTTTCGAAACCATTCAATAAACAAACCTTTCGAAACCCATCAACGAACAAACTTTTCAAAACCATTTAATAAACAAACCTTTCAAAATCCTTAAAAATAAACCTTACGAGATCATTAAAAATACCTTTCGAAATAGATCATTCAAAATACCTTTCGAAATCATTGAACTAAACCTTTTGAAATCGTTGAACTAAACCTATCGAAAACTTACTGGGTTCAATTTAGAACAAGTGGAAAACCTTCCTTCAAAACCTTTCGACTTCATTGGAAGCAACCTTTCGACTTTGTCGAAAGCTCTGTGTCACAACCTGGATTTTCGATCTTCGAAAATCGACATCAATACGTCCACTGTATTACATGCTGAGTAATCGAATGCCGGAAATACCAGATCGTTAGGGAGAAGAAAAAAGAGGTAGAAGAAGAAAATAGAAAACACAACACAGAATCTCACAATCGCAGCGGAACAATATATAATAGATAGCAACTGATCTTTATATAAAAGAAACTATTACTATTTGCTATACATTACATCATCAGAGTACAACACAATCAACAACACAATACTGGACAGTCATAATAACTTATCCTCACAAAAGCTGAATATACAGCATACCATACACAGCGGAATATAAATCAGATACGTGATATACGTCTTCGTCATCCAGCTCGTCTCCTGAGCTCCGTAGCATCCTGTCACGTATCTATAATACTCGGTCTGACCCGAGCATTATAATAAAATAACACTCGAGTCAGTCTGGAAAACCAGCGTGAGAAAACACACTCAATTTGAATTATTAAAGTTCCAAAATCCTTTGAAAATCAAAGGTATCTCGTAAGACCACGCCACAAATTAACATGTCGGGTTTTTACCTTACGATAACCAAAACATTTTATATCAAAATCCTCTGATATTGTAATAGTGTCTAAGTACAAATACTTATTCAAATAGCTAAAATGCTAGCATCTCACGTTCCAGCATAGTTGGGCACAATCAAAACCTTACGGCGCTTATTGGAGAATGGATTCCAACTGAATGACTAGGCATTGGGGTACCGCCTGTCACGGTACCTGTCTAGAAACACCGTACCGAGGATCACTCCCGACCCCCTGCAACACAAGACCGAAACTATCCCTTACTGGATAGCCCGAATATGCTATCACCCCAGGTGTTCCCAACCTTCTCTGAGCTCCTTCCATGTAGTAATAATAATATCCGAGGGTATCTAGAAAGGTGATAGACATACCCTACTTGGGCGCTACCCACTTAGCCTTGCTGCATCCCCCCTGATTTTCAGTCATTCCCGGTTGATGGGGCTAGAGGCTACGATTACCTTTTTAGAAATATTCACTTAGAAAGCTCATTATCCTCCAATGAAAATATACTGATAGCATTCTCCATACAAGTCCATTCTCGGTCCGAACGGAACCGAAGGCACTATTCCTACTACATTTATTTTGGAATCACCCTCAGGATTAGTAGCGATTAGCCCTTGCTCTTCACTGCTCCATCTTCGACTCCAAGCTCTTATCTTCCTTTCGAAAACGTACTCGTTGGATCGAAGTGGTTTTCGGATCACAAATCCGATCCCGGTGCTTTAGGAAATAAACAGACGAAAATAAGATCGGAGATCACCTCCTAACCGTTTGTGGACATATTTCCTTATAACGTCCTAGAACGAAACGAGTTTATACGTACAGTATAGCACCTCGAACGGTAACCGTACCGTATAATTCCCATAACTCTTCTAGATATTTCCAAAGTTATATTGGGTCCAGATTTTGATAGTCGGTTATTTAACTATCAAATAAACAATCAATTCAATCAAATACTTTATTTCCACTGAAAAACACCTAGTCTTATTAAATTTAGTTTTTAAATAAATTAAATCACTTTATCCAAAATATACACTTAAAATATTTAAAATAAAGCTACTTAAATCATTTTATTCAAAATAATACTTATGAAATTCTATAATAATTCTTCAAGTAAGACTTTAGCCAAAAACTACTTTTAAAATAAAAGCTATTTTATAAAATATAAATATTTAATAATTTTCCTTTTTAAATCGTAATACTAATTCAACCTTTAAAAATAATTAACTACTATAACTAACTCAATTTATAAATACTTAAACAATTTTTGAACAACTAAATAATAAATTTTCTAAAAACATTCTTTTAAACGCTTTTAAATTTCTAATTTATTCTTAAAAATCTTTCCTTTAAAATATACTTAACTTTCCAGAAAAATACATTTCCACTTCAATAAAACGGACTTGTCATTTATAAATCCTTCTCGATTTATCTCTAGTTTAAATTTACTTTCCAACTCCGTAAATTCCCTTTCCCACATTTTTAAAAATAAAACCACTATTTATTTTTAAAACGAATTACCATCTCCTTATAAATTCCCACCATGAATTTATAGATTCAAATTATCCACTGATAATTATTTCACTTTGTTTATAAACCTAGTTTATAAATCTCATGGTCTCATTCTCCTTTTAATCACTGTTTCAAAACACTTAATCGATTTTCAAATCGATTTTCTGAATTAATTCCATTTTGAAATTTATTTCTTGATTTACCCAAATTTATTCCAAACACCCTAATTTCAAATTCACTTTCCTTTTCAGGTTTAAAACCTTATTTAAATCTGGGACGTCAATTTTATATTTTATTTTCAAATTCTCCTTTTATTTTTCCCAAACCATTTAAATTCAAATTTAAAAATACATTCTTTTATATTAAAACAATATTGCTTAAGTTCTCTATTTTTAAAACCCTTTATTTCACCATTTACTCAAAAATCCATATTTTCCATATTCGGAATTTACTAAATAGAATTTTAAAATCAACAATTTCCCTTTTTCCAAATCTGTTCTTTTAATTCATTCAACTTCACTATAAATATTTTACTTAAAAAATCCCTTTTTATTTTTCTTCAAAAATCCAATTTTTATATCCTTGATATTTTAAAATGCCAAAAATATATCCAGCAATACCATAGCATTCAATAATTCCATTTTCAATATAATCTACCACAGATTGTTCAAATAATCATATCACTGAATATGAAAATAATTTCAATATTTTTTAGGAATCCAGTTGGATCCCTCCAACCTGTTTCCCTGCATCCACAGATGTTAGCACAATATAAAAATACCAATCCCACTTCGAGGGGGATATCGTGGTATATAGGGTCATCCGCTATTAGGTGGGGCGCATAGGGTCTCATCCGCTATATAATGCGAGAATATCAATCACTCCAATATATATATATTATATAATATCACATCAGGACTGATAATAAATTATTAATTCAATCAATCAGTCAATAATTAATTTTAACTATTTAAAATTTACCAGTAAACCAAATTTGAGTGAACTCACCTTGAATTCTTTTATTGCATCGATTCCCAGCCACGAACCAACTCGGCTGTTTCATTTGATTCAGGACCTCGTATAAATGAATTTCGAACTTTATTAGCATTTGACATAATTTAAACTACCATTCATCTTCCCAGTTTAAATTTTAAATTTATTGGCTTAATAAAACTTTAAATTTACTTTACTATTAAATTTTCTGATTAATGAACTAAAAATCGTCAAATTAAACTAAGGGTTTAAACTTGAGTACTATTAAATTAAAAACGTTCAAAACAAATTAACCATCGCATAACAATTTATGAATTTGTAAATATTCGATTTTAATATGATTTACATATCCTAATTACCGTAAAATATATTTTTAAAATTTAACTGTAAGTTAAAAATATGCATATATTAAATTCTGTTAAAAATAAAATTACCTAATACCTTACTATTAAATTTTCTGATGAATGAAATAATAATCAACATATTGAATTAAAGGTTTAACTTGAGTAATAAAAAAAATGTTTAAAATAAATTTACCTAACTATCGAAGAAGAAACAAAACGACCCGAACCACCCTCCCCCCCCATTGCCGCCACCATCGAATGGGAAACAAAATAAACGTGAGTAACCCGCCCTCGTCGAGCTCATCTCCACCACGTCACGGTCTCCATCACCAAGCCCCACTCCTCGATTTCGCCCTCAAAACTCCATTCGAGCTCCTCCATCGCTCATCTCCTTGCGGCCTTACGAGTAACCCAACGCGAAACAAACGACCTCCCAAGCTTCGAGTCACTAGCCCCTCTACAATTAGATACCAATCGCGTTGAGTGAAATACAAATTCCAAACAGAGGTTGATCCTAATGAGTCGAACGAATTCCAGTTCGTCCCTTTATCTCCTGAATGATTTCGACCTTGAGATACTAAAAGGAAGATACGATTTAAACAGAAGGAGGAGGAGGTATACGATTCGGTCGCACGCTCGTATATTTCATTTTTTTGAACGAAGAAGAAATGGAAGGGAACTCGAGGTTTTAAATAAGGGTATCGAATTTCTTCTTTTTTTTTTTTTTTTTGATTTTCACTGATGGGAGGGAACAGACGAGAGTGATTTAAAATAAAGGAGACATGATTTTGAAAGGAGGTGGCGTGTTGAACCAGCTTGCTACAGTGGCTTGAAAAAAATGTTGATATGATTTGTTTTTGACTGGTCAAAATATTCAACTATATTATTTAAATTTAAACGTCTCGAAATCGCAGCTTAAATTTTTGACGTCCTACCGAGATGTGCCGCCAGGCGTTCATAATGTTATACCCCTATTCCGAACGCAATGGAAAAGTTTCGAGTCCTAATTTGCTCGTATGGAGAAGATAGCTTTTTGGACCCAATTTATTATATTGAATTTTCGATATAAATTTCAGCGCGTTTATACTCCGTACGGCCAAATGATAGCTCCAAACGTTCCGAAATTTGAAATCCGGTAATAATACACTATTACGGATCCAATGGAACTGGTTTCGTCGAATTCCGAGACCGTGCCTCGGAAAGCTATTTTAAATGTCAATTTAAACAATATATTTTTTTTAAACCGAACAAATCACTTTCAAATTCAAATTTAAAACTTCTATTATCTTCAGTATTATTAATATAAATTTTATAAGCCTTTAAATTATTTCTAACAAGCTTGAAATTCCAGATTAAATATTTTACCCAATTTCTAATAATTAAATTCAATAATTTAATTATCAAATAAATAGTTACATTTGAAATTCAAGTTAAAAATTGACTTTTAAGTATTTAAAATCAATTTAGCATTCCAATTTCAAATGTCCAAAAGTCCGGGTCGTTACATTCCTCCCCCCTTATAAGAATTTCGTCCTCGAAATTGCTAGGTAAGAAGAATGGTCCAAAACTCGTTTACTATTTTTCCAAAACCACACGGTTTAAACAACTTTCCAAAAACAATTTATTGAAATACACTATCACTTTTACTAACTTTCCAAACTCATCCATAGGTTCCAAATAATATTATCCCCTCAATAATCCAAATTATAGTTTAAAAGTCGAATTTTTAAACTATCACAATTTTCTTCAAAAAATTTCTAACTCCTTAAATTTTCGAAAAATTTCGCCAGCGTCTCCTTTACGCGGCTAGATCGGAACAACTACAAAATTGCCTCTACGGCCCCAAATTTTAAAAGAAAACAAAAGCCAAGTGGCTAGATCAGAAATCCATCAAATTTCATATGGTAATTTAAACACATACCTTTTATCGGGCAATCAAATTTATCTTCTGAAATCAAAGATATCAATTTTCCTTTTGCTTTTAAATACCTGCATCTTACTTACCAATCACACCTGATCATTCAATTCAAACTCACTTTTATTTATTTCCTTTCAAAATTTCAACATTTGCTTTTCTTAAGCCTGTACGATGTACATATATCATCTGTACGCAATATCAAATCTGGTCGCTCACTCGATCACACAATTTCCCTTCTGAACTAGTATCGTTCACACGACTCTCTAGTGCGGACTCGGATCTGGTTTCTTGATCAGAAACCGTCATTCTTCTTGCATAGCCATAACTATGATAGAGAATTTCAGGATCAATCAAAAATCCATATCCAGGGTTTGCCGTCAAAAATCGAGTGAAAAATCCCAACTCGGATCGATATAACTATCTCGAAATTTTGTGCTCGAATCTAGATCGAATCGTTATGCGAATAAAATAATATACGTACATCCTACGTATAAATTTCCCATTGATTATTAGCTATATCAATTTTTTTTATTTACATCTATTTTTAATTTCCATTCACTTATCCACAATTTTCTTTTTACCCAACTTTTATTAAATCTTCATTCACACACTTCTCAATATATTTTCCCAATACCCATTTTACTTAAGAATTTTTCCCTTAATTTTCTTAAGTTTATTATAAATATTTTATATATTTCTTATATTTATTTCCACTTCACCCCTGAAGTTTATATCCATTTTTATTCAATTTCAATTTTCAATTTCAATTTTAACTCAATTTATCTCCGAACTTTAAATATTGAATTCTATTAACCACATCTCAACCCATATTTAATTCACTAGTTATTGTAATTAGTTCCATCCACTAATTCGTTTCCAATCAAATTCAATTTCAAATCTGCTCAACTTACTAATTTACTTAATCACTTCATTTCCAAATTTAATTTCAAATCTCAATAAAAAATTATTTCCAATCCCTTTCCTCTTTTAGTTCCTTCGAACTAATTCTACAATTTTACTTTATTCAACCATATTTCAAATTTAACATCATTTCAATATTCAGTCCCAATTCCATTTACTTACAAATTAAATCAATTTGTTCATTCACAAGTTTATTCAAACTTAATCAATTCTATTTCAAAAACTTGTTCCATTTAGCCTACTTAGATCAAATTCTCAATTTCACTTTATTTTTAAACCTTAAGTTAAGTTTTAATTCCATTCCAATAATCACATCTCAAAATTTTATAAGTTCCTACTTATTTATATCCAATAAACATTTTAAATAACATTCCAGAGTTTTTAAACAATTACTCAATATTTCAAAATCACCTTTGAAATCAACTATGTCCAAAATCAAGTTATTCTTTGCATTCCAAATCAAACCTAATTTGGCAAACAACATCAGTCTAAAACACCCAGGTAGCAATTTCTCCCTTGGAAACTCGAAAATGAACATCGATGATGCTGCAGTCATCACCGAAATTATTTTCCAGCGACCGAAGTGAGTTTAGTACTTATATTTCTTTAAAAACATTTCCAAATACTTTTAATTCCAAATCTCACCAGATTTCATATCCAATTCACAAATATTGCTATTATTTTCAAATTTTGAAAAATATCTTCAAAACCACGGAATTTTAAATTCCCAAATTTCCAACTTTTAAATCCTTTTAAATCTGTATTCTAAATATTACTTTGGAATTTTATCCCATTTCAAATTATAAATCACATTTATAACCACATTTGCAAATTCCATTTTGTTATATAAATTTATTTCTTAACCCTTAGTTATAATATCATCTTTTATTCAATTTCCACAACAACAATGATAATAATTTAATATTATCATTCCCTAGCAACCAAGCAAACCATATTTAACTATAATAATTTCCAAAAATTATTCCTTTTATATATAAAAATAATTTGGGTAAAATTATTTCATTTACCTCATTTTAAAACAATACCGTGTCGAATTGTTCTATTCAAGTGTTTAGAGATCCCTATCAATAACGTTAATTACTTGTATTGACCAAAATCCATAAGCCACTAAACAAACCAAGCAACACAATATAAAACAATTTTATATTCACTAACAAATAAGCGCTCATATCTATTAATACTCTCAAACTCATTCTAGGGTGCTACTGGCCCTATCTCTAATGAGTAATCCCCACCAGAGCCAAGGTTCTCGATTAACCTTCAGCTCTGATACCAAGATGTCACGACCCGGATTTTCAATCTCTGAAAATCGACATCAATACGTCCACTGTATTACATGTCGAGCAATCGAATGCCGGAAATACCAGATCGTTAGGGAGAAGAAGAAAATAGAAAACACAACAAAGAATCTCACAATCGCAGTGGAACAATATATAATAGATAACAACTGATCTTTATACAAAAGAAACTATAACTGTTTGCTATACATTACATCATCAGAGTACAACACAATTAACAACACAATACTGGACAGTCATAATAACTTGTCCTTACAAAAGCTGAATATACAGCATACCATACACAGCGAAATATAAATCAGATACGTGATATACGTCTTCATCATCCAGCTCGTCTCCTGAGCTCCATAGCATCCTGTCATGTATCTTTAATACTCGGTCTGACCCGAGCATTATAATAAAATAACACTTGAGTCAGTCTGGAAAACCAGCGTGAGAAAACACACTCAATTTGAATTATTAAAGTTCCAAAATTCTTTGAAAATCAAAGGTATATTGTAAGACCACGCCACAAATAAACATGTCGGGTTTTTACCTTACGATAACCAAAACATTTTATATCAAAATCCTCTGATATTGTAATAGTGTCTAAGTATAAATACTTATTCAAATAGCTGAAATGCTAGCATCTCACGTTCCAGCATAGTTGGGCACAATCAAAACCTTACGGCGCTTATTGGAGAATGGATTCCAACTGAATGACTAGGCATTGGGGTACCACCTGTGACGGTACCTCTCTAGAAACATCGTACCGAGGATCACTCCCGACCCCCTGCAACACAAGACCGAAACTATCCCTTACCGGATAGCCCAAATATGCTATCACCCCGGGTGTTCCCACCCTTCTCTGAGCTCCTTCCACGTAGTAATAATAATATCCGAGGGTATCTAGAAAGGTGATAGACATACCCTACTTGGGCGCTACCCACTTAGCCTTGCTGCATCCCCCCTGAATTTCAGTCATTCCCGGTTGATGAGGCTAGAGGCTACAATTACCTTTTTAGAAATATTCACTTAGAATGCTCATTGTCCTCCAATGACAATGTACTGATAGCATTCATCCATACAAGTCCGTTCCCGGTTCGAACGGAACCGAAGGAACTATTCCTACTACATCCATTTTGGAATCACCCTCAGGATTCGTAGCGATTAGCCCTTTCTCTTCACTGCTCCATCTTCGACTCCAAGCTCTTGCCTTCCTTTCGAAAATGTACTCGTTGGATCGAAGTGGTTTTCGGATCACAAATCCGATCCCGGTCTCTTCGAAACAACGTTCGATATTCTCCGGTAAACTCAACCCCGGTTCTTTAGGAAATAAACAGACGAAAATAAGATCGGAGATCACCTCCTAACCGTTTGTGGATACATTTCCTTATAACGTCCTAGAAGAACGAAACGAGTTTATACGTACAGTATAGCACCTTGAACGATAACCGTACCAAATAATTCCCGTACCTCTTCTAGATATTTCCAAAGTTATATTGGGTCCAGATTTTGATAGTCGGTTATTTAACTATCAAATAAACAATCAAATACTTTATTTCCACTGAAAAACACCTAGTCTTATTAAATTTAGTTTTTAAATACATTAAATCACTTTATCCAAAATATACACTTAAAATATTTAAAATAAATCTACTTAAATCACTTTATTCAAAATAATACTTATGAAATTCTATAATAATTCTTCAAGTAAGACTTTAGCCAAAAACTACTTTTAAAATAAAAGCTATTTTATAAAATATAAATATTTAATAATTTTCCTTTTTAAATCGTAATACTAATTCAACCTTTAAAAATAATTAACTACTATAACTAACTCAATTTATAAATACTTAAACAATTTTTGAACAACTAAATAATAAATTTTCTAAAAACATTCTTTTAAACGCTTTTAAATTTCTAATTTATTCTTAAAAATCTTTCCTTTATATACTTAACTTTCCAGAAAAATACATTTCCACTTCATAAAACCGGACTTGTCATTTATAAATCCTTCTAGATTTATCTCCAGTTTAAATTTACTTTCCAACTCCGTAAATTCCCTTTCCCACATTTTTAAAAGTAAAACCACTATTTATTTTTAAAACGAATTACCATCTCCTTATAAATTCCCACCGTGAATTTATAGATTCAAATTATCCACTGATAATTATTTCACTTTGTTTATAAACCCAGTTTATAAATCCCATGGTCTCATTCTTCTTTTAATCACTATTTCAAAACACTTAATCGATTTTCAAATCGATTTTCTGAATTAATTCCATTTTGAAATTTATTTCTTGATTTACCCAAATTTATTCCAAACACCCTAATTTCAAATTCACTTGCCTTTTCTGGTTTAAAACCTTATTTAAATCCGGGACATCAATTTCATATTTTATTTCCAAAATTCTCCTTTTATTTTTCCCAAACCATTATTCAAATTTAAAAATACATTCTTTTATATTAAAACAATATTTCTTAAGTTCTCTATTTTTAAAACCCTTTATTTCACCATTTACTCAAAAATCCATATTTTCCATATTCGGAATTTACTAAATAGAATTTTAAAATCAACAATTTCCCCTTTTCCAAATCTGTTCTTTTAATTCATTCAACTTCACTATAAAAATTTTACTTAAAAATTCCCTTTTTATTTTTCTTCAAAAATCCAATTTTTATATCCTTGATATTTTAAAATGCCAAAAATATATCCAGCAATACCATAGCATTCAATAATTCCATTTTTAATATAATCTACCATAGATTGTTCAAATAATCATATCACTGAATATGAAAATAATTTCAATATTTTTGAGGAGTCCAGTTGGATCCCTCCAACCTGTTTCCTTGCATCCACAGATGTTAGCACAATATAAAAATACCAATCCCTCTTCGAAGGGGATATCGCGGTATATAGGGTCATCCGCTATTATGTGGGGCGCATAGGGTCTCATCCGCTATATAATGCGGGAATATCAATCACTCCAATATATATATATATATATTATAATATCACATCCGGACTGATAATAAATTATCAATTCAATCAATCAGTCAATAATTAATTTTAACTATTTAAAATTTACCAGTAATCCAAATTTGAGTGAGGTGAACTCACCTTGAATTCTTGTATTGCATCGATTCCCAACCACGAACCAACTCGGTTGTTTCATTTGATTTAGGACCTCGTATAAATGAATTTCAAACTTTATTAGCATTTGACATAATTTAAACTACCATTCACCTTCCCAGTTTAAATTTTAAATTTATTGGATTAATAAAACTTTAAATTTACTTTACTATTAAATTTTCTGATTAATGAACTAAAAATCATCAGATTAAACTAAGGGTTTAAACTTGAGTACTATTAAATTAAAAATGTTCAAAACAAATTAACCATCGCATAACAATTTATGAATTTGTAAATATTCGATTTTAATATGATTTACATATCCTAATTACCGTAAGATATATTTTTAAAATTTAACCGTAAGTTAAAAATATGCATATATTAAATTCTGTTAAAAATAAAATTACCTAATACCTTACTATTAAATTTTCTGATGAATGAAATAATAATCAACAGATTGAATTAAAGGTTTAACTTGAGTAATAAAAAAATGTTTAAAATAAATTTACCTCACTATCGAAGAAGAAACAAAACGACCCGAACCCCACCCCCCCCCCTCATTGCTGCCACCATCGAATGGGAAACAAAATAAATGTGAGTAATCCGATCCGCCCTCGTCGAGCTCATCTCCACCGCATCACGGTCTCCATCACCAAGCCCCACTCCTCGATTTCGCCCTCAAACTCCGTTCGAGCTCCTCCATCGCTCATCTCCTTGCGGCCTTACGAGTAACCCAACGTGAAGCAAACGACCTCCCCAGCTTCGAGTCGCTAGCCCCTCCACAATTCGATACCAATCGCATTGAGTGAAATACAAATTCCAAACAGAGGTCGATCCTAATGAGTCGAACGAATTCCAGTTCGTCCCTTTATCTCCTGAATGATTTCGATCTTGAGATACTAAAAGGAAGATACGATTTGAACAGAAGGAGGAGGAGGTATATGATTCGGTCGCACGCTCGTATATTTCATTTTTTTTTGAACGAAGAAGAAATGGAAGGGAACTCGAGGTTTTAAATAAGGGTATCGAATTTCTTCTCTTTCTTTTTTTTGATTTTCACTGATGGGAGGGAACAGATGAGAGTGATTTAAAATAAAGGAGACGTGATTTTGAAAGGACGTGGCGTGTTGAACCAGCTTGCTACAGTGGCTTGAAAAAAATGTTGATATGATTTGTTTTTGACTGGTCAAAATATTCAACTATATTATTTAAATTTAAACGTCTCGAAATCGCAGCTTAAATTTTTGACGTCCTACCGAGGCATGCCGCCAGGTGTTCATAATGTTATACCCCTATTCTGAACACAATGGAAAAGTTTCGAGTCCTAATTTGTTCGTATGGAGAAGATAGCTTTTTGGACCCAATTTATTATATTGAATTTTCGATATACATTTCAGCGCGTTTATACTCCGTACGGTCAAACGATAGATACCAAACGTTCCGAAATTTGAAATCCGATAATAACACACAATTACGGATCCAATGGAACAGGTTTTGTCTAATTCCGAGACTGTGCCTCGGAAGGCAATTTTTAAATATCAATTTAAATAATATATTTTTTTAGACCAAACAAATCACTTTCAAATTCAAATTTAAAACTTCTATTATTTTCAGTATTATTAATATAAATTTTATAAGCCTTTAAATTATTTTTAACAAGCTTGAAACTCTAGATTCAATATTTTACCCAATTTCTAATAATTAAATTCAATAATTTAATTATCAAATAAATAGTTACATTTGAAATTCAAGTTAAAATTTGACTTTTAAATATTTAAAATCAATTCAGCATTCCAATTTCAAATGTCCAAAAGTCCGGGTCGTTACACTCTGCTCGAAAGCTTTGGTTATACGTCATTTAGAAAACAAGGGTAAATCACTTAATTCGAAAGCTCTCTTTCGAAAGCATGGAGAAGCGACTAGTTTTAAAAATAGGTAAACCTTTTGACTTTGCCGGAAGGTTCAAATCAAAACAAAACAAAATCGCCAGTAACCTTTCGACTGTGTCGAAAGAAAGGTTTCAAAACAAAATAGTGATAAAACAACAGTAACCTTTCGACTGTGTCAAAGGGTTTAAAACCTTTATTTAAACATTTGACCTGGTCGAAAGCAACCAAGCCGAAAGCTCTTATTCGAAAGCAAAGCAGGCTATCTTCGGTTTATAAAACAAACACACTTCAACCTCTTTGGCAACCAACCTTTTGACTAGAACCCTTCGACTCTGTCCAATTCATTACGCACCAAGTAACTTGATACCCTATGCATCGGTTTGACCTTGTCGAAAGCTATAAACCTCTCGACCTTGTCGAAAGGTCTGGGTCGGAAGGTTTAATGCCAGAATTGGCTGAAACATGCTAAAAGTATGATTTCTTTGTTTTTAACTTAAAAAGGATAAAATTTTAACTAACCTGCCTTTATTTGTCAAATTCTCATTGGTTAACAAATACTTTTCAGAAAAGCGCTGCCACTATTTTTCAGAATTAAATAATCATTTTATTTTATAAAATGCCCCTTCTCCTTAATTAAATATATAAAACATTTAAGTCTCATACCTTAAATAATTTTATATATTCATCAATTAACTTAGGAAAAATCTGGAAAAATCCCAGAAAATCTATTTTAATATGTTTTCCAACATATAAAAATTTCAAACCCAAATAATAATTATTTTAGCCGTAAAAAATTTATAGCTAAATAAATCATTTTCCTCACTAGAAAATTTATATAAAATCCACATTAATTCATAAAATTATGAAAATTGAAACCCATCTCTAAAATATCATTTCTGGCCTATATCTAAATTTTCAAGGCATTTGAATGTCATATAATAGGTTTTTCATGTCAAACACATCATAATAATTAACATGGACATATATAATTTATCAACAAACATATATAACTTTAATCATCAAAACATGGCATGTACTTGTAAAAACATTTCAGATCTAATTCTTAAAACCGAAAACCATAAGAAAATGGGATGTAGTAATTATTCACCTTAGTTTGACATTATAAGATGTGAGATTGAATGTTGATTTAGTTGATTATCTTCCTTCTCTTGAATCCTAGCTAATCTCCTCTTGAGAACAATAAAGGTGACCGTCCTTAGTATAATTTTTGTTTAAGTGAAAATGAAATGAACGTGAGTTCTATTTCCTAAGGGTTTAGGGTATAAGCCTTTCCTATTTCCCATATCGCCCTTCTCATATCCTAACACAATAGTTCAAATTGTTTTATTTGATTTATAATTAACATGGCACGGCTACCCTTAATTTAATTAAGTCTCAACCCATTAATCTCCACATTATTTTATATAATTTACCCAATTAATGGTTCTAAATAATGTTATAAAAATATGGGGTGTTACAATCTTCCCACCTCATAAAGCGCATAACTCCTCGCATCAGAGAAACCATCATAAACACATAATAACCCACTACGAACTCAAGCTCCTTCCTCATCTTGTCGGCATAACTCTTCTACATTGATTGTGCTGCCTTTATTCTGGTGCGAATCAATTTTAACTTTCTCAGTGGCATCTCTTACCAAATCGGGTCCTAATACAAGTCCAACTCCCGTATAACCAACAAATGGGTGACCTACACTATCTACCATACAACGCCTCAAAAGGTGCCATCTCAATACTTGACTAGTAACTGTTATTGTAGGCAAACTCTACTAGATGCAAATGATCTTCCCAAGATCCTTCAAAATCCAAAACACATACCCGTAGCAAATCCTCAAGTACACAGTTTACCCTCTTGGTTTGGTCGTCGTTTTTTGGGTGTTAAGTGGTACTTAGGATCAACTTTGTACCAATAAACTCTACAAACTTCTCCAGAACTCACTGGTGAATAATAGGTTTCTATCATTGACAATATTACTCGAAATCCCATGCAGTCTCACCACATTCTTCACATAGAGCTTTGTTAAGCTAAGTTGTCATTGTTGTTGGCTTCATTGTGATAAAATGGGCACTTTTGGTCTTATCACCCAAATGTTATCATTTCCCATCCTCGACCTAGGAAGCATATCTACAAAATCCATAAATATTGAATCCCACTTCCAAGTTGGTATTTCAAAAGGTATAGTAAATCGCTCAGTCTCCGATGCTCAACTTTTACTTACTGATAAGTGAAGCACTTCTTCACACATTCACATATGTCTCTCTTCGTCCCTTTCCAATGGTATACTCTCATCATGTCATAATACATCTTCGTGCCTCTAAGATAAATAGCAAACTTATATTATTGGTTTTCCTCCAAGACTTCTTTCTGAAGGTCTCCTACATTCGGAGCACATGGTCTTCCATTCTTCCTAAGCCATCCATTTGAGTCTATCTCAAATCATTTCAAATCCTCAATATATACTCCCATCTCTATTTGCCTGATTTGTTCGACTATTAATGGGTCCTTCTTCTGCCTTGCAACAATTTTATCCACAAGTGTTGGACGTGCTTCCAGACTTGCAAACATGCTAGGACCTTTACTTGATTCGGCGTTATGCTTATAATGCACTTCAAGAGGCTAACATCTCTAATGTCTTCCATTCTTCTATCATGGCTAACACTTTATTCTACTACTTTCTACACAAACCATTGGCAACCTTATTTCCATATCTTGGCATATACTCTATCTCGAAATCATATGCGGCCAAGAATTCTAACCACCTTTTTTGTCTCATATTCAACTTCTTTTGAGAGAATAGATACTTAAGAAATTTGTGGTCCGTATACAACTCAAATCGCTCTCCCAAAAGATAATGTCTCCAAATTTTCAGCACAAACACTAACCATCTTTTTTGCTTCATATTCAACTTCTTTTAAGAGAATAGATACTTAAGGAATTTATGGTCCATATACAACTCAAATCACTCTCCTAAAAGATAATGTCTCCAACTTTTCTGCACAAGCACTACTGCTGTCAACTCTAAGTCATGCATCAGATAGCTAACCTCATGTGACCTTAATTGTCGTGATATATAGGCTATCGCTCGGCATCTTTACATCAGCGCTGCTACCAAACTTGTTCCACAAAATTTGGTATACACTACGAATTCCTAATTCCCATCAGGCATGATCACGACAAGAGTGTTCATCAATAACTTCTTCAACTCACTCAAATCACTCTTCCAAAAGATAACGTCTCCAAATTTTCAGCACAAACACTACTGCTGTTAACTCTAAGTCATGCATCAGATAGCTAACCTCATGAACCTTAATTGTTGTGATGCATAGGCTATCACTCGCCCTCTTTGCATCAGCACTACTACTAGACCTGTTCCACAAGCATTGGTATACACTATCAACTCCTGATTCCCATTAGGCGCGATCATGACAGGAGTGTTCATCGGTAACTTCTTCAACTCCTAAAATGACCATTCACACTTATTAGTCCATACGAACTTCTCGTTCTTTCTGATTAATTTAGTCAAGGGTGCTGATATACATGAGAAATCCTTAATGAATCTATATCATAGCCTGCCAAACCCAAGAAACTTCTCTTCTCCGTGACTGTCTCTGGTCTCTTCCAACCATTAATAGTTTCTATCTTTGATGGGTCTGCTGCTAATTAGTTCTTTGAAATAACATGCCCAAGAAACTTAACTTATCGTTTCCAAAAGTGGCATTTCGAGAACTTCGCCTTTAGCTTGTGTTATCTCAATGTCTCTAATGCCAATCTAAGATGCGGTTCATGGTCTCTCCCATCCTTAGTATATACCAAGATATCATCAATGAAGACCAACACAAATCTATCCAACTGATCGTGAAAGATTCAGTTTATAAGATGTTGTGCAGTTAATGCTCCACTATTACCCCGCTATAACCATGCTATATCTCATAGCGGATTTCTACCGCTATGATTTTTCCATATAGCCTTTCCGCTTTAAGCCCCGCTATTTCCGCTATATCCCGTTATTCCCGCTATATTCCGCTATTTCCGCTATATCTTCTTTAAAAGAAATGAATTGAAAAATGACATTTATACATTATAAAAATTATTGAATTAATTTATTTAATTGAATTTTTAATATATTTTCAGAAATGAAAATACTGTAATATTCTACTAAATTCAATTATGTTATATAACAGTTTTACGTCTATTTACAATATAATCGCACATGTTTTTATTTAAAATTATTTATGTATTAATTATAATTCAATTGAATGTTAATTTTCATTTAATTACCATTTATATATTTGTATAAACATTGAGTATGAGTTTTATGTGCTATTTTAGAGTCATCCGTTATATCCCGCTATATCCTCGTTGTATCCCCGCTATGACTTTTTGCACCTCCGTCGCATTGAATCTACCGAGCGCTTTAACTGCACAGATAAGATGAATGAAGAACGTAGGAGCGTTGGTCCGTCCAAACAGCATCACTAACCACTCATATGAACCGTACCTTATTCAAAATGTGGTCAATGGAACACTATCTTCTGCTACCCTTAGTTGATGGAATCCTATTACCAGATCTAGCTACGAGAATACTCTTGGTCCACTCAACTGATTAAATAAGTCGTCTATCTTAGGCAATGGATAACGAATCTTCATCGTTAATTCATTCAGCTTTCGGTTATTAATACACAAGGATCCATCTGACTTCATTACGAATACCATGGACGCTCCCTATGGTGAACTGCTCGACCTAATGAAACTTTTATCCTCAAGTTCCACTAGTTGCTTCATCAATTCTACCATCTCCTTGGGTGGCTTTCTACTAGGTGGTTAACTAACGGGCTGGGCTTTCAGAGTTAAGTTTATTCGAAATTCGATTTCCCTCCTTGGCGGAAATCCCATCACCTGTTCAAGAACATATGCAAATTCCCTAACCACCCATACTTTACTGATCTCATAATCATCTTCCATAGCATATAACATCAAGTGCATTCTCTCCTTCGTTGCATCCAATCAATCATAATTCTTTCCCCACCCCTCGGATTTCATAACGTAATAATCTTATTCGCACAATAGGTCCTAGCGTCATTATGTGCCAACTATTCCATACCTAAAATTATCCTGTACCCTACGAAATCAAACACATATGAGCCATAAATAAACAAATGTCCACACAAATCAAACTCAAGGTCAATGCACCTTAATCCAAGAGTAGCATACCCACCAATCGGATTAACCACATATAAAGACGTAATAAGGTAAGTAGTATCTAATTCTAACCTATTAACAACATCTCTCGAAATGAAAGAGTTAGTAACACCAATATCCAACCACACTCTAATAGACATACTGGAAATCGATATCATACCTCTGAGCACACCCTTTCCTTTTTTCTTAGTAGTCGGTCCAAACGAAGATCCTCCAAAGCATAAACCTTTTCCTACTTTGCTATTGAGTAATCCCTCTTCTCATGGACAGGTCTATTACAAATGAAGCACTTAGCTCTGTTCTTGTTATCCGATTGGGTGTGCTTAGTGGAGTAGTGCCCCTTTGCCCATAGTTGAAACAAGTAACATCTACCTACCATATTTATCCTTTGAGCTCCTCCACCTAAGGCCTTTCCTCCATTCAGATTCTTATTAACCTTCTGATACGGGTTGAGTCTTTCCTTTTGCGCACTCTTGGGCCTAACATCAGCTTTCCTCTCCTCTTCAAAAAGTCAATCACACCTCCTTGCCATCTCCACCACCATCTCAAAAGGAGCCAATAGATGAGCCATCACCTTATGATTCGACCAATTTTTGGACCTTCTGTGAACATCTCATTCTTCTTTAGTGGGGTATTAATGTGCTCCCTCCCATACTTCGACAAAGCATTAAAAGGATGGATATACTCTACCAAAGTCATCTCTCTTTGCTTAAGATCCAAAAATTCTCTGCACAATGCACTCTTCTATGATTTGGGAATGAACCGAGCCTCGAATCGCCCCTTAAAATGTTCCTAGTTTATCTTCTCCTTTGGAACCTCAGTAAATACACCCTTCCACCAGTCTAATGCATCCTCATGAAGTTGACGAGACACTAATCTCCTCCTTTGAGCCTTATCATACCCTAAGTCCCCCAAAGATGCGCTTGCACACCTTCAACCAAGTCAACACTTCTAGAGCACACTCCTTTCCTATAAACACTTTTCATCTGTAGTTCTTAATAATCCCGTATCATCTTAAAAAAGTACACTCCTCTAGTCACCACTAGTCTGGGCTCAAAAACCTTATATAGCCATTGCCTCATCATCTCTATCATAAAATGGTGGAACAAAGCACTCGTGTCCATTCCTCCTTCAGCATGGTCAGGCACTTCGATTTCATCATCAGCATAAACTTCCAGGGCCGCCTTCCCTTCTTTGCTATTAGTTTGCATGTTGTCTGTTTCTCTAATAGGATTCTCTCCTATACTTCCTAACATCAAATGTCTGTTCACTATAAGAAAATGACCTTATTGCAACTAGTTATTTGCAACTGGCGTCATATGACAGTTGTAATAAGTGGTCTTTAACAACTGGCATTTCCTGACAGTTGTAATAATGGGTTTTTAACAACTGGTATTTACTGCCAGTTATAATAAAATTATTTTTACAACTGCGTTTACCTGCCGGTTACAATAAAAGTATTTTTAACAACTGTGTTCTCCTACCAATTGCAATAAACGAAATTTTAACAACTACATTTTCCTGTCAGTTGCAATAAACATATTTTTAACAATTGCTTGTTTTAGCTAGTTGTAATAGAGATCTATAGCAACTAATTAATTTTGAACATTGTAATAATTAATATTCAATTACAATTAAGAAGTAATAAGCAATAATTGGTAATTAATAATTAAAAATAAGAAGTAGTTTTTAATAATTAATAATTACGTTTAAATAATTTCTATTAAATAATTAATAATAATTAAGTTTAATATTTAGTAACTAATAATTAATAAGTAATTAATATTTAATAATTAAGAAGTAATATTTATTATTTAGTATTTGATATCTAAGAATTATAATTAACAATATTATTTAGTATTTAAAAAAATTTAATTTTTTTAAAATAAATTAATAACTGATAAATAAGAAGTAATAAATAATAATTACTATTTAATAATTAATAATTAATAACTAATGTTGATGATTTAATAATTAATAATTAATATTGACAATTTAGTAATTAATAATTACTACTAATAATTCAAAATAATATTTAATATATATTATTTAAAAACTAATTTTTAATAATTAATGACTAATAAGTAATCCTTAATTATTAAGAAGTAGTATTTATTTTTTTCATTTTTCAATATTTACTAATTAATAACAGCTGTTAGTTTATATGGTTGTAATAGAGTTTATAACAACATATCGTTTTGACAATTGAAAATATTGATATTTTCTCAAAATTTATAAAAAGGTAGAAAATTTGATATTACCAAGTTATTTGTTTAAGACTTTTTTTGAAAACATTAATTATCGACGAATAATTAATAAAGAATAAATAACCTTTCATAATTAATATTAAATATATAATAATTAATAATTATTACTAGTAATTAATAATATATACATAATAATTCACAATTAATAATTAATATTCAAATATACATAAGAAGTAATAAGTAATAATTAATAATTAATAAATATGAAGGAACAATAGAGATATATATCAACATATTAGTTTTGCCGGTTGTAATAGATGCCTATTACAACCTTTCTTTTCTGCTAGTTGTAATAGATGCATATTTTTAACAACTCTTCTTTCTTATCAGTTGCAATAGATGCCTGTTACAATCTTTTTCGTTTACCCATTGTAATAATTAATTAATAATTATGTTTAAATAATAATAATTAATAAAAAAATTAATAAAAAAATTATAATAAATAATAATTACTATTAAATAATATTAATAATTAATAATTAATTTGAAATATGAAATAACTACTATTAATAATTAATATAAATAATTACTATTCAATAATTACAAATTAATGTAATAATTAACAAATAAATAATAATAATAATAATTAAGTAATTAAAAAATTAATAAATTAGAATCAATATTTAATAATTAATAATTAATATTGAAAATTAATAATTAAGAAGTAATATTTAGTAATTAATTTTGATAATTAAGAATTAAGAATTAATATTAACCCAAGAAATTAATAATAATTAATAATTTATAATTAATAATTTATATTAAATAACTAGTAACTAATATTAAATAATTTATAAATTTCTCAATATAATTGCAAAACTCCTTTATAAGCAACTCTAAATATAAAAACAATGGTCTAAATATAAAAGAAAACTCCAATAATAATTATAAATCTCATATACCTCCCGTAGCACGATCATTCCGTATATCACAATAAATTCAGAACTATGATTTATCTCTCCAATTTATCAAATGATAATATTTCCCTTTATAAAATATTATTTATAAACTTATCCTTTTATTTATAAAATACTGCTTATAAATCTCTCTTTGCTTTGTAAAATACCCTTCATAAATTTGTTCTTTTATTACAACATTTTATATAAAATGTTCACGAATATTTACTCTAAAATATTTTTATCTTCCTTTAAAAACAAAAATACTTTAGAATAAAGGTAAATCCTTTATATAAACATTCATTGTTATAATAACTTTTATATTCGATCCAGATATTTTTCCAATTTTTTTTTAAATATACATATATATATATACACGAGTACATATGCACGCCCAGATGGGCCTGCATTTAATCACAACGCGCATGCATTTTTAGTTATACCCGTGGAAGTAGATTTGATAGTAGCGTCTCCATATTTGAACTCCGCCTAGGTCAAGCTGCTATTTTTTTGTTTAGACTGCAATAACTTCTTCATACCAACTCGAAATCAGGCGAGACTTCGACCGATGAACTTCCATATAAATCACAGACAATAAGGAACACTCGGATACTTCATCTAGTGAACGTATACCATAGTTCTCCATGGTGACTAACAATTGTACTTAGAAAATAACATACTACATCCTCGTATTTGAACTCCGCCTAGACATAACCTGCTATTTTTTTGTTCATACTGCAGTGACTTCTTCATACTAACTCGGAATCGGGCGAAACCACGCCCGATGAACTCACACCTAAATTACAGACAATATAGAACACTCGGATACTTCCACTTATGAACGTATATCATAGTTCTCCATGAGTATACTTGCACGTCCATGTGGACCTCCATTTAGTCACTTTATATTTGTATAATCAATATACGCCAATAAAATTCCAGATAGATGTTTTGATGAAGAGTGCACTGGAAACAAATCCATAGATAGATGTTTTGATGTAGCAATTGCAGAGCATCATGCCATTACTTTTGCAGCAGGTTTAGGTAATGAAGGGCTCAAACCTTTTTGCACAATCAAATTTCTGCAAATATGTAAAAATCAGGTAAAAAAAATATCAGCTCTTGACTGAAATAGAAAAACTTCCACTGAAATATACTTAAAATTTGGCTTCGCTTATGATTGATTATGTCCTTTTGCCAAACTGAAACCATCAATAACATCTACAATACAATAATATTTTGTTAAAAATTGATTTACTCATGAAGGTGGTGCACGATGTGGATCTGCAAAAGTTTTAAGTTACATTTGCATTGGATAGAGCAGGAGATGTAGTTGCAGATGGATCGACACATTGTGGTGCATTTGACATAACATACATGACATACTTGCCTAATATGATTGTTATGGCACCATGCGATGAAGCTGAGTCTATGCACATGGTTGCGACTGCAGCATCCATTGGTGATGAGCATTCAGTGGGAATATGCTGATACTTTAGTATTTCCAAATGACGTATGCTACAAAATACACAATCACGTATACAAAGAAATTTAAAACTTCATTGCTGTAGATAATAAGAATGTACGGATGCGAATTGAATGCTGTTGTGGAGGCCTTAAAACCTTCTTAAAGTCTACCATGAAATTTTATTACATATCTTGATGCATTTAATTAAGCTGTCTATTTAGCATTTCCTATATTTCAGGAACTTGATGTAATACGTTATAATGGTTATGCACTCAATATCCATGGAAAGCAGAACTTGTTTTACCGTTAAGAATTTGGTTCAATTTTCAGTTCCTTTAATCCATTTCAATTGCAAATGAAAAAGAAGAAAAAACTCAAAGATCACTACTACCTTCATTAAACATGCGGATCAAATGTACCACCACTATCTGCACCTAAATTGAAACATGAGCATAAATCTTCGTTCAATAACTAAAGGAAATGAAAAAATAGGTTTAGGAACACCCAACGTATCCCTTGCATTAATTCCAGCAATATGTCAGCCTAGCATCATTTGAAATGCATACATAACTCCAACCTAAAGCCAAAACCTCTTTTGCAGAAGACATACAGTTTGGAGTCCATCTCTAAATCAAAAATGATAACTTAACCGGCTGTTCTCCTTTTTATTTTGGTTGCTACTCGTAGTTAATTGCCAAGAGGTCTTTATTCTTCAACCCATTGCTATGGATATTAATTATAAACATTCCTGAAAGAAAAAAATTAAGTCCTAAGAGAAGCACTTAGAAATGCAGAAACAAAGATAGGAACAACTGCATTAAAAGATACAGCAAGATTCAGACAATATCATATGAACCAAGTTATATACAACAGCTCTCTACACCCATAAGTTGGACTACGTATATAAAAAAAGTATAGTTATACTATAAGTTAATATGCTACAATATTGCATCTTACAGCAGTCAAATAATTCCAATTGTAATCCAAAATTTATGGTTAAAGGACATAAAGGTGTAACAGGAAGTAGGCAGTAATATTATATACCAACCATCAAGCTTACGAATTGTTATAAGCTTGTCATGCCATGTATTCATCATCGACCATGGATATCAAAATTTATATTTGTTTTCCTTTATGCATGTGTATGAAAACGAAGGAAAATGAATCTAGCTCACCAGAGGTCACAAATTTGAACTTAGTGTATACTTGCTTAGAGTTTACAATACTAAGCTTGATACAGTTAGACTTTTTTTTCTGAAAAAAAAATTGAAAATAAAAATAAAAAGGAGCTATAAAAAGTGAAGTTACCATGATGTTTGACCAGCAATCATCTACACTAAGCTGCGGTCTGATAACCCCATCAGCCCAAGGCGAGCCGCCATGGCATGACCATGCATTGATCACTGAATCGTAGTTCATCTTCAATCCTATACCCATCGACGCATTCTATTTATTATGCACTTCAGCTTCTGTCATGTGGGACCCACCTCCCTCCAATTTGAAGTCGAGCGACTCTCTAGACATCTCCATTTCAATATCTTCCCTACTAACCAGAAAGTTCATATCTTCGTTATGTTCATCTAAGTGCTCATGCTTCACTTGTCCCTGACCTTCTTTCCCTTCCAGCAAGCCTAGCCCATCCATACAGAAAGAGTCTACGTCATCCAGCCCATGCCCTAGCATGTTCTCCACGTCAGCGGCAAACTCCGCCAACTCCACATCCGTAGGATCGAATCCTCCAGCACCTACATCTCCATCATCCGCCGTTAAATCAAACTGCCTTGCTGGCTTCACCTCTTCAGTCGATCCATCCACACACTCGAAATCCAACGGTGTGCAGAACTCCACGATGGAATCGAACACCGGCACCTCATACAAAAACCGCTACTGCTCCTCCTCTTCCTCAAACTCATTAAACGTTTCGACATCCGAGACTAAAAGCATGGGCTTGGGCCTGGAACCCTTTCCATGACGTGGGGTCCGGGCGCGCTGCCTGTCTCCCCTGCGCCAGGTTGGCAGTTCGGAGTCCAGCTCAGCGATATAAAGGCATAACTAAAGCAATGAACCTTCAAATATAAAATGATTTATTTAACACTATAAGGTTAATTCACACTCTAGGGAAGTCACCAAACATTTTTGTACTGAAAAATCCATGCTTAGTGCAGTTTAAGTTAGCCTAATGCCAAGGACTTTTTATATATGTAAATATTTGTATTCAACAATTTTATAACACTACCAAGCATTTGATAACAACGAATTAGGAATAACAAATAAGAAAAATAAAGATTTCTTGATAAAAGGTGCCAAGTTGCTTATGTAAGACCAACAACATGAAAACTATTTACCCACCTTGTTTCAAATGCATTTTCCAAGTAGAGTTGAAACTTGTGAAGACTGTAAAGGAAGCAAAAAATACATTAGGCAAAAAAGTGCATCATATACTGCATCAACCAAACGCAGGAAGACAAAATTACCATATCCATATTTTTACAGTACTATATATAACACCTTTAGTAGCACAAAAACTAAAAAACGCACGTACTTTTGCACTTCTAGCTGTTAATTTGCACTGTTAGTCATTTACACTATTAGTAACACAAAATTGATCCAGTACTTGTGTGGTAATAATATTTTCCAACCACCCTTCAGCCAAAAACCATAGATTTTGTCCTAGATTCTGAGATAATGTAAAGAACAGATTTAATAAATGACATTCACTAAAGCACTATTAAAAGATAAAGTGACATTTAAATCCCTAAATTGATGTTGTACAAAATATATTTTTGTTTGATATGTAAATAGACATTGGAAAGACGGATGCATGAAGAATGAAACATTAAACTACCTTTATAGTTGACCTATAAATTATGGTGCCATTATGTTAGTGTCACAAATTTGTACACAGATGTCAAAAAAATTTGACAGCATGATTTAAGTGAAATATACATTCATAACTTCGTATAACATGCACTCATATATTTCACATTCTGATCTATCCATTTATATTCTGAAAATGTTATATATAGGTATAGTAAAATGCAAAGTACTTATTCCATGTTGTGTTTCATATAAATTCTAACAAACCTAAGTAGAAGAACTACTTTCATCACAAAAAATCAAAAAACCCTTTTTTGATCGTATAGATGGAAAGAATTGTGTCATCTAATCCCAAGGGAAAAGATCAATTGTGCAAAGAATGCATTTTTATTGCCAAAAAGTCATGTATAAGTTCTTTTTAGTAAACAGGAAGAAATAAGAAAGAAATATGCAAATTTGGCTAAAATTTGGGCAAAAATCAAATTAGTCGACTGACCTTATCAATCAATTAAACGATTTAACTAACCTTATCAACATCAATGAATTGCGCCATCAAGATTACTTCATTCAACTCGCCATTCAGAAACCTAATTTTTGATTGAAAATCATTGGTCCGACCTTCTATGAAAAAAAAATATGTATAGTAATATTAGATAAAAAATAAAGAAGCGATTGCGATATGAGATAGAATAGGATTTGGGAGAGATCGCTTATCGTTGTTCATTCAGAAGTTATGACGATTTGAGATGAGACTTGGTTTCGGGACAATGAGAACTGCAACAGTTTTAAACACATTTTAACAGTTTTTAGTCCCACATCATTCAAAATATATTAATGGCTGTTGTATATAAGCTAAGGGTTGAAGGAAAAAGTTGTTCCAATAATATCCAATCAGGTTGAGATTATAACAGCTGGCGTTCAAATTGAAAGCCAGCTCAGTTCGAACAATTTTATAAACTGCAATTGTACTATAATTTGCAGCCCAAACACAATTGAGTATCCAATTATCATGTATGTTTATCAATGGAGATGTAAAGGATATTTTGGGAATTTCAAAAAGACACGGTTGAATCTTATTAGTGGAATTTTCATTATTAATAGTAAAGATGTATATGTACATATATATTAGAAAGAATAATCAAAGAAGTTGAAGTAAAATAGAGAAGTACAAAAACTATTTTTATATGAAATATCAACAAAAATCCAAATGGTCAAATTAAAAATCATATTTCCAAATTGAAAACATTTCTAGGTCAAAACATCAATTAATAGTATTTTTCAAAATATTATATCGAGACTAATAGTTACTATAGTAACTAATGTTATTTCCACCTTTTTCTTTAAAAAGGTTCAACTTTTAACATATGTCAGTGTCACATCCAATGTGGTCAAACAACCAAATTTCAGCATTTAACAATCTATATAACAAGTATAACTAAAAAAAAAAATCAACAGGTATATAACTGGAATTAAAAATTTCACTGCGACGAGAAATCTGGATTTCTTTATAAAATTCTTTATATTTCATCTGAAACGTCAATCGCTTTTCAAAAGTGGATATTTAATCAAACCAACCAATAAATCATCCAAACACAACAGTAAATTTTATCTACTATATATCATACTAATTACCCAAAAAGGTGAGCTTAACTCACCAAGATTCCAATGGACGCTTAGGCGTTCCAATTTGAACTAAAATCGAAAGACGTTCGATTTTAGTCCAAAATTTCACTTGCTCCAAATTTGATGAAACCGGTTCCATCGCGTAACTAATGCCATTACTAATGCAACATAAAAGACCGCTCTCGATTGGTCCTAGTATGAAATAGTTATTAAATTTATAAGTTTTTGATATTAAAAAAATACATTAATCAAACTAATTACATTTAAATTTTAAATTACCCTCCAATTATCTTCTCCCCTTTATATGCCATGCAAGAGATGTGCACACAGCACACCCACCGATCCTAACTCCCCTCAATTCTCCTTCATCCCTCGACCATTCGATGTACCATCCACACCACCATATCGCT
The DNA here is from genome assembly GCA_030737815.1 of Allium fistulosum. Classification (NCBI taxonomy): domain Eukaryota; kingdom Viridiplantae; phylum Streptophyta; class Magnoliopsida; order Asparagales; family Amaryllidaceae; genus Allium; species Allium fistulosum. The sequence goes on along the minus strand of CM060908.1, from coordinate 940,255,294 downwards.
CTTCACACCCCCATCGCAATGACCATCACCATTTGAAGCTCGAGCGCCTATTCCAAAATACAACCTTATGACCCAAAATTAACCACGATAGTCGCTCCTCACCCCTTCTATAGGCCATCGGACCCCAGTGGATGCCGTCATCGTCCACGTCAAAGCGAGGCGAACTTGACCATGCCCGCATCCTTTAATTTCAACATGACCTACAACCCTCCACCGTTAACCGTGAAAAATCGCCACCTAAGGTGCATCGCACATAACCAAACTTGGCCCACAAAAGCATCTCGACACGAGAAACCCCTATCCACACTTGCCTCGACCTAAATCCGCCCGAAGCTTGTCCGAGGCCGAACCCTAATTCGCCTAACCCACTTCCAAAACTGTCGAACACCCCTATCACAACCACAGCCCCTAAGAAACCCATAGGTTTGTAGTCCTAGGTTAAAAAATCCCAAAGAACCCATCTTTCCATTTTTTTGTTGAGTATCAATTTTAATTTGGATTTTAAATTTTGGAGCCATTTTCCTTTCTTGGTTTTAAAGGTTACAGGAACAAAAGAGGAAAAAATGAAGAGTAGAAACGGAATAAATTTTGGACAAACTGACGTTGCTCAATTTTTATAGGCAAACAAATTTACTTTACTTCCAATATAACTTAAAAAATCTCAAGCCATCATCAAATCCAAATGCTTATCACCATTAATGTTTGTAAAAAAAATATAAATTTGATTTGATTTGTAAATGTTTTGAAAAGAGGTTTTTACAGTATTCCACTATACAAAACTCTGTTCGCATCTGAATTACGAATAACATAAATAAAAATACAATCGTGTACAACAATGCGACACGATCAATGAACAAAAATAATCACTGGTTATCTTATTCTGTAAAATCACAAAAAATATCGTCGTTTGCCAAAAACTGGTCAAACGATAATTTAAATATTTCTGAAATTAAAAATTGTGGAAAAATCATATAAATTAAATTAAAAATACGTCAATAAAAATCAAGTCATTATATTAATAGTTTATTTTCTTATTATCTATTAAATTTGAATCAAATCTGAATATTAAAATGAACTAAATATTCTCATTCGAAACGTTAAAAATTTCGGCTTGTTACATTCTTCTCCTTTTAAAAAGAATTTCGTCCTTGAAATTTCCTAAGGAAAAATAATGCCCCTAAACCCTTAGACTTATAAAATCTCTTACTTAAAATGAGTTATTAACTTTAAAATATCATGTGTTATGAAAAAATTCGGCAACACCTTCTTTGCGCGGCTCAATCCGAAAAGTTACAATTTGCCACAATGGGCCCAAACCAACAAAAAGGAAAAATCCAAAAGTGGCCTCCTATATCTAGGGCATAAAATCATTAACAACAATATAAATGTGTACCTATTAGTTGAGCTTACCAACTCTACTCATGCAACCAAAAGCATTAAACCAACATTTGCTTCAATATACCTGTATCTCACTTACAAATGATATCAAACCATATAACTTGCAATTTCTAAATATAGAAGCACAAAATTTCATTCAAACGTGTATGATGTACATACGTCATTCGTACACAATATCAAATTCAATCACTCACTCGATCACACAAATTTCACTTTTGAACTAGTATTGCTCACTCGATTCCCTAATGTGGACTCTGATCAGGCTTCTTGATTAGAAATCTCCGTTCTCCTTACATAGCCATATACTATGATAGAAAACTTCAAAACCAAATCAAAAATCTGTATCAAGTGTTCGCCATCAAGAATCGAGTGAAAAGTCCTTGTTCGGATCGGTGTAAATCACCTCGAAATTGTGTACTCGAATCTAGATCAAGAACAGTTATGCAAATAAAATAAATCTACGTACAACTTACATACATATTCCAATTGGATTCTTAACTACACCAATTTTTTTATTTTATTCACATTCATTTTAAATCACAGATAATTACGCCGCTAATGTTTTCCTTTAATACTAAAATCACTTAACTATTTCATAGAACTTTCCTTCAGCATATAAACATTTTCTAAAACACAACTTATGTTTATTAATCACTTTAAAACTTAAGTTGATATTCGTATAACACTCTTCTATATTCCAAGAGTATATTTACAAATTTCAGATTGGTTTTACTAAACCATGATATTCAACAAACATAAAACTTGATTAATTTCCAACTATATTCTAAAATTTATAATTTACAAGAACTTATTTCCTTATAACTTTAGCAAAACACTCAGTTCAATTTCCCAATTAACTTGGAAGTTTCGAATATTCAAAATCGTTTAAAATTCCTTTTCATTTCAATAAATGAAAATTACCAAACAATATACCATATGAGATGCACAAATCAAATTACCCTACTGCATAAGATACAGTCTATAAATAATTTAACTAAAAACTTCAGGATTAAACACCCGAGTTTTATTTCAAATCCTTTTGAAATAATAATATACATATCTCCTTTTGTATAACAAATCATACTTTCATAATTTTTATCAAACCAAAATCTATTTGACCAAAACAACTATATAGCAAATTTCTATGGTAGCAATCGCTTACTTAAAAATTCAAAAATGAATCCCGATGATGCTACACCCATCGTCGGAATTATTTTCCAGCAACAGAAGTGAGTTTGGTACTTTCTATCTCTTTTAAAAATCCCTTTAAAATATTTCTATTTATAAATACTTTCAAATAGTACCACTATTATTTTTCCTAAAACTTTGAAAAACATTTTCCAAAAACCCCGAGATTTAAATTATCAAATTCTCAGTTTAAATCCTTTTTATTTATAAACCATATTTATAAACTATACTTATATAATTTCGCTTTCTTATATATAATTATTTCACCAATGTATCTCTTTGTTTAGATTATAAAAAACCACCTTTATTAAAATTAAATTTTTAATCCAACCTTCTCATTGAACATCTTATAGTTAAATTGTAAAACTGAATTCACAAGGTGTTCGTATTTAACTTAACCAAACAATAGACGCCTTAAATTAGCTGATCATAAAAAATCAATCAACAAGCAATAGTTAATGCACCTAAATTGGGCGAGCATGACTAATCAAATAATAAATGAAAATAATAGAATATTGTCATTTTCTAACAAACACACACATCATAAATTACAATATCAATTCTTTAGAAATTTTCTTTTATATATAAAATATAATCTAGGTAAAATTATTTCATTTACATAATTCAAAAAAATACTATGCCATTTTGCCTTGTTCGAGTATTTAGAAACCCCTATCGATACAGTTGTTCCTTCTGTATCGACCAGAATTCATAAACCACTCAACAGATAAATCAACATAATATAAAACGTTTTTATAGCACTAACAAATATGCACTCTTATAAATATACACTCAAACTCATTCTAGGACATTACTAACCCTAAATTTGATGAGTCTACCCCACCATAGCCTAGGTGTTCGCTCAATCGATGCTCTGATACCACGTGTAACGACCTGCCTTTTCGAACCTTAAAAGTTGATACTAATACATCAACTGTATTCACGTGCCGAACATCCAAGTGCTGGAAAGATAGATTGTTGGGGCGAAGAAAGAATAAGACATAATATAATCTCATATCATGACAAGTAAAATATAATATACAATAGATCTTTGGAAAGAAATTGTAATATACATACATCAAAACAGAGTTAACTAACCAATCATCAGCCTTGATAGTTACAACAACTTGTCCTTACAATTGCTGATAAATACAACCAACAAACGAAGTGGAAAATAAAAGATACGTGACTACATCTTGGAGGCATCCAGCTTGTCTCCTGAAGCTCCAAAGCATCCAAAGCTAAATCTGAAAGTATGCTCGGTCTGATCGGAGCATTATAAGAAAATAATGCTCGGATCAATTTGGTGAACAGTGTGAGAAACACACATCATATGGATTATTAATGTTACAAAACCTTTCAAAATAAAGGTATCGCGCAAGACCACGTTGCACATAAACACATATATGTTTTTTAACTTACGATAACTAAACCATTTCATAGGAAATCTTCTGATATTATAATAATGTTTAGGGTTCAAAATAAATAAGGAATTATAGCCGAAATTGTTAAATCAATTAAATTTTAGTATAATAGGTGCACAACTAAGTCCAAAGGCACTTATTGGGGGAACGAACTCCATACAATGACAAAGAACCGGGGTACCGCCTGCCATAGTAAACCTCTAGAAAATGTACCGCTGGCCTCATATGAACCCCCTGCCAGCACAGGACCGACCCACCCTATACTAGATAGTATTGAATATTTCATCCCCCGGTTGTTGTGCAACCTTTTCTCGAGAGCTCTCATGCAGAACCAAATCCATAAATATTATATATCTAAAAGGGCGATGACAATACTCTATTGGGTGCAACCCACATAGCCCTATTGCGTATCCCTGTTTTCGTTATTCCCAGTTGTTGAGGCTAGAGGCTACATTTACCTTTTTATAGCAATCCCACTTGGAATGCAAAACTACCCTCCAGGCAACAATGCAATGCCAGAATTTGTCCACACAAGTTGTTCAGGATATGAACAAACAAAAGGCACTGCTTCTACTACATCCATTTTGGAATCACCCTTAGGATTAGTAGTAAGTATCCCTTGCACTTCAAAGATCTCCATCTTCGATCATATTCAAGATATCTCCAATTCGAACGCATATGCCAGTTCAAAGAGGTTTTTGGATAATATATCTGATCCCGGTCTCTCCAAACCAACAATGATAGTTTTAAACTGGCCAACATTTAATGGTCGGTTATTTAACTATCAAACAAACAAACAATTTAACCAGAGATTTAACCAAGCATAGTTAAGCACATAAGCAACCACTAAGCCTCTTAAATTTATCATCTCGTTAATCAAAACCACTTTGTAAATACTTGTATCAAAATACTTTTACAAAGATATATTCACAAAAACTCTTTTCAATACTCGAAAAATATTGATATACTTATCTCAACTATATAAGTATAGTCACAAAACGTTAAAGTTTCAAAACTTAAAAAAACTTTTCCATATACTTATATTAATAATATAAGTATATTCACAAAACATTACATTTCAATACTTAGAAAATGTACACATATACTTATCTCAATGGTATAAGTATATTCAAAGATCTTAAGAAAGATTTCATTCCCAAAATCACACTTAATTTGGGTTAAAACAAATGTTAATTAAAAATATTGATAACAATAAACCCAAAAACACTTTTGGTCTAAGTATACGGATCGTATGGAAATTTAACCGAATATACTTAACACCACTTCCCGATTTCAAATAGTACAATCCCTCGATTAACAATGAAATTAGACAAGTTAGAAAACTAACATTGCCTCGACACACATTCTAAATTCTCAAGATAGAGATGAGTTTCCATACCTCAGAGTTTGATGTTATGTATGAAAAGAACATTTCCATACCGCCATAAATTAAAATGATCATTTATGGAAGTTGAGCAGTCTTCTTATAAATCTCTTCTTTATAAAATACCTTTATAGAATCCTTATATTTACAAACTCCTTTATAAAACATTATTTATAAACTATTAAATTTACTTTGTAAATATATAACATAATTATAAATGTCCTTTTGTAAATCTCCAAAATTATTTAATAAATTCCTTTATAAACATCCTTTATACTTTGATAAAATTCTTTATAAAAATTCTTTTATGAAATAGTCATTTATAATACTCATTTTATAAATCCCAAATTTATTTGCAACTCTTTTTATAAAAACTCCAAATTCATTTATAAAAACTCCTTTTATAAATTTCTCAATATAATTGCAAAACTCCTTTACAAACAACTCCAATTATAAAAACAAAATTCCAAATATAAAACAAAACTCCACTGATAATTATAAATCTCATACACTTCCCATAACACAATCATTCCATATATTACAATAAATTCACAATTGTGATTTATTTCTCTAATTTATCAAATGATAATATTTCCCTTTATAAAATACTATTTATAAACTTATCCTTTTATTTATAAAATACCGCTTATAAATCTCTCTTTCCTTTATAAGATACCCTTTGTAAATTTGTTCTTTTATTGCAACAATTTTATATAAAATGTTCATAAATATTTATTCCAAAATATTTTTATCTTCCTTTAAAAACAAAAATCACTTTAGAATAAAGATAAACCCTTTTATTTCCTATATATAAACATTCGTTATTATAATAGCTTTTCTATTCAATCTAGATATTTTTCCAGAAAATTTTGAAAAATTTTACGTACACACAGACACACACACACACATATATATATTAGGAAGAATAATAAAAGAAGTTGAAGTAAAATGGGGAAGTACAAAAACTATTTTATGTAAAATGTCACTGAAAATCAAATGGTCAAATTAAATATCATTTCTCCAAATCGAAAACAATTCCAAATCAAAACATCAATTAATAGCATTTTTCAAAATACTATATCGAGGCCAATAGTCACTATTGCACTTAACCAATGTTATCTCTACCTTTTATCTAAAAAGGTTCAACTTTTAATATATGTCAGTGTCACATCCATATAGACAAACAACCAAATTTTAGCATTTACCAATCTATATAACAAGTGTATAAATAAAATAAAATCAAAGGGTATGTAATTGGAATTAAAAATTCACTACGACGCTAAATCTGGATTTCTCTATGAATTCTCTGTATTTCATTTGAGATGTCAATCGCTTTTCAAAAGCTGATACTTAACCAAACCAACTAATAATTCATTCGAACATAACGGTAAATTTTATCTACTCTATATCATACTGGTTATTCAGAAAGGTAAGTTTAACCCATCGAGATTCCAGTGGACACTTAGGCGTTCCAGTTTGAGCAAATTTTAGCCTAAAATTTCACTTGCTTCAAATTTGATGAAATCGGTTCCATCGTGTAGCTAACGCCATTACGAATGTAATGCAAAAGACAACGTCTCGATTGGGCCTAGTATGAAATAGTTATTAAAGTTATAATTTTTGAGATTAAATAAATCCATTAATTAAACTAATTACATTTAAATTTTAAATTACCCTCTAATTATCTTCTCCCCTTTCTATGATGTGCACAGAGACGTGCACACGACACACCCACCAATCCTAACTCCCTCAATTCTCCTTCGTCCCTCGATGATTCGACGGACCATCCACACCACCACGTCGCTCTTCGCACCCTTATCGCAATGACCATCACCATTTGAAGCTCGAGAGTATATTCCAAAATCCGACCTTATGACCCAAAATCGACCTCGACCTAAATCCGCCTGAAGCTCCTGCAAGGCCGAACCCTAATTCGCCTAACCCACTTCAAAAAATTTCGAACACTCTCATCACCACAACAACCCCCAAACAAAAGATAGATTTGTAGTCCTAGGCTAAATAATCCCAAAGAACCCATCTTTCCATTTTTTGAGTATTCAGATTTATTTTGAATTTTAAAGTTTGGAACCATTTTCCTTTCTCGGTTTTGAAGGTTACAGGAACGAAAGAGGGAAAAATGAAGAGTAGAAAAATAAATTTTGGACTAAGTGATGTTATTCAATTTTTATAGGCAAACAAATTTCCTTTGCTTCCAATATAAGTTAAACAAAAATCTCAAGCAATCATCAAATCAAAATGCTCATCACCATTAATGTTTGTAAAATAAATTTTAATTTGATTTGATTGGTAAAATGTTTTGAAAAGATGTTTTTGCAGTATTCCACCACACAAAACTCCGTTCGTGTCCAAACCGCGAATGACAGAAATAAAATTACGATCGTGCACGATAATGCGATAACGTGTCAATAAACAAAAATAATATTCACCGGTTATCTTATTCTGTCAAATCACAAAAAAAAATCGTTGTTCGCCAAAAAATCATCAAATGATAATTTAAATATTTTCAAAATTAAAAATTACGGAAAAATCAAATAAATTAAATTAAAAATACATGAATAAAAATCAATTCATTATATTAATAATCGATTTTCTTAATATTTATTAAATTTGAATCAAATCTGAATATTTAAATGAATCAAATATTCTAATTTGAAACGTTAAAAATTCTGGGTCGTTTATATTCTTCCCCTCTTAAAAAAATTTCGTCCTATAAATTTTCTAAGGAAGAAAAATGCACTTAAACCCTTAGACTTATAAACTCCCTTACTTAAAATGAGTTATTAACTTTTAAAATCTCATATGTTACAAAAAATCGGCAGCATCTTCTTTACGCGGTTCGATTCGGAAAACTACAACTTGCCACAACGGGCCCAAACCAACAAAAAAAAACCCAAAAGTGGCCGCTTATATCTGGGCCATAAAATCATTAACAACAATATAAACGTGTACCTATTAGTCGAGCAAACCAATTCTACTCATGAAACCAAAAGCATCAAACTAGATTTTGCTTCCATATACTTGTATCTCACTTACAAATGATATCAAACCATATAACTTGCATTTTCAAAATAAAGAAGCACACAGTTTCATTCAAACATGTACGATGTACATACGTCATCCGTACGCAATATCAAATTCGATCACTCGCTCGATCACACAAATTTCACTTTTGAACAAGTATCACTCACTCGATTCCCTAATGCGGACTCCGATAAGATTCCTTGATTAGAAACCTTCGTTCTCCTTACATAGCCATATACTATGATAGAAAACTTCAAAATCAAATCAAAATCCGTATTAAGTGTTCACCATAGGGAACTAGCGAAAAATCCTTGTTCGGACCGGTGTAAATCACCTCGAAACCGTGTGCTCGAATCTGGATTAAGAACAGTTATGCAAGTAAAATGATCTACATACAACTTACATACTTACTTCAATTGGTTTTAACTACACCAATTATTCTTTTTATTCACATTCATTTTAAATCACAGTTAATTACACCACTAGTATTTTCCTTTAAAACTAAAATCACTTATGAACCATTTTATAGAACTTTCCTTGAGTTTATAAACATTTTCTGGAATAAAACTTATGTTTATTAATCACTTTAAAACTTAAATTAATATTCGTATAACTCTCTTCCATATCCTAAGAGTATATATACAAATTTCAGATTGGTTTTGCTTAACCAGGATATTCAACAAACATAAAACTTGATTAATTTCCTATTATTTTCTCAAATTTATAAGTTACAATAACTTATTTCCTTATAACTTTAACAAAACACTTAGCTTAACTTTCCAATTAACTCAGAAGTTTCAACTAGCCAAAACCGTTGAAAATTCCATTTTATTCCAATAAATGAAAATTACCAAACAATATACCAAATGAGATGCACTAATCAAATTACCCTACTGCATAGGATACATGAATCCATATAATAACTTAACTGAAAACTTCAGGATTAAACACCGGGGTTTTATTTCAAATCCTTTTGAAATAATAATATACATATCTCCTTTTGTATAACAAATCATACTTTTGAAATTTTAAAAAAATCAAAATCCATTTTACCAAAACAACTCTATAGCAAATTTCTATGATAGCAATCGCTCACTTAAAAACTTGAAAATGAACACCGATGATGCTGCAGTCATCACCAAAATTATTTTCCAACGACAGAAGTAAGTTCAGTGCTTTCTATCTCCTTTTAAAAACCCTTTAAAATACTTCTATTCATAAATACTTCCAAATAATACCATTATTATTTTCTCCAAAAACCCCAGGATTTAAAATCTCAAATTCTTAGTTTAAATCCTTTTTATTTATAAACCGTATTTATAAACTATACTTATATAATTTCACTTTCTTATATACAATTATTTCAAATGTATCTCTTTGTTTAGATTATAATAAACCACCTTTATTAAAGTTAAATTTTTAATCCAACCTTTTCATTGAAACTGAATTCACAAGGTATTTGTATTTAACTTAACCAAACAATAGATGCCCTTAAATTAGCCAAGCATAAAAAACAACCAACAAGCAATAGTCAATGCCCCAAACTGGACGAGCATGACTAATCAAACAATAAATGAAAATAACTAAATATTATCATTTCATAACAAACACACACATCATAAATTACAATATCAGTTCTTTAAAAATTATTCTTTTATATATAAAATATGATCTAGGTAAAATTATTTCATTTACCCAATTCAAAATAATACTATGTCATTTTGCTTTCTTCAAGTATTTAGAAACCCCTATCAATAAAGTTGTTCCTTCTGTATCGACCAAAATTCATAAACAACTCAATAGATAAATCAACATAATATAAAACATTTTTATAGCACTAACAAATACGCACTCTTATATATACACTCAAACTCATTCTAGGGTATTACTAACCCTATATCTAATGAGTCTACCCCACCAAAGCCAAGGTGTTCACTCAATCTAAGCTCTGATACCATGTGTAACAGCCCGCCTTTTCGACCCTCAAAAGTCGACACTAATACATCTACGGTATTCACTTGCCGAGCATCCAAGTGCCGGAAAGACAGATTGAGGGAAAAGAAAGAAAAGGATAAAATATAATCTCACATCATGACGAGTAATATATAATATACAACAGCTCTTTACAAAGAAAAATGTAATATACATACATCAAATAAGAGTTAACTAACCAATCATCAGCTTGGACAGTTATAACAAATTGTCCTTACAATTACTAATAAATACAACTAACAAATGCAGCAGGAAATAAAAGATACGAGATTACGTCTTGGAGGCATCTGGCTTGTCTCTTGAAGCTCCAAATCTAAGTCTAGAAGTATGCCCGGTCTAACCAGAGCATTATAAGAAAATAATGCTCGAATCAATCCAGTAAACCAGTGTGAGAAACACACATCATATAGATTATTAATGTTATAAAACCTTTCAAAATAAAGGTATCATGCAAGACCACGTCACACATAAACACGAATGAGTTTTTACCTTACGATAATCAAACCATTTCATAAGAAATCTTCTGATATTATAATAATGTCTAGGGTTTAAAATAAATATTGAATTATAGCTGAAATTGTTACATTAATTAAATTCCAGAATAATAGGTATACAACTAAGTCCGAAGGCACTTATTGGAAAATGGATTCCATACAATGGCAATGCAACGAGTACTGTCTGCCATAACAGACCTCTAGAAAATGTACCGAAGGCCTCACGTGGACCCCCGCCAACAAAGGACAGGCCTACCCCTTACCAGATAGTACGAATATTTCATCACCCCGGTTGCTTTGCAACCTTTTCCTAAGAGCTCTCATGAGAAACAAAATTCATAAATATATATATCTAGAAGGGTGATGACAATACCCAAATGGGTGTGACCCATATAGCCCTATTGCATATCCTCTATTTTTTTCGTTCCTGGTTGTTGAGGCTAGAGGCCATTTACCTTTTTATAGCAATCCCACTTGGAATGCTAACACTGCCTTCTAAGCAACAATGCAATGACATCATTCGTCCATACAAGTTGTTCAGGATATGAACAAACCGAAGGCACTGCTTCCACTACATCCATTTTGGAATCACCCTCAGGATTAGTAGTTAGTAGCCCTTGCACTTCAAAGATCTTCGTCTTCGATCATCTTTAAGATATCTCCAATTCAAACACTTATGCCGGTTCAAAATGGTTTTCGGATAATATATCTGATCCCGGTCTTTCTGAACCGATAATAATAGTTTTAAACCTGGCCAACAATTACTAGTTGGTTATTTAACTATCAAATAAACAAACAATTTAACCAAAGATTTAACCAAGCATGTTTAAACACATAAGCAACCACTAAGCCTTTTAAATTCATCATCTCGTTAACTAAAATCACTTTGTAAATACTTGTATCAAAATACTTTTACAAAGATATATTCACAGACCCCCTCAACTCTTTTCAATACTAAAAAATTATTGATATACTTATCTTAACTATATAAGTATACTCACAAAACGTTTCACTTTCAAAACTTAGAAAAACTTTTATACTTATATTAACAATATAAGTATATTCACAAAACACTACATTTCAATACTTATAAAATGTACTCATATACTTATCTCACGGTATAAGTATATTCAAAGATCTTAAGAAAGATTTCATTTTCAAAATCACACTTAATCTAGGTTAAAATAAATGTTAATTAAAAACATTGATAATAGTAAATCAAAAAACACTATTGGTGTAAGTAAGCTGATTGTATGGAAATTTAACCAAATATACCTAACACCACTTCCCGATTTCAAACAGTACTATCCCTCGATTAACGATTAAATCGAACAAGTTAGAAAACTAATCTTGCCTCGACACACATTCTTGATTCTCAATATAGAGACGAGTTTCCATATCTCAGAATTTGGTGTTAAGTATGAAAAGAACATTTCCATACCACCGTAATTTAAAACGACCATTTATGGAAGTTGGGTCTCGGTCTTTTTATAAATCCCTTCTTTATAAAATGCCTTTATAAACTCCTTATATTTACAAACTCCTTTATAAAACATTATTTATAAATTATAAAATTTCCTTTATAAATATATACATAATTATAAATCTCCTTTTATAAATCTCCAAAGTTATTTAATAAATTCCTTTATAAACATCCTTTATACTTTTATAAAATTCTTTATAAAACTTCTTTTATAAAATAGTCATTTATAAAACTCATTTTATAAATCCCTAAATGTATTTGCAACTCTTTTTATAAAAACTCCAAATTCATTTATAAAAACTCATTTTATAAATTTCTTAATATAATTGCAAAACTCCTTTATAAACAACTCCAAATTTAAATACCACACTCCAAATATAAAACAAAACTCTAATGATAATTATAAATCTCATATACTTCACGTAACACGATCATTCCATATTTTACAATAATTCACAACTGTTATTTATTTCTCCAATTTATCAAATGATAATATTTCCCTTTGTAAAATACTATTTATAAACTTATCCTTTTAATTATAAAATACCGCTTATAAATCTCTTTCCTTTGTAAAATATCTTTTATAAATTTGTTCTTTTATTACAATATTTATATATAAAATGTTCATGAATATTTATTTCAAAATATTTTTATCTTCCTTTAAAAACAAAAATCACTAAATTAAGATAAACCCCTTTTATTTCCTTAATATAAACATTCATTATTATAATAACTTTTCTATAAGATCAAGATATTTTTCCAAATTTTTTTAAAACACACACACACACACACACACATATATATATACTAGAAAGAATAATAAAAGAAGTTGAAGTAAAATAGAGAAGTAAAAAACTATTTTTATATAAATATCACCGAAAATCCAAATGGTCAAATTAAAAATCATTTTTCTAGATTGAAAACATTTCCTGATCAAAACATTAATTAGTAGTATTTTTCTAAATACTATATTGATACCAATAGTCACTGTAGCACTTAACCAATGATGTTTCTACCATTTTCTCTAAAAAGGTTCAACTTTAACACATGTTAGTGTCACATCCAACATGGCCAAACAACCAAATTTCAGTATTTAACAATCTATATAGCATGTATATAACTGAAATAAAATCAACATATATATAATTAGAATCAAAAATTCACTACGATGAGAAACCTGAATTTCTCTATAAAATTCTCTGTATTTCATTTGAAATGTCAATCGCTTTTCAAAAGCGGATATTTAACCAAACCAACCAATACTTCATCCAAACACAATAGTAAATTTTATCTACTATATATCATACCGATTATCCAAAAAGGCGAGTTTAAGTCACCGAGATTCCAGTGGACGCTTAGGTATTCCAGTTTGAACTAAAATCAAACGACGTTCGATTTTAGTCCAAATTTTTACTTGCTCCAAACTTGATGAAACCAGTTACAACGCATAGCTAACGCCATTACGAACGCAAATTAAAAGACCGCGTCATGATTGGACCCGTATGAAAAAGTTATTAAATTTATAAGTTTTTGAGATTAAATAAATCCATTAATTAAACTAATTACATTTAAATTTTAAATTACCCTGTAATTATCTTCTCCTCTTTCTATGTTGTGCATAAAGACGTGCACACAGCACACCCACCGATCCTAACTCCCTTAATTCTCCTTCGTCCCTCAACGATTCGACGGACCGTCCACACCACTACGTCGCTCTTCGCACCCTCATCGCAATGACCATCACCATTTGAAGCATGAGTGCCTATTCCAAAATCAAACCTTATGAACCAAAATCTACCACGGCAGTCTCCCCTCACCCCCTCTACAAGCCATTGGACCGCCAATGGATGCAGCCATCATCCAGGTCAAAGCGAGGTGAGCCCGATCATGCCTGCATCCCTGAATTTGAACACCACCTGCACCCCTCCACCGTGAAAAATCATGACCACCCAAGGTGCATCACACATAACCAAACATGGCCCACATAAGCATCTCGACATGAGAAACCCCCTACCACCCTTGCCTCGACCTAAATCCACCCGAAGCTCTTCCAAGGCTGAACCCTAATTCGGCTAACCCACTTTCAAAACTGTCGAACATTCCTATCACCACCGCAACCCCCAAATAACCCATAGATTTGTAGTCCTAGGTTAAATAATCCAATGAACCCATCTTTCTATTTTTTTTTGTTGAGTATTCAATTTTATTTTGAATTTTAAAGTTTAGAGCCATTTTCCTTTCTTGGTTTTGAAGGCAATATGAATGAAAGAGGGAAAAGTAAAGAGTAGAAGAGAAATAAATTTTGGACAAAGTGATGTTATTCAATTTTTATAAGCAAATAAATTTACTTTGCTTCCAATATAAGTTAAACAAAAATCTCAAACCATCATCAAATCAAAATGCTCATCACCATTAATATTTGTAAAAAAAAATTTGAGTTTGATTTGATTTGTAAAATGTTTTAAAAAGAGGTTTTTGCAGTATTCCATCACACAAAACTCTGTTCGCGTCCGAACCGCAAACGATATAAATGAAAATATGATCGTGCATAACAATGCAACATGATCACAAAAAAATATACACCGTTTACCTTATTATGTTAAATCACAAAAAATACCATCGTTTGTTGAAAAATTGTCAAACGGTAATTTAAATATTTTCCAAATTAATAATTTTGAAAAATCAAATAAATTAAATTAAAAATACGTCAATAAAAATCGAGTCGTTATATTAATAATTGATTTTCTTATTATTTGTTAAACTTGAATCAAATATGAATATTTAAATAAATCAAATATTCTCATTCGAAACGTTAAAAATTCCGGTCATTACATATGTGAACGTTAATATTCAAATAGCTCGATATTAATCGCTAACCAAATTTACACCTAACGAGTCACACAACTTAAATGATGACTACTCCTTTGACCAAATGATTTAATTAATTTGTAATTGTCATAAATTAATTAATATTTATGAAATATTAATTATAAAAATTTATTTTTTGATTTGATGAACAAATATTATTAAATGCATTTAAAAGCTATAAATGTATCGATATTATAATATTGATAAGCGTTTAAACTGGATTTAAATGTAAAAAAAATTGTTCTAGTTTTAAATGGTTTTGAAGCCCACATAAGGGTTGGTTATGTTCGGCTATAATGGAGTTAATGTGGCTATATAATGTTTTGTAGAGGGCTTTGATTTGGATGGATATGATGGAAGAGAATGGGTGTGAGATAAAGGAGGATCTAGATCCTAATTTGTCTCTAAATTCTTCTCTATATAAGCATCTCTACCCTTATTTTTTTTGAAGACTTTTGGAAGCCTCCATCTTACCTATTTTTGGCCGTACCATAACCCTCTCCTCCTTCATCAGTTCGAGTTCAAGTTAAATCAAATATACTTCTATTCGATAGCCGGTGGTCATCGATTCAGGGATTAAGAATCTACTAGATTGGAAATCAGTTCGAGGAGCAAATCTCATCGCTTCAAGATGTACTTACAGGCATTGAACATAAAGTACATTTCTAATTTTTTTTTTTAAATATTAATATTATCATATAATGTTTATATCATTTATATATTATTAGTCAGGGGACGATTCCAATATATAAATATATTGTCACAATCAAATTGGTTGTATGTTTACATGTTCTTTTATATTTAAAATAAATAAATTATATTTTTTCTTGTGTACACCTGTTGTTAGCACGTCATAAAATAAAAAAACAATTGTTTTTATGTTTAAATAATTTTAATATTCAACATTTAAATATATGCATAGTTTCTAAATTTTATTACTACATCATATTTGCACAATACATAGTTATAAAATTATATATATAAAGTTTCATATATATAATAATCATGGAAGAAATAAATTTTTTTTCATACATGCATATATTATTTAAATTAATTAATTATGTAAATTAATTACAATAATACATATTTATCATATAAATTATGTTTCATATTTTATAAAATTAAACTAACACTTAATAACCTCTTAAAAAATAATTTTTTTTATAATTTAAATATTTAATTAATAGCCAAAAGTAAAAATAGCTGTATATAAAATTAAATATTAAACATTTAAAATTATAAAATATCATTTAGAATTTTAGTAAAATTTAAAATTTTGTTAAAAAAATAATTATTTTATTAGTTTTAAATAATATCCATATTGATATCTGTTTTAAAATGTATTTTAAATTAAAAAAATTAAAATTTATGTGGTGTGCTCGACTGGTATGCATAAGCATTTAAAAAATATACTTTATATATTTTAAAATATATATATATATATATATATTTATTATATTATTTATACCTATATAGAAATATTTAATATATATATATATATATATATATGTGTGTGTGTGTGTGTGTGTGTGTTTTAATTTTTTTTATATAGATTGTGTTTTCGATTTTTTACAAAAAAAAATTAATTTAATATAATTTATGAATGATTTAAATTTATTCCGATAGTTATATATCTGTAAAATGTTAATATTTCATTCTTATATTTGTAAACACACACACACACATACAATATTAATTAAATAAATTATAGCTTATATATATATATATTTGCATTTGTAACATTTTATTTGTTTGTTTGTAAACATATATTTGGACATTGTATTTGTATATTACATGAGCTAATGTGTCCATTGTGGTGTAGATCCCAACACCCATACACGTGTATGTTATACTTTGCATAGATTGATATGTTACACATGCACACACACACACATAGGTATATGATACACATGTGTGTGTGTGTGTGTGTATATATATATATATATTAACATAAATTAAATAATACAATATCATTTTTAAAATTTAAATATAATAAAATATTTTATTTAAATAATGTTTAGAAATATTCTAAATAAATCAGACTTCATAGACCCAATAACGATCCAATATAGTAAAAACTCTTGAAATTCATGCATAACTTCCGCTGCTGGCTGGCCAATTACAACACATAGTAGGTTTCTTAGGATTCTACTCTTTAGGTTTTGGGAAGGTTTTCTTATTTGTATGAGGGTTTTGCTACCTATCAGACTTGTTGACAGTTCCTTTTTAAATGTAGAACAAAATTAGACGAGCGTCCTCCTCCTTGAGAGGACCACTCATTTTTCTCAAAACTGTGACCGTACGTCCATTGAATAAACTTTCAACTGTTGAGCAACTGTTGCACACGAGCCTATGAAAAAATTGAGGGGGACGTTTATTCATCAGGTGCACAATTTGATTTCAACTTCTTAATCAAAGTTTGTAATTTGTTGTAATACTAGATTCGAATCTAACGTAACGTGATTTAAACCACTGGACATATGTCGACTCGTAGTATGTCATATACTATATATGACTTGGAGTACAATTATATATCGGTACATAAGTACCCAATTAGAAAAGAAAAAAAAAACTATTGAAATGCACTTTGAAGCTCATATTATGTATTCTTAACATCTGGATTCTTCAATATTTAGAAAAAGTGAGTCATCGGTTTGGATACAATATGCTATTATTATAGCATGGACACTTAGAAATCCAATCCGTTATCACAACCATCCAATTTCAAGAGTGCATCTCTACCAACCAAGCCGTAATTCGGAAGGCTGTGTTGAATGATCTCTTCCGTTCATTTT
Organism: Allium fistulosum; assembly: GCA_030737815.1. Taxonomy (NCBI): domain Eukaryota; kingdom Viridiplantae; phylum Streptophyta; class Magnoliopsida; order Asparagales; family Amaryllidaceae; genus Allium; species Allium fistulosum. Next base: position 940,237,226 of record CM060908.1, on the reverse strand, counting down.
CGTATTACGGCCTGGTAGTTTTTTACGTAAGAAAAATATTCAGAAGAAACCCTTGAAAATTTAAATTGCACAAATAAGATTGGGTGAATCCTAGTCTGTTTATTTTCCAATACAAATCTTAGCGGAAAATTTGCTCCTCAGACTGGCCGCTTTAACAATTTAATTTTTCAATAGAACTAATGAATCTGAGGAAATTTAATCTCAGTTTGTTCATAATTATTTCCTCTAATATCAGCTTCTAAGGTTAGGGTTGAACTCGGGGATTTGTAATGGAACCCCGCGTGGGCAGTAAATACAGACTTGGGAAGAAGATCGGGAGCGGTTCGTTTGGAGTCATTCATTTAGGTTTGTTCTTACAATCGTTGATTTTGTTCAAGTTTTGAAATTTGATGATTTTATGTTTTTCTTTTCTGTTGTTTTGATTGTAGGTATAAATACACAGACCAATGAGGAGGTTGCGATTAAACTTGTAAGTTTGATGATCTATTTTATTATTTTGTGGTTAATTTATACAAATGTTTGAAAGCATTAGACTGGTAATTATTATCATAGTGTAATGTAAGCATGCATGATTAGTGTGTTTGATGTTGGATATGTTCTCAGATAAGGCACACATATGCTTTGGCTTTCTAAAACTGAGCAGTACATAGATGATTGTAGTATATGACACGGATAGATGTGTATCCCAATAACCCATTATATATTTCCGAACTGAGTTGTACATGGAAGTTTGTTGCATAAGACATGGTTAAATATGTATCCCGATAACCCATTCAAGATCAGATTGAGGGAAAAAAAGAAAACAAATTAAGATAAACATCACAAATCAATTATACCTTCATCCTTTTATTAGTCAATAGTAAAACTTTCACAAATAAAAATTCAGTCCTTTAATGCAATTTTTTCCCTCACTCCTAGCTCAAGAACCCTTGATCTCTTAATAGTGAATATCGTATGATCTTTCTCGATAATGCAATTTTTTTTCCAAGGAGCTTTGAATTTATACTTCTAACAACTTTCTTGCAAATTTTTTTTTCATTGATCCTACTGTACGGTTTCGAGGTGTTAACTTTGTATCACCATTATTTAATGCATGTATGTCATGAGTCAAAATTCTGGTCAGAACGTTGACATCCTTATCGTTCCGTTCATGTTCTGGTAATTATCAAGGTGGAAGCCAATTTAAATCCGATTTCGGTCTTTAAGTCAGAATTTTTTTTACTAGAATAAAATTTCTGTGACTGACAATGAAAGAAATTGTAGTAGTATGTAAAAAAAATAAAATTTTTAACAAATCAAATTGGATAATACGAAAATACTTAAATATCAAATTGTTGAAAAAACATGACTACTTTGTCCCAATTTAGAATTAACATGAAAAACCATTGAAAATCTACAATTGAATATTTTTCAAGTATAATACATATTTTACTTTCGTAAACACAAGCATGCATTAACTATTAATGTGTTATAAAAAGATACATAAATCCAAAATCGAAACCCTAATCAAAACTTTTGAAAATATCAGAATTTACCGGAATTTCAAAAATCTCTAATAAATGAAATGGAATTAGAAATACAAATAGACACAGAGTTTTTAAACCTTGTTTGAAAATTGGTAAATCTTATAACTTCATCAAAAATTGTAATCAATACATTTTTTAATTCTCGTTTTTCTGATAATTTCATCAAAATATCAGTCCGTGCTTCACCTTAAATTCAATTAATCGTTCACTTTATATACATGCATATCAATCAAACATGTTCTTGTTCTAGGTTGTTTGATGCAGAGCAGAATGTTAGGTGCCAAGTTCATTTTTAGAGTCCAAATGGAAACTAAGTGGATTCACACTTTTCTTTCAAAAAATAAATATTAAATAGTTATATATATACATACAAAAGTGTATGATTGTAAATATTAATATCACAATCTTCATACAACATCAATATTCAAACAATTAACATATACACAATAAGAAATAAAGATATCCAACAAAAAGAAGCTACACTTCTACATGTACTTATGTAGGTTCAACAACAAAATAAAAATGAAATCAAGCGTTGCAAAACACTCGAAAGTGTCAACAAATGCTTATTAGAATCCAAGAATGTACAAATATTGTTTAAATAACTACGTAATTGAGCGGTCATATTACACAATGCAACGTTTTAGAAATAATCATTGTTCCAGCAAATGCCATGCGATGTTATGATGGACCCCATAATAGCACCACACTTCATTGTACTCATCAATTGGTTCTTGTAAAACTATAAAAACTTTCATATTCTTTTTTTAAATTTAGTTTCCTCTTCTTTGTTAATTTATGTCAGTATATAATAAATTAATGTGTCTACATTGATTTGAAGAAGTCTCCTTATTCTTCATTCTTTTTTACTTTCTTTCACATATATATGTTTTCTTATCACCTTATAAATGTTATTTCGATCCCCTGCATAACTTAATTTTTTTTTTGCAAATTTCTAGTTAAATCTTGAATTGAAAGCATACATTTTTTTCCTCTCGTCCCTTGTCCATCAAGATGAGATTTTTCACGATTTTGGAATGTACACCACATTAATCTATTTTTATGAACATCATAAATTTAGTTAACATATTTCTTTTTATTTCGAATTCTGACTATTAACGGACCACACACTTTTCATGTTTTTATTCATGAAGATTTTTTTTTCTACATACATGAAAACAAGCTTTCAAGTTAAGAAACTTTTTTTTAATCATATTAATACTTACCGTTGATCCTCCTCTTCATTAACATGTTCATCGCCATAATCATTTCAACTTCGATAACCTTTTCTTTTCTTAGTACGTTGAAGATTTCATATTCCCGTCAAGTAATTCTTTTCAAGTATGTCCCATTAACCATAATAGTATTTCAGATCATCCATATGATTTGGATTAACATGGAGTCATCTTTTGGTTATATGAGAAAATATATTTTATTATATGGTTTCCTCTCTTGAATTTTAACAATATGATAAATTTCTTCCATCGAGTCTTGCCTTCCTTCTCATTGTCAATAATTCCTCTTTTATCTCCTCATTAAGCATGTTAGTTCCACTAAATTTGTAGAAATAATATATTGAACTTGAATTGTTCGATATATCAGGAGTACATTCTAATTATCAATAAAAACTTCATTAACATTAAAGCTTATGTCATACTATTCATTAATGTATTGCTCTTCAGTTAGTTAACAATAACTTAATGTTCATTCAAATGTCAATTGTTTGAATCATCCACTTTAACATTGGATAAACCACCTTTTGCATTGAAAAGCTTTGTATGCAACCAAATTCTTGCATAAATTTCTTTACCTTAATCTATAAAACATAAGGCTGCTTCATTTGTAACAAGTTAAAAATACTTAGTTATCTAAACATTGTTAAACGACCACATTTCTTTCCAATGGTCCATTTTTCAACTATCATTCCATTTGTTTTTTTCTTATTATTTTAAGGGCATGACAAATCCAAAATTTATAGTGTTGACATTCTTCTTATTCCTTTTTCCCTTCTCCATTCATCATAATCTTAAATTTTCTATCTATGACTATATATCATCAGGAATTGTGTATCTTTATCGCATATTCCAAATAAAGCACGCATGAGTAATGTATATTGTGTCCTTGTCATTTGAAATCATTCTTTGTATTAAATGTTTTATACATTTGAAGCATATTCATAAAGCTTATTCATAAATATATTTATTTTGCTTATGTTATAATAAATCAATGATACACTAGTATATTTATTTTAGGGTACTTTTGGCACAGGTCCTTATTAAGTTTCAAAATTCACGAAAAGTCCTTCACTAAATTTCAGTGTAAATTAGGTCCCTGTTTTTTATTCACGATTATTGTAGATCATGATGCAACATTTCATAAAAGTTGCTGACATTTCCGCAACATTTCTGTACACTGTGAACATAGTGTATGAAAGTTGCTGAAATATCAACACTTATTTATAAAAGTTGCAGATATTTCAGCAACATTTCTGTACACTGTGAACACAGTTTATTAAAGTTGCTGAAATATCAGCACTTATTTATAAAAGTTGCTGACATTTCAGCAATAATTTTTCTTTGTTTTTACAATAAAACTTTGACACAGATAGTTGCTGAAATATCAGCACTTATTTATAAAAGTTGCTGATATTTCAGCAATAATTTTTCTTTGTTTTTATAATAAAACTTTGACACGGATAGTTGCTGAAATATCAGCACTTATTTATAAAAGTTGCTGACATTTCAGCAATAATTTTTCTTCATTTTCAGAAAACAGAGACCCGCTTTACAATGAAACTTTGACAGTGACCCACTTTACAATATGAAAGTATGATAGGGATGTCTCCCTAATTTCCACTTTATTTTATCTGTAAACCTGCTAAATATTTTGAAATGTCAATATAGCTAGTTGGTTGCTTGTCAAATCCCAAAATTTGGTTATTCTCAAATAATAACAGTGATTCATTATGGGTGACAAATACATAAATTATATTTGACATCCATTATTTGGCACTCATGCTCATGCAAATCCTTATAATCCGTTCGTTACTATAAGCTTGCTAAACATATTGAAATGCCAATATTGCAATGTATCATACATGCATCATGACAACTAAATAGTCCATACCTTTACATGAAGGCTCAATAGCTACACATATTTGTATATAAATATGTGTGATATGTATGTGTGTGCGTGTGCGTGTATAGTACCGGTACTAAGACACATTCAATGGAAGCGTGCAGAGAATAAATTGAATTAACTTCTTTTTGTTGCAACATTTCTTTGACAAAATAATAAATTGCAATGTTAACTAATTGTATAATACAAGGAATCAATAAATGTGTTAAAAAAATGAATTAGTAAATGTGTGTATCTCTCTTATCATAACATAAATATACCATCCAAAGAGTTTGAAAATCCATCAAAGATTCAATATTTATAGTGTTCTTACTTATTAAACCCATGAAATAAAAAATATACATAGGAAAAGCAGTTATACGTTAACAACATGAACATTCCTAATGATCATATGGATGTGTGTATGTATCATCTATCATCCCACCATATTACAAAGTTTATATCATAGTTAGTGTAGGCTTCTAAATGTGATCACGCTTATGCCAAATATGTCAAAGGGTACGAAGCACGCATAGACGCAACATGAATATAAAGTGTCATTATATTCACATTTCCATCTAGATATGCAAATCTCCTTTGTGCATTGTGCTTGTTTGCCTTAAACCCTATAGATGCATGCTACTCGTCTTCTTCATTTGCTTTGCCAAAATTTATTTTTCTTCGTTTGCTTCATTTTCTTCCATACACTTGATGCTCCTAATCAAGAATGTATGAAAGTATAAAACCGACCGACCTTGAAAAAATATAAAAAGAAAAACTTAAAATTGCTCATTACATTAATATTAAATTAAGTTCAATCGAAGTTGGATAAAACAACTGAAATTGACATAGGAAAGCTGAAGTGCATAGCGTTTGCCTTTTCCCATGCACTTGATTTTCAAGTTTGACCACTTTGTAAGAAATGAAAATTTGAAAATTATTTGTTCATGCCAACAATTTTTTAATGTAGAACCGTTGTCACCATATTGTGTTGCTAAACTTCTACAAATGCTACTGATTTTTAACGAATCACAATTAATGCATCATGCAAGTCTTTGTTTAGCTTCTTTTTTCGAAGAAAGTGTGAATTCGAGCTTATGTCATTGTTTCAAATAGTCACTTAACGTAAATTTCATTCCGTTCGAGTTGTGTTATCTACTCATTCGATATGTACATGTTAATTTCTTTTTATCTTCTACAAATTTTTTTCGGACACAAGCAATTTATTGATGATCTACAATGTATTTGTGGAAAAAAATGATTGATAATTTCTATGTCTTGTATGCCATGATTCTATTATCTCAGTACAATGATAAATGTCTTCATAATATTTCAATATAGCCGGTAAATCACCACAATGACAATAAAAGACGAGGGAATAGAAGGACAGGGAAGTGCGGAAATGGATTGATAGAAACAAAAAAATTAAAGGAATTATAGCGGACTCCACTTTTTATCTCTGCACCTGACATTTTGCGCTAAATAACTTCAGGTCTTCTAGCATTTTTGGGTGCACACAATTTGATGATTATTGTAACCAAGAAAAATGTTAAAAAAGAAGAATAACCAAAGTAAAAGAATCAATGGAGTAAAAGGAGCGATGAAGGCTAATGATGTAACCGTGATAAAGGTGGGGCATGAGAATAATTTGTTAGAACAAAAGGAGTGATAATACTATCGGAATTCAGGGAAGGTTGTACATATTCAACTATCATTGCTTCCTACTTAAGCTTCAATAAATTTTTGTACACTTTTGGTTATCTAAACATCACATCTATAACATAACTTAAGGCTTCACCTATTGCGATTTTAGTTATTTTCATTTGGTTTTTTTCATTAGTCCACTATATGCATCTTCAAGCAATTCGCTGACTTTGTTGTGGATGGTTATGTAGCAGCGAAAAAAACATTAACGGAATAAAAGTAGATATTTAGGATACACAACAAAATTTGAACCAAAGAGCATGTACATATAATCACTACCATATAACTAGGCATGTCAATGGTACGGGTTTCGGCCCAAGCCCGGCCCGAACCCGCCCTATTTATGCAGGTATGGGTTTTGCTTTTTACTACGCAATCCCGACTCAGGCCCGATCCGGGTCAGGTACGGTTTTATCAAAACCCGGCCCGGTTAGGGCCCGACTCGATTATTAGTTTTTCGTCGTATCAAAACATGAGTGCGTATGTTATTTATTTATCTTTTTATTTGTTTACATATAGATGTTTTTGCATACTTTTGTTATGAGTTTGACTACATCACCGTCCAATTTATATGTTAACATTGTTTGTATACAAATTTTACCAAAGTTGCAGTTTTAAAATACGGTTTTAACATAAATATTCTGAGTTAGGTATATAGTTATTACCCAGCGGGCTTAAAAAGCCCGACGGGCCGGGCTCGGATATTGAGTTGAAATATCCTGTGGGTTCGGGCTGGGCTTGGGTTTTAATTATTGTAATTTGACTCGGGTCCGGGTTTTATAATACCCGGACCGAACCCTGCCCATTGACAGGCCTAACCCACTTATCAAATAAATGAGCTGGCACACTTAAAAGAGAGTTAACACATACTCTAATGGGCATACTTTGAAAAATGACAATTTAAGGATAAGTCCCATAATACATGCATGCATATATACATACATATGCATACATAAATACATAATATGCGTGCGTGCGTATCTTACAATATAAAAAACCGGGTGATATTTAGTTTCTTTTTTGCTTGCATTTATCTATATTTGACAATGGTAAGGCTTCACGGTACAAATCTCAAATTTCTATATTTTTAGTCTGTAATATTTATTAGTTTTTTATTTGCAAACCGCACCTGCAAGATAAAGTCCGTTTTATTAATACAAATTTTATTTCCATGTAAAACGATCAGACATTTTTAGCAACTCAATAAATCATCTACAACTATATTATCTAAATTCAAAATACAATAAGCATAACATATTCAATTTCCAACATAAGAACTGGAACTTGAATTTGCTAATTGTAGCAGATTCATTATCCATGAGAGTGTCATATTTAATAAGTATGCATTTTTGACGGTATACTGCAAATTTAGTATGTATCAAAATCCCTTAAAAACTGAACTTCATGATTCCAACGGCTAACATGTTTAAACAAAGATTATATATGTTCAGAAATTTTACCTGAGAGCCACCGAAACATAATATTTGACATCTACAAAGATATCAACTTGGTTACTAAGCACCATTTTCTTTACAGTCTTACAAAAGTATAAAGATGAAAACATGATTTCACGCATCCACAAAGTACGTGCATAATGAAGTTTGCATTATGCAGATGCGAACGTGTAAATCCTCTAGAGCATTAGCGAGCAAAATGCTTTGCAGGATTTAGTTTTCAGGAGAAACCTAAATTAATTGCCATTCTATCTCCAAATTTTGATTACATCATCTTTCTTATTGGTCACATAATTGGTTTGGAAAAATCTTTGTGTTGGTATTTGTTCGTTCTCCTTATTCAAACTATTGAAATACTGATTTCTAAATTACCATCACTTCTTCACAAAAAAAAATCAATATCAAATCCAGAGGTAGATTGAAATCCTAGAATGATGGTAATAAACATAAGTATGTTTCTTTCTGTAATTCTCACAAGTTTGCTTGCAAAATGAATGAAAAATTTAACTGTAAAAAATCAGAAATATGCAAAATACATTAAAAAAAAGTCATTAATAATTTCACAATTCAACACAATGAAAACCCATCAATCATTTTAGCAATTATACCACTTTTTCAATCCTTTAGTAAATTGGTGCAGCCAAATTCGCCTCTACTTAATAACCGAGCGGCAACGACAAATCAGCCACATAATTAACCTTTTGACTGTACTGTTGTCTTGAACGTGGTTGTGTATAATTGCTGCCAATAATTAGAGACAATTATGTGTTACGTAGTTGAGGAACTAAGGCTTCTCCATATTTTGGGGTATGCTATTTTTGCAAAAGCTTCAAAATGAAGTTGTTGCTTTATAATGTAGAGTTAAAAAAGATACATGCAAAGTACCCAAGAGTTAAATTAAACAAAGTGGAAACGAAAAACATTCTTGTTTGGACAATTTAGTATGAGTTGGTCAATTGTATCCTTTAAACAAGAAACGTGTGTGCGTACGCACATATGACGGTAAAGAAAATATACATTATCGACTGAAGGCTTATGTATGATGGATTTAACTTTGATTATTAGATATCACCCTTTGCATTTTCGATGTTGGAACAATTATACAACATACAATATAATACATAGTAGAACTATAGAAATTTAATAATCAATATTTTTTCACTTAACCGATTTTTGTTATGCAGTACCACTAAAAATATTAATCTCCAGTGAATGTATCATAGTTTTGACGAGTTGCACAAACTCCTTCACTTGGTCTTCATTTACTAGGTTTACTAATGTCATCACCATAATTACATCCCAATGTGGTCACGAAAATGAAATATGCATATTTATATTATCTTTATTTTAGTAACTATTTGATCAATCTACACAACTTTATGATGATATTGTTCATAACAGTCCATTCAATTGGTAACTAGCTCTAACAAATACACCTAGATGCATATTTTCTAATAGAGGGTAGAACAAATAATAAGGTACTTTAATACCAACCAAATCTTTAAATACAAAAATATGCTAAATCATGAAAAATATTGTTCCTAAAGGTCAAAGCACAGTATATACGCATTGATATTGATTTTTAAACAATTTGTTTTATAATGTTTAGTTAGTAAGTTTCATTACTATTTCACCGTACCTTACAAACTCAACAGAAGCACCTAAAAGTCTATAACTATCAACTTTATTGTCTTATAATTGTTTCTACTCAGTTTTCTTAAACCTAATATATAACAATGTTTTTTTTAATTTCTATCATTTAACTAATAGAAGTAGGTTTAAATCATTTCAACTTTTGAGCTAAAGTGTATGCTTATTTTACCTCAACATGACAAATTTGGTAGTTTATAGAGATTACCAGACATATTTTTGTACATAAAATATTAAACTATAGATTATGAGTTAACATTCGAGTTGGTTCTGACATTTCATATTTTCTAAAAGTTATTTTGCTACAATCATATATTTAGGAATGCAATATATAATTTTTTAAACATGATTATTTTCATTGTTTAAGCATAGGTAATATATGGAAACATCTCACTGTATGCATAGTTTACCTTAAACTAAAAATCACTACCGGGCAATACAACAAAAGTTATAAGCTAAAATATTACAAGAAAGTCAAATGGTAATTTTTTTACATAAATAGAAATTCTCTTGCAATACACTTTTGTAAGTTCAAAAATAGAATAGTTGATTAGAAATTTCAGCAAAAGGTATACCTACCTCTTATATTTTCAATGTTTTTATCGTAGTTCATATCAAATGTTACGAAGAATATACCAACACCATTATTGATTTGCTTGTATAGTACAACAATATACATATTTATCAACAAAATTAGCTTCATTATTTAGTCATAAATATCACATCAAAAGATCACAATTTGTGTTTAATTATGTGTTGTATTAGGTTTTCGTTGCGTGTAAAATATGTTGTATTGCAGAGCGGTTAGAAACTAATTGATCAAAAGCAGTAAAAATTATTTTTGCTCCATGAATATACGCACTTAGTTGCTGAACCACGTTATAGCTTTTGTCAATTTTACTTTTAGTCTACGTATGATCTTATAATTCACTTACATAAATTTTCAAATTAAGCTAATCAACTGGTTTGCACATCAAAATAGATTGTGGTGGTTTCACACCATACCAAATTGTAGGCATGCTACCAGTGACCGATATTCTATAATAATCGACTTCATGATCCAAACTTTTGGTCGATATTTTATTTTTCAAAAACACAATAGCTACGTCATGTATGTTTGAATACGAATATATTTTCAACTAAAAAGGACATACATGTACCTACCCAAAAGTTAAAAAAGAAAATGAAAAAGAACACTGGTTTAGATATTGTTTGTGTAAAAAAATGAACGCAAACATTGCGTTGATGTATATTTCTAATCTACTTGATTAACGTTGTCAAACGGACAAAATAAAAACAAATATCGGAAAATAAAAATAAATATAAAGAGATAAAAGAGAAATCACACGTAAAAAAAGTAAAAGTGTAGAAAAGTGAAAGAGATTAGGAATTTTTATTTCGTTTGGCTGTTAATGAAGCCTACACATATTTCTTCTTTTTATTACATGTTTCATTAAAAATCAATGTATACAATGATTTTTAAAAGATATTTCTATGTTGAAAGAGAGAGAAAATATCTTTGGAGTTCTTTTAGACATTAATGGTTGCTTCAACTGTATTGAGAGTAGTGAAATCTATGGAGAAGTCATTTCTTCGTCAAATGACCATCTATTGATAGTTGAATCTAGTTGAATAATTATCTTAAATTGCACCGAGAATTTACTAGGAAGCTTTTTTCATCATTTGATCGTTTAATTTGAGCGTTTTGTTTGAGCGGCCTAATTTGAACACTCATTTGAACCAAGGTTCAAAAACTCGGTTTCGGCCATTTAAAATTTTATTAGTTTCGATCAATTTCGGAAGTTTCGAAAGTTTCGGTCCTGATATCCGATTTTTGCAAATTTAATGAAAAAGCAATAATATAGTGAACATATTTGTTGTATAAAATGAAAAAACAAATAAAATGTATAAACTAAAATCTCATTGGTTAATCTAAAACATATTAAAGCCTAAACTAAAATCTCCTAATATAAATTACCTAGTCCATCATCATTGCCATATTCATTTAAAAATATAATTAAAGCACTGAACTAAAATCCCAGCCCATTATCTTTTCAGCCCATTCCTAACCACAACCAGATATTACGTCGACTATCATCTTAATCCTAAAAATTGAATTCGAGAGCGTGAAAAAAAATGAATAAAACTGCTCGATTATTTGAGGATCTAAGATGATCGACAAAGTAGAGATGAAATTAGCGAATCGACAATCCTAGCTCCTTTCAAGTAATGAATCAATAAGTCGGACATTAGATTAGGGTTTTTCTGCTATGTTTTGTAATTTTTGTTCATATTAATTTCGATATAATGACTGTTTTGCATTTTTTATGTTTCTTCTTTCTCTTGTCTGATTTGTTTGATTTTCCATTACAAAAAATCAATTTTTACGTTGTAAATCCAATACCTTGACCGAAAGGGTTTCAGCCTAGGGTTTCGTCTCGGCAACGGCCGAGACCGAACCGAGGTGGCCGGAGTTGCGTGATTCCGGCCAAAACCTCAAACCTGGATTTGAACGATCCAATCCGAGAGGTCTAATTTGAGCGGTTCAATTTGAACGTTTTATTGAAGTGGTCTAATTTGTGCGTTGAGTCATATTTGAGTGTTGCATCGAACTTTTCCTTTTGAGCGGTCCAAGGAGCTGTATTTTAGTGGAAAATTTCGAAGTTGACGTGGGTTGACTTTAGGTTTTTGAGCATCATTTTCAACTGAACTTCGAGAGAATTATCTTAAACATTGTATAAGTCTTCAAATTAGTTTTTGGTAGTTTCTCACTTGATTTTTCGTCAATGCAAAAATCAGGTATAATACTTGTCTCTCAAAAGTTTGGTTTATATAAATGAAACATACCTTTTAAGGACATGAATGCTATGTATCTCTGACAGTCTTGAACTCTTCGATCGGAGCTGTTTATTTGAATCGTTTTTGAATTTTGAAGTTGTATCACTTCGAGTACCACTGCATTTTGCGAAACGTGCTGCAGAGATAAAACAAAGTTCTATAACTCTTGCATTCCTTCGAACATCACTACATGGTGTGAAACTTGCTACAGTGATGGAACGTAGTTCTTGAACTATCGTATTTCTTGAGCATTACTGTATAGTGCAAGACGTGCTATAATGATGGAACAAAGTTATTGGTTATTTTTGGATTGCTTCAAATACCACTGCATAACGCGAAACATGCTGCAATGATAAAACAAAGTTCTTGAGCTTTTGGGGCATTATACAATGCAAAACATGCTTCAGTAGTTGTCATTGCTGCGAAGGGCGCTACAAAGGAAGAAGCAGTGCTCCATAGCGCGCACCATGCTACAGTAGGCTAGGATCACTACATAGTGCAGAATGTGCTACAGTGATGGTCATTGTTGCATAATGTGATACATGCTGCAACGATTTAGGTGATACTGTATACTGCATAACATGCTACTGTAGATTTATCTCATTGCATAATGCAGAACGTGCTACAGTGATTATTGTTGGTGCTTAGTGCGTAACATGCTACAACGATTACTGCTGCATGGTGTGGAATGTGCTACAATAAATGGATGTTAATGGATAGTGCGAAACATGTTACATTAATGCTAAAATGACATTGTTGTATAGTGCATAACATTTTATAACAATTGTCGTCTACTGCATACCATGGAACGTGCTATAGTAGGATGATGTCATCGCAATGTGTAGAACGTGTTGTAGTGATGAGAGCCAGTTGCTCTTCCGCTTGCTTCGCAGTCAGAGGATAAGGGTTGTATGTATGGACTGTTTTGGATACCAAAATAGAGACTTGGTATGAATAGTCACATTAAAAGGTTGTTTACGCTCGCCCCCAATTCCATAAGGGAGTTGAAATAACCTAAGTGGTCTGCTTCAAAGGATTGGATGAGCAAAGTTACTTTAGTTGTTTGAGGTTGAGGTTGTCTTTTTTGCTTGCCCCTAGTGTTCTCGGTACCAGGACAAGTAAGATTCCATCGTTGAGGACGACCGTTCATTATAAGCTCGGAGATTGAAGGGAAGTTACGTGTCCCCATCCTCTAAGTTTCTATATTTGTTGAAGGCAGCTATTGGAGCTGTGGTGATTTTCCTAGCAACGTCGGTTGGCGTATACATCGGTCCAACTTGCATTAATGGAGTAGTTCCTTAATATATTTTTCAAACGATTGCTATCATTTGTTGCTTGCCTATAATCTTCATGGTAATGGCAGTATTTGTCGGCTTTTTTTTTGTCATTTTTGGTTTGACGCTATGCCTTGGTTTTCGATATGGAATCGTGCTCTTGGTTGCTAAAAAAATATTCTCGATTGAGTTTCTCAAAAGAGCATATGCAATATACTAAGGAATTGGTAGAACCTTTTTGATTCGAGCTCATTTGCCTTCATGGTTACTTCTGTAGTTTTTGTCATGGTAATAAAGAGAAGTGTGATGAGGTGGAGTCTTGGCGCAACGGTTAGGTCACCCGTATGGTGATCTGCACGTCCAGGCTCGAGCCCGAAAACAGCCTCTTCGCAATGCGAGGGGAAGACTGCGTACATTATCGACCTCCGCAGAGCCCGTTATCGTGCGGGAGCCTCGTGCACTGAGTTTCACCTTAATAAAGAGAAGTACGATCTTGCCTCGTTGAGGATCGAGCAGCACATTGGGGGGAATGACTTCGCATTCAAATCACGTCATTTTGATCAGTTGGGGGTCGTGCTTCGTGGGGTCGAAATAGGCTATTTTGACTGGATTATATGGGTTGAGTTCGACTTATTGGTTTAAGGTTATTTCACCCGCTTTCATAGGGGTTGCCTTGAACAACTTCAATTTGATTTTGACTGGTCACATCAGCTTTGGACCCATGATAAGGCGTTTATTATGAACGCCTTGGTTATTTTGAACGTCTTAGTTATTTTTTTATGTCTGGAGCTTGAATGATATTTTGGCCAGTTTTGTCATTGTTTAAAGTTTCTTCATTGTCGCTTCACTCTAGTGGTTCAGTGGGTTGGTTGGGAATACCATTCAATCAAACAAGCAACTGTCGCAGTAGGACCATTTGATTGGTCATGAGTTATTAATGAAACCTACATCTACTTCTTATTGCGCGCTTCATTACAAATCAAATCTTCATCTTCTTCATTTTTTTTAGATACATGCATGCAATGATTTTTAAAAGAAATATTTTTGTGTAAGAGGGGATAATAAATATCATCGGAGCTCTTCTAGGCTTTAATGGTTGCTTCAAGTTTATGGAGAGAGAAGAAGAAGATCTGGACAGAAGTCATTTCCTCGTCAATGACTATATATTTACAGTTGAATTTGGCTAAATTATCTGTATAAATTGTGTTGAGAAGTTTATGTGAAGCTTCTTTCATCATTTGAGTGTTCCATTTGAATGGTCTAATATGAATGCTCCATTTGAGTGGTCTGATTTGAGCGCTCCATTTAATGGTCGAATTTGAGCATTGTGTCATATTTGATCGCTGCATTTGAATCCTCCACTCCTTTTGAGCGGAGATGTATTTGAGCGGTCCAAGGAACTATATTCGAGTAGAAAAATTTCAGAGTTGATCTCGGGTTGACTTCGAATTTTTGAGTTATCGTTTTCAATCGAATTTCGAGAGAAATGTCTTTAAACATTGCGTAAGTCTTCAAACCAGTTTTTGGCAGCTTTTCTCTTGATTTCTGATCGATGCAAAAATCGGATGTAACAGATATCCTAATATGGGTTGATCAATTATATAAAGACCTGCAATAAAGATACACATTACCAATTACCTAGTGAAGACTTGTATGGACTATGGAGTGGCCTTTACCAATGATTTTTTAGATATTACTCACTCTTCTGCATTTTCAAATAATATCAGCATAGAAGTAGCATATAATAGAGAAATATATGAGATATATCAAGCGAGTACATCATTTAACTAGTTAATCTATCAGTCTCATCTTTTACATTTCAGAATTTGTGAGCTGAATAAACTCTTTTACTTAGTTCTTACTTTCCAAGATTATATTATCATCGTATGTGCATCCAACAGGTCACAAAATATGGGTGTCTATACCCCCTTGTATATTCTAGTAACTTCTTTGCCCATTACACTGCTGCATTTTGATATCGTCCCCTAGTAATGTCTGTCAGCTGCTTACTAGACAATATGAGTATAATAAATAAATGCATAATCAGCTCGATGTCCGTTTCCTGGCAGAAGGCAAAATAAATATCTCATTCTCAAATACTAATAGTATGCCTAGATAGGAGAAATCGTATAGCTGTATGTATACCATGATATGGGAAATAATGTCGCTGCATGGCTAAATATGGTATATAGGTTATGATGATAGCTGTTAATCATCATTTTTAATTATTTATTTTGTAAGTTACATTATTGTTGCATAATGCATTTTTTTATGTATAAAAAAACATGCTTCCGAAACAGTTTACACATGCATTTGAAAATGTACAACTATCAACTTAGCCATAACTTGACAGTACTTTATATTCAGTTTCACAAATTTATTTATGCAACGAAGTTCTTTATTTATTTGTTATCTAACCAATAAATACAGTTTTAGGTCATTTCGATGTTTGAGCTAAACGTTTGCTTGTTTTATTTCAGCATGGTAAATTTGGCTATTTATAAAATTAGGTGGGGACATATTTTTGTAAGTTACACTAGAAATAATAAACTATAGATATTGAATCGATTAAGCATCAATTTGTTTCTAACATATTATATTTTAATGAGATGTGATTTTACTTAAGCTGAATATTTAATTTGAAACGTGTTGAAAAATATTGTGGAATATGAATATCTACCCATTCAGACAATGCATGAGTGTATACAATTTTGCAAACAGTTTTAAGTAGAATTATTTTCATTTTTAGGCATAAAAAATACATCAAAGCATCACATTTTACTCTATTTTACAACAAAACAAAAATAATTCGATTCCCTGCAATGTAGCACAAGTTAACCAAAATGGTATAAGGATGTCAAATGGTTTTATTGCTACGTAAATATAAAACTGGAGATTTGAAGGTTTCGGTGGAAGAGAAGTTGTAGCTAACTTCTTGTATCTTTAAAAAGAGGTGGTTTTAGTGCAACTAGATAGAAAAATCTAATGTTATGAAAAGAAAATAGCAATAATATAAATTGACTTCCATAGGGCAGCAGTTTACACAGTTTTGCAAACAATACTGAACAAAATTTTCATGATTTAGGCATAAAATACATCAAGACATCACATTTTAATTCTTATTTACAACAAAACAAAAGCGGCTTGATTCTGAACAATATAGCTGTTATATTTATCCATAACCACGTGAATTCTGAAATATTTAATCTGGCACCCAGAACATTAGAAGATACTTTGCTTCATGATGTTTTAGATGACATATGTTACTGTTTTATATTCCATAAAGATGAATACGGTTATTTTTTGTGCTAACGAATGTGGTAACTCATTACTTCCACAGGAAAATGTTAAAACCAAGCATCCCCAGTTGCTTTATGAGTCAAAATTGTACAGAATTCTGCAAGGAGGAAGTAAGAAAAAAAAAGCGTTTTCTTTTAAATCCAAGTCGCATAAACCAAATTATATTATAATTCTCATTTGCTCTCCTATTTCTCTCTTCATTTGCCAGCTGGGATTCCAAATGTGAAGTGGTTTGGCGTTGAAGGTGAATACAATGTTCTTGTGATGGATTTGTTAGGACCCAGTCTAGAAGACCTTTTCACTTTCTGCAGCAGAAAACTATCTTTGAAGACTGTTTTGATGCTTGCTGATCAAATGGTAAGTTTAGTTGTTTACATATGTCTACTTATGTGTGTCTTTCTTTTTTAATATACCTTATACTGCATGACCTTGGTATTCTTGGACAGATTAGCAGGGTTGAGTTTGTTCATGGGAAGTCTTTTTTGCATCGAGATATCAAACCAGACAATTTTCTGATGGGTCTGGGGAGGAGAGCAAACCAGGTAGCATGCACAAAATAGTATTTCTGTAGAATTTCATGTATGAATTGACCTTTATTTACTTAATATCTCTAGGTGTATGCTATAGATTTTGGTCTCGCGAAGAAGTATAGAGATACTGCTACTCAACAGCACATACCTTATAGGTAAAATTGGAATTATTCAGTTGTCTTTTATTGTTTACTCATCGGCGGGCTGTTAATCATTGTTGCTAGGAATACTATATGTGGATTCTGCAGTACAAGTCTGTATTCAACATTATTCATAAGATGTTAGAATAGTCTGAACTGGTCTCGTTAACAAAAGTTATTTCTCAACATATAATAACTATATAATATAAGTTAATGGTGGTAAAATCTAAAATTTTATGTGATATGTCTTGCCTACAGAAGCTTAATCCTAGTACATGTATGTTTTGCTTAGTAAAATTTGTCATGCTTATAGTGGAATATATAGATTGCTTTTCCTTTCATCGATGAAATAATTATGAACAATAGTGCTGATAATTTTAGTACTTCACTTTTAATCTACTATTGCCATATATCGAATATTATCTTTCAATACATTTGTTTCAAAATTTACTTCCTATTATTGATCTGGCTTGAATTTTCATTTATTTGAACTATATCATCACCTGAGATACCTCAATATATACGATAAATGAGTTATCTTGTTAAGATACCAAACTGCGTATTGGAATAAACAATAATTTGATTCTGCATATCTAAAAGTTGTTTTTCATGTATGTTAAAATGTTAACACTGTTCTCTCCTATGATCCTATCATCATCACCAACATATCATTGACCAATTGTTGCTCGAAGTAGTTTTGTTTATTCGATTTTCAATCAGTTTACTATAACTGTCAAACCAGTTATTCTGTTAAATCTTGTTCAGAAGCATAAGGATGAAGACATAAATAATCAATTATAATTATAGTTTAGTCAATATCCGTAATTGAGTTGATTCATTTTGTGCTGCATTTTATAACAATGATGCTTTCTGAAGCCATTTTTTTGCACGAATGCTGATATCCCTTATCATTTTTTAGTTATTTAATCAACTAACTAATCTGCCACATACACTGGTCAGTTAAACTCTAGAAGCAGGAGAATGAAGAAAACCTGTTATAATTACAAATTAGTCAATATCTGTAATGAAGCTAAATTCGTTATGTGTCATCATTTAAATTATCAATAGTTCTACAGGCAACTTTTACAGGTCTGCTGGGATATTTTACGTTTTCCGTAGTTCTGATATTAAAACATTGATTTGTTGACTAATGTATCAAAAAATTAGTGTTTACAACAACATTCACACAATCATATGCATTCAATTGTTTTATAGAGAGAATAAGAACCTGACAGGCACAGCAAGATATGCAAGCATGAACACACATCTAGGGATAGGTACGTCGAATGTAGATTTGGTAAAATATTTTTTTTTCTTTGCATTTTTCATCTAATAACTTGCTTTTTGTATATTGAATTGTTAAGAACAAAGCAGAAGGGATGATTTGGAATCTCTTGGGTTTGTTCTAATGTATTTCTTAAGGGGAAGGTTTGTTTTCATTCCTAGCAATGATGTAACATTTTGACTTTTGCATTATATGTGTTAAGAGAGTTTTTCGTGTTTTTCAGTCTTCCATGGCAGGGCCTAAAAGCAGGGACAAAGAAACAGAAATATGATAGGATTAGTGAGAAAAAAGTTTCCACAACTATCGAGGCAAGCTCTTGTTTGCAAAAAGCTAAAATATTTGGCTTATATGCTTGTACTTTTGTTAATACTGGCTTAAGTTGATATATGTATTCTTCAGGTACTATGTAGAGGATATCCTTCAGAATTTGCATCATACTTTCATTACTGCCGCTCTCTACGATTTGATGACAAACCAGATTATTCATACCTTAAAAAACTGTTCCGTGAACTTTTTATACGAGAAGGTTGGGTCTATTTTTCCTGCACAGATCCTTTCATTGAAGCATATAAAATGGTGTAAATTGACACATTTTTTTTTTGAAACTTGATACTTAATAGAAAGTGATAACGTAGTGGCACCACATGTTTTAGATATTATATATACACTACAAGCCTAAATATGTCCAAGGTTCGAATCACGCTACGCAGTATTTGAACTCGTAACCTCAGAGTCTAAGTCTGAGTGCCTTACCACTGGAATGTCGTCTTGGACAAATTGACACATGTTTAGCTTAATACAAATATAATATGCTTAAAATTGTTGCAGGATTTCAAGTTGATTATGTGTTTGACTGGACCATATTGAAATATCAGCAATCTCAAATAGCTAACACTCTCCCACGCCCCATTGTGAGTCAAATACATATTGAATCATGACTGAATCATTTCTCTTCAAACCCTGTTTCAATCTGATATTCTCTCCATTTTTTTTAGAATTATGGTGCTGGACCTAGCTCTGCCTTAGCACCAGCTATCACCAGCGCAGATAAAGCTGGTAACTGTTTTTCTGCTTTATTATCTCTATTTCTTTCCATCTGCAATGAGGGATATGCGTAGGTTTAGGGAAGCAGGGCAAAGTGTGCTATAACCTTAGATTGTTGCTACGGTGCATATGAGTGAAGGAGGATGTTTTCCTCGTTTCTATCATCTTGCTATCAAATACCCTATAATTAAGAACACATTTTTTCTTGAGCTGGAGAACGCGACAAAGAATATAAGAACCATGCGAATTATGTAGAAAAATAAAATGAAAGAATTAAAACGTTGAGGCAAAAGTAGCATATTTTTGATCATATGATTCAATTGAAAAGCTTATATCTCCACCTCACTCTGGTTTGAGTTCCAACGAGTACATACGTGAGTTTGCATAATGCCTGTAAGAATGGTACACGTGTACGCATGCACGCATAAGGGAAGAAGGTTCAATGACACCCTTCTTTTGGAGCACCATTTTTGCACCCTATCATATTTTGAGCTACATTATTCCAAATACTACAAAATTTTGTAGATGTTTAATCTATATTATGTATATCATCTTTACCAAAAAAAAACAAATAAATAAAAACAAAAACATTTTGAAATTTCTAACCGTTTCAAAATTATGGGTCAATGGTCACGTTAAAACATTATTTTAATTGTTAGTTTTGAACATCAAATATATTATGTTTGATGTTATTCAAATGTAGCCAATTTTTGTAAGATGCACTTAAGTATGATGCGAATATATCAACAATTTTTGTAGCATTTGAATTTGTGTAGCTCAAAATACAACAAGGGTGCTTCGAAAAAGGGGTGTCACTAAATATTCATACATACATATATACTACGCTGTTTGAGGCGGAGCGGAGCACTTGGAGCTAAGATTGGCCTTAGAGTTTAGGCGGAGCCTGGACGAAAATAGGTGTTTGTCACATATATTTTGCTCAAACAATATTTGCGTTAAATAATTATAAAAAATAACTAACTATTTATTACACTATATTGATGTTGATTAGATGATCACCACATATTAGTTTATTATAAGTGATATATATATATATATATATATATATATAGCAAGGATCGGTTATTCCTTACTTTTGCTACACCTCAAAACCACCCTTGATTTCAACCACATGTTTCGAATTAAATAATATACATTCTCTCTCTTCCTACTTCATGAGAGAGAATGTATATTATTTAATTCGGAACATGTGGTTGAAATCAGGTGGAATTTAAGGTGTAGCAAAAATGAGATGTAGCCGATTCTAGCCCATATCTTTAATAATATTTGTAATATCTTTGGTGTTATACTTTTTTGGTGTCAACGTGAACTACTGAAAACGTTCCTCTGCGAATATTAACAAATCTATACATGGCTTAAAAATAAGATCTAACAATTAGACTTTTTTTTACAAATTTGAAAGATCTCTCTACAAATATTACTGAATTTTAATATTACTTAAAAATAGTATCAAACAAATAAATTTTCTTTATAAATTCATTCTTTATTGATTAATAATATAAACAAAAATTCAAACTAACAAAAAATTAGATGTTTCAACTAAGAAATAAAAATTCAAACTAATTGCATATAATTTCAATGCAAACATATAGCTAAATATTTGTACAAATCATTTTATTTTGAATGTGTTAAACATATACGATTTGTAGAAAAAACAAATTCACACACGATTTGCATGCCTTCATCGTGCTGTAACTCTTGTATGTGTGTGTGTTACGCATGTAAATGTTTCGTCAATCAAGTACTTTTATAATTTATAGAAGCAACGAAATTCATATTAGTAAAGTTTGTGTAATGGCAATAACCGAATATTTGCATACCAAATAATCTTAAAGAACTCAAGTACAATATTAGTAAATAATATAAATTTTAATTTATAATTAATTATTTTTTGCTTGATTAGGAAATTATTTTCATATATAACTTAAAATGCTAAAACAATTAAAATACAAAATTAAGAAATCAGTAAAACCAAATTTCAAAGAAGAGAGAAATTAAATGGTAACTTTTATTCTCAAATCAAATATAAAAAAGAATTGTTATTATTTACTAACTAATTGTTTATATATTTTAAAAAGATATAGAAAAATGATTCAAGCATTGAAATTCTTGAAACACAGAGAATTATAATAAATATACAAAGTAACCGGAAGATTTTATTCTGAATGTATTTAATTTAACCAAGTAAAAAATAAAGTTATACTAAAAACGTCTATTTTTTGGCTCCCAAGAAAAACTTAGCGCTCAAGCGGCGCCGTAGACAAAAAACGTAATAAAGCGCTATTATAAAAAGGCGGGGCATTAAAATCAAAAAACGCCTAAGCTCAGCGTTGCCCCGGCAGCATAGCACATACATACACACACACATATATATAGACATGCATACATACGTATGTATGTCTTTGTGTGTGTATAGTTTGGACCTTTTCCTCTAAACAGGGATTTCAGAGTCTTCTAGGCCCTATGATGCAACAGCGGATAACTGAAATGGATGAAACAGTGAAAGTAGCAATCGGGGAATTGAAAGTACCAAACGTCCAAATCCGTTGATCTCAAAGATACCGGATTCTAGCTATCTTCGTCACGTTGATCGCGCACGATGCCGTGAAGGAAGATCTACAATTCTTCAGATGTTGATCAAGCGCACTTGATACCGTGAATTGGCTTCAACAATCGTTGATTCGAGCGCACTCGAATGCCGAAGGTGGAGATATGAGATTACACTCAACTACCGATTTAAGAAGAGGCACAAAGCTCTCAAACAAAAGTTTATTCAAAATCAACTAAGAATTACAAATGACACAACCCCGCTATTTATAGAGGTTACAACTCACACAACCACAGTTTTCACCGACCTAAACAGACCCGCGACCTACGACCTAACATAGGTCGTTAACGACCTAACATAGGTCGTTAACGACCTAACACACAAACGAATCATTACAACATAAAGCAAATACAACCCACACGACTTAACAAGGCATGTGACTTACGACTTATAGTATTTACAACAGTTACAACATCACAATTTACAATAGGAACGACTTACGACCTAACGCTTGAGCGACCTAAAAGATAACGCATATTCAGGTTGAGCTTCGGCTTTGTGAGCGACCTAAAATACAAGGCAGCGACCTATCTTCTCAGCGGCATAAGGTCGAGCGACCTAAAATGAATGCGACCTAAAAGAATTCCCGTGACCTAACATAGGTCGTATTTTTTTCCCGCGACCTAACTTAGGTCGTAACTCGTCATAGTCGAAACTCGGAAAGTCGGAGCGACCTAATGCTGGTTTGCTTATTCGCTTGGTTGCTTGCATGCCTTAACACTGAATCCATTAACTCGTGAGCGACCTTCACTAGGTCGTGAGCGACCTAATTCACTAGGTCGTGAACGACCTAAGGCCCTTGAACGCCTCAAATCAATGAGTTGGTAAATTGCGCTGCATCATCAGTGTAATCTCTTATCTCCACCTTCGGCATTCGAGTGCGCTCGAATCAACGATTGTTGAAGCCAATTCACGGTATCAAGTGCGCTTGATCAACGTCTGAAGAATTGTAGATCTTCCTTCACGGCATTGTGCGCGATCAACGTGACGAAGATAGCTGGAATCCGGTATCTTTGAGATCAACGGATTTGGGCGTTTGGTACTTTCAATTCCCTGATTGCTACTTTCACTGTTTCATCCATTTCAGTTATCCGATGCTGCATCATTTGGTATCAGAGCTAGACTTAGCCAATCATAGCTAAGCCGAGTCTTGGAGCCAAGGAGAAGAGTTTGAGGAGTTTCAGCCGAACCAAGGAAAGTGTTAGACTTTGTGTCGAGTTAGTGAAGCCGAGCTACATCAAGCGAAGCCGAGCTAAGTGAAGTGTGAAGTTCATTTTTGTAGATCAAGGCCGAGAGTTAAAGTTTGTGAAGATTCAATTATGCCTCCGAGAAGAGCCAATCGCCATCAGAATGTGAAGCGTTGTATAGAAGAGAAGAAGCCGTTGTATAGAAGAGAAGAAGTCGAGCAAATGGAACAACATATCAATGAAAAGTTTGATGAAGGCATTGGGAAGTTAGAGAAACTGATGAATGATATGAATCAAAGTCAAAGGAGAAGGTCGCCAGTCTCGAACCATGGAGGAAACAGAGTTTCGCCATCGGTTACGGAAGCGAGGAGGGTGTCGCCACAATCATTCCGAGATAGAAGAGAATCTTCAGTTTCATTGAGAAGAGAACATCATGAATATAGACATGAAGAGAGAAGAACTCCACGTGAGTTTGGAGATGAGCCATATCATGATGATGAAAGACATAGTAGAAGAGACATGCGTGATCGAAGAGATGTTGATGGTCGAGATCGATACCGTAGTACACGTGATTATGATGAAGAGAGTGATAGAAGTAATATTCAATATCGAGATCGAGACCAAGTACGAAATGCATATCGGGATGTAGAAGATGATCGACGATGGGAGTCGGGGATGAAAACTAAAATTCCAGAATTCAAGGGTAGTATGCAAGCTGAAGAATTCCTTGATTGAGTGTCTAATGTTGAAGAGATTTTTGACTTTAAGGAAGTTCCCAAGCATCGGAGAGTTAAGTTGGTTGCTACACGTTTGAAAGGGAGAGCTATGACATGGTGACAGCAAACTAAACTTACACGGGAGAGGATGAGAAAGTCAAAGATTGAGTCATGGGAGAAGATGAAGAAATTAATGAAGGCTACATTCTTGCCGTATAATTATCAATCTCTTATGTATCAACGATTGCAGAATCTGAGACAGGAAACAAAGTCAGTGAATGATTATGCTGATGAATTTTATCAATTGATTGCGAGGAATGACATCATGGAGACGGAGGAACAGTTGACAGCTAGATTTGTTGGAGGGTTGAGAATGCAGATTCAATATATGGTGAATATGTTTGATCCCAGATCTGTTGCTGAAGCACATCAAAAAGCTCTAGCTTGGGAGAAGCAAGGTAGGAGAGGTGGTGGTGTGTTTACAAATTCCAACAATCAAATGAAAGGGGCTAGTAGCAATGCGAATGTTTCCAAGGCTGTTGCAAAACCGGTTGTTAGTGAAGTTGCTAAGACCAAGGTCAATAGTGGTATCAAATGCTTCAATTGCCAGGAGTTTGGTCACAAAAGCAATGAATGTCCAAAGCCAAAGAAGCGAGTGATGGTTGCTGAGGCAGAGGATGAGGAAGCAGAAGCCGAATGTTCTAATTCACCATATGTTGAGGAGGAAGAAGAGTTGACGGGAGATGAAGGGTATTCATTAATGATGAAGAGGTCGTGTTTAACACCAAAGCAAAAGGATGATTCAAGTTGGTTGAGGAGTAACATTTTCCAGTCAACGTGCACTATTTTGGGAAGGGTTTGCAAGTTTGTCATCGATGTGGAAAGCTGTGACAATATTATCTCTACAGAAGCTGTGAAGAAGTTAGCATTAAAGACTGAGAAACATCCAAAACCTTACAAGTTAGCTTGGTTGAGGAAAGGTGGGGAAGTAAAGGTAGTACGAAGAGCTTGTGTAAATTTTTCGATTGAGAAGAAATACAAAGATGAAATTTGGTGTGATGTTGTGGATATGGATGTATGTCATCTATTGTTAGGGAGACCATGACAGTATGATAGAGTTGTGCAACATGATGGACGTACGAACAACTATAGTTTCATGTTCGAAGGCACAAAAATCATTTTAGTTCCTAAGAAACGACAACAAGAAGAAAGCAAGTTGGAGGAGATTGAAGAACTTAAAACTTTGCTATCATTGAAGGAGTTTGTTAAGGAAGTAGAAGAGGAGCTGAAGTATTTTTGTTGATTGGACGTGAGAGTAATGAAGTGGTTGAAATTCCTGAAGAAGCAAAGCCAGTGCTGGAAGAATTTGAAGATGTATTTCCTGAAGAGCTGCCAACGGAGTTACCGCCATTGAGGGACATACAACACCAAATAGATCTTGTTCCAGGAGCTGTGTTACCACATAGACCACATTACAGAATGAGTCCAAAGGAACACGAGGAGTTGAGAAGGCAAGTGGAAGAGTTGCTTGAACACGGGCGTGTACAGGAAAGTTTAAGTCCTTGTGCAGTCCCAGCCTTGTTAGTGCCGAAGAAGGATGGAACATGGAGGATGTGTACGGATAGTAGGGCACTCAATAAAATAACTGTCAAATGCAGGTTTCCGATGCCGAGGCTTGATGATTTGTTAGATCAGTTAAGCGGGGCTACTATCTTTTCGAAGATTGATTTGAAGAGTGGTTATCATCAAATTCGAATTCGATCAGGGGATGAATGGAAAACAACGTTCAAGACACGGGAGGGGTTGTACGAATGGCTGGTTATGCCGTTTGGTCTTTCGAATGCACCTAGTACATTTATGCGGGTGATGAATCAGATCTTTAGACCATTTATTGGGAAGTTCGTGGTGGTGTATTTTGATGATATACTGATATACAGTGGAAGCCCAGAAGAACACTTGCATCATCTGAGAGAAGTGTTGATGATACTGCGACATGAACAATTTTATGCTGCAACGAAGAAATGCGTGTTCATGACGCATAGTGTTTTATTTTTGGGTTATGTTATTTCAGAAGGAGGTATACAGGTGGATCAGAATAAAGTTGAAGCAATCAGAAATTGGCCACAACCCAGGACGATAACATAAGTTAGAAGTTTTCATGGTTTAGCATCATTCTACCGAAGATTTATTCCACACTTCAGTAGCGTGATGGCACCAATTACTGATTGTATGAAGGGGAAACAATTTTCATGGTCAGAGGAAGCAAGATTAGCTTTTGAGCGAATCAAGGAACTTTTGACGACAACACCAATTCTAGTGCTGCCGGATTTTCAGTTGTTGTTTGAGTTACATACTGATGCATCTAAGGTTGGAATTGGAGGGATGTTAAGTCAGAGGGGACGTCCTATTACATATTTCAGTGAGAAGCTATCGGGAGCCAAGATGAGATATAATACTTATGATGTGGAATTCTATGCTATTGTTCAGGCTATAAAACATTGGAGACACTATTTGTTCCATAAAGAATTTGTTCTGTATACTGATCATGAAGCACCGAAACATTTGCAGGGACATGACAAAATTGCAGCCAGGCATGCTTCGTGGATCGCATACCTGCAACAGTCTACATTTGTGGTGAAGCATAAGTCGGGAATTACAAACCGTATGGCAGATGCATTGAGTCGAAGGAATCATTTGTTAACTACAATGAAGGTTGAAGTGACGGGGTTTGATGTGTTGCTAGAACTGTTTGTTGATGATCCTTATTTTGCGAAGTTTGTAGATGAAGTCAAGGAGGGAAAGACGGATGAGTACGTGTTGGTGGATGGTTTTCTTTTTAAGGGGAATCAATTGTGTATACCAGAGTGCAGCTTACGAATGAAGATTGTGAAGGAGTTGCATGAGGAAGGTCATGTGGGTAGAGATCGTACTTTGCAATTGATTTCTGAATCATATTTTTGGCCGTCAATGAGAAAAGAAGTTGAGAGATTTGTGGAGAGATGTCATATCTGTCAAGTTTCGAAGGGAACCGCTACAAATGCAGGATTATATATGCCATTACTTGTGCCTACTAAGCCGTGGGTTGATGTGAGCATGGATTTTGTTTTGGGTTTGCCTAGAACTCAAAGGGGAAATGATTCTATATTTGTTGTGGTGGATAGATTTTCAAAAATGGCACATTTCATAGCCTGTAAGAAGACAGCTGATGCCGTCCGTGTTGCTCAATTGTTCTTTAAAGAGGTGTATCGATTACATGGGCTACCTGAATCTATTGTTTTTGATCGGGATACTAGATTTCTAAGCCATTTTTGGATAAGTTTGTGGAAGATGGTTGGAACGAAGCTGAATTTTAGTAGCGCCTATCATCCGCAGACAGATGGGTAAACGGAAGTGGTGAATAGATCTTTGGGAAATTTGTTGAGATGTCTTGTGAAAGATAATTTGAAGAGCTGGGATATGAAATTGTGTCAGGCGGAATTTGCACATAATCATGCTGTTAATCGAAGTACTGGATTCAGTCCATTTCAAATTGTATATTCAACAATTCCGAAGGGACCGTTGGATTTGACGACAGTGCCATATCAGAAGGGAGTTGTTAAGCGAGCTTATGATTTTGTGACTGAGTTGCAGGAGTGCCACAAAACTGTTCATGAACGATTGCTTGCATCAAACAAGAAGTATAAACAACTGGCGGATAAGAAGGGAAGGAGTGTGAACTTCAGAGAAGGTGATTTGGTTTACGCCGTTTTGACGAAAGATCGTTTTTCTGTTGGAACTTACAACAAGTTGAAAGCTCGAAAAATCGGTCCAGTAGAAATTTTGAAGAAGATAAATGATAATGCGTATCGGTTGAAATTGCCAGAGCATATTCACACTGCAGACGTTTTTAACGTCAAATACTTGATTCCGTATCATGAGGATGAGCTTGTTGTGGAAGAGGAAGGTGCAAATTCGAGGTCGAATTCTTGTCAACCGGGGAAGGATGATGCAGCGCAATCTACCAACTCATTGGATTTGAGGCGTTCAAGGGCCTTAGGTCGTTCACGACCTAGTGAATTAGGCCGCTCACGACCTAGTGAAGGTCGCTCACGAGTTAATGGATTCAATGTTAAGGCATGCAAGCAACCAAGCGAGATAAGCAAACTAGCATTAGGTCGCTCCGACTTTCTGAGTTTCGACTATGACGAGTTACGACCTAAGTTAGGTCGCGGGAACAAAATACGACCTATGTTAGGTCGCGGGAATTCTTTTAGGTCACATTCATTTTAGGTCGCTCGACCTTATGCCGCTGAGAAGATAGGTCGTTGCTTTGTATTTTAGGTCGCTCACAAAGCCGAAGCTCAACCTGAAGATGCATTATCTTTTAGGTCGCTCAAGCGTTAGGTCGTAAGTCGTTCCTATTGTAAATTGTGATGTTGTAACTGTTGTAAATACTATAAGTCGTAAGTCACGTGCCTTGTTAAGTCGTGTGGGTTGTATTTGCTTTATGTTGTAATGATTCGTTTGTGTGTTAGGTCGTTAACGACCTATGTTAGGTCGTAGGTCGCGGGTCTGTTTAGGTCGGTGAAAACTGTGGTTGTGTGAGTTGTAACCTCTATAAATAGCGGGGTTGTGTCATTTGTAATTCTTAGTTGATTTTGAATAAACTTTTGTTTGAGAGCTTTGTGCCCCTTCTTAAATTGGTAGTTGAGTGTAATCTCCTATCTCCACCTTCGACATTCGAGTGCGCTCGAATCAACGATTGTTGAAGCCAATTCACGGTATCAAGTGCACTTGATCAACGTCTGAAGAATTGTAGATCTTCCTTCACGGCATCGTGCGCGATCAACGTGACGAAGATAGCTGGAATCCGGTATCTTTGAGATCAACGGATTTGGGCGTT
The DNA here is from genome assembly GCA_030737815.1 of Allium fistulosum. NCBI lineage: Eukaryota > Viridiplantae > Streptophyta > Magnoliopsida > Asparagales > Amaryllidaceae > Allium > Allium fistulosum. The sequence goes on along the minus strand of CM060908.1, from coordinate 940,207,950 downwards.
TGGTACTTTCAATTCCCCGATTGCTACTTTCACTGTTTCATCCATTTCAGTTATCCGCTGCTGCATCACCCTAAGTCTCAGGCTAAGGGAAAATGCACAATGTACTAGGATCAACTGTTGCTAATCCTTTTTTACTTCCGTATTCATCCTTGGTTAACAATTTCTAATTTGCATCGCAACAAAAAAATGCTTTTCTTGACCAATACAGTATTAAAAAGTTAAATTCAGCAATAATTAATCACGTTTCACATTACCAGTTATCAATAAAACTATTTTTTAGCATTAGTAATTATAACTAAATTAATTTAGTGGATTAGATTGAAGTGGAAATGGGGTGCTAAATTTCAAGCTGTGCTATTGAACCTAGTTCTAAATATAAATACTATATAATGTTAAAACCTAAAATATAATGTACATAAATTAACATTGAATTTTTTTTGTGTCTGTTCAACAGAATTTTTTTAATACATTTTTGTTCTTGTAATTACACATGAGGTGGAGTCTTGACGCAACGGTTAGGTCACCCGCATGTTGATCTGGACATCCAGGTTCGAGTCCGGAATCAGCCTCTTCGTAATGCGAGCGAAAGACTGCGTACATTATCGACCTTCCCAAAGCCCGCTATCATGCGGAAGCCTCGTGCATGAGTTCCACTTTTTTATAATTACACATATTTATAATAATATTCCCTTCCTCGTAACCTAACTTTGTTTTAATAAATTTTTGTTATTACACATATTTATATTAATATTTCCTTTTCAATTATTTGTAACCAAATATGATATAAAAAAACGACCGATCGACAAAAAAATAAATGAAAGGTGCAATCTACTTGAATTGACAGAGATCAATTGAATGGCCTATAATTGATCTTAAAATTGGTAGGCGATGTGGTGTCCATTAAGTGATGGATTCGAGGTTTCAAATTTGGGATTTCGATCACGTTTCGTCTTGGGATGGACATCTCTGATCAAAAAATACATCTCATGATTATCTCAAAGTAACTTTTGTCTAAAATCGATGCTTTAACAATCTTTTAGCAATTGTTATCTAAAATATAAATAAATTATTCTAACATACTTGATTTGCATCGGAAAAATATTTGAGATTAATGCTTTGTGTGAGAAAAGCGATAGCTTAATTAATTTGTAGTGACGGGACGATATCATTTTATTTGAACATTGAAAGAAAAAACTTTTTTATTGCGACTAATCGGGACAAATAAAAAAATACGAAGGGGGTTAGCAAATAGTAATTCGATCGATTTTTTTAGATCCATATGAAAAGTAAAAAATGTTATGTAAAAAAAATAAAATCTCGAGCGAGATCTCGGAGTGATAAGTGCCAAATGAGATTTGATTTCTCGTCTCGTCTAAGTGTGAAAATGAGATCTCAAAGAAGATTTCAGACAAGATAAAATAAATTTAAACCATGGATAAATCAATATATAATTGGTGCATCCATTCAAAATGCACAAAATTTTGAACTGGTCATGATATTGCTTCATTGGTGCCTTGTGAGTCCCAGGTTTGATCATCTACATAATGTTATATGTGATTTGTACGCTAACAACAACTTGTATCTTTGTTGAATTAATTTTCTTAGGTTACGAGGAAGGAAGGACAGGTGGTTGGTCAGCAGACCCATCTCGCCTTCGTAAGTCTACTTTCGTGCAAAGTTCGGGAAGCTTATCAAAACAGAAAAATACAGCTGCAAATGATTACTCTAATAAAGATGCTATGGTGAGTAGGTTTTATTTGCCCCCACGTTGCAACGGCGTTTTCAGAATAAAATTTAAATCGTAAAGTTCAAATTTTAAATGGAAACTGGATTTGAATCTACATTTTGGTCCACGTATCAATCGGCAACTCATGGTCCATAGATACTTGTATGCTAAATATTTTGCTCCATAAAGATTATGAAATGAAAATTGAGTACGTGGACCACGCGGTTGTTTCTTGCGATGACTTGTATGATTCTATGGACCATGAGTTGCCGATTGATTAGGATTTGAATTTGAGGATGTGGTCATTTCGAGTTTTCATTTAGAGGTTCCAAAGAGTAAAATGAAAAATGGGTAAGACGAGTGAAAAAAGTAGGTGTATTTGTTTAGGGCTCCAATTTCAAGGTTGGAGAAAAGTTGAAGATTATAGTATCTCAAGTGTCACTTTATTTACTAATTTGCAAATAAATGAAAACCCTTGTTGAGGACGTTTTATTTTCGACAATCTTTTTATACCAAAAATCAATTTTGAATTTAATTTCATGTTTCTATGACCAATATTTTGTTTTTTTTGTTTTTTGTTTTTGTAAAACTGCAAATATTTGCAATCTGAATATAAAGGTGACTGTATTTTCAGACTTAAAAACTTAATTAAGGTGTTCTACAAAAATTCCCAATATGAAATAGGGTACATGCCTATCTTGTTTTTGAAAGGGACTGTGTATTTTGAGACTTAAAAACTTAGTTAAGGTGTTCTACAAAGTTCCCAATATGAAATAGGTACATGCCTATCTTGTTTAATTTGTTTGTTATCACTCAATTTCAATATCATTATTTAAGTTCCACTCTTTCTTTGGATAACTCTACTTGTATTCCAGACTTATTATATCTGCTAGCATACTAGAGTAGACATGTTCTTTAAACAAAAGTTAAGTTAAATCAATCGACTTACATCTTTGCAAATCACAACCGTCTTCCCATTTTTAAAATATCAATAAACTACACAATTATATATTAATTATTTTCTATTACTATAGAATATCTGTATACTGCTACATATACAACTTCTATATATACAATAATGGTAATTATGAATGTAGTTGTCTGGTTCGACATTTATGGGCCGATCAAGTGGATCGTCGAGGAAAGTTGGTGTTTCTAGCAGCAGAGACATGACACCTTCTTCAATATCGCATATTACAACAGAATCAAACTCAGGAATCCTCCGGAAAAATCCAAGCGCTCACAGGAATCCCAACATCAAGAATTACGAATCTACCCTTAAGGGTATAGAAGGCCTTCGTATCGACAGAAAAGGGAAGTCTGACTGGTAAGAAAACTAGTCCTAAACATTCCGCTTTGATGCACCCTGAAAATTGACTCAAGGCCAATAAGCTATTCTTTACTGGCTCTTCTATTATAAGCATTGTTTACCGTAAAAATTGTGATTAAAACTATGTGACCGGGTCATGTTTAAATATCTTGTGTATACTTACTATGTATGAGAATACTGTTTTATTCTTCTTAAAGCTGCAAATAGGCAAAGCTAGACTTGTAAAACTGAAGGCAACATGGTCTTTTTGGCGTCCAGGGTAATTTATCTATTTGCGTGATTTGAAGATAAATTATTAATCTGTGATGACTGTATGTAGTGAAATGTTTTTGTTTTTCTGTTTGTTTTGTTGTTGCTTGTTGGGCGTATCATGTACGTGCAACCGGTGAACTGAAAATGATTTATCCATTTTAATCGTTCTAGGGAATATGTGGTAGAAGAATAGTTTAATTGGCCGAGATTTTTAGTTGGAGGAGTTTCCAGTTACTACCTTTACTACTGAAAACTGTAGAGACGTTATGTATGTTGTAATATTAAAATCTCCCAACACAATTATCTTAAGAGTGGGTGCAGCAAAACATACATCCCTCGATATTACTGTTTATTTTGGAGTAACTAGTGTGTACCTGACTTTCATCCAAACGCAAATCAATTCTACCTAACTGTAATGAATCTACTTACTATCCTCAATTTTCATGGCTATTACAAACTTGTTCAAGAAATAATGGCTCAAGATGATAGATTTTGGGCTATCGAGCTAGGAGTACATAGATTGTTAGTCAATAGGTACCTAAAATTCAGAAACCTACGGGAGAAAAAGAAATGGAGAAAAACTGGTATACCAAAAGTGGATGTGGGCGTGTGTCATGGTATTCGTATATAGAAAAAATATTAATTCGGATTTCTTTAAGCTAATAAAGTATGTATATTCTTTTTTGAACGTTGGCTGGTTTTCTTCAAGTCAAGTAAATTTGATCCTAAGACTTCTAAATAAGCAACATAGAAACATACCATTGATCTATAAGGGACATCAAAATAACATGCATGGTAAAACAATATTTGAGAATTGTGCTTTTTTATTTTTTTGAAAACTTTTTTTTCATTCTTTTTCTTCCTCTCTTTCTTTACCTTTCTTTTCGTTTTCATTTTTTTTTCATTTTTTTTTCATTTTTTTTTTGCGACAAATTGTTATTGATGCCAATGAAGTTGGATCCCAATACCTTTGAGTATACAATTTATAGATACACCACTCCATAAATGACATCCATATTTTGGTAACAACATTATCATATATGACATCCATATTTTAGTAAAAACAATTATCTTTATTGTCAAATTATTTCTTGAATTTTTCTATGGATTGGCAATGAAGTGACTAATTACACGTAGAGTTATATTCCTATGGATTGGCAAACTGTCAAAAATCTAATATTCGTTCTATACCCAGAGATATGAATATTCACCATCTAAAAACGATTTTGTATACGGATATGAATATGACACTATTCACATCTGAAAATATCCATTGATACACCTAGTTATTAGCTGAATAATCATCTTTTTATTCTTCATTCATCTAAAACCAAATTGTGGAAAATGCTTCAATGTTCAAGTCCATGATCATTTCATGAAAATTCATCTTCAATCAATTACATTTTTTTAATGAAAATAAAAAGTTCCAATCCCATACAAATTTAATTTTTGAATACCTTCATCTTCTGGATTAAGAGATATAACGTTGAAAATAACAAAAATCGACGTAAAAGCACTAAAGAATTGTATTTCTATTACTTCCTTTAGAAAAATCCATTTCATCACCATAATTTAAGCACATCTGTTTTCATAAGGATTGTGTTTTTACTCATTTTTCTCTAAATTCATCTGTTAAAATAAATTTACAGCTCTCCTTACATTTTTTTTAATTAGCTTATACGATTGAGGGTTGTAAATCAACTATTCGTTAAAATGCTTAAATGAGTTTAATTTGGTTTATTAGAGAATGAAATCAAAAAGACATATACATTTGCAGGAAAATAAAATACAGAGAAATTTACCCGTTTCAAATGTTAATGTATCCTATGTCCATCGGTCAATCAATATTTTTTTCGTCGTATTTTGGAAGTACAAACACATAATTTTATAAAGATTCTAACATTGTTTTATAGCTTTTTTTAATATTAATTCTCTACTCTCTGCCGAAAGTTTGATCCCTTTATGCTAGCGTGATCACTTTCTTTAATAGGTGAATGACATCACATAGGTTGATGACATCATTCTCGTATTCAATCATCATCGTTAGATATTACCATGTGTCCTTTATTGACTTGCCTCGGGTAGTGTGCCGCAGATTACTATTTTGATGTAGGCATGATAATTTGGTTTAGGCGGAATAATTTGATTTTCAAATGCTGAAATTGGAGCGATGTCATTGGATGTTTTCCATCTGTTTAAAAGCTATGTTGTGCATATGTGTTTTGAGTTGGCCATGTTTTGTGATTTTTGGCCCAGTTCCACCTCTAATCATGATTTGCTACTTTGAAACGCTTTAATGGAGTGACCTCTAGCATAGTTCTGCCTTTGGTCGATATTTATTGTTTTGCAACGCTTTAGTGTTTTGTCCCGAGCAGAGCTGCGATGCGCAGTCGACTGTTGTAATGCGCCATTGGTTTATTTTTAGCCTTTTGGTGTAAGATAGCAACATACAAGGTTTATGATGCATTATTTTGTATCTAGAACATATGCAGTTCGTTGTTGAGGTAGCTTAACATCGCATCCTTTTTGCACTGCACTGATCCTATACATCGAAGACTTTTTGTACCCGTAACTTGTACTGTAGAATTCGTGTAGTTGCTTGCGATGTTCTTTTGGCTCTTCTTTGTTTACTTATACAACTTTTTTGATAAGAAAATGGGTATAACACTTACTTCCTAAGTTCGCGCTGAAGTATATTAGTCAAATTTAGGACTCTTTACCCATCTTTTTAGTAGGCTTGTCAGCCTTTTTGCATTAAGCGTCTTTTACACGTATCATGCTTTAATTGGATCTTACATATTTTTGTTGTCAGATTGCAACGCTTCGTGTTTCGAGAATTCCTTTTGACATCATTGTCTTTCAACGACTGTGGTTTTTTCACTATTTATGTTTATGTTGCTTAGATCTATCCTCCTCTATATAAACCTGTCTTCTTTCTTTGTTTTCTTTTTCACGTGCTCATAATTTGCAAATAAACATTTTTCTTCCTTGCACAGTTTTCTGCGATCATCTTCATCAATTTGAACTCTAATTCTATAAGTATGCCTTCATTACAAAAGAAAGCAAGTTTACCAATGTCAAATTTGTGTCGACACGACATTGGTAAAGTGCATACCAACGCTGCTTCGACGTCGTCTCACGTGTCGGTAAATATAGCATTGGAAATTTTTATCGACGCCTTCTCGACGTCGTCCGTGGGGTATTTACCAACGCCATGCTAACCCCATCTATTGGCACCTAGTGATGCCATTTTTTTGACGTTATTTTGATCCTATGCCGAGGCCAATTTGCCTAGGTCATGTCTATGACATGTCGATGCCTCTAAAATTTATTTGTCGACATCATACCAACGCCATATCAAAATGCTAAAATTGAATTTTCCGATACCTTATCGACGCTATTCCAACGCCATAGTTGAAGCATTTTTGTAGCATTTATACTCTATCACAAATACATATATATTTGATATTTAATCACACTACTATAACACAATAATATCCAACGACACAATAATCGATAATTAATCAAATAAATATAGCTAAATAATATCAAACCACAAATTCACATACATATCCAACATTATAAACATCAATATACCCGTCAATACAAACATACCATCCAACATACAGATATCAACATACACAATTCAGTCAATACAAACGACATCATCCAACATAAAAAATATCCAGTGTACACAAATGTCCATATAAACATTCAAACAATATCCAAACATAAACATACAAAAAATATAAATATTAACTACTCCCTTGCACATTGTCCAGCATCATCATCATCAAAAGAAGAAACGTCCACATGCAAGAATTGTTGCACAAATGCATCGTTGAGCTTACCAAGCTTCTTCTCCAGCTTTTCGACATGTGACTTCAATCGTCGGCTTTCTTCTTCCACATTAGTATATTTGACACCCATCTCTAATGATGATCTCTACATTTTAACCAAATTTGTTTGTTAATAATAAGTAAAATTTTATTTTAACTATTGTATTTGTGTATTTTAAATTTTTTAACTCAAATAAATTATTTAATTTATTGATAGATGTTAACCCACCTTTTGCTAAGGCGGTATACAAGTGGATTTAACCCAACAGACTTCGCGATTATCGAGGCCGATGAGTCCATAGTGATGATTGTGGGGCCCAGAAATCAAGTACAGATAATAACATGAAGTCGAGAATGTGATTGATAGATATGCAAGGCAGAACGTTCGAAGTATGAAATATGTTTCAACACATAGGAACAAGTGTATTTCGATAGAAAATAATTAATAACTCAACAACCACAAGAGGGATCGAAGTGAAACTCTAGGAACAGGAAGAGGGGATCCTAGGGATTTCACTGTGAGGGCCGAACCCCAAAACATGAAGGGATCGGTACCGATCCCTCCACAGGGCGTCGACACTCTTCCCTTGTAGGGGTTGGCTAAATTCAAATTCTGGCAGTGGTTAATCAATATCTCAATATCTACTGATCCAATTGACATGAAACTTGGAGAACAAGCTAATTACAACATATGGAACACCCCATAGGGATCGCATATCATTTGGAGCAAGCTGGAGGGATTGGTACCTATCCCTATATAGGGATCGGCTATAATCAGCCTACACAACTTATTGCAACAAAGATTGATCAATAACCCGAGTTCTACTAATCAAATTGGCATGAAACTTGGAGGCTAATCATAATACAACATGGAGAAGCTCCCTTAGGGATAACATGGCATTTGGATGAGATTGGAGGGATCGATCACTTCACGGAAAACGCGATATCTCACAAACCGTAATTTGAAATGGCATGAAATTTGGAGAGTAAGTAGCTAACGTCATGGGGCACCCCTCATAGGGATCACAGCCCATTGGAACACAATAATAAGGATCGGTACTGATCTCTATTGTGGGCCCCAATGGGTCTGGAAATTTTTGGGTGCCCTCGTCTTGGTCTCCCAAACCTTTTGTCAAAATTTCAGCCCGATCCATGCACGTCCTCCCCTATAAATACAACAGGCAAAGCGTCAGAAAAGGGATCTTCTTTCTGCTTCTCTTTATCTTCAACCTATGCTATAGTCTACCAATTTTATTCTTGATTTCGGATTGTAATTGTAAACAAACTTCAGTATAATAAAAAAAGATTATTTGAAAGTGGACGTAGGTTGGAGTTAGCCGAACCACTATAAATCTTGTCTCTTTTTACTTGCTTTCTGATTGTTTTAATTTTGTTTTTCATTTATTTCTCTTCATATTTCTGTGATTGAGTTGGATATTGGTGTTGGTGGCCAATTTTGAAGCCAACAATATAAATATATTGTTATCCCGCCTTTTGACAAGGCCGTGACACCAAGAAATTGACTAGTAACCAATGACGGGTCGTCTTAGAGATCGGTTATACACAGACTCACTATGGATATCGACGGATTTTGTTCGAGTCCGGATCGAGCTAAAATTGATATGACACGACCAGCGAAGCTATGAGAGCCAACGTTCCAAATTTCAAGTCAATCCGAGTTAATATGCTCAAGTTATGATCGATGCAAGATGGGATGAAAAACAGCCTCGAGTTCGAATCCATCAACTAGCCTCTGTTCGACTCGATCTCATTCGAATCCATCACGAAGCCTCTATTCGACTCGATCGAGTTCGTATCCATCATCGAAACCCAATTCGTATCGATCAGCCAGTGACCACTTCACATTCACCACCAGAGTTCACTTCACATCCATCGCCCGAAGAGCTTTGTTCGAATCCATCAAGCTTCCATAGTTCGAATCCATCAGGTGGCCGCTGTTCGAATCGATCGAGTTTGAACCCATAAGGGAAAGCTCTGTTCGACTCGATCGGTCAATGCCCACTTCGTATCGATCCGCATCCATCAGGAAGCAACAGTTCGACTCGATCATCGAATGCCCACTTCGTATCCATCAGTTGACCTTACTTCGTATCCATCAAGAAGTACTTGTTCGCATCGATCCATGTCATGGTTATTCGTATCGATCGATAGCTAACAGTGTTCGAGTCCACCTGGCCACGTCAACTTCGTATCGATCAAATGGAGCCATTTCCAATCGATACGAACAAGGCCACACAGTCGAGTTATTCCATGTGCACTCCATCGACACGAAACAAGGGCCCCCTTCTATCGATTCGAACAATACAAGCGCCTCGATACGAACAGAGCGAAAGTCCTAGAACGACTCGATCGACTTAGCAAAGAAGGTGACTCGATCCGGAGAATGCTCGCCACATCACCACTTGATCACACGCAGTTATCGAGTCAAACAGGATCGAGTCGAAATGATGGAGTCGAACGAAACAGCCAACCGAAAGTCCTAATTCGTATCGATCATATCTCCTAATCTACAAGTCCAAATGCTATGAAATTTTCACAGAAGCTTACGTACATGCTAAAGGATGTCCACGCCAAATTTTGACTCCATTGGATGAAATCCTGATCGATACGAAAGCCGTTCGTATCGATCACGGATCGGGCCGAAACTTCACGGGCTTGGGCGCGCGGTCCTAGTAACGTGCCGGGGGAGTCTCCCGAGATCTGAGCGAAATATCTGCCTCCTACACCTATAAATAGAGCCCCAGGGCATACAGAAAAGGGGCTTCTTCTTCTTTGAATTCTCCAACGCCCAGACCCTGCCGGATCCAGTTCCTAAACTCCATTGCTGCTGCTACCAACGAATTTCACTGCTGTAAATCATTGTTATTTGCTGTAACCTGCTGTAATCAATTGTAATCATCAAAGAAAGGTCAATAAAGCAATCAACTTCATAGTGGACGTAGGCAATACGCCGAACCACTCTAAATTCTTATGTCTCTGTGCATTTTGATTACTTTCATATCTAAAATTTGGATTTTTTGTTAGATAATCCTCTTTTTTCCATTTAATTTCTTCACTTTATCTCTTCAAAAACTTCCGAAGAGTGTTGTGCCCAATTTTGGTACAAACATATATAAATATTTTTATTATATCTATTAAATAATAGTAAAGTAGAAGAATTTCCAGCTCTTTTATTGATTTTAGGAGTTTTCTCCATTCTTCTTAATTCTCTCTTGATATTGTAAATTAAAATCTTTAAATTTATGAATTTTACACTTGCTGTACTAAACCCCTCCCATCGTTTTACATTCTTGTACGTTCATTCAGAATTTTATCAAATTATTTATAAATATTTCATCAGTTACCTTCTAACATTTTATATTCAAGTCCATATATTTATGTTAATTATAATTAAACATTTAAACTATTTTAATAAATTAAGTTAACTAAAATTTATCAGTATTTCTAATAAATACAAAATAATGACAGTTTCAATATGTATACCACTATTAAACCAAACAAAATGGTAAAACTAATTTTTTTTAATTCGATTACAATACATAAATCACATAAAACAATAATAACAAATTTATTTTGCAATTCATTTATCTCAATAAATTTATCATACATTGCATGGTAAAATTCTATCTTTAACTTCAAATACCACATACATTAAATTATATACATAAACAATAATGACAAAGTTAATTTATAAATCAATCATAATCATCTATCTCAAAAATTTATCATACATTGAATTACAAAATTCCATTTTTTTAGTTCAAATAACTCCGCATTAAGATTTCTATAATTTTTTTTTACAAAATCCTTCTCAATTTTTTCCCACTATTTACCTTTAAGTCCATATATTTACACTAATTACAAAATTTTAAATTTAACATATTTAAAAAAAATTCAGCTAAATAATACTTGTTATTTCATTTAATAAATCACTAAAATATATCAGTTTGAACATGTATACCGTGTTCATACTAATAGAAATGATAAAAAAATTTACTCAAGTATAATGGTATATAAGCTACATAACATAAATTATATAATGATAACAATTTTAATTTATAGTTCATTTATTTTTTCTGAATTTATCATATGTTACAAACAGAGTTCTAATTTTAACATGAAAAGTATAAAGACTATATTTTACAATATTACCGTATACAATGCATAGGTTACACACTAGTTTATTGGGTGATTTAACTTATATATTTGTTTAATTTACTTGTGCATTCAACAAAATCTATATTTTAACTCAAATAAATTTGTTTAATTTATTGAAACAAAATGTATAATTTAACTTAATTATATATTTGTTTAATTACATTTTTTCTCAAACTCAATTTATTTTAAGATGATGATTTATAACTTCCAGTAGAAAAATGAAGATTAACTCCAATAATTATAATAAGCATGCGTATAAAATACATGTGTGTGTATATATACACACACACACATATATGGTTATTGGGGTTATAACCAATGTATACATACATATAGTATTATATATGGTTTTGTATACATGTATACTTAATATTATATTTATATAATGAATGTTTAAGCTATTACCTTCTGAATATTGCCACCGTTAGGGTTAAGATCGGCCGTTTTGGCAACAGCTCTATTGAGTGCATTGAATACCTTTTCATTCACTTCTTTTGTTATTTCCACACCTTTATTCTAAAGCTCCTCAACCATACCCTGGCATTTCTTTTATTTTGCATTTTACGCATTTTATAGAATTATATATATATATATATATATATGTGTGTGTGTGTGTGTGTGTGTGTGTATGTATATGTAAATTTAAATGAAGTTGTACGGATAAAATAGCACAAACTTAGCGTAAGCATCATCCACCTGCTATTAGTGGTGGACGCATCCGATGACTCAATCTCGTGAGTCATGCAATAGACTTGCTAGGATGTAAGCTCACTATGTTGCTCTTCGTACTGAAATTTGAATTAAGTAAATTATCATATAAACCCATTTTAATTTATTTAAATATTAAATAAATTTAAAAAATAAATAAATGTTAGATCGTTACGATGATCTGCATATGATCTGGAGCCATCGATGTGCAACTTAGTATTTCTATCCTTAATTTCAACATTCTGCCCTGCTGTCCTTTTGGATTCTCCTGTCTCCTCATACTGCAAGATCTGCTCATGTATTTCTTGGGCAAAGGATAGATGCTTTTTGCCATACTTTCGTATACCTAACATCCATTCTCAATATTTTTTGGATGCTATGGTCACGCAATTCCTTCTCACAATTTCTTTAAAAATTCCATCTTTGTTAATACTTAGATATTGATTTTGATGACAACAACCATGTAAATATTACTACTAACATTTCTTTGAGTTGTGCGGTACTTTCAAATATATTATAGAGATATTTACAGAGATAAATAAGAACTCAATGGAAGCAAATGAATTATATATGAAGATTAATCGAAGCAAATAGAATAACAAAACTGATTGAAGAAGAAATGAAAATGCTGAAACGATAGAGGTATTTAAAGTGATGATTAGTTGGTTGAACCTTAGAATCCTTTGTTAAAGACCCCGTGGTAATCATACTTAAAGATCATCAACCATTGACCTTAACCAAATCATAAAAAATCCATAATTATGAGGTACTTTGAAATCTGAAAATCTGCAACATTTTATTGGTGTTGTTGTTCTTTTGAAAACACGATATGTCGACATATCCCCTCTGTGTATGTCGACATACATGCCGTTTTCCAGTTTCTTTTTAAATTTCAAATTTCAAATCAAGGGATTTTCTTTCTAGCTCTTCACCAAAAGACATGTCTCTTCAACCACTATTTAAATGTTTTGGAAAACGAATTTTCACAATAATAATTCTCATTTTCTCTTACTCTTTTATCTCCAACCATTTGTGAGAGAAGTCCATCGAATACTCTTCCATTCTCTTTGCAAATCCATACTCTTTCACTCTAATTATTCAAGGATTTACAAACCACACAATATCAGAGAGTTTGTACTTGAATTCATGTCATTCTCTATCTGATTTCATCTTATTCCACAAAGAATTCAAAGATATATTTTCACTGGAGATCTATAGGATCACTGTACCAAATCTGCAAGAATATGTATTGAAGATACGACTATTTGCCATACTCTATTATAGTTTATATAGAGAAGAGGATGTTCTTGTTGCCCATAAATCAAGAGGGTGCATCTTGTAGCCCATGAAATCAAGATTGTAACGACCCGTAAATTAATCACTTTGTATTTGAATATTTAAATCATTTTTAAATATTTAAATAATGAATTTTAATAACCAAATAAATATCTTGTAAATAATATTTAATGATGTTGAAATCATTTTCAAAATATGTTTACCAAAATAATTAGTTCAAATAAAAATCGAAAATGTGACTGGAAATCATTTTCCGAATTTTCGACGTTTCATCGTATAAAAGTCGTTTGAAATATTATGAGCATTGTTTATATTTGAAACTACATTTAAATAGTTAAGAATGTAAATTAGTTAGTATATGTATATATATGCACATTAGTGTATGTGTATATGTATTCATACCTAAGAGTATAAAGTTTAAAATAAAAATATAAATGTCACATCATTAGAAACATTTTGGCAACTAAGTACAAAACATGTTTAAACATGTTTTCTCATGAAATAAAGGGAGGGGGACCAAATGGGGGCATGAGTACATCAGGTGGAGGAGGCGAGGTGAGGTGGCAAGAAGGTAGTGGAGGGTAAAGGACAAGTTAAGCAAGATTTTGATTAACGATGTTTTCAAAAGTAGTTAACCATTAAAATATTGGTTATTTAATTTAATTAATTACTTAATTAATAAGGATTAAGGTTACTTAATTACTAAGTTAATGATGTGTTTTAAATTTAACTAATTACCTGGTTAATGATTGTTTAAATTAATTAATCATTTTATTTAATGATGTTAAAATTTAATAAATCATTATACTTAATGACGTTTAAGGATAATTAATCATTCAATAATGATGGATTAAAGTTAACTAATCAATCTGCTAATGATGCTTTTAAATTAGTGAATTTTTTAATAAATGATTTTTAAATTTATCAACTTGTTTTAACTCTAATTAATCTTTCCTTTATTGATGCTTATAATTAATAAATCAATTTTGAATAATGAGAATTAATTAATTATTATTTAATTTAATTAGTTATATTTAAATTTATTAATTAATTGAATTAATGATGTTTTAAAGGTGATTTTCCCTTTTAATTAAATGTTATTGGGGTCAATTAATCAATTTAATTTATGAGGTTTCAAAGTAAATTTATCAAAGTAACAAGGATGTTTAGACTTTGTTATTCATTTTAAATAATGATATTTATTTATTTATTTAATATTTTACTAATTAATTGAATTAATAAGGTTTAAAAGTGGTTTACCCTTTTTATTATTTAAAGGCATTTGAAGTTCAAAAATCAAATTCTGTGATGAAGTTTAAAGTTAATTAATCAACGTAATAAGGATGTTTTAAGTTATTAAATCCTTTTTAAATTGATGTTTTGAAGTTAGTGAACTCTTTTAACCAAGTGTTTTAAAGCTAATAACATAAAGCCAAGCACGAATTCGGGTTTTTAAAAGAAAAGGTTTGACCCGTTTATGGAAATGAGTTAATTTACGTGAAGTAATTCACTTATATGAGAACAATTTATTTGTATACTTAGCACTAAACATCAAAGACGTAGACTTGTCACTATTTTGAAAGTTAAGAATAGTTGTGAGACATGACTTTGAGGTAACACTACCTTGACTTGTCCGATATTATTGTTAACCCAGAAATAGTACAAGTTGGAATTCGATGAGTGGTGATAAGTATACAAGACTTAATTTCCATATACGATCGTTTTATATCCTCGATAGTTGGTTTCTCAACTATCAGTTACTTCAGCTCCTTTATTATCGGCACTCTAAGACGATGTGTTGCTCCATTGAGCTTTGATATCCTTTGTCGGAAATGACTAAAACCAAAGAGCAAGTGGGGGTCAAGCTATGTGGGGTTGCTCCCATTAGGGTATTTTCACATACACTCTAGATTGAATTCAGTGTTGCGCATTGAGATGTGAAGTACTCGGATTCTCCGTAATAGTTGGCGGGGTCCGGCTTGGAGGTTTCCGAGATATTTCTCGAGGTATACTTTGGGGGGGGGGGACACCCTCCTAGTCATTTGTTCGAAAATTTCCTTTTCTTATTTGATTCGAACCTTTGAATCTGTTTTCTTTATTTACAATGGGAAGAGTCCACCACTCTTCGCGGTGTTTAATTATTGGTTTTGTCCATTTTATAGAGTTTGGATAGTTATCTTATTTAGTCCATTCTATCGAGTTTGGACCGTTGTCTTGTTTTATCCATCTTATCCATTTTGGATTTTTATTCAGACTATTTCCATTCTTTCAAGTCTGAATGTTATACTAATTATGCCCATCATCTATGCTTGGATTTGTTCCCTATTGTTGATTTCCATTTTTTTATGTTTAGGTGTTGTTCATATTGGAGAAAACCGGTTCCGCGTTAGTGGCATGGTCCCACATGTTATTGTTTAAATACACCCCATTTGTTTCATAGTTTTACTCATACCAGACATTTTGTATGACCCGAGTTGTTTATTTTCCCTAAACTCTCGGGTACTCAATTATATTTGAGTAGTCTGAGAATAGCAGGTTTTCTTTAGAGCTCTTTGAAGACGACGGACGAGTAGGAGGCCTCTTCGTTATCTAGTATTTATTTCTGCTATATGATTATGTATGTGTATTTTGTATCTTAAAAATGAAAGGTCAAAATGTATAGCTATCAATATGTTAGATGTAGTATTTTTTTATAACTCAGATAACCCTTATACGGAGTAACCTTTTGTACTATATCATTTTGTATTATATATAACCATTCCATTATGAGGTATTTCAATTATGTTCTTTTTGTTATTTATTTTACCCCAAGACAACTTATCTTTCAGATGCTTGGGCAACGACACACGAATACCGAGGATGTATTAAGTGTCGTTCCCAGGGGTCAGAAAGGTGGGTCGTCATAGATTGTATCAGAGCTTATGTTTAGCAAACCCTTAAGCCCTGGTGGGGTAAACTCTCTAAGGATAAGATTAGTAATATCCTATGATAAGTCAGAGAGTATATAATTATATATTGAGTACATATTTGTTAGTGTTATAAAAATGTTTTATATTGTGTTGTTTGATCCATTAAGTGGTATAGGAATTCTGGTCGATGCGTCTGATCAGCGTTATCGATAGGGATTCTTAAACACTTGAACAGATCTACCAATACACTATTGTTTTAAAATGGTAAATGAAATAATTTTACCTAGGAATATATTATATATATATATATAAATGATTTTCAAAATTAATATAGTTGTATAGTTGAATTGATTATTTAGAAATGATAATATTTTATGGTTATCATTTAGGATTTGATTAGTTATGCTCGTCCAGTTTGAGCATTAACTATTGTTGAATAGTTCATAAGGAATTTTCCTTAGTAAGATATAGGTTAAGTAAATAGGAATTAGGGAATCTTGGAACGAACCCCTTATGAATTAAGTTTCACCATTTGATTATAAGGTGTTCAGCGAAAGGGTTAAGTTAAAAGTCAACTTTTAATAATGTCAACCTAAAAGTAAACTTGTAATAAAAAGTTGTTTAATATAATCTAACTGGTTGCAAAAAATATACTAATAATAATAATAAAATAAATAAATAAAAATTTAGAGGATGAATATTTGGGAAAATTTGATTATAATAAAGGAGAATCATTTATATGTAAGTTTAACTCACATCCAAATTTACTATATCATATATGTGATGCAATAAACTATTGTTGATTTCTTTGATGATAGTTAGATTTGTTTAATTGATTGTTTGGTTGAATTTCCATTTGGAAAATGGATGTTTAATAGAAATTAATCTTGACACTCCATTTAAATTGGTTAAGTGTCGTTATAGCAATTTTCGCTATACCGTCATTTATTAAATATCATCCCTTAAACCCTTGTGTGTGTTTGAACTTGAGCTTGTGTTTTTCCAAAAGTAGATGTTTAAATTCATTAATCATTTTGATTAATGATATTTTAAATAATTAATCATTTTAACTAATGATGTTTAAAATTAATTAATCTTTTTGATTAATGAGATTTTGATTTAATTAATTATTATAAGTAATGATATTTGAATTTAATTAATTATTTTAATTAATGATATTTGAAAATTAATAATCATTTTAATTAATGATATTTAAAAGTAATTATTCGTTTTAATTAATGATTATTTGAATTTAATAAATCATTTGATAAATAATATTTTAAGTTGGTTAATTTATTTAATAAGTGAGTTTAAAATAAATTAATTGATTTGATGAAAGTGTTTTGGAAGTAATTAACTATTTTATTAAAGATAATTGATTTTTTTATTAAAGGAAATTGTAAATTTGATTAATTATCTTTTGGAATAATTAACATTGTTTTAGATTTATAAAAGAGATTATAAATGTGATTTATTATCTTTCAGGATAACTAATGTTATTTTAAATTTAATAAAATAATCTAATTTTGATTTATTCTCTTTGGAAACTTTATATGGTTTTAAGGTTTTAAAAAGAATTTTATAAATCATCCTCCAAGATGGCTAATATTGTTTTAAATTTATAGATGATGTTTATAAATGAGAAAATCTTTTAAAAGGGATTGTTTATAAATAAAACTAAGTGTAAATTGTTTTCGGATTTTAGTAAATGATGTTTAAAATGACATTTGTTTTGACCCTTGTTTTGATATAATTAGTATTATAAATTTGTCTTTCCAAATAACGTTAAAAGAGTTTTTGGAAAATTTATATCCCATAATTGTTTAAAATGATTTCAAAAAGATTTTGAGAAAAGTAATAGCGGTATTATTTGGAAATATTTCTAAAGTATAAATATTTTGGAAAAGAAATTTTAATTAGAATGCTTTTTCTTTGAATTATTCGAAGGAAAACATTTCGATTAGTTTTGTGGTAATCTGAATAATCTTCTAAATGACGATCAAATGTTGCTTAGGCAAATGTTGTGGAGTACTTAGTAAATTATTCTCTTTATCATTGTGCGATCGAAATGAATTCAAATCCGAATGAACCCAAAGTGAGTTTTAATAAACAAGTTGTTTGAAGTTATTTTATAAAGAAAAAGTAAGGAGTATGCTTTCACAGACGATTTTTGAAACTAAAAAACCGGATATTCAATTTTTAAGTTCCCTAAAAGAGAATTGATTTCCAAAATAAAAAGTATTGTTGATAAGAGATTGTTTTAATAATTGAATTTTACCCTTAAACAATATAGGAGGTAATTTAACACTGATTTAAATAGGTTAGGTTGGATATGAAGGTTTTGATAACCTTGTTTTATCAAAACCATAGATATTATTTAGTGGAAATTAGCCAAAAGGGCCTCTTTAGCTAGTGCAATTAGTTTCTAGGATGCACAACTGAAATAATTACTTTTAAGGACAAAATGCAAAATAATTAGTTTATAAGGCTTAAAACCCTATGAAATTATGTCCTTGAAAGTAATTGGACTGCTAACTTTGTCCTTAAAAGTAATTATTTTGCTGACTTTGGCCTTGAAATTAATTTATATGGATGTGTGTCCTAGAAACTAATTGGACTGCAAAGTTTGTCCTTCTAGTGAAATGCCCCTATTATTTAAGTATCTAAGCAGTGTAAACTAATTGGTGTTATTAGGCCAGTCCATAAACATTATTCATTATAACACCTTAAGGTAAAAAGGTAGAAAGGTTTTAATAGACATTATTTTATTAAAACCATAGCTTTTGTTTAAAACATATAAGTTGTAAAACTATTTGTTGTTTTGGGTCAACTCATAAACATCATCCATTTAAACACTCTAAGTTAAAGAGGTCGAGAGGTTGACTCAGTTTCAAAAGACCCAAATTTTGATTTGATTTTCACCTAAATTGTGAAAAGCAAAATAAATTTTGTTTTGTATATACTCTTAGGATTTAGAAGGGTATTATACAAGTAAATAAAGTGGAATAAGTAATTATTTGGTGTTTTATAAAGAAATGACTTTATAAAATATTTTTAAACTTAGATGAAAATTTATGAAATAATTCATAAACAATTTTGGTATTGAATAAAATATTAAATGCAAATTTAAGTGATTTAGAAAGGTTGGTGTAGTCAAGAAACCAATAATTATAGAGCAAAACTTTCAATTTTGTCCAAGTAAGTTTGGATACTCTTCTAAGCAATAACCAAAGGCTAATGAGCAAAGAATGGTACACTTAGATAATTATCTATATTTTGGGCAATCAAGAAAGTTTTAGACCTAAGTTAGGAGTTTGTTGTTAATCTTTTGACATTTTAAATGATGTTGAGTGTTAATTTTTCCCTTATGGAATTTGAATAATTAATAGTGTTAGTATATTCCTTTACGGAATTTGGTTGATTTGATTTAATTGAATTTGATTGATTGATTGTGTGTTCTTATATACCATAGTTTATAAAGTTAAAACTAAAAACCAAGTTTTTGAATTGATGTTTATGAGGACTTAAATCCCGGTGCTTTTGAAAAAAAGAGTGATTTTGAAAATTTTTGGAGAGAAATAATGATTGTTCACTCTAGTTGTCATATTTGTAGGAACCAGAATATAACTGGATGATCCATTGTTATTTTGATTCTAGAGTTTTACATGTTTTGCTAGGAGGACCCCCTCCTAGTCATTTTTGGTTTTGGTCTTAATTCATTTTGTTTGGAAAAATTTTGAATTTTTTTTTGAATATAAGAGCCCAGGCATTTAGTTCTAAATTTTGGAAGTGTTTTGAAAAATATTGGATGCATAGCATTTATTATAGAATATTCTCTTTATTTTATTGCATATGTTTGTTGCATTACTTTTGATGCATCGTGTTACCTGATTGCATATGGTTGTTATAGTGTTTATATTTCATGTGTTTATGATAGAAATAATATAACTAAGGAATACATAATTAATCAGGTTTACAGAAAACCAAGTAAGTAAATTGATTTTCTTAGGATGGTTATTACTTCTTCCACTCCATAATAATTTCGGGGACGAAATTCTTTTAAGGGGGAGAGTGTACGGACCCATAAATTAATCACTTTGTATTTGAATATTCAAATCATTTTTAAATATTTAAATAATGGATTTTAATAACCAAATAAATATCTTGTAAATAATACTTATTTATGTTAAAATCATTTTCAAAATATGTTTACCAAAATAATTAGTTCAAATAAAAATCGAAAATGTGACCGAAAATCGTTTTCCGAATTTTCGATGTTTCATCGTATAAAAGTTGTTTGAAATGTTGCAATCCTTGTTTATATTTGAAACTACATTTAAATGGTTAAGAATGTTAATTAGTTAGTGTGGAATATGCATGTATATGCTTTTTGTTTGATGATAATAAACATATATACATTCATTTAAATGTATTTGATATTGTACTATTTTATTTTCACAGATTAAATAGATATTTGCTGAATAAAATAAATAACACAGAATTGGAATTGAAATGAATATTTTATTCAAACAAATATTTATTACAATTTTGATAGTACAATTTCAAGCTCTCACTATAACTATACAATTTCAGTCATAGTACAATTACATCACATTTTTCATAGTTACATCAGTTCCTCACTACATATCACTCACACTTGTATTTATCCTCAACTTCATTCCAATGTGAATCCAACATCTGAGCAATCTGCAGAAATATACATTGACGCAGTAAAATTAAAAAGGAAATGTTTTTGCAGTATAAAACAAAAATGTGTTTTTGAAAATATTATTTGCCTCAGTTATTTGGGTTGTTCATCATCATTTATATTTGAATTCATCACACACGAACAATGTGACATGCACAGTGTATCACTGTACATTCCATAAGGCCGTGCACACCGATATATATATACACTTGATATATTTACAGGGACAAGTGAGCACAGGTCAAACCCAAATACAGGATTCAACTCAAGTGCAATAAAATGATGTCACATCTTTCAGCACAAGGTCAAATCCAAACCGGATTCAACTCAAGTGTAATTCGAAAATCAAATCCGAATACAATCAAGTGGTCAAGACATTCTACACAAATTCAAGGAGGCACCAAAAACAAAATGCAAAGGTCAAGCCATTGTTGCCATGACTCAACTCAAATGCAAAGTCTCGACCAAAATCAAAATATTCAACACAGGAGCATATATGTCAACCAGAAATGGACTTAAAGCAAAAATACCGACTGCATGTAAAAGTCAGAGAGATGTACACATGAAAATGAAATGCAACAAGTTCAAGATGATCAGCTACAACTCAATACAAACTAGATCCAAGTTCAAGCAAGTGCCACAAGAAAAAAACAAGTAGAATGTACATGAACACAATGCAAACCAGAAAGAAGTTTCAGTCTACACAAAATACAAGACTCGACCAAGGCTACAAATGCAAAAGTGCAGACGTGAATGGACAGTTCAAGTATACAAGAGAAGCCGTACGCAGTAAACAACATGATGAAAACTATAGGCCAATGCACAAACCAAATGAACTCGACCAGTGAACAAGACTGCAACACTCAATGGAACAGTGACATGCACAACATACATATGGTTGCAGTGAAGACAGAACTCGAGGCTACAACCTAGACAATAAATGCAGTAACAATACACACATGTACTCAAGGCAACATACACAAACCAACACACATAACCAAAGTAGTTTGAAACTGCACAAGTGAATCAAGATACCAAACTCAAGTCAGCATATAAGCATATGGAATCAATCAAATTACCACAGCATATCAAGCATACGAGTTCAATACCCAGTCAAGCAACTGAGTTGCTACAGAATTGAACAATCATACCAAAGTCAAAGCCATAATAGCCAGATGATAAGAATCAACTGGTCAAAGTCATGAAACAGCAAGTAAAAAGTTAACAGGTCGAAAGGGCTATCAGGGATGAACACAAATGGCCAGAGTCGAAGCACAGGGATGTAAGCAACAGTCAATCGCAATCAAAAAGGCCGATGTCAACCATGATTAAGTTTAAAGTCAAGACCGAAGAATTTCATAAAACCAAAAATGCCAGCAAAGCCGAAGAACGCAACCAAGTCAGAAATATCGCAGTCTCAAAATCAACATCGTGTTATCCAAGTAAACATCGAATATACGAAGTGTCAAAATTGAAGAAGTCAGAGACGTCATGAACAACATATCAAGGTCAAGCCGTGGTCATCACGAAATGAAGCCGTGATCATCAAGTAAACAAATATACGCATTTGAACGAGTCAGTGCAAATCATCATCATTCAAGTGAAATCGAACGGCAAGCAAAAGTGATTGACGAAATCAAATAACTATCAGACGAACGAAAAACAAGGAGATAGAATCCTATATAAACCTATCATCATTGGCAATTAAATCCATTCGAGTTCGAGCAAAACAGAGAACAAGTAATAATTCATCTCGAATCAAATCAAGTATCGAGTTCAATCAAGCAATAACCAGAAAAGCAAAAGGAAATCACATACCAGTATCACATACGAACTCGAGGGGAGGGGCCGCAAGCATCAACATCAAATTCGACAGAGCGGCACTTCTAATTTTTCGCAAGCCCTAATTTTCTGTATGAAGAAACAATCGAAGTCGAACAAAGCCGCAATTTGTCAGAAGATCGAAGTCGAACAAAGTTGCAAATTATTAGAGGATCGAAGTCGATCAAAGCTGCAAATTATCAGAGGATCGAAGTCGATCAAAGCTGCAAATTGTCAGAAGATCGAAGTCGAGCAAAGCCCAGACAGTCGAAGCCCTAATTCTTGAATTCTCGAAATCGATCAGTAGACATTATTCACGAGATTAAACAAGGAAACGGGCCGACATCTAATAAAAGAAAAGGGCCACCTTTTCTTGTTTAAGTGATAATAGCTTGAGTTATTATATTAATTAGGCTTGATTATCTTTTTAAATTAGGGTTGTTTTTAATTTGTTTTTACTTTCTGTTTTTAAAAGTCAAAACTTTGGTAATTTACCACCTAAAGGTTAAGTAGTGTCAGATTGTCTAGTTAGGGTTAGTTCAGTGAGCAGGGTGTGCGAGTTTACGAAACTCTATAGGCGGAGCAGGGTGTGCGAGTCTGTTAGAGTGTTTGTAAGCGGAAGACTGTTTAATTCTAATAGAAATCTGGGAATGCAGCAGTAGGCCGGGTTTGCCGAAGCTGGGTAAATTTTGTGTGTGATTTACTTTTCAGCATATTTATTTCTCTGCAGTTGGTTTTGTGTTTAATTGTTTAAATTCGAGAAAATTTGCTATAACCCTATTCACCCCCCCTCTAGGGTTAATCTAGATCCTACAAGTGGTATCAAAGCCTGGTATTTTTTACTTTAACTCTAGAGTCATGAATCCACCAAATAATGCTTTTTCTGAGGGGAAATCTATTGTTAGGCCACCAATGTTTAATGGGAATGATTATGCTTATTGGAAAGTTAGGATGGGTATTTATCTTAGTTCTGTTGATTATGATGTTTGGGATATTATTGAAACTGGCTATAAAGCTCCCACTATAACTGTTGGTGATACTGAGATTCCTAAACCTAAGGATAGGTGGGACGCTAATGATAAGAAATTAAAAACTACAAATGCTAAAGCCGTGAATGCTTTGATCTGTGCTCTTGATAAGAATGAATTTAATAGAATTTCTCATTGTACAACTGCGCAGGAAATTTGGCATACCTTGGAGGTGACACATGAAGGAACTTCTCAAGTCAAGGAGTCTCGTCTAGCCCTATTCAGCAATGAATACGAGAACTTTGTGATGGACAAAGGCGAGAGCATAATGGACATGTTTGGACGCTTTTCAACTTTGGTGTACAATGCTAGAGCACTTGGGAAGGTATTCACTGAGGTAGAGCTTGTGAGGAAGGTGCTATGAGTCTTACCAATGAACTTTGAGGCAAAAGTCACAACAATACAAGAATCGAAAGATCTGAGTAAACTAAGCATGGAGGAGTTGATTGGCAACTTGATGACATATGAGCTTGAGCTAAAAACAAAGGAGGAACGCAACAACTCCGAATCAAAGAAGAAGACGATTGCCTTAAAGAGCAAAGAAGAGAGCAATGAAGAAGAAGAAGATCCAATTGAAGAGCTTGCAATGGCTGTCAATAATCTTAGAAAATGGTCAAGATTCGAGCCACGCAAGAAGAAAACAAATGGTAATAGGTCAAAAGATTCTGACAATTCCGATAATTAATTGACTTGCTAT
This sequence comes from Allium fistulosum, assembly GCA_030737815.1. NCBI lineage: Eukaryota > Viridiplantae > Streptophyta > Magnoliopsida > Asparagales > Amaryllidaceae > Allium > Allium fistulosum. Next base: position 940,183,457 of record CM060908.1, on the reverse strand, counting down.
AACTGCAATAAGCTTGGCCATTTCAAACAAAACTGTCCACTTCTCAAAAACAACAAAGGAAAGAAAAAGAAGAAGAAGGCCTTTGCAGCGACTTGGGATGATGAAGAAGGAGAGGAAGTTTCGAATAATAGCTCAGAGGAGGCTAATTTGTGTCTTATGACAAAATCAGATTCAGAAGCAAGCTCGGAGGAATCTAGCGAGGTAAGTAACTATTCTTATAAAGAACTTGTTTTGATGTGCTGTGATTTTACTAAAATAATTGATACTCTTGATTCTAAAATTGAAAAACTGAAATCTGATAGGAGAGAACTTGTCCGTGAAAATTCTAGGTTAGAAACTGAACTTGAAAATATTCAAAACCTAGACTGTAAAAAATGTAAAATTTTAGATTCGGAATTATCAAAACTTAAGAATAACTTTGAGAATCTTGAAAAAGAAAACTTGAGTCTTAAGGAAACCATTGACACTAGGAGAAAGGATTTTATAAATAGATGCACCTCACTTGTGACTAAAAACACAACACTAAAACCAAAGTCCAAAATCTTGAGAAAACTCTGAATAACTTTTCAAGAGGAGAAAAATCATTCAACATGTTATTGGGAAATCAATTTTTTGCTAACAACAGAAAAGGACTAGGTTTTGGGAAAACACAAGTTGATGATAATGCAAAAGGTAAGAGTGTCTTTGATAGATGTGAAATAATTGGTCATTGTGTTGAAAATTGTAGTCATAGGAACAAGAACACAAAATTTATACAAGTTTGGGCTCCTAAGAATTCTACAAACAAATTTCATGTCTATTGGAACAAGAATAAAAGGACAAAACAAGTTTGGGTGCCAAAAGGAACATATATTAATAGTTTTGGGTCTACTCAAACTTATTCATCAAATTATTCTGCCACTAACAACCATGGACCTATAAAAACAAATAGGTCACAAATTTTTTTTATCGTATAGGTGTGGTGGCAGGCTAAGGAACAACATTAGTGTTATCTGGATTCTGGCTGTTCCAGACATACAACGGGCGACAAATCAACGTTCCTTAGCCTAGTATAAAGGTGACAGATTCACAATGGGCAAACAAAGATTATCGTACAAGTAAAACAGGTAATTGTATTTATTTTCAAACGATAGATAAAATGTAAAAATCTGCACCATAATCTGAATTAAATCAGCCAGTTATGAGTTATGATTGATGATGTTAATTCTGATTTTTTAATCAATCATCTTTAAAGAGAATTACTTGAAGTAATTATGATGGTTGACAGATTCTAACTGACTTGATATGATCTTACATAACTTGTTCTTATCTATGACTTTGATTTGTGCTTGACCAACCATTTTTTTATTTAACTTAATCTGTTTGGTCAAATTACGATGTTGATTGGTTTCTGATTACTCATGCTATAATTTTTTTTAAAGAAATTGTTGAAATTGTTGAAACTTTGTGAAATTGGTGAAACTTCAAGAAATTGTTTTGAAATAATGATGATGGTTTAATGACTGTTGATCCTATGGTTTCTAAATCTGACACTTGGATATTTGTTTGATGGTTAACACGACTTCAAAGTCAAGAAAATTTCATTTAAAAATTGTTGACAATAATTCTGAGATAGTTTGTTGAAATTTCACAATCTGGTCTATGACATCCAACGAGTGAATATTGAGTGAAATTTAAAGTCAGATGTAGATCACACTGGTAATATAGTTGATAGAAAAATTACTAGTGGAACGTGATTATTTTTTGAGACATTCATTTGCTGCATCATTTTTCAAAGAAAATATCTGCATATCTTTCACTTGGAATAATTTCTACTTTAGCAGAAATTTTTTCCTAAAAACCCCTTCTATAAAATAATTTCTGTTGACCTTGTATCAGATTAGTTATTTAAGAAAATTTGATAACTATTTTTGAAATTGATTACCTGATCTGACCCCCTAATAATTATCAAAGATAGATAGTGATTGAAAATAAGATGAGTGTTGATATTAATCATATATTATGACTTGAGAAAGTATAATTAGAAAATTTCTTTAGAAATTTAAACAAGAGTTATAAAAACTTTTTGTTGATAAAATATTCCATGATCATTTCTATTTCTATCATTTTTCTATCAACCATCACTCATCAACAATCAATATAGTATGTCAATATGTGGTAGTTTAAACGGGAAATCATTTGTGCTTCATTTTTATTATATTTCTAACAATAAATAATAATATCCAAAATATTCACTCTCATTTAAAAGTCCTCACGGTTATGCATGGGTGAATTACTTGGATTTTTGATTAGTGGAAATTAGCCACAAGGGCCTCTTTAGCAAGTGGAATTAGTTTCTAGAACACACAACTAAAATAATTACTTTCAAGGACAAAAGGTGAAATAATTAGTTGTTAGGGCCTAAAAACCTATGAAATTATGTCCTTGAAAGTAATTGGACTGCTGACTTTGTCCTTGAAAGTAATTATTCTGCTGATTTTGGCCTTGAAAGTAATTTCTTTGAATGTGCATCCTAGAAACTAATTGAACTGCAAAGTTTGTGCTTCTGGTGAAATGCCCCTTTTGATTATGTGTTTCCATGCTCATTTAAAAGTCCTCACGGTTATGCATGTATGGAACGCATATCAAAATTAATTAATTAAATAGACAAGTTGATTCTAATCCCATTTAAAAGTCCTCACGGTTATGCGTGGTTAGAAGATACTTAAATTCATTTTTTTTAATTTTGGAATACTACTAATCTCATTTAAAAGCCCTAACAGTTATGCATGGTTAGTAGATGTTCAAATTCCTGAAATAAATATACCACAAATAGACACAAATATATGGTTTTATTTGAAAATCATTCATATCATTCTAAAGTGGAATATGCGTCAATTAAAGTATTTATGATTTTTTGTTTGATTTTCTTATTGAAATTAATATTTACACTCGATTGAGTTTTAATATAGTATTAATTTCTATCACTATATCTCTATTTTTCTATTACTATTATTCTTTTGCTGATAACAAAAGAGGGAGAGAAAAGTTGAGATTTTGAAAATAAAGGTCAAAGATTTTCTAATTGCATCAAGGCTCATTTGAATTCTTTTTTCTCATGCATATATGTAGGGGGAGTATTGTGTAGAAAGAGAGCATTTAAATAGGGGGAGCAAACTGAATAATCAAATATATTTAATATAGTCAAAATCTTAAATATATGTTTGTTATCATCAAAAGGGGGAGATTGTGGAATATGCATGTATATGCTTTTTGTTTGATGATAATAAACATATATACATTCATTTAAATGTATTTGATATTGTACTATTTTATTTTCATAGATTAAATAGATATTTGCTGAATAAAATAAATAACACAGAATTGGAATTGAAACGAATATTTTATTCAAACAAATATTTATTACAATTTTGATAGTACAATTTCAAGCTCTCACTATAACTATACAATTTCAGTCACAATACATTTACATCACATTTTTCATAGTTACATTAGTTCCTCACTACATATCACTCACACTCGTATTTATCCTCAACTTCATTCCAATGTGAATCCAGCATTTGAGCAATCAGCAGAAATATACATTGACGCAGTAAAATTGAAAAGGAAATGTTTTTGCAGTATAAAACAAAAATGTGTTTTTGAAAATATTATTTGCCTCAGTTATTTGGATTGTTCGTCATCATTTATATTTGAATTCATCACACACGAACAATGTGACACGCACAGTGTATCACTGTACATGCCACAAGGCCGTGCACACTGATATATGTATATACACTTGATATATTTACAGGGACAAGTGAGCACAGGTCAAACCCAAATACACGATTCAACTCAAGTGCAATAAAATGATGCCACGTCTTTCAGCACAAGGTCAAATCCAAACCGGATTCAACTGAAGTGTAATTCGAAAATCAAATTCGAATACAATCAAGTGGTCAAGACAGTCTACACAAATTCAAGGAGGCACCAAAAACAAAATGCAAAGGTTAAGCCATTGTTGCCATGACTCAACTCAAATGCAAAGTCTCGACCAAAATCAAAATATTCAACACAGGAGCATATATGTCAACCAGAAATGGACTTAAAGCAAAAATACCGACTGCATGTAAAAGTCAGAGAGATGTACACATGAAAATGAAATGCAACAAGTTCAAGATGATCAGCTACAACTCAATACAAACCAGATCCAAGTTCAAGCAAGTGGCACAAGAAAAAGACAAGTAGAATGTACATGAACACAATGCAAACCAGAAAGAAGTTTCAGTCTACACAAAATACAAGACTCGACCAAGGCTACAAATGCAAAAGTGCAGACATGAATGGACAGTTCAAGTATACAAGAGAAGCCATACGCAGTAAACAACATGATGAAAACTATAGGCCAGTGCACAAACCAAATGAACTCGACCAGTGAACAAGACTGCAACACTCAATGGAACAGTGACATGCACAGCATACATATGGTTGCAGTGAAGATAGAACTCGAGGCTACAACCTAGACAATAAATGCAGTAACAATACACACATGTACTCAAGGCAACATACACAAACCAACACACATAACCACAGTAGTTTGAAACTGCACAAGTGAATCAAGATACCAAACTCAAGTCAGCATAGAAGCATATGGAATCAATCAAATTACCACAGCATATCAAGCATACGAGTTCAATACCCAGTCAAGCAACTGAGTTGCTACAGAAATGAACAATCATACCAAAGTCAAATCCATAAGAGCCAGATGATAAGAATCAACTGGTCAAAGTCATGAAACAGCAAGTAAAAAGTTAACAGGTCGAAAGGGCTATCAGGGATGAACACAAATGGCCAGAGTCGAAGCACAGGGATGTAAGCAACAGTCAATCGCAGTCAAAAAGGCCGAAGTCAACCACGATTAAGTTTAAAGTCAAGACCGAAGAATTTAATAAAACCAAAAATGCCAGCAAAGCCGAAGAACGCAACCAAGTCAGAAATATCGCAGTCTCAAAATCAACATCGTGTTATCCAAGTAAACATCGAATATACGAAGTGTCAAAATTGAAGAAGTCAGAGACGTCATGAACAACATACCAAGGTCAAGCCGTGGTCATCACGAAATGAAGCCGTGATCATCAAGTAAACAAATATACGCATTTGAACGAGTCAGTGCAAATCATCATCATTCAAGTGAAATCGAACGGCAAGCAAAAGTGATTGATGAAATCAAATAACTATCAGACGAATGAAAAACAAGGAGATATAATCCTATATAAACCTATCATCATTGGCAATTAAATCCATTCGAGTTCGAGCAAAACAGAGAACAAGTAATAATTCATCTCGAATCAAATCATGTATCGAGTTCAATCAAGCAATAACCAGAAAAGCAAAAGGAAATCACATACCAGTATCACATACGAACTCGAGAGGAGGAGCCGCAAGCATCAACATCAAATTCGACAGAGCGGCACTTCTAATTTTTTGCAAGCCCTAATTTTCAGTACGAAGAAACAATCGAAGTTGAACAAAGCCGCAATTTGTCAGAAGATCGAAGTCGAACAAAGTTGCAAATTATTAGAGGATCGAAGTCGATCAAAGCTGCAAATTATCAGAGGATCGAAGTCGATCAAAGCTGCAAATTGTAAGAAGATCGAAGTCGAGCAAAGCCCAGACAGTCGAAGCCCTAATTCTTGAATTCTCGAAATCGATCAGCAGACATTATTCACGAGATTAAACAAGGAAATGGGTCGGCATCTAATAAAAGAAAAGGGCCACTTTTTCTTGTTTAAGTGATAATAGCTTGAGTTATTATATTAATTAGGCTTTATTATCTTTTTAAATTAGGGTTGTTTTTAATTTGTTTTTACTTTCTGTTTTTAAAAGTCAAAACTTTGGTAAATCACCACCTAAAGGTTAGGTAGTGTCAGATTGTCTAGTTAGGGTTAGTTCAGTGAGTAGGGTGTGTGAGTTTACGAAACTCTATAGGCGGAGCAGGGTGTGCGAGTCTGTTAGAGTGTTTGTAAGCGGAAGACTGTTTAATTCTAATAGAAATCTGGGAATGCAGCAGTAGGCAGGGTTTGCCGAAGCTGGGTAAATTTTGTGTGTGATTTACTTTTCAGCATATTTATTTCTCTGCAGTTGGTTTTGTGTTTAATTGTTTAAATTCGAGAAAATTTGCTATAACCCTATTCACCCCCCCTCTAGGGTTAATCTAGGTCCTACAAGTGGTATCAAAGCCTGGTATTTTTTACTTTAACTCTAGAGTCATGAATCCACCAAATAATGCTTTTTCTGAGGGGCAATCTATTGTTAGGCCACCAATGTTTAATGGGAATGATTATGCTTATTGGAAAGTTAGGATGGGTATTTATCTTAGTTCTGTTGATTATGATGTTTGGGATATTATTGAAACTGGCTATAAAGCTCCCACTATAACTGTTGGTGATACTGAGATTCCTAAACCTAAGGATAGGTAGGACGCTAATGATAAGAAATTAAAAACTACAAATGCTAAAGCCATGAATGCTTTGATCTGTGCTCTTGATAAGAATGAATTTAATAGAATTTCTCATTGTACAACTGCGCAGGAAATTTGGAATACCTTGGAGGTGACAAATGAAGGAACTTCTCAAGTCAAGGAGTCTCGTCTAGCCTTATTCAGCAATGAATACGAGAACTTTGTGATGGACAAAGGCGAGAGCATAAAGGACATGTTTGGACGCTTTTCAACTTTGGTGTACAATGCTAGAGCACTTGGGAAGGTATTCACTGAGGTAGAGCTTGTGAGGAAGGTGCTACGAGTCTTACCAATGAACTTTGAGGCAAAAGTCACAACAATACAAGAATCGAAAGATCTGAGTAAACTAAGCATGGAGGAGTTGATTGGCAACTTGATGACATATGAGCTTGAGCTAAAAACAAAGGAGGAACGCAACAACTCCGAATCAAAGAAGAAGACGATTGCCTTAAAGAGCAAAGAAGAGACCAATGAAGAAGAAGAAGATCCAATTGAAGAGCTTGCAATGGTTGTCAATAATTTTAGAAAATGGTCAAGATTCGAGCCACGCAAGAAGAAAACAAATGGTAATAGGTCAAAAGATTCTGACAATTCCGATAATGAATTGACTTGCTATAACTGCAATAAGCCTGGCCATTTCAAACAAAACTGTCCACTTCTCAAAAACAACAAAGGAAAGAAAAAGAAGAAGAAGGCCTTTGCAGCGACTTGGGATGATGAAGAAGGAGAGGAAGTTTCGAATAATTGCTCAGAGGAGGCTAATTTGTGTCTTATGACAAAATCAGATTCAGAAGCAAGCTCGGAGGAATCTAGCGAGGTAAGTAACTATTCTTATAAAGAACTTGTTTTGATGTGCTGTGATTTTACTAAAACAATTGATACTCTTGATTCTAAAATTGAAAAACTGAAATCTGATAGGAGAGAACTCGTCCGTGAAAATTCTAGGTTAGAAACTGAACTTGAAAATATTCAAAACCTAGACTGTAAAAAATGTAAAATTTTAGATTCGGAATTATCAAAACTTAAGAATAACTTTGAGAATCTTGAAAAAGAAAACTTGAGTCTTAAGGAAACCATTGACACTAGGAGAAAGGATTTTATAAATAGATGCACCTCACTTGTGACTGAAAACACAACACTAAAAACCAAAGTCCAAAATCTTGAGAAAACTCTGAATAACTTTTCAAGAGGAGAAAAATCATTCAACATGTTATTGGGAAATCAATTTTTTGCTAACAACAGAAAAGGACTAGGTTTTGGGAAAACACAAGTTGATGATAATGCAAAAGGTAAGAGTGTCTTTGCTAGATGTGAAATAATTGGTCATCGTGTTGAAAATTGTAGTCATAGGAACAAGAACACAAAATTTATACAAGTTTGGGCTCCTAAGAATTCTACAAACAAATTTCATGTCTATTGGAACATGAATAAAAGGACAAAACAAGTTTGGGTGCCAAAAGGAACATATATTAATAGTTTTGGGTCTACTCAAACTTATTCATCAAATTATTCTGCCACTAACAACCATGGACCTATAAAAAAAAATAGGTCACAAATTTTTTTTATCGTATAAGTGTGGTGGCAGGCTAAGGAACAACATTAGTGTTATCTGGATTCTAGCTGTTCCAGACATACAACGGGCGACAAATCAACGTTCCTTAGCCTAGTATAAAGGTGACAGATTCACAATGGGCAAACAAAGATTATCGTACAGGTAAAACATGTAATTGTATTAATTTTCAAACGTTAGATAAAATGTGAAAATCTGCACCATAATCTGAATTAAATCAGCCAGTTATGAGTTATGATTGATGATGTTAATTCTGATTTTTTAATCAATCATCTTTAAAGAGAATTACTTGAAGTAATTATGATGGTTGACAGATTCTAACTGACTTGATATGATCTTACGTAACTTGTTCTTATCTATGACTTTGATTTGTGCTTGACCAACCATTTTTTTATTTAACTTAATCTGTTTAGTCAAATTATGATGTTGATTGGTTTTTGATTACTCATGCTATAATTTTTTTAAGAAATTGTTGAAACTTTGTGAAATTGGTGAAACTTCAAGAAATTGTTTTGAAATAATGATGATGGTTTAATGACTGTTGATCCTATGGTTTCTAAATCTGACACTTTGATATTTGTTTGATGGTTAACACGACTTCAAAGTCAAGAAAATTTCGTTTAAAAATTGTTGACAATAATTCTGAGATAGTTTGTTGAAATTTCACAATCTGGTCTATGACATCCAACGAGTGAATATTGAGTGAAATTTAAAGTCAGATGCAGATCACACTGGTAATATAGTTGATAGAAAAATTACTAGTGGAATGTGATTATTTTTCGAGACATTCATTTGCTGCATCATTTTTCAAAGAAAATATCTGCATATCTTTCACTTGGAATAATTTCTACTTTAGCAGAAATTTTTTCTTAAAATCCCCTTCTATAAAATAATTTCTGTTGACCTTGTATCAGATTAGTTATTTAAGAAAATTTGATAACTATTTTTGAAATTGATTACCTGATCTGACCCCCTAATAATTATCAAAGATAGATAGTGATTGAAAATAAGATGAGTGTTGATATTAATCATATATTATGACTTGAGAAAGTATAATTAGAAAATTCCTTTAGAAATTTAAACAAGAGTTATAAAAACTTTTTGTTGATAAAATATTCCATGATCATTTCTATTTCTATCATTTTTCTATCAACCATCACTCATCAACAATCAATATAGTATGTCAATATGTGGTAGTTTAAACGGGAAATCATTTGTGCTTCATTTTTATTATATTTCTAACAATAAATAATAATATCCAAAATATTCACTCTCATTTAAAAGTCCTCACGGTTATGCATGGGTGAATTACTTGGATTTTTGATTATGTGTTTCCATGCTCATTTAAAAGTCCTCACGGTTATTCATGTATGGTACGCATATCAAAATTAATTAATTAAATACACAAGTCGATTCTAATCCCATTTAAAAGTCCTCACGGTTATGCGTGGTTAGAAGATACTTAAATTCATTTTTTTTTAATTTTGGAATACTAATAATCTCATTTAAAAGTCCTAACGGTTATGCATGGTTAGTAGATGTTCAAATTCCTGATATAAATATACCACAAATAGACACAACTATATGGTTTTATTTGAAAATCATTCGTATCATTCTAAAGTGGAATATGCGTCAATTAAAGTATTTATGATTTTTTGTTTGATTTTCTTATTGAAATTAATATTTACACTCGATTGAGTTTTAATATAGTATTAATGTCTATCACTATATCTCTATTTTTCTATTACTATTATTCTTTTGCTGATAACAAAAGAGGGAGAGAAAAGTTGAGAATTTGAAAATAAAGGTCAAAGATTTTCTAATTGCATCAAGGCTCATTTGAATTCTTTTTTCTCATGCATATATGTAGGAGGAGTATTGTGTAGAAAGAGAGCATTTAAATAGGGGGAGCAAACTGAATAATCAAATACATTTAATATAGTCAAAATCTTAAATATATGTTTGTTATCATCAAAAGGGGGAGATTGTGGAATATGCATGTATATGCTTTTTGTTTGATGATAATAAACATATATACATTCATTTAAATGTATTTGATATTGTACTATTTTATTTTCACAGATTAAATAGATATTTGCTGAATAAAATAAATAACACAGAATTGGAATTGAAATGAATATTTTATTAAAACAAATATTTATTACAATTTTGATAGTACAATTTCAAGCTCTCACTATAACTATACAATTTCAGTCACAATACAATTACATCACATTTTTCATAGTTACATCAGTTCCTCACTACATATCACTCATACTCGTATTTATCCTCAACTTCATTCCAATGTGAATCCAGCATCTTAGCAATATGCAAAAATATACATTGACGCAGTAAAATTGAAAAGGAATTGTTTTTGCAGTATAAAACAAAAATGTGTTTTTTAAAATATTATTTGCCTTAGTTATTTGGGTTGTTCGTCATCATTTATATTTGAATTCATCACACACGAACAATGTGACATGCACAGTGTATCACTGTACATGCCACAAGACCGTGCACACCGATATATGTATATACACTCGATATATTTACAGGGACAAGTGAGCACAGGTCAAACCCAAATATAGGATTCAACTCAAATGCAATAAAATGATGTCACGTCTTTCAGCACAAGGTCAAATCCAAACCGGATTCAACTGAAGTGTAATTCGAAAATCAAATTCGAATACAATCAAGTGGTCAAGACAGTCTACACAAATTCAAGGAGGCACCAAAAACAAAATGCAAAGGTCAAGCCATTGTTGCCATGACTCAACTCAAATGCAAAGTCTCGACCAAAATCAAAATATTCAACACAGGAGCATATATGTCAACCAGAAATGGACTTAAAGCAAAAATACCGACTGCATGTAAAAGTCAGAGAGATGTACACATGAAAATGAAATGCAACAAGTTCAAGATGATCAGCTACAACTCAATACAAACCAGATCCAAGTTCAAGCAAGTGGCACAAGAAAAAGACAAGTAGAATGTACATGAACACAATGCAAACCAGAAAGAAGTTTCAGTCTACACAAAATACAAGACTCGACCAAGGCTACAAATGCAAAAGTGCAGACGTGAATGGACAGTTCAAGTATACAAGAGAAGCCATACGCAGTAAACAACATGATGAAAACTATAGGCCAGTGCACAAACCAAATGAACTCGACCAGTGAACAAGACTGCAACACTCAATGGAACAGTGACATGCACAGCATACATATGGTTGCAGTGAAGACAGAACTCGAGGCTACAACCTAGACAATAAATGCAGTAACAATACACACATGTACTCAAGGCAACATACACAAACCAACACACATAACCACAGTAGTTTGAAACTGCACAAGTGAATCAAGATACCAAACTCAAGTCAGCGTATAAGCATATGGAATCAATCAAATTACCACAGCATATCAAGCATACGAGTTCAATACCCAGTCAAGCAACTGAGTTGCTACAGAAATGAACAATCATACCAAAGTCAAAGCCATAATAGCCAGATGATAAGAATCAACTGGTCAAAGTCATGAAACAGCAAGTAAAATGTTAACAGGTCGAAAGGGCTATCAGGGATGTACACAAATGGCCAGAGTCGAAGCACAGGGATGTAAGCAACAGTCAATCGCAGTCAAAAAGGCCAAAGTCAACCACGATTAAGTTTAAAGTCAAGACCGAAGAATTTCATAAAACCAAAAATGCCAGCAAAGCCGAAGAACGCAACCAAGTCAGAAATATCGCAGTCTCAAAATCAACATCGTGTTATCCAAGTAAACATCGAATATACGAAGTGTCAAAATTGAAGAAGTCAGAGACGTCATGAACAACATATCAAGGTCAAGCCGTGGTCATCACGAAATGAAGCCGTGATCATCAAGTAAACAAATATACGCATTTGAACGAGTCAGTGCAAATCATCATCATTCAAGTGAAATCGAACGGCAAGCAAAAGTGATTGACAAAATCAAATAACTATCAGACGAACGAAAAACAAGGAGATAGAATCCTATATAAACCCATCATCATTGGCAATTAAATCCATTCGAGTTCGAGCAAAACAGAGAATAAGTAATAATTCATCTCGAATCAAATCAAGTATCGAGTTCAATCAAGCAATAACCAGAAAAGCAAAAGGAAATCACATACTAGTATCACATACGAACTCGAGAGGAGGAGCCGCAAGCATCAACATCAAATTCGACAGAGCGGCACTTCTAATTTTTTGCAAGCCCTAATTTTCAGTACGAAGAAATAATCGAAGTCGAACAAAGCCGCAATTTGTCAAAAGATCGAAGTCGAACAAAGTCGCAAATTATCAGAGGATCGAAGTCGATCAAAGCTGCAAATTAGCAGAGGATCGAAGTCGATCAAAGCTGCAAATTGTCAGAAGATCGAAGTCGAGCAAAGCCCAGACAGTCGAAGCCCTAATTCTTGAATTCTCGAAATCAATCAGCAGACATTATTCACGAGATTAAACAAGGAAACGGGCCGACATCTAATAAAATAAAAGGGCCACTTTTTCTTGTTTAAGTGATAATAGCTTGAGTTATTATATTAATTAGGCTTGATTATCTTTTTAAATTAGGGTGGTTTTTAATTTGTTTTTACTTTCTGTTTTTTAAAGTCAAAACTTTGGTAAATCACCACCTAAAGGTTAGGTAGTGTCAGATTGTCTAGTTAGGGTTAGTTCAGTGAGTAGGGTGTGCGAGTTTACGAAACTCTATAGGCGGAGCAGGGTGTGCGAGTCTATTAGAGTGTTTGTAAGCGGAAGACTGTTTAATTCTAATAGAAATCTGGGAATGCAGCAGTAGGCAGGGTTTGCCGAAGCTGGGTAAATTTTGTGTGTGATTTACTTTTCAGCATATTTATTTCTCTGCAGTTGGTTTTGTATTTAATTGTTTAAATTCGAGAAAATTTGCTATAACCCTATTCACCCCCCTCTAGGGTTAATCTAGATCCTACAAGTGGTATCAAAGCCTGGTATTTTTTACTTTAACTCTAGAGTCATGAATCCACCAAATAATGCTTTTTCCGAGGGGCAATCTATTGTTAGGCCACCAATGTTTAATGGGAATGATTATGCTTATTGGAAAGTTAGGATGGGTATTTATCTTAGTTCTGTTGATTATGATGTTTGGGATATTATTGAAACTGGCTATAAAGCTCCCACTATAACTGTTGGTGATACTGAGATTCCTAAACCTAAGGATAGGTGGGACGCTAATGATAAGAAATTAAAAACTACAAATGCTAAAGCCATGAATGCTTTGATCTGTGCTCTTGATAAGAATGAATTTAATAGAATTTCTCATTGTACAACTGCGCAGGAAATTTGGCATACCTTGGAGGTGACACATGAAGGAACTTCTCAAGTCAAGGAGTCTCGTCTAGCCCTATTCAGCAATGAATACGAGAACTTTGTGATGGACAAAGGCGAGAGCATAAAGGACATGTTTGGACGCTTTTCAACTTTGGTGTACAATGCTAGAGCACTTGGGAAGGTATTCACTGAGGTAGAGCTTGTGAGGAAGGTGCTACGAGTCTTACCAATGAACTTTGAGGCAAAAGTCACAACAATACAAGAATCGAAAGATCTGAGTAAACTAAGCATGGAGGAGTTGATTGGCAACTTGATGACATATGAGCTTGAGCTAAAAACAAAGGAGGAACGCAACAACTCCGAATCAAAGAAGAAGACGATTGCCTTAAAGAGCAAAGAAGAGAGCAATGAAGAAGAAGAAGATCCAATTGAAGAGCTTGCAATGGCTGTCAATAATCTTAGAAAATGGTCAAGATTCGAGCCACGCAAGAAGAAAACAAATGGTAATAGGTCAAAAGATTCTGACAATTCTGATAATGAATTAACTTTCTATAACTGCAATAAGCCTGGCCACTTCAAACAAAACTGTCCACTTCTCAAAAACAACAACGGAAAGAAAAAGAAGAAGAAGGCCTTTGCAGCGACTTGGGATGATGAAGAAGGAGAGGAAGTTTCGAATAATAGCTCATAGGAGGCTAATTTGTGTCTTATGACAAAATCAGATTCAGAAGCAAGCTCGGAGGAATCTAGCGAGGTAAGTAACTATTCTTATAAAGAACTTGTTTTGATGTGCTGTGATTTTACTAAAACAATTGATACTCTTGATTCTAAAATTGAAAAACTAAAATCTGATAGGAGAGAACTTGTCCGTGAAAATTCTAGGTTAGAAACTGAACTTGAAAATATTCAAAACCTAGACTGTAAAAAATGTAAAATTTTAGATTCAGAATTATCAAAACTTAAGAATAACTTTGAGAATCTTGAAAAAGAAAACTTGAGTCTTAAGGAAACCATTGACACTAGGAGAAAGGATTTTATAAATAGATGCACCTCACTTGTGACTGAAAACACAACACTAAAAACCAAAGTCCAAAATCTTGAGAAAACTCTGAATAACTTTTCAAGGGAAGAAAAATCATTCAACATGTTATTGGGAAATCAATTTTTTGCTAACAACAGAAAAGGACTAGGTTTTGGGAAAAACAAGTTGATGATAATGCAAAAGGTAAGAGTGTCTTTGCTAGATGTGAAATAATTGGTCATCGTGTTGAAAATTGTAGTCATAGGAACAAGAACACAAAATTTATACAAGTTTGGGCTCCTAAGAATTCTACAAACAAATTTCATGTCTATTGGAACAAGAATAAAAGGACAAAACAAGCCGCAAGCATCAACATCAAATTCGACAGAGCGACACTTCTAATTTTTTGCAAGCCCTAATTTTCATTACGAAGAAATAATCGAAGTCGAACAAAGCCGCAATTTGTCAGAAGATCAAAGTCGAACAAAGTCGCAAATTATCAGAGGATCAAAGTCGATCAAAGCTGCAAATTAGCAGAGGATCGAAGTCGATCAAAGCTGCAAATTGTCAGAAGATCGAAGTCGAGCAAAGCCCAGACAGTCGAAGCCCTAATTCTTGAATTCTCGAAATCAATCAGCAGACATTATTCACGAGATTAAACAAGGAAACGGGCCGACATCTAATAAAATAAAAGGGCCACTTTTTCTTGTTTAAGTGATAATAGCTTGAGTTATTATATTAATTAGGCTTGATTATCTTTTTAAATTAGGGTTGTTTTTAATTTGTTTTTACTTTCTGTTTTTAAAAGTCAAAACTTTGGTAAATCACCACCTAAAGGTTAGGTAGTGTCAGATTGTCTAGTTAGGGTTAGTTCAGTGAGCAGGGTGTGCGAGTTTACGAAACTCTATAGGCGGAGCAGGGTGTGCGAGTCTGTTAGAGTGTTTGTAAGCGGAAGACTGTTTAATTCTAATAGAAATCTGGGAATGCAGCAGTAGGCAGGGTTTGCCGAAGCTGGGTAAATTTTGTGTGTGATTTACTTTTCAGCATATTTATTTCTCTGCAGTTGGTTTTGTGTTTAATTGTTTAAATTCGAGAAAATTTGCTATAACCCTATTCACCCCCCTCTAGGGTTAATCTAGATCCTACAGTTAGTATATGTATATATATTTATATGTATTCATACCTAAGTATATAAAGTTTAAAATAAAAATATAAATGTCACATCATTAGAAACATTTTGGCAACTAAGTACAAAACATGTTTAAACATGTTTTCTCATGAAGTAAAGGGAGGGGGACCAAATGGAGGCATGAGTACATGAGGTGGAAGAGGCTAGGTGAAGTGGTAAGAGGGTAGTGGAGGGTAAAGGATAAGGGCATTTAGGTAATTCACTTTGTTCTCTTGCTTATAAATACCCCTTTCACTTCTTCAATTTCACCTCTTTTACTTCTGCTGTATGTTTCTCATAACTTAATCAAATAGAGCATTTCTTTTGTTCAAACCGTAGAAAACTCCAGTGGCTACAACGTTTATTTATACCACTTCTTCTAATTTTGAGCTTAACCATGTCCAAATCTCATTTTTTTTATAGAGCATTTTCGGACCCAGAATTTCAGGTCGCAAAGTGGTCCTTTTTCTTTTGACCATACCTTCTTCAAAACTAATCAAAATTGAGTAATTCTTTTTCTGAAATTGTAGAAAAAAGAAATTTCTAAAACTTTCCTCTTTACCATATTTTCAAAATCCGGGAGTAAATAGTTGAAAAACTAGTTGGGAAATGACCTATTTTCGGGTTCATTTTTGAGAGTTCGATGATTATCCAAAGTCATTCCACCTTATCAAAACAAGTTTCACTCCCTTCTTCTTTCAAGGACGTGCCTACTCAGTGTATTAAGGGTCCAAGACTCCATCTTTTGCTTAGAAATGGAAGTGCTAGGTCATACCCTAAGTTAGCGGGAGTTTGGATAGCGTTTCGATAAGTAAAACTGCAACTTCTTAAACTCCTACAGATCTTGTTTCGCAAGCGAATCCAAATTGCCTCCACTTTTCAATTTTTGACATAGGTATGTCAAAATTCTATTACTTGTAATAATTTAGTGACAAGTTGATAGGATCTCGTTCTCATTTGCATGATTCAGGTCGTAGTGGTTTGATCCGTCATAACAGAGGGGGAAATAGCGTCGATCGGGTCGAGCTGTTTATGTTGGTGTGATGGTTACGGTGGAGTTTGTGTTTCAAAATGGAAGACGATGTCAATTTTTTTAGAGAGGTGATGGAGCATTAGGATCGTGGTTATACCGATTGTTTGCTTTAGTGGTTGAGGGTGGAAGATCGATTCCATCTGATCGTTCTTGGAGTTTAAAAAAGTGGATTGTTACCAATCGTTTCTAACAAAATTGATGTGGTGAAGTTGTTAGCATAAGAGAATAAAATGGAGTTCGACCGATCATTATGATGGATTGGTATTTGAAAAAATAAAGACAATTTGGACTGATCATTTTCTGGTAGAGTTTTGGCCAGTCGTTTTCTGGCAGAGCTTTGGCCGATCATTTTTTGGATCGGTGTTTGGCATCTAGAATTGAAGTGAAGTGTGAAATTAGAGTCGAAGGTTGGATTGATCATAACATTCAATATGGGATAACAATCGGTTGGGGTTGCTAGGACGATCGGTTGTAAAATGATCGTATAGAAACGATCAGTTATGGTATTGGGATAGATCAGTCGTAACATCATTAACGATCGGTTATTGGCTTAGCTTTGATGAACATACTTAAAATCCTCAAATCTTAATTAGAACACTGTGATGTTGAATGCTTGAATGGTTGTACATGAATTGCACATGAAATGGACTGCATATTTAGACGTATATGACAATTGAACAGTGGAACGAACCTGACTAATCTTCTGCATATTTATATTTGTTGCCTATTTCTTGGACAAATTTTTTAAATCTCATCCACTTTTGAACGCATAATTCAAACTTCAACATGCCAACAATTGATCCCTATGCTTAGATTGAATCTTAGCCAGTGACATAGAGAATCGGTTGAGATGGTCAGCGATGACGGTCACTCCGATCGAACCCTAGAGTCTCGTCATAGTCATAGTCTTTAATTCTGAACTATTCTTAACTATATTCCAAGACACTACACCACTTTGCACTAGCACACACTTTGCACGGGGAAATGGGTTTTTTTTTCTAATGATGATTATCTACTGAGTTTAGTAGTCATGGGTTCCAGACGTTCGGTGTAATACCCTATATTTTTGGTAACATTATTTAGGATATTTAATTAGCTAAATAAAATAAAATAATGTGTTGATTAGGGGATTGAGATTTGATTTTATTAAGGGGTAGTTGTGCCATTTAACCAAGGAATTAAAATAAGAGTTAACATGAAATGGAGGAGGGGTAAAATAGAAAAGAGGCCATTCTTATACCCTAAACCCTTGGTCGTTTATCCCCATACATGTTCATTTCATTTGATAAATTTTAAAACTTAAGGTCGGCCACCATTAACAAGGAAAAGCTAAGGAAGAAGCTGGTTCAAATCAAATCCATTCACATCTCAATCTCTTTATTCTCTAAAGCTAAGGTGAATAATGTTTACGTCTCATATTTGTTTTGTTTTCGGTTTTAAGATGAAATCCAAAATAATTTGCATTGATTTTCCATGTTTTGGAATGATGGAATGATTATATATACTTCTTGATGATTTATGGTTGTTCACGTTGATTTTATGATATGTTTTAAGGTGAAAACCCTATTAAATGACATCCAAATGCCTTGCAAATTTTTATATAGACCAGAAATATTATTTTGGAGATGGGTTTCAATTTCAGAATTTCAGAATTTATGTGGAATTTATATAAATTTTCTAGTGAAGAAAATGTTATTTTGGATTATAAATTATTTACGGTTAAATAATAATCGATTTGGATCTGAAATTTTTATATATTGGAAAACATATTAAAAGAGATTTTTTGGAATTTTTGTAGAATTTTCCTAAGTGGTTTAATGGGTATATAAAATTATTTAAGGTATGAGACTTAAATGTTTTATATATTTATAAAAGGAAAATGGGTTTTTTGTAAATAAATTTAAATTGTTAATTCTGGAAAGTTGGTAGTACTTTTAGAAAAGAGAAACTTGCAACCAATCACAATTTGACAAACAAGGCAGGTTAGGTACAAAGAAATAGTTTAAAAGGACTAATCTACATGTTTTTCACTGTTTCGATGCTTTCGGCACCAGATTCCACCTCCTTATCTTCACCTCCGTCTCTGTCGAAACCAATGCACATGGTATCAGTTAACTGGTACATAGTGAATTGGATATAGGTGGAAGGTATAGGGTTGAAACCAGGAGTTTCGAAGATATTGAGGCACTACTTTGCTTTTAAATGAAAATGCGCCCGCTTGCTTTCGACAAAGTAGCTTTCGACTTGGTTAGCTTTCGACCAAGTCAAATGGTTTTGAAAGGGCGTTTTGCTTTTTAAAACTTGGCCACTTCTCCAAAGCTTTCAAAGGGGTGGTTTCGACACCATAAATTCTTTACTAAAAGGATGCTTTCGACTTTAATGGGTTTTTGATCCTTTTTCTCTACTTGAAGGCAAAATCCAAATGGTTTCGATCGAGATGATTTTCAAAGGTTTCGAAGGAGTAAATTTTCGAACGATTTCGAAAGGTTTCCACATGTTTTAAATTAAACCCAAGTGCTTTCGAAAGGTAGGTTTTGGCGCCTTCGAAAGGTTTTAATGAATGGTTTCGAAGGGGTGGCTCCCCAGGGTTTCGAAAGGGTTGTAAGGAAAGGTTTTTCCTATGTTTTCGAAAGGCAATATTTAAAGGTTTTAAAAGAAGGATGTCTAGGATTTTAAAGCTTTCGAAGGGAAGGTTTTTGTGGTTTCGAAAGGAAGAATTTAAATGGTTTCGAAAGGAAAGATTTGGCCTTTCAGCCTAGGTTAAGTAAAGGGTTTTACTTGGTTTCGAAAGGGTTACTTTTAAGGGTTTCGAATGGGTTGTTTAAAAGTTTTAAACAAAGGTTTCGAATGTATTAACTAGGCAATATAGCCTTAGTGTTTTCAAGTTAAAAAGGATTTTAACTTGTTTTGGAAGGATAGCTAATCCTCATTAGAATTCATCAACATTATTTTGAGTAAAGTATATGTAACATGGCAAAATAGCTTAGAGTAAACTAAGCTAAAAATATATTTTTCTTGTATAAGTATGATTTAAAAGGTTAAATCATTTTGAAAAGGTTTTCAAGGAAAAAGATGAAGGGTAGTTAACACTAAGAAAATGATTTGGACAAGTAGTCTATATTAATTCGGGAAGTTAGTCCAGTTTGCGGACAGTTAGTCCAGTTTTTAAGCAGTCAGCCCAGTTTTCGGACAGATAGACCATTTACTACTTGTGGACAGATAGTCCATTAGTCACCAGATTATAGCTTAACAGACTTAGCTATTATTATCATTATTATATCAGTTTGATTAACCAGTTTGATTGTAGGAAAAGACTTGCAAAATATATGTTTTGAAAAGGATATTAGTGAGGGGATGATGCAGCGCAGAATGTTAAAGGCATAGGTCGTTCACGACCTAAGGAGTTTGTAGGTCGTTCACGACCTAACAAGGTACAAGTAATGAACAAGTCACGACTTAACGAGCTCCGATCTAATGGAATACGACCTAGTGATGAAGAACGAGCTAACTGTGCCGAGTTACGACCTAAGGAGGCATATGAGCAGGAGCTACGACTTAACTGGAAACCAGGGGAAGGCGTTAACTCGAGTTTACGACCTAAGGGGAAAGTCTTGGATCGTCTACGACCTAACGGGTCAGAAGGAAAGGCGCTACGACTTAACAAAAGCTTAAGTCGCTCAGAGTTTATAAGTCGTCCACGACTTACGAAGAAGGACAGAGAAGGAGTGGTTCGAATCGAGAAGGAAGTGTTAAGTCGGTTACGACTTAAGGAAGAAATTAAGTCGGAAGCGAGTTACGACTTAGTTAAGTCGCACAGTTTAAAAGCAAACCCGCTTAAGTCGCGTGAAGATGGAAACCATTGATTCTTCTACCGAGTTAATCTCTGCCTTTGATTTCCTTAAGACGTTGATCTGGAATGCCGCAGGTTTTTGAGTCGCTGAAGCTCTGGATGCCGTTGAATCTTATGCCGAGTTAATCTAAACCATTGATTCTTAAGTCGCAGGAAGATGCTGTTGTGTTGCTTTGATAGGTCGTCATCTGTTAACTCGCGGCATTGTTAAGTCGCTATGTACTAATGTGTTGTTTGTTGTAGTTGTTATTTTGTATATCTTGCTAAGTCGTTTTGTATAAGTCGTAAGTCGTGACATTTGCATTGTAAACTGATAAGTCGTGTACGACTTATGTTGAGTCGTAGGTCGTAGGTGATGAGTCGAAAACGACTTAAGACTTATGTAATTTTCTGGATATGTGTTGTAGCCTATAAATAGGAAAGTTGAGTCATTTGTAAAAGGTTGTTGATTTTTGAATAAAATTCTCTTTTGATTGCTGTGTGCTTTCAACTAAATTGGTAGTTGAGTGTAATCTCCTATCTCCTCTTTCGGTTAATCGAGTGCGCTCGATTCAACGATTGTAGAAGCCGATTCGCGGAATCAAGTGCGCTTGATCAACACTTGAAGAATTGAAGATCTTTGAACCCGGTATCGTGCGTGATCAATGAGTTCGGGATAGCTAGAATTCGGTATCTTCGGATCAACGAATTTGGGCATTTCAGTATCTTCCAATCCACCGATTACTACTTTCACCGATCGAAGATTGTTTTGTTTAATCCGCTGCGTCAGTTTTGGTATCAGAGCTTGTTCTAGCCAATCATAGCTAGATCGAGACTTGGAGCCTAATCAGTTTGGAGTTTTGAAGAGATCAAGTGATAGCCGAGCTTGAAGTGAGAAGCCGAGCTAAGTAGAAGAGTGGGAGATCAAATTTGCATTATTTGGAGAAGTTGTGTTCATCGTGTTCATCGCAAAGTAGCAACAAAGTGGGAGTTTTCGATCCATTTCAATTTGGATCAAAGTTCGAATTGTGTTTGAATTTGAAGTGTTTGTAAAGTTTTCAAGTATGCCGCCGAGGAGAGCTAATCGTCACCAAAACGTAGAAGCTTTGTATCGAAGAGAAGAAGCTGATGAGATGGAGCAAAGAATCAATGAAAACTTTAGTGAAAAGCTTAATGAAGGGATTGGACGATTAGAAAAGATGATGTTAGAAATGAATCAAAATCGGAGAAGGGTTTCACCTGAATCTAACCATGGGGGAAGTAGAGTCTCACCGCAATCCAATCGAGAAAGAAGTGTTGACAATGATCAAAGGCGTGGGAGGAACGTGGATGATCGAGAACGGAGGAATGTAGATAGAAGGGATGATGGTGGACGATGTGATGGTAGTAGAGATGTGGGTGGACGAGATAGACAACGATATACATCTGATTTTGAAGAGGAGTATGATGGTGGTAGTGTTCGAGGACAAGGACGAGGACAAGGAAGAAATCACTCTGAGTATGATCACAAATGGGAGTCGGGGATGAAGACTGAAATTCCTGAATTCAAAGGTGGTATGCAAGCGGAGGAGTTTCTAGATTGGGTAGCTAATGTTGAAGAGATTTTTGACTTCAAGGAAGTTCCAGAACAGCGTAGAGTGAAGTTGGTTGCTACGAGGTTGAGGGGTAGAGCTTTGGCGTGGTGGCAGCAAACCAAACTTACACGTGATCGAATGGGGAAGTCAAAGATTGAATCTTGGGAGAAGATGAAGAAATTGATGAAAGTGACATTCTTACCTTATAATTATCAATCGCTTATGTATCAGAGGTTGCAAAACTTGAGACAAGGAACGAAATCTGTGAATGACTATGCTGATGAATTTTATCAACTGATTGCAAGGAACGATATTATGGAGACAGAAGAACAGTTAACAGCCAGATTTGTTGGAGGATTGCGAATGCAGATTCAGGATATGGTTAACATGTTTGATCCCAGATCTGTAGCGGAAGCACACCAGAAAGCGTTGGCTTGGGAGAAACAGGGAAGACGAGGAGGAGGTGTGTTTACAAATTCCAACAATCCAGTGAAGGGAGTTAGTGGGAGTTCTAATGTTTCTAAACCTATCAGTAGACCAGTAGTGAAGGAGGCTGAGAAGACAAAGGTTAACAACGGTTTCAAATGTTACAATTGTCAGGAATTTGGTCACAAAAGTAGCGAATGTCCAAAGCCAAAGAAGAGAGCTATGATAGCGGAGGATGAGGATGAGGATGAAGAAGCTGAATGTTCCAATTCACTACCTGATAAGGAGGAAGAAGAAGTGTCGGGAGACGAAGGTTATAATCTAATGATGAAGAGGTCCTGTTTAACACCAAAGCAAGAGGAGAATTGTAGTTGGTTAAGAATCAATATTTTTCAGTCAACATGTACCATTCTAGGGAAGGTTTGCAAATTTGTTATTGATGCTGGAAGATGTGATAATATAATTTCGTCAGAAGCTGTGAGGAAATTGGCATTGAAGACTGAGAAACATCCGAAACCGTACAAGCTAGCTTGGTTGAGGAAAGGCGGGGAGGTGAAGGTTGGACGAAGGGCGTGTGTGAAGTTTTCAATTGGGAAGAAATATAAAGATGAAATCTGGTGCGATGTGGTAGATATGGATGTCTGTCATTTGTTGCTGGGGAGACCGTGGCAGTATGATAGGGCGGTGCAACATGATGGGCGTACCAACAGTTACAGTTTCATGTTTGAAGGCACGAAGATTACTCTCGTTCCCAAGAAGCGTCAACAGGAAGAAAACAAACTGGAGGAGATTGAAGAGCTGAAAACTTTATTATCTTTGAAGGAGTTTGTTAAGGAGGTTGAGGAAGAGCCTGAAGTATTTTTATTGATTGGGCGTGAGAGCAGAGAAGAGGTTGAAATTCCGGAAGAAGCAAAGCCAGTTTTGAAAGAATTTGACGATGTATTTCCAGAGGAGTTACCAACAGAATTGCCACCGTTGAGGGATATACAACATCAGATAGATCTTGTTCCAGGTGCTGTGTTGCCACACAGACCACATTATCGAATGAGTCCGAAGGAACATGAAGAGTTGCGGAGGCAAGTGGAAGAATTGCTTGAACAAGGGCGAGTGCAGGAGAGTTTAAGTCCTTGTGCTGTACCAGCTTTATTGGTACCCAAAAAGGATGGAACGTGGAGGATGTGCACTGACAGTCGAGCATTGAATAAGATTACTGTGAGATATAGATTTCCGATGCCGAGGCTTGATGATTTATTGGATCAGATCAGTGGATCCGTAATCTTTTCTAAGATTGATTTGAAGAGCGGTTATCATCAGATTCGCATTAGACCAGGGGATGAATGGAAGACAGCATTCAAGACGAGGGAAGGATTGTATGAATGGCTGGTAATGCCGTTTGGTCTATCGAATGCACCGAGTACATTCATGAGGGTGATGAATCAAATTTTCAGACCGTACATTGGAAAATTTGTGGTGGTTTACTTTGATGATATTCTAATCTACAATGCTAGTACAGAAGAGCATGTTCAACATTTGAAGAAAGTGTTAATTATTCTTCGTGAAGAACAATTCTATGCTGCTACAAAGAAGTGTGTTTTTATGGCGAAGAGTGTTTTATTTCTGGGATATGTTGTTTCGAAGGAAGGTATACAGGTGGACCAGAGTAAAGTTGAGGCGATCAGAGATTGGCCACATCCCAAGACGATAACGGAAGTTCGTAGTTTTCACGGGTTGGCTTCATTTTATCGAAGGTTCATTCCACACTTTAGTAGTGTGATGGCACCTGTTACAGATTGTATGAAGGGTAAACAGTTTGCATGGACGGAGGAAGCCGAGGTTGCTTTTGAGCGAATCAAAGAACTCTTGACGTCTGCACCAATTCTAATATTACCAGATTTTCAGTTAGTGTTTGAATTACATACTGACGCGTCAAAGGTTGGGATTGGAGGAGTGTTGAGTCAAAGGGGTCGTCCTATTGCCTATTTCAGTGAGAAGTTGACAGGAGCAAAGATGCGATACAGTACATATGATGTGGAGTTTTATGCGGTTGTGCAAGCTATTAAACACTGGAGACATTATCTATTCCAGAAAGAGTTTGTTCTGTATACTGATCATGAAGCGTTGAAGCATTTACAAGGGCAAGACAAGATTTCAGCGAGACATGCATCGTGGATTGCATATCTGCAACAGTTTACTTTTGTTGTTAAACACAAATCGGGAGTGACAAATCGTGTGGCTGATGCTTTGAGTAGAAGGAATCATTTGCTAACAACATTGAAGGTTGAAGTGACGGGGTTTGATATGTTGCCAGAATTATTTGTCGATGATCCTTACTTTGCCAAGTTTGTTGATAAAGTCAAGGAGGGAAAGACGGATGAGTTTGTAATGGTGGATGGGTTTCTTTTTAAAGGAAATCGATTATGCATACCGGAGGGTAGTTTGAGAATGAAAATTGTGAAGGAGTTACATGAGGAAGGACATGTTGGGAGAGACCGTACATTGCAATTAATTTCGCAATCTTACTTTTGGCCATCGATGAGGAAAGAGGTGGAGAGGTTTGTGGAGCGATGTCATATCTATCAGGTTTCGAAAGAAACTGCGACTAATGCTGGTTTATATATGCCGCTACCTGTACCAACTAAACCATGGGTTGATGTGAGTATGGACTTCGTGTTGGGGTTGCCGAGAACACAGCGTGGTAATGATTCCATTTATGTGGTAGTGGATCGATTTTCGAAAATGGCACATTTTATTGCTTGTAAGAAGACGGCGGATGCTGTTCATGTTGCTCAATTGTTTTTCAAGGAGATCTATGACTTCATGGATTGCCAGAATCTATTGTATCGGATAGAGATACTCGATTTCTGAGTCACTTTTGGTTGAGTTTGTGGAAAATGGTGGGAACGAAGTTGAATTTTAGCAG
Source organism: Allium fistulosum (assembly GCA_030737815.1). NCBI lineage: Eukaryota > Viridiplantae > Streptophyta > Magnoliopsida > Asparagales > Amaryllidaceae > Allium > Allium fistulosum. Next base: position 940,158,091 of record CM060908.1, on the reverse strand, counting down.
CGCGTATCATCCGCAAACAGATGGACAGACCGAAGTTGTTAACAGATCATTAGGAAATTTGCTGAGATGTCTTGTACAAGACAATTTGAGGAGTTGGGATGTGAAGTTATGCCAGGCAGAGTTTGCCCATAATCATGCCATAAATCGAAGTACTGGGTTCAGTCCTTTCCAGATTGTTTATTCGAGCTTACCAAAAGGACCATTGGATTTAACGGTAATACCACACTCGAAGAGGACAATTAAGAAAGCCGCTGATTTTGTTGATGGATTAGCGGAATGTCATAAAATCGTTCAGGAACGATTGGAGAAAGCAAATGAGAAGTATAAACAATCTGCAGATTTGAAACGAAGGAGTGTTGAATTTCATGAAGGAGATTTGGTTTACGCGATATTGACAAAAGATCGTTTTCCGGTGGGAACGTATAACAAATTGAAGGCGCGGAAAATTGGTCCTGTGGAAGTTGTGAAACAGATTAATGAAAATGCTTATAAATTGAAGTTACCGGAGAATGTGTACACTTCTGATGTGTTTAATGTTAAACATCTCATACCATACCACGGGGATGAACTCATAGTGGAAGAGGATGGTGCAAATTCGAGGTCGAATATTTCTCAACCTGGGGAGGATGATGCAGCGCAGAATGTTAAAGGCACAGGTCGTTCATGACCTAAGGAGTTTGTAGGTCATTCACGACCTAACAAGGTAGAAGTAATGAACGAGTCACGACTTAACGAGCTCCGATCTAATGGAATACGACCTAGTGATGAAGAACGAGCTAACTGTGCCGAGTTACGACCTAAGGAGGCATATGAGCAGGAGCTATGACTTAACTAGAAACCAGTGGAAGGCGTTAACTCGAGTTTACGACCTAAGGGGAAAGTCTTGGATCGTCTACGACCTAACGGGTCAGAAGGAAAGGCGCTACGACTTAACAAAAGCTTAAGTCGCTCAGAGTTTATAAGTCGTCCACGACTTACGAAGAAGGACAGAGAAGGAGTGGTTTGAATCGAGAAGGAAGTGTTAAGTCGGTTACGACTTAAGGAAGAAGTTAAGTCGGAAGCGAGTTACGACTTAGTTAAGTCGCACAGTTTAAAAGAAAACCCGCTTAAGTCGCGTGAAGATGGAAACCGTTGATTCTTCTACCGAGTTAATCTCTGCCTTTGATTTCCTTAAGACGTTGATCTGGAATGCCGCAGGTTTTTGAGTCGCTGAAGCTCTGGATGCCGTTGAATCTTATGCCGAGTTAATCTAAACCATTGATTCTTAAGTCGCAGGAAGATGCTGTTGTGTTGCTTTGATAGGTCGTCATCTGTTAACTCGCGGCATTGTTAAGTCGCTATGTGTTGTAGTTGTTATTTTGTATATCTTGCTAAGTCGTTTTGTATAAGTCGTAAGTCGTGACATTTGCATTGTAAACTGATAAGTCGTGTACGACTTATGTTGAGTCGTAGGTCGTAGGTGATGAGTCGGAAACGACTTAAGACTTATGTAATTTTCTGGATATGTGTTGTAGCCTATAAATAGGCAAGTTGAGTCATTTGTAAAAGGTTGTTGATTTTTGAATAAAATTCTCTTTTGATTGCTGTGTGCTTTCAACTAAATTGGTAGTTGAGTGTAATCTCCTATCTCCTCTTTCGGTTAATCGAGTGCGCTCGATTCAACGATTGTAGAAGCCGATTCGCGGAATCAAGTGCGCTTGATCAACGCTTGAAGAATTGAAGATCTTTGAACCCGGTATCGTGCGCGATCAACGAGTTCGGGATAGCTAGAATTCGGTATCTTCGGATCAACGAATTTGGGCATTTCAGTATCTTCCAATCCACCGATTACTACTTTCACCGATCGAAGATTGTCTTGTTTAATCCGCTGCGTCAGTTTAGATCGGAGCTCGTTAAGTCGTGACTCGTTCATTACTTCTACCTTGTTAGGTCGTGAACGACCGACAAACTCCTTAGGTCGTGAACGACCTATGCCTTTAACATTCTACGCTGCATCAGGGGAAACCCGTTCCGCTAAGCGGTAGGTCTCACTTAATATCAGTAAACCGAGATGTAACAGTATTATTCATACCAAGGTTTATGTCTGACTCGAAGTTTTTGTTTCCCCTTAAACTCTCGGGTGCTCAAAATTGATTTGAGTAGGCTGAGGGTTGAGGTTTACAGGTTTTAGTTTTGGCTAATACAGCTTCCAGAGATGAGCATGTGGCTGACGGATAGCTAATTAGGAGTAATAGTTTTATCTCGTTTCGATTCCGCTGTGTATATTAAGTCAGATATGACTATATTGACTCTGATCAACCAATGGGGCATCGTCATATGTCGCTCTTGGCGTATTTTTGTAATAATTATAATTAATCTTTACCTGGGAAATGATATGGGATTATGTAATTTGGATATGAATTTGTTTTGAAATGTAATCAGTAAAATGTTGTTTTTGGAAATCTACGAATTTGTTCATATTCAAGTGCTTCTGATATTATGGATACCATTAGCATTACCGTATTTTGTCACCAGAAGTTAGATGACTGCAGCATCTGCAGCGTTTAGCTTTTGGCCTCTTGATACGGGATGTTACAACTTGGTTTTAGAGCATAGGTTTATGAAAAACTTTAAAATTAAAAATGGTTTTTAAAATATAGTCCTAAGGAATTAGAGTAAGAATGGGGTATGGGATAACGCTATAGTAACGTACTTGTATTTGCTATATATAAGTATACGCTTTATCTCTAGTCTCCTATCTTTGTTTGGTTATTTTTTTGTATCTCATAAGGTTTGAATACAGATATGGATGGTAGAAGAAGAAGAGTTAACCCAAGAGGGGAGGGCACTGATGGGAATGCCAAACCTAATGTAAGGAGGACCCAAGGTCAGGCACAAGCAGAGAATGTAGGTGTTGGGGTCCCGCAAGTGGACATGGAAGCTATGTATAAGTTCTATGTGAATATGATACAAGCTGGAATTGCAGCTGGAGTGGTAAGAGGAGATGCTGTAGGGGCAAGAGTTCTAGAAGTTCTGGTAGTTAACCATTATGATAAGCTGAGCGGAGATTATGCTAAGCTTGGAGGGAAATCATTTCTGGGAACAGAGGATGCTATAGAGGTGGAAAATTGGTTGCTGCATTGTGAGAGAATCTTTGCAGATTTGGGGCTTAATGATGAGTAAAAGAGGAGGTTTGCTTCGAGACAGCTTCAGGGAGAAGCTTTGTTTTGGTGGAACAGTGCGACGGCTGGTATGGATGAGGAAACCTTGACATGGGTAGATTTCAAGGGGAGGTTCCAGGAGAGGTTCATGTCTGCAATAGCATAGTCAGCTATGATCAGAAAGTTTGTTGAATTAGAGCAGGGAGATATGTCTGTTCTAGACTACGCTAGAAAGTTCAAGGAGTTGGCCAGATATGGGTATGCTTCAGTGGATACAGTAATGCAAATGAATGTGAAGTTTATCAGGGGGTTGAAGCCTGAGTTAGAAAGGGCTACATTACCTCATATTAGAGATCCTTTTGATTTTGTAGTGGAGATGGCCTTAAGGCATGAGGAGATTCTTAATTCTCTAGAGAAGAGTAAGGCTAAGGAGGTCCAGTTGGGCAGAATCAGAAAAGGAATTTCTTTCCTAAAAAGGGTGCTCAGGAGGGTGGAGCCGCTAAGAAAGGGAAGTCTGAGATTGTTTCCTTCATGTGCGACAAGAAGGGGCATTTTGCTAATGAGTGTCGTGTTGGAAAGGCAAAGAAGGTAGCCGGGAAGAAGAATGTCAGGTGCTTCAATTGTGACTAGATTGGCCATTATAAGAACCAGTGGAAGGAGCCTACTAAGGATGGAAAGGGCAAGGTGTATGCGTTGGAGCTAGCTACTTCGAAGCCAACAGCTCAGGAGAAAGGAAAGGCAATTTTGGGAGGTACGCTTCAGATCCATGGTATGTTTGTTAGCGTTCTATTTGATACTAGTGCATCACATTCTTTTATATCTGGATGTTTGATAGATAATCTTAACCTAGAACCTACATATTTAGTTACTTTCTTACGGCTTGTGAATCCAATAGGAGGGTATGCAACTCTAGGGTTGAGATGTGACCAATTAGAGTTTGACTTGTTAGGTCATACTTTTGTTTGCTGTTTGCATGCGTTTGATTTTATGGGGTTCGGAATTATTCTTGGTATGGATTGGTTAAGTGAGTACGATGCTAGGATATTTTGCCAGGATAGGAAAATATTGCTTAGACACCCTGATTGTAGCGACCAGATTGTTTTTACCATAGAAGGTTCTAGTGGTGAGGTGAATGCTTTGTTGGGTGTTATGGAATTAGAAGATGAGCTGAATCGAGTTTTCGTGGTTAGAGAATTCACGGATGTTTTTGATCCTGTAGTTGGATTGCCATCGAACGAGCTATTGAGTTTCAGATAGATTTGGTTCCGGGAGCAGAACCAGTGAGTAGGCCGCCAAGTAGGATGACCCCTATAGAGATGAGAGAGTTGAAGGTGCAGTTGGTGGAATTGGAAGGCAAGAGCTTTATCAGGCCAAGTAGTTCCCCTTGGGGAGCAGCCGCAGTGTTTGCTAAGAAGCCGGAAGGATCGTTGAGATTATGTATCGATTATCGTAAGTTGAATGAGAGGACGGTCTAGAATCGATATCCATTGCCGAGGATTGACGATTTGTTCGATCAGTTGAGTGGAGCCAAAGTGTTTTCCCAGTTAGATTTGGCGACAGGTTCCATCAGCTCAGAGTAGGAGAGGATAGTATACCTTTGACGGCGTTTAGGACCAGATATGGGTCGTACGAATGGTTAGTTATGCCGTTCGGACTAACTAATGCACCGGCTTTCTTTGTGGATTTGATGAACCGAGTTTTCCGAGAGCACTTGGATAGGTTCATATTGTCTTTCATAGATGATATCTTGATATACTCTAAGGATGAAAGAACATGAAGTTCATCTTAGAGTGGTGCTTGAGACGCTGAGGCAGCATCAGCTGAAGGCGAAGTTTTCGAAATGTCATTTCTGGAAGAAGGAAGTGAAGTTTCTGTGTCTTGTAGTCTCATAGAAAAGGTTGTCAGTAGATCCGACTAAGATTGAAGCGGTGAATAGTTGGAAGAGACCCGAGATAGTGATGGAGATAAAGATTTTCCTTGGATTAGCTGGTTATTATCGGAGATTCATTAAGGATTTTTCGTGTATAGCAGCACCGATGACCAAGCTAACAAGAAAGGATGTGTAGTTTGTGTGGACCGATAAGTGTGAGGAAGCATTCTAGAGTTTGAAACACTTATTGACCCATACACCTGTGTTGGTTGTTACGGAAGGGAATCAGGATTTGGTGGTTTATACAGATGCATGTGGAACATGATTAGGAGCTGTGCTGATGTAGAGAGGTAAAGTGATTGCCTATGCTTCTAGACAGCTTAGACTGCATGAGGTCTGGTATCCGACGCATGATTTGGAATTGGCAGTAGTGATTTTTGCGTTGAAGGTGTGGAGACATTACTTTTGGGAGAGATTTGAGTTATATACAGATCATAAGTCGTTGAAGTATTTGTTCCCTCAGAAGGAGTTGAACATGAGATAGCAGAGGTGGTTAGAATTTATCGCTGCTTATGATTTTGGGATCGAGTACACATCGGGGAAAGGCAACAAGGTTGCAGATGCACTTAACATGAAACATCATAATGCAGTGTTGGTGATGATTGCTATGTGGAAAGATTTGGAAGCATTAGCAGATTGCAGAGTGCAGTGGAGATCTGAGGCTGGATCTAGCGGAAAAACCGTAGTGTTATCTTGTTTGGAAGTTCGACCAGTGATGATCGAAAGGATTGCTTCTAAACAATAGGAAGATCAGGCATTAGCTAAACAGACCAGGAAGTTAAGAGATGGAACCGAGAGCGATGACTTGAAAGATTTCAGTCTTGACCAGAATGGATGGTTGAGAAAGAAAGGAAGATTACGTGTTTCGAGTGTAGGAAACATAAGGAAAGAAGTCTTGGAGGAATGCCATCGTTTGAAGTTCTCTATTCATCCAGGAGGAACTAAGATGTATTAGGATATGAAGAGGAGTTTCTTCTGGGAAGGTATAAAGCGGGATATTGGCTTATGGGCAAAGCAGTGCTTGATTTGCCAACAGGCAAAGGCCGAACACTAGAAGCCAAGTGGGTTGCTTCAGCAATTAGATATTCTGGTATGGAAATGGGATTCTATTTCTATGGATTTTATTGATGGGTTCGCAGGGTCAAACAGGGGAATGATAGTATATGGGTCATAGTGGACAGACTGACCAAGAGTGCCCATTTTATTCTAGTTAAGTCAACTAGAACGGCACCTGCTTTGGCAAAGTTTTTTATGAAGAATGTTTTTAGATTGCATGGAATTCTTAGTAGCATAGTAAGTGATAGAGATTCCTTATTCACTAGCGAGTTCTGGAAGAGTCTACAGGAAGTTTTAGGAACCAAGCTCAAGATGAGTACCGCTTACCATCCGCAGACAGATGGGCAAATAGAGAGAGTTAACAGAGTTTTAGAAGATTTGTTAAGAGCTTGTGTACTAGATTTCGAAGGATCATGGGAAGATCATCTGCATTTAGTCGAGTTTTCATATAACAACAATTATCATACTAGTATTGGGATGGCGCAGCTTTGTATGGAAGGCCATGAAAATCTCCCGTATGTTAGTTAGAGACTGGGGATAGGTTGGTTCTTGGTCCAGATTTGGTTAGGGAAGCTGCATAAAAGATTGATGTCATTCGGGCTAGAATGAAGAAGGCTCGGTCTAGGCAAAAGGGTTATGTAGATAGAAGATGAAAAGATTTAGAGTTCTCAGTTGGAGATCAGGTTTTCATCAAAGTGTCAACGATGAAGGGTGTGATCAGATTTGGGAAATCAGGAAAGTTAGCACCTAGATTCGTTGGACCTTTTCCTATTATAGAAAGGATCGAGAAACTCATATAGAGTTGAGTTGCCGAACAGTTTGGTAGGAGTCCACGATGTTTTCCATGTTTCTCATCTCAAAAAGTGTGTTAGAGACCCAAAGACTACTATTGCACCGACTGTGCTAGAGGACTTAGTGGTAGAACCGGACTTGACTATAGCGAGAAAGCCAATTCGTATTGTTGCAAGAGATTAGAAGGGGCTTAGAACCAAGACGGTCAGATTAGTCAAAGTCTAGTTGAGCGACGATGACAGGGACTGTACTTGGGAGATTGAGAGCAGGATTAAAGATACTTATCCTGACTTATTTGATGGTATGTTTTACCTCTTTGATTGATTTGTTGCGTCCCTTATTATAATTTTGAGGATGAAATTCTTTAAGGAGGGGAGTCTGTAACACCCCATATTTTTGGTAACATTATTTAGGATATTTAATTAGCTAAATTAAATAAAATAATGTGTTGATTAGGGATTGAAATTTATTTTATTAAGGGGTAGCCGTGCCATTTAACTAATGAATTAAAATAAGAGTTAACATGAAATAGAGGAGGGGTAAAATAGGAAAGAGGCCATTCTTATACCCTAAACCCTTGGTCGTGTATCCCCATACATGTTCATTTAATTTAATAAATTTTAAAACTTAAGGCCGACCACCATTAACAAGGAAAAGCTAAGGAAGAAGCTAATTCAAATCAAATCCATTGACATCTCAATCTGTTAAAGCTAAGGTGAATAATGTTTACATCTCATATTTGTTTTGTTTTCAATTTTAAGATGAAATCCGAAATATTTTGCATTGATTTGCCATGTTTTTGAATGATGGAATGATTATATATACTTATTGATGATTTATGGTTGTTCATGTTGATTTTATGATATATTTTAAGGTGAAAACCCTATTAAATAACTTCTAAATACCTTGCAAATTTTTATATAGACTAGAAATATTATTTTGGAGATGGGTTTCAGTTTTCATAATTTTTTGAATTTATGTGGAATTTATATAATATTTCTAGTGAAGAAAATGTTACTTTGGATTATAAATTATTTATGGTTAAATAATAATCGATTTGGATCTGAAATATTTTATGTTGGAAAACATATTAAAAGAGATTTTCTGGAATTTTTGTAGAATCTTCCTAAGTCTTTTAATGGGTATATAAAATTATTTAAGGTATGTGACTTAAATGTTTTATATATTTATAAAAGGAGAAGGGGCTTTATGTAAATAAATTTAATTGTTAATTCTAGAAAGTCGGCAGTACTTTTAGAAAAGAGAAACTTGCAACCAGTCGTAATTTGACAAACAAGGCAGGTTAGGTACAAAGAAATAGTTTAAAAGGACTAATCTACATGTTTTTCACTGTTGCGATGCTTTGGCACAAGGTTCCGCCTCCTTATCTTCGCCTCCGTCTCTGTCGAAACCAATGCACATGTTATTAGTTAACTGGTACGTAGTGAATTGGATATAGGCGGAAGGTATAGGGTCGAAACCAGGGGTTTCGATGGAGTTAAGGCACTACTTTGCTTTTAAATGAAAATGCGCCTGCTTGCTTTTAACTAAGTAGCTTTCCACTTGGTTAGCTTTTGACCAGGTCAAATGGTTTTAAAGAAATGGTTTCGATTGGGTTGCGCTTTTGTTTCTAAATAAACGCTTTCGACTAGGTTGAAACCCCATAGCTGCCGCCTTTTTACCTTTCGACCCAGATTGGTTTCGAAATGGTTATTTTGCTTTTTGAAACTTGGCCACTTCTCCAAGCTTTCGAAGGGGTGGTTTCGACACCATCAATTCTTTACTTAGGAATGATTTCAAAAGGGTTGCTTTCGACTTTAATGGGTTTCTGATCCTTTTACTCTACTTAAAGGCAAAAGCCAAATGGTTTCGATTGAGACGATTTTCAAAGGTTTCGAAGGAGCAAATTTTTGAATGATTTCGAAAGGTTTCCACATGTTTTAAATTAAACCCAAGTGCTTTCGAAAGGTAGGTTTTGGCGCCTTTGAAAGGTTTTAATGAATGGTTTCGAAGGGGTGGTTCCCCAGGGTTTCAAAAGGGTTGAAAGGAAAGGTTTTTCCTATGTTTTCGAAAGGCAATTGTGCCGACCGCCCATGACTCCTGCACTAAACATAGGAATAGTGCGCTGAAAAGTGTGCCAGGCAGCCATGGATGATCGTCGGAGGTAAGTTAAAACAGCAGAATCTATCGTATTACTCACAGCGCATGGATAAAATACAATAGAGAATATATATAGTGAAGTTTGACAAAATAGAATCTCATCAATTAAGCTTCATAATAGTTGAATACAAACATCTGAATAGTCAATACATCAAGCCTCACTACATATCACTCAGAGAATTATACAAGCAGCGGAACATCCAGTACATATAGTAAGAAAATAATATGCAAGCCTCCAACTCGTCTTCGTCATCAGCATCGTTGGAAACTAAAAACAGCACCTGTCACCTGCTACCTAGTCTGCCCATCCCAAAATGGATGAATAGCCCAAGGTAATAAGAGTTGAACATAAAACCTTGAGTCAAACAACAGTCTTAGTAAGCGGTAAATTAACTAACAACATACCGAAAGAGCATAAAGGTAAAAGGAATAGGAATCCAACCCTCCCACTCCACCTCTTTCTACAGTGATAGCCCCCAGACACACTAAGCAGAAGTAAACATTGCAAAGCAAACATTTAAAGTAAAGCAATTATCACTCGAGTCAAGGTCAATGTTTTCCAAGTACAAACCCCTAAGGCCTAAACCAAGATCAGATAAGCACCCAGAAAATATTGCTCTTGAGACCGAATGACGATACAACCAAACATCCATGACTCTGGCTATCACTGTTATCTTTGCTTCGATACCACCGTTAATTGAATGACTGGCACATTCTGCCAGCCGTCCGTCAAGGGTTAATGGTAACCCCGGTTCTAGACAAAACTCCGCACGTCGTCGCAGCCCGTTCCTAGGACTATCGAATCTGCCCAGAGTACTCAACCACCAACTGTAGTCTTTTGGGACTATCGAATCTGCCCAACGTACTCTTGCTTTGAGCCTGCTAGAACCTTCAACAACGATGAAATCTCAGCCTTCTAGTCATCCTCCTCGACGACTATTCTCATACTAGCTCAAGTGCCTCTCGAGCCAACCATTATCCTCAAACTTGAACCATTTCACCGAGTTATCGACATGCTTGGAATGATCCCGTCTGGATTAAACCAAGGCTATCTCACATCATGCCTCGCTTCATCTCATCATAGCAAAGCCCCATCTCAACATCATCATCAAATCTATCCATATGAGCTTTATCATCCGCGTCATATGCCACGAGCAGCTTTTCTTATTCAAGAGCCTTCCCCTTTAGCTTTTGAATCATCTTCGACCAACTTGTCCAAATCAAATCATCAATCAACTAATTTATAACAATCAATCAAGTCAATCATTAATCCAAGTAATCAAGCATTCAAACATGATCTAATAAACAATTATAACAATAATAGCAATCTTGTAAATAAATAGTCTAAATCTAACAAGCATGAATCATGAGCAATATCTCTACAACTTGATGAATGAACTTGCATAGGTTAACATGTAGTAAAATGGATATCATATCATCATGAACAATAGATCTATACTTAAGTTTTAGAAAATGCATGAAATCACTATTTTTAACACACAATCAAGCCAACAATCCCATATACTCCTTTGGGTCCGTGTGAGAGATAACTACCACTCACCGAATCACCTAAACACCTTAAAAGCAACACACTTCAGATCTGGACAGTGAAGGATCTAGCTCGATTCTCCAAAATTTCCCCTTTAAACGATGAAATCTCTCTTCGATGGTTGTAGATCTTCAATCTAAGCTCTTGGATCTTCGATCTTGGATGGAAGGAAGCACAAAAATTAAAGTGGAGAAAAGAAGTGAAGAAGTGTAGAACTCGAGCTCTCAAAATGGCAGCACTTCGTCGCTTCAAAATCCGGATCCCAAAAAGTGAGGCAAGGACGTGTATTTATAGGCTGGAAATCCTTAAGTCGCTCGCTCGGTTTTAAGTCGTCCCGACCTACCGAAACCCCCACGACCTACGACCTAAAAACACCACGACTTACGACCTACCAACTCGAGCCTTCACGCAACTCAACGACCTAACACACATGCGCACGTCCTAGCGACTTAACAACAGTCGTGACTTAACACACAGCCGCGCTCCTCCTTAAGTCGTTTAGACGACTTAACAACTTACGACTCAACGACTTAACGACCTTGCGACTTAACGACTCAGGCCTATGCGCGACCTAAAACATGTGCAGCTTAACACCTACGCGACCTAACGACTTACAACTTAACACCTTTAGGTCGTCTAACGACCTAACTACACGCAGGATCACAACTACCTAAACTAAACGACCTAAGCTATCTACCTTAAGTCGCTCAGCCGACCTATCTCCTTATGTCGTTAGCTCGCCCAGTCTTCCTAGGTCGCCACTCCTATGCCGCTAACCCCTAGGTCGGTAACCTTCTTAGGTCGGTCAACTTCTTAGGTCGGTCCATTTCTTAAGTCGCTAACTTCCTATAGGTCGCTCCAATCTTCTTAAGTCGTCCCAAACTACTGTACGACCTAAGCTACTACACGACCTAAGCTTTGGTCGACTTAAACTCTGGACGACTTATCAACACTAACGACTTAAAAAAACAGTTTTACGATCTTTCGATCCGTAAAAATACGGGTCGTTACATTCTCTCCCCCTTAGGAATTTCGCCCCCGAAATTCCAAACAAACAGGAGCAATCAAAAATTATTCTGCATGCCTACCTTCCATAGCAATCAACAAACCATGCGTCCAATTACTAGCCTACCATGCAGAATTCTAAGACTAGAACAAGTTACAATGTCGTGAGATGACACGACACCTTATGGCCATACCTTGAAGAGTTCAGGATGAGCTGCCTTCATCCTCTCTTCCACCTCCCATGTACAGTCGTTAACATCATCACTCCATTGTATCTTGAGCAACCTAACTACCTTCCTCCTAAGCTGTTTCGTGTCAGTTTCCACAACACCAAGCGGCATACGAGGTCTCTTATCAACTAGGTCAACTTCAAAATCTTCACAGCTATCAGTAGAAACTACTGTATTCGAGTCGTGCACATACTTTCGTAGATACGATACATGAAAAACATTGTGCACACCCGCCATCTTTTCTGGTAACTCCAATTTGTAGGCGAGCTTTCCAATTCGCTCGATGATCGGGAATGGTCCAACAAATCTCGGAGTCAATTTTCCTTTCCTCCCGAATCGAATAACATTCTTTAGTGGAGAAACCTTCACAAAAACCATATCACCTACGTTGAATTCCAAATCCTTACGACGCTTATCGGCATAACTTTTCTGTCGGTCTTGGGCTGCTTTCATTCATTGCCGAATGATCTCTATGCAATCCGAAGTCTGTCGAATCATTTCTGGCCCAAGTATCAGCTTTTCTCCTGTTTCTAACCAACATGTCGGAGAGTTACACGGTCTTCCATACAATGCTTCATACGGTGCCATACCAATGCTTGACTGGTAACTGTTATTATATGAAAATTCCAGCAAATGAAGGTGATCTTCCCATGATCCTCCGAAATCTAAAACACATGCCCTGAGGAGATCTTCCAAAACTCGGTTGACTCTCTCGGTCTGACCATCTATTTGAGGGTGATAAGCTGTACTCAAACACAACTCGGTTCCCAAAACTTCCTGGAAGCTCTTCCAAAATCTACTAGTGAACAATGGGTCTCGATCACTCACTATACTTTTCGGAATACCATAGAATCGAACTATCCACTTAACATATAGCTCAGCCAATTTCGATGCAGTCCTAGTTGATCGAACAGGAATAAATCTTGCACTCTTAGTCAGACGATCTACGATGACCCAAATCCCTTCATTTCCCGTTCTTGTTCTAGGTAGCCCATCAATAAAATCCATCGATATTTGCTCCCACTTCCATGTAGGAACTTCTAATGGCTGAAGCAATCCACTTGGCTTCTTCTGTTCGGTATTTACCAACTGGCAGTTCATGCACTTGGAAATAAAATTTCCAACATCCTTCTTCATACCTTCCCAGTAATAGGTTCTCTTCATATCCCGATACATCTTATTTCCACCTGGATGTATTGTCAGCTTCGAGTGATGACTTTCCTTCAGAAATTCATTTCTCAATTCATCTATATCGGGAACAACTAGTCGTCCTTGCTTCCGAAGCCAACCCTCTCGATCGACCTCGAATCCTTTATCCTTTTCTGGGTCTAATCCAGATTCCAAATCATGGATAATCTTGACAAGCTTATCGTCTCGCTTTTGGCTCTCGCCAATTCTTTCCATAAGAGTCGGTCTTATCGATAAGTTTGCCAACATCTCAGGTTCCAATTCACATCTGGTCCTGAAGTCAAATCCAGCTAAATACTCGAGACTCTTCCATTCTGAAAACATGGCTCCCAATCCTGCATGTCTTCGACTTAATGCATCTGCCACTGCGTTACCCTTTCCCGGAGTATACGATATACTAAAATCATATGATGCCAAAAACTCTAGCCATCGTTGCTGCCTAAGATTCAAATCCTTTTGGGAGAAAAGATACTTCAACGACTTATGATCTGTAAACAACTCGAATCGAACTCCCACTAGATAATGTCTCCACATTTTCAGAGCAAAAACAATCGCCGCTAACTCCAAATCACGAGTCGGATAATTCCTTTCATGCAGCTTCAGTTGTCGACTGGCATACGCAACAACTTTACCCTTCTGCATCAGCACTGCTCCAAGTCCAGTACCACATGCGTCGGTGTAAACCACCATCTCATCATTTCCACTTGGAACAGTCAAAACAGGAGCACTTGTCAATCACTCTTTCATGATTCTGAAAGCTTGCTCACACTTAGCATCCCATCTGAATACTTGGTTCTTTTTCGTCAATCCTGTTAGTGGAGCAGCCACCTTGGAAAAGTCTTTGATAAATCGACGATAGTATCCTGCAAATCCAAGAAAACTTCTCACATCAGATGCATTCTTAGGTCTACCCCAATCCTGGATTGTTGCTATCTTGGCGGGATCAACCGCTATTCCATTTCCAGAGATAATATGGCCTAAGAACCTCACTTCACTCTTCCAGAAGTGACACTTCGAAAACTTAGCCTTCAGCTGATGTTTCCGTAAGATTTCCAAAACAATACGCAAGTGCGTCTTGTGCTCTTCTTCAGTTTTGGAATAAATCAAAATATCATCCATGAACACTAGTACGAACTTGTTCAACTGATCTCTGAACACTCTATTCATAAGATCCACAAAATATGCTGGTGCATTGGTCAATCCAAACGGCATTACCAGCCACTTAAAGAAACCGGATGGTGTCCTGAAAGCATACTTCGGCACACTATCCTTTGCCACTCTTAATTGGTGAAATCCCGTAGCTAAATCCATCTGAGAAAACACCTTAGCTTTGTGAAGCTGATCAAACAAGTCATCTATTCTCGGCAATGGATACTTGTTCTTCTTAGTCACTTTATTCAGCTCACGATAATCCACACACAACCTCAATGATCCATCTGCTTTGGTTGCAAACACAACTGGTGCACCCCATTCGGACACACTACGCCGAATGAATCCTTTCTTTAAAAGATCATCAACCTGCACCTTCAACTCCTGCTGTTCCCTAGGCGCCATCCGCCTAAGAGGCATCACAATAGGTCTGGCTCCTTCAACTAGATCAATACGAAACTCGATCTCTCTATGCAGTGGTAACCCTTTGACCTCATCAAAGACATCCTCAAATCCATTAGCGATTGGCACCGATGACAGTCCATCCCGTGGAACAACCAGCGAATACATGAAGCTCATGAAGACGCCTTCCTCATGCTTACACCGTATCACAACCTTTCGCCCTTCCACATTCTCGACTGTCACCTCCAACCTTTCACAATCAACCTTTGCCGCATACTTCCTAAGCCAGTCCATACCCAAAATAATTCTGAACCCCGCAAAGTTCAGAACAAAACAATCACAAACAAAAGAGGAATCATGACTCGATACAATCAGACCATGGCATAACATACACAGACAAGACGAACCTCCAACTAGATTAGTCATAACCAATGGCCTATCAACAATATCCGGTTTTAAACCCAACCGGCCTACAAGTTCATTACAAACAAAAGAATGCGACGCCCCAGTATCGAATAACACTCTAACTGGAACACCACATATGGAAAGAGTACCTTGAACCACCACACTCTTTCCTTTCTCTTCAGCGGTAGGAGCTTTTGAAGATGATGGAACAGCCCCCAAAGCATAAGCTTGCATCATCTGCTTGTCCTTCCGCGTTTCTGGACAATTCTTCTTAATATGCCCCGGCTTGTCATAGTTGTGGCACTTCACCGGCATCTTCGGATTCTTGCAATCTCTGGAGAAATGGCCCTTCTGCTGGCAATTGTAGCAGGTCACTTCGCCCTTCGGCTTCTTCTGGCCATCCTTACCCTTTTGCTACTGCTGCTTCCTCTTCTTGTTTCCACCCTGCTGTGGTTTAGACTCTTCCTTGGTCACAGCAACAACAGATCCTTCTTTAGGAAACAGATTTTCGTGCCTGAGAGCTTTCTCCACAAGCTTCTCAAATGGATCGTCCAGATGATCCACCAACTTCCTCCCAAGATAAATGTCCAAGCCTGTCACAAACTTCTCATTCTTCTGGTACGAAGATTCAATATACGATCGGGCATACTTAGACAAGGCTTCAAACTCAGAAACATACTCAAGAACTGGTCTTCCACCTTGCTTGAGCTCCACAAACTTCCTGAACAGAACGGATTTCTGAGCTGTAGAAATGAACTTAGCTTCAAATCTGGCTTGGAATTGCACCCAAGTAATTTCTTCCTCCGGAGTATCAATGGTGATAGAGTTCCACCAGTCAGAAGCTCTCCCTTGAAGCTGTCTTGATGCGAGCTTCCTTCTAGTTGCATCCTCGATTCCCAAATCACCAAAGATTCTTCTACAAGCATCTATCCATCTCTAGACTTCAATGGTTGACTCTGTTCCCATGAAAACCTTTCCTCCAAGAGCAGTATAATCTTTACACAGCTTAGCAAAATCCACCGGTCTTGGAGTTTGAACTTAAACTCCAACATCTATTGATGGCCCCGGAGCTGGCATCCTTCTCATGATCGAAGTCATCATAGCCTCGAACATAGCAGCATAATCAGCAACCCCCTCAGTAGCACGGCCTTCCCTAGCAGCTGGTCTCCCTCTTCGACTCATTCTTAGTATCTATAAAAGAAATGATTAGCACACCTTGAGAAACAACTGCATAAAGGACTCAAATCCTTCTAAGCTACTATATTATATATAGTAATCATCCATCAAAATACAATTACGTCTCTCATACGTAGTTACGTCAGCGAGCGTTGGGTAAAATCGATTAACCAAAGCTCTGATACCAAATGTGATGACCGCCCATGACTCCTGCACTAAACATAGGAATAGTGCGCTGAAAAGTGTGCCAGGCAGCCATGGATGATCGTCGGAGGTAAGTTAAAACAGCAGAATCTATCTTATTACTCACAGCGCATGGATAAAATACAATAGAGAATATATATAGTGAAGTTTCACAAAATAGAATCTCATCAATTAAGCTTCATAATAGTTGAATACAAACATCTGAATAGTCAATACATCAAGCCTCACTACATATCACTCAGAGAATTATACAAGCAGTGGAACATCCAGTACATATAGTAAGAAAATAATATGCAAGCCTCCAGCTCGTCTTCGTCATCAGGAACAACACCTGTCACCTGCTGCCCATCCCAAAATGGATGAACAGCCCAAGGTAATAAGAGTTGAACATAAAACCTTGAGTCAGACAACAGTCTTAGTGAGCGGTAAATTAACTAACAACATACCAAAAGAGCATAAAGGTAAAAGGAATAGGAATCTAACCCTCCCACTCCACCTCTTTCTACAGTGATAGCCCCCAGACACACTAAGCAGAAGTAAACATAGCAAAGCAAACATTTAAAGTAAAGCAATTATCTCTCGAGTCAAGGTCAATGTTTTCCAAGTACAAACCCCTAAGGCCTAGACCAAGATCAGATAAGCACCCAGAAAATATTCCTCTTGAGACCGAATGACGATACAACCAAACATCCATGACTCTGGCTATCACTGTTATCTTTGCTTCGATACCACCGTTAATTGAATGACCGGCACATTCTGTCAGCCGTCTGTCAAGGGTTAATGGTAACCCCGGTTCTAGACAAAACTCCGCACGTCGTCGCAGCCCGTGCCTAGGACTATCGAATCTGCCCAGAGTACTCAACCACCAACTGTAGTCTTTTGGGACTATCGAATCTGCCCAGCGTACTCTTGCTTTGAGCCTGCTAGAACCTTCAACAACGATGAAATCTCAGCCTTCTAGTCATCCTCCTCGACGACTATTCTCATACTAGCTCAAGCGCCTCTCGAGCCAACCATTATCCTCAAACTCGAACCATTTCACCGAGTTATCAACATGCTTGGAATGATCCCGTCTGGATTAAACCAAGGCTATCTCACATCATGCCTCGCTTCATCTCATCATAGCAAAGCCCCATCTCAACATCATCATCAAATCTATCCATATGAGCTTTATCATCCGCGTCATATGCCACGAGCAGCTTTTCTTATTCAAGAGTCTTCCCCTTTAGCTTTTGAATCATCTTCGACCAACTTGTCCAAATCAAATCATCAATCAACTAATTTATAACAATCAATCAAGTCAATCATTAATCCAAGTAATCAAGCATTCAAACATGATCTAATAAACAATTATAACAATAATGGCAATCTTGTAAATAAAGAGTCTAAATCTAACAAGCATGAATCATGAGCAATATCTCTACAACTTGATGAATGAACTTGCATAGGTTAACATGTAGTAAAATGGATATCAAATCATCATAAACAATAGATCTATACTTAAGTTTTAGAAAATGCATGAAATCACTATTTTTAACACACAATCAAGCCAACAATCCCATATACTCCTTTGGGTCCGTGTGAGAGATAACCACCACTCACTGAATCACCTAAACACCTTAAAAGCAACATACTTCAGATCTGGACAGCGAAAGATCTAGCTCGATTCTCCAAAATTTCCCCTTTAAACGATGAAATCTCTCTTCGATGGTTGTAGATCTTCAATCTAAGCTCTTGGATCTTCGATCTTGGATGGAAGGAAGCACAAAAATTAAAGTGGAGAAAAGAAGTGAAGAAGTGTAGAACTCGAGCTCTCAAAATGGCAGCACTTCGTCGCTTCAAAATCCGGATCCCAAAAAGTGAGGCAAGGACATGTATTTATAGGCTGAAAATCCTTAAGTCGCTCTCTCGGTTTTAAGTCGTCCACGACCTACCGAAACCCCCACGACCTACGACCTAAAAACACCACGACTTACGACCTACCAACTCGAGCCTTCACGCAACTCAACGACCTAACACACATGCGCACGTCCTAGCGACTTAACAACAGTCGCGACTTAACACACAGCCGCGCTCCTCCTTAAGTCGTTTAGACGACTTAACAACTTACGACTCAACGACTTAACGACCTTGCGACTTAACGACTCAGGCCTATGCGCGACCTAAAACATGTGCAGCTTAACACCTACGCGACCTAAGGACTTACGACTTAACACCTTTAGGTCGTCTAACGACCTAACTACACGTAGGATCACAACGACCTAAACTAAACGACCTAAGCTATCTACCTTAAGTCGCTCAGCCGACCTATCTCCTTAAGTCGTTAGCTCGCCCAGTCTTCCTAGGTCGCCACTCCTATGCCGCTAACCCCTAGGTCGGTAACCTTCTTAGGTCGGTCAACTTCTTAGGTCGTTCCATTTCTTAAGTCGCTAACTTCCTATAGGTCGCTCCAATCTTCTTAAGTCGTCCCAAACTAACGTACGACCTAAGCTACTACATGACCTAAGCTTTGGTCGACTTAAACTCTGGATGACTTATCAACACTAACGACTTAAAAAAACAGTTTTACGATCTTTCGATCCGTAAAAATACGGGTCGTTACAGCAATGTTTAAAGGTTTTAAAAGAAGGATGTCTAGGATTTTAAAGCTTTCGAAGGGAAGGTTTTTACGCTTTTGAAAGGAAGAATTTGAATGGTTTCGAAAGGAAAGATTTGGCCCTTCGGCCTCACTTAAGTAAAGGGTTTTACTTGGTTTCGAAAGGGTTACTTTCAAGGGTTTCGAAGGGGTTGTTTAAATGTTTTAAACAAAGGATTCGAATGTATTAACTATGCAATATAGCTTAAGTGTTTTCAAGTTAATAATGATTTTAACTTGTTTTGGAAGGATAGCTAATCCTCATTAAAATTCATCAACATTATTTTGAGTAAAGTATATGTAACATGGCAAAATAGCTTAGAGTAAAGCTAAAAATATAATTTCCTTGTATAAGTATGATTTTAAAGGTTAAATCATTTTGAAAATGTTTTCAAGGAAAAAGATGAAGGGTAGTTAACCCTAAGGAAATGATTTGGACAGGTAGTCCATTTGATTCGGACAGTTAGTCCAGTTTGCAAGCAGTCAGCACAGTTTTCAAACAGATAGTTCATTTACTACTTGTGGACAGATAGTCCATTAGTCACTTGATTATAGCTTAACGGACTTAGATATTGTTATCCCGCCTTTTGGCAAGGCCGAGACACCAAGAAATTGACTAGTAACCAATGACGGTTCGTCTTAGAGATCGGTTATACACAGGCTCCCTATGGATATCAATCAATTTTGTCCGAGTCCAGATTGAGCTAAAATTGATATGTCATGACAAGCGAGGCTATAAGAGCCAACATTCCAAATTTCAAGTCAATCCGAGTTCATATGCTCAAGTTATGCTCGATGCAAGTTGGAAAACCCATCTATTCGTATCCATCGTTTCGAATCGATTGGAGTCACAACCCATCATTTTGCATCGGTCATTTTCGTATCCATCAGTAGGTAAGCGCACTTCGTATCCATTAGAAAGCTTACTTCGACTCGATCGGCTCCGCATCCACCACCAAGCCTCTGTTCGACTCGACCAAGCTCGTATCAATCAGGAAGCCTCTGTTCGACTCGATCGAGTTCGTAACCATCGGGAAGCCTCTGTTCGACTCGATCAGCCAGTGACCACTTCACATTCATCACCAAAGTCTACTTCGCATCCATCGCCTGAAGAGCTCTGTTCGAATCCATCAGGCTTCTATAGTTCGTATCCATTAGTTGACCGTACTTCGTATCCATCAAGAAGTACTTGTTCGCATCGATCCACGTCATGGTTATTCGTATCGATCGATAGTTGACAGTGTTTGAGTCCACCTGGCCACGTCAACTTCGTATCGATCAAATGGCGTCATTTCCAATCGATACGAACAAGGCCACGCAGTCGAGTTATTCCATGTGCACTCCATCGACACGAAACAAGGACCACCTTCTATTGATTCGAACAACACAAGTGCCTCGATACGAATAGAGCGAAAGTCCTAGAACGACTCGATCGACTTAGCGAAGAAGGTGACTCGGTCTGGAGAATGCTCGCCATGTCACCACTTGATCACACGCAGCTATCGAGTCAAACGGGATCGAGTCGAAATGATGGAGTCGAACGAAACAGCCAACCGAAAGTCCTAATTCGTATCGATCATATCTCCTAATCTACAAGTCCAAATGCTATGAAATTTTCATAGAAGCTTACGTACATGCTAAAGAATGTCCACGCCAAATTTCGACTCCATTGGATGAAATCTTGATCGATACGAAATCCATTCGTATCGATCACGATCGGGCCGAAATTTCACGGGCTTGGGCGCGCGGGCCTAGTCACGTGCCAAGGGGAGTCTCCCGAGATCTGAGCGAAATATCAGCCTCCTACTCCTATAAATAGAGCCCCAGGGCATACAGAAAAGGGGATCTTCTTCTTCTTTGAATTTTCCAACGCCCAGACTCTGCCGGATCCAGATCTAGACTCCATTGCTGCTGCTACCAACGAATTTCACTATTGAAAATCATTGTTATTTGCTGTAACTCGTTGAAATCAATTGTAATCATCAAAGAAAGATCAATAAAGCAATCAACTTCATAGTGGACGTAGGCAATACGCCGAACCACTCTAAATTCTTGTGTCTCTGTGCATTTTAATTACTTTCATTATCTATTTTTGGAGTTTTTTTTAGATAATCCTCTTTTTCCATTTAATTTCTTCATTTTATCTCTTCAAAAACTTCCGAAGGGTGTTGTGCCCAATTTTGGTACAAACACTTTGGTGCTTTCATTGAGAGAAAACCCAATTTATCTCCTGCTCTTTGGATCTACTATCTTTACCGGATTGCATAAATCCAAGAAGAAGATCCAGATCTCAGACTACGAAGCCCTTCCATTCTATTCAGATTTGCATCAGATCTTGGAAAGGACTTCATCAATCCATCATGGTGAGTACACGTACCACTTCTACAGCTGCTGATCAAGGAGGACGGGATTGACAGAATCCCGCGCAATTGCCTCCATCCAACCAAGATGCTGTCGGACCTTCAGATCCATCAGGCTCGGTTACCAGACGAGAATTCCAGATGTTGCTTCAAGAGTTGACCCAGAGTCGACAACAAATTACTGAACAATTGCGCGCCAACACAGAGTTGACCAACCAGCTGAATCGCCAAAGGCGAAGAAGATCTAGAAGAGACCAAGGTTCTTATTCTTCCATGGAGAGTTCAGCCTCATCTGACGGTCATCATAGATCCACACGCCCACGGCTGGATGTAAGCTACACCTAGGCCACAGGACACCAACCTGCTTCGAATCTTGGACAACCCAGAACTGGGCCATCCACTAGTCATCATACCGGACCTTCGTCCCTAGGAGGTGCTACTCCTTATCATGTCATAGGCAACATTGCTACTACCACCACTACCGAACAAGGGGTTGATGCTAGAAACCAAGCTGATCCTCAACGTAACCAATGAGAGCAGACTCCAGAGCCTTATGTCCCAGAAAATGTTGAACCAAAGAGGCGAGGCACGGACCGTCGATCACGTCCGGTCCAGACTCGCGCTATGGAACCCGACCACACCTTGGCACAACATGCTCTAAGTATCCGAATGTCGGATATACCAACGATGATTCGTCAAATGATCCGTGAAAGTCAGGGTCTCAGTAATGACGACTGGGGGATCTCCCGGAGTCATACCCCTTTCACCGATGACATATTATATGCTGAACCACCTCGGCGCTTTAGGATGCCAACTTTGCCAGTCTACGAAGGGAGTTCTGATCCCAATCAACACATCCTGAAGTACGAATGGCTGATGAATGCTGCGAGAGCTGATGATGCAGTAAAATGCCGTAGTTTCCCCATTTCCCTGGGGGGCATTGCAACTATGTGGTTTACTCGTTTGCCACCGCGATCTATTTCTAATTTTGACCAGATGGCCACCAAGTTAGTTGAACAATTCCGTATGCACGTAACAAGGCCTAAAGATGTTAACACTCTGTCTAGTGTTACACAAGCTCTCGGAGAAACAATTAGACGTTACTTGGAGCGATTCCATGCTGCATGTGTAGAAATAAGCAATCCCAATGACAACTCTATCCTGATGGCATTGACTAAAGGGATTGAACCTGATTCCGAGTTCGGAAATTGGTTAGCTGGAAAACCACCTGCGTCATTGGACCGTTTCTATTCCAAGACAGCCCAATTCTTGAGAAGGGAGGATGCGAAATAGTCTAGGAAGCAGGATGATGCAGGGCCCAACATCGAGGGAATCCAGAGTTACATCGCCGTTAAACAGTCTGGAGATAGTTCTGGAAAAGTTCAGTTGAACATAAAAAATAAACAGAATCAGCAGAGGGACAATGTAAATCAGGGAAAGAAGCAAGATCAGAGCCGTGGTCCACGACGTAGAGCTCCCATGTTTGACAATTATACTCCATTGAATACGTCGCTGGAAAATGTGTATTTGCAGACCTGAAATACCATGCAATACAAGAAACCTGCTCCGTAGCCACCAACGGAAAGACAAGTCCAAACAGGAAAGTTTTGCAGATTCCACGAAAGCTATGGCCATAATACTAATGAGTGTCATCATTTGCAAGATCTCATTGAAAAATTGATACGTGAGCGGAAGTTAGATCGATATGTCCGGGCGCCGCAGTCAGGTGGTGCAGGCCCATTGAATTAGAATCGTGCGCCAAATCAGGAAAGACAGGAGGAACCCACTCGTACAGGCGGGAGGTTGGTTATCAATACAATAAGTGGTGGTCCTCATCCAGCAGATTGAAGCTGGAAGGAAATGGAGTCGTATGCCAGTTCTATCAGGCATGCGGACTTCGAGTGTTGTAGTAGTTTTGATGAAGGGGCTCCGGCCAATCAACATAGGATGATGACAGATGACATCGTGTTCAGGAACAGAGACGCTGACAAAGTCAAAGCCCCCACTATCGACCCACTGGTCATCTCAGCTCAAGTAGGTCCTGCTTGGATGAAGAGGATCTTAGTTGACAGTGGAAGCTCTGTGAATATCATGTTTAAACTAGCTTATGATCAAATGAGAATGGAAGCAAAGGACTTGAAACCCTGTCAATCTCGAATCCATGGTGTCAACGGAAGTGCTACTATACCCACTGGAATGGTGGAACTTCCAGTGGAGTTGGGAGTTGGAGAATGCCAGAGAGTACGGATGTTACAGTTCGTTGTGTTGGACATAGACTCCCCTTATAATGCTTTCTTGGGCCGACCGGACCTCGCTGAATTCTGGGCAGCCATTGCCCCGTGGTGTTTGACTTTAAAATTTCCCACTGATCGTGGAGTGGGAATCATTCAAGGAGATCAGGCTGCTGCAAGAGCCTGTTATGTTGCTGAGCTGCGAGAGGCGCAGCGAAAGGAGAAAGGAAAGGGCGTAGAGGAATCTCTCTGCATCCGCTTTGCTGATAATTGACAATTAATGCCCGGGCCAAGGCCCGGGCACCCTAGCCAATTCCAAAGGGATCTTGACCCAAGAGAAACTGAAGATGAAGAAGAATCTAAAGAAAGTCAAGCATCTCCAGCCGAACTGACGATCGATGTCCCAATTGACCATGATGATGATACGAAGATGATAAAGATTGGGTCTCAGCTAAGCCAACAAACTCAAGAGGAATTGGTTGAATTTCTATGGGCGAACCTTGATGTATTCGCCTGGACGCATTCTGATATGTGTGGGATCTCGCCAGACATCGCGAGCCACACTCTGAACATTGACCTGCGGCATGTCCCAGTCAAACAGAAAAGGCGCGGTATGGATCCAGAGAGATCTGCCGCCCTTAAAGTAGAAGTAGAAAAGCTTAAAGCAAACGGGTTCATTCGAGATGCATTGTATCCAGAATGGGTGTCGAATCTCGTGCTCGTCCGAATGTCAAACGGAAAGTGGAGAACATGTGTCGACTATTCCGATCTGAATAAAGCTTGTCCCAAAGACAGTTTCCCGCTTCCCAGAATTGAACAGCTAGTAGATTCGACAGTTGGGCATGAGCTCTTATCCTTCATGGACGCGTATTCTGGCTACAATCAGATACCGATGCATTTACCCGATCAAGAACATACCAGCTTCGTAATCAATCTGGGACTTTATTGCTACAAAGTTATGCCATTCGGACTCAAGAATGCCGGGGCTACTTATCAGCAATTAGTCAATCGGATATTTGCCAATCAAATCGGGAAAACTATGGAAGTATATGTAGACGACATGCTTGTGAAGTCATGACTCTCCACTGACCATGTTAAAGACATGGAAACTATGTTCAACATACTTCGAGAATACAAAATAAAGCTAAATCCACTGAAATGTCACTTTGGAGTTGCATCCGGAAAATTCCTTGGGTTCATCGTCAACGCTCGAGGGATCAAAGCTAATCCTGAAAAGATCTGGGCTATCAGAAATCTTGAAACTCCGAAAACCATAAAGCAAGTCCAGAGTCTCAATGGTAAAGTAGCAGCATTGAGCAGGTTCATTTCAAAGTCCAATGACAAATGCATTCCCTTCTTCGATCTGATCCGAAAAGGGAGACGAAAATTTGAATGGACCACGGAGTGTGAGGGCACTTTCCAAGCACTAGTTCAATATCTATTCACACCACCTATCCTGTCGAAGCCTATTGATCATGAGAAGTTGTTCGTATATTTGGCGATATTAGAAAACGCTATCAGCACTGCATTAATTCGAGAAGAGGACAAGATACAGAAGCCAGTATACTATGTCAGCAAGCGATTGACTGGGGCTGAAAGGAATTATCCGAAATTAGAGAAGTTGGCTTATTGCCTTGTTATTGCATCAAGAAAACTCCGACCGTATTTCCAGGCGCATCCCATTATTGTTTACACCGACCAGCCGTTACGACAGGTCCTTTCTCGGCATGAGACGTCTGGTAGGTTACTCAAGTGGAACATCGAACTGAGCCAGTTTGACATTACTTACACTCCAAGATGGGCCATTCAAGGACAAGTCCTAACCGATTTCATAGCTGAATTTACCATTCTAGAGGACTTGCCCGAAACCAGTGAATCCCCCGAATACGTCTGGAAGCTTTATACCGACGGTGCATCAAACGACCGGTGTTCGAGCGCTGGTGTTGTACTTGAAACTCCCAAAGGCCAATCTATATGTCATGCTTTGAAGTTCGATTTTCATGCGACTAATAATGAAGCTGAATATGAAGCCCTCTTAGCTGGCTTGAAACTTGCTAGAGAGTTAAGAATTATCGCAGTGGAAATTTATTGTGATTCGCAGTTAGTTGTGTGTCAAGTATGGGGAGAGTATCAAGCGAGAGATCGAAGGTTGGCTGCTTACTTAGCTCGAGTTCAGGAAGTACTAAATCAGTTTGATTATTATGCCATTTATTGTATACCTCGAGAATGCAACCAAAAAGCCGATTCATTGGCGAAGCTAGCTAGCACAGGTGAAGCTCAGCAAATGGGACTCATTCCCGTAGAAGCGTTATTCTCCCCAAGCATTGATCGGGCAGAAGACTTGGTATGCGAAACCGTCCCCGAAAAAGGTTCGTGGATGACTCCACTCAGAAACTACATTGAGCGCGGAACCCTGCCAGAGCGCGGGAGTGAAAAGAGACAAGTCCTTCGGAAGGCCTTACGATTCACTATCCAGAATGGAGTCATGTACAGAAGAGGGTACTCTGTTCCTCTACTCCGATGTATCGCTCACGATGAAATTAAACGAGTATTGCACGATGTACACGAGGGAGAATGTGGCGTTCACACCGGGGGACAAGCACTTGCCAAGAAAATACTTTGATATGGGTATTACTGGCCTATTGTGAATCGCGATGCAACAGATTATGCAAAGAAATGTGATAGGTGTCAAAAGCACGCTCGAATTCCTAGAGCCCCTCCTACCGAGATAACACAAATGGTCAGCCCATGGCCGTTTGCAATGTGGGGCATCGACATCATTGGAACTCTACCTCTGGCAAAAGGTGGTGCGTAATACGCCATCATCGCAGTTGATTACTTTACAAAGTGGGCTGAAGCTGAAGCTCTTGCTACCATAACGACGAAGAAAGTAATCAACTTTGTAGTTCGCAACATCATCTGTCGATTCAGCCTCCCACACACCATTATTACGGACAACAGAACTCAATTCGACAGTGCTGAATTTAAAGATTTCTGCAAACGATTTCACATCCAAAAGAAATTCTCTGCAGTTGCACACCCACAGGCGAACGGACAAGTCGAAGCAGTTAATAAAGTTATAAAGTCCATTCTGAAAAAAACAACTGGAAAAGGTCGGGGGCAAGTGGGTCGATGAACTTCCTATGGCTTTATGGGCTTACCGAACAACCCACAAGACCGCGACCGGTCACACTCCATTCTCTCTCTCTCTTATGGTTCAGAAGCCGTTATTCCAGTTGAGCTAGAAGTACCTTCTCATTGTGTGACATACTATGATCTAAAGACAAATGCTATATTACTTGCTGAATCTCTCGATCTACTAGATGAGAAGCATGAAGAGGCTGATTTGAGGGCAGCCGCGCATCGAAGTCGAGTCGCCCGATTGTACAACGCCAAAGTCCTCCCGCGAACCTTTGAACTAGGCGATCTCAGCATGAAAAGAATTTATCCGATCCCTTCAAATATGAAGCCGACATGGGAAGGACTGTATGTTATTGAACGAAGGCTCAGAGATGGCACATTCAAATTATCGACCGTTGACGGTCTTACTCTGCCAAGAGCCTGGAATAGCGAGAGTCTTCGCCGCTAATACACATGACATGCTATGTTTATCCATTTAGTTTATTTTCCATTTTGCAATTTGTTTCTGCATTTCGAAATTAGAATTTGTAATAATGCAACTGACTTTGCCATATTTTCTTATTTTAGCAATAAAATGCAATCTCTTCGAGCCAGAGCTGTGATTTACTTGAAATGCTTCATATGATCATCACTATGCACGGAGAGCTAAATTTCACCATACGGTGGGATTTATTCAAATAGGGAGTGACTGTGATGCAACCGGTCACTCGCTAAGTGAAACCCAAGCTCGGGGACAAGCCATCACATCAAAGTCAAAAAAGTATTGATACACGACAATCCTTCACTTGACTCCAGATTCCCAGAGTGCGAACTGGAGTATAAAAATATGTCTACGAAGAGGGTGGATCCGTCCGCCTAATGACTTCGTCCGAATCTGCACCAAGTTTGAGGAGGGTGGACCCGTCCATCTAACAACCTCACTTGTTAACTCGTGGTGGATGTGATTCGACCATCCACGATCTTGATACACCTTTCATTCTAAGAGTGCGAGCGAAATCCAAAAACATACAGCAGATGTGACTGACCGTCTGCTTACCAACTCCGAACTCCCAGAGCATGAGTCGGAGTATAAACATCAACTATGGATTCCCAAAGTGTGAAACGGAGTATAAACATTAACTTCGAATTCCCAGAGTGTGAGTCAGAGTATAAACATCAACTCCGGATTCCCATAGTGCGAAACGGAGTATAAACATCAACTCCGTATTCCCATAGTGCGAAACGAGTATAAACACCAACTCCGAAATCCCAGAGCGTGAGTCGGAGTATAAACATCAACTCTGGATTCCCAGAGTGCGAAACGGAGTATAAACATTAACTCCGAATTCCCAGAGTGTGAGTCGGAGTAAAAACATCGACTCCGGATTCCCAGAGTGCGAAACGGAGTATAAACATTAACTCTGAATTCCCAGAGTGTGAGTCGGAGTATAAACATCGAGTCCGGATTCCCAAAGTGCGTATAAACATTAACTCCGAATTCCCAGAGTGTGAAATGGAGTATAAGTACCAACTCCGAACTCCCAGAGCGTGAGTCGGAGTATAAATGTCGATTCCGAGTCCCTAGAGCGCGGATGTATAATTAAGACTTGAGCCGGTGTGACCAACTGCCAGTAAGCAAATGAGAATCCTCGGAGTGCGGATATGATCACCGATAATCGAACAAGTATGGATGAACCACTCAATCTCCACTTGTCCCAAACATCTGTTTGGTGGCACTAGACTCAACATGTTATAAGTGAGAAGCGATCGCTGACTGATGTCCTACAACTCGCCCCCAAGATTGGGGGGCAGGACTTAAGCGTCAACCATCGACTGAGGCGGTACGACATCAAAATTCAACTCACTTCCTGGCTGAAAACCATGTCCACAGTTTCCGAACTTGGCGAGCAAAATACATACTTGACTCGGAAGATGAAACTTTACAACTGCATTTCAGACATTGAAACACTTAAGTAAATACACAAGAAGCTAAAAAAGGAAAAGTTTCATTTCTACTATTTATGAAAGAAATTCGTGTAAAAGTTTGTTCCAAAAAATTCCTACTAGCAGGGGCCGAACCCGCGTCTATACACGGCCAACAAAATGCAAGTCAAAATAAACCAGGGAAGCATGTCTAATCTTCCTTCTTCCTCTGCTTCCTCTTCGGAGTAGACCCGCTGGAGCCACCGCTACCCTTCCTCTTTGAGCCTTTGCCTGTCGGTGGACGGTCTCCGGGCGGGGGAATGATTTCGACATCCTCCTCCGAACTCGAATGAACGGGGATGCTTCCTGCCGGCGGAGTCGGGGGGATAGGATAAAATGTGGAAGATGGAATGTCCGCACTAGTGTTAGAAAATGTACCGCAAGGCGATATCATTCTAAGCGGAGCTGGACCAAGTGCCGCCATTCCACCTCCAAAACTGCCACCACGAGCCGCTGCTGCCATTTCAACGTTGATTTCGGCCAAAATCTCCTCTTCAGTAATCACTTGGGCCTCGCTGGGAGCATCAGCAGTTGGCATCGAAAAGCTTGCAGCAGGAACGCCTCCACCCATGACAAATGGTAAGTCAGCTAAAGGATCGCCATGACGGCGAAAGAGTTCCTCCATCAATTGCTCATCAAAAACAAGTGAGCTTCCCTGTATATCGTCAAGAGGTGCAGCAGTAGTCACGACGGTCGCTTCAGAAACGATAGCTCCCTGCGTTTGATATGATTCTTGAGTAGCAGGAGGCATGACCAGTGCAACGTCAATCACTGGACAAAAAATAAGAGAAATGTTAGAACTTAATTTGAGTGAAGGTTCCGACTTAAGACAGATATGTGGAATGTTCAGAATACCTTCCTCAGTTTGGCTTGAAGGTAGTTGAACGGCTTTAGTAACTTGCTCTGTGGTCGGAGACATCTGCGGTTGATCCAGATTGTAAGCAGGAACGGCTTGGGGATCGACAACAGACAAGATTCGGGCTGGGTTGACGCTGGAACTTCAAGACTCGCCTCATGATGTTCAACCCCTGAACCCTCTCCTACTTCGAAGTGCTGGGCGCCGAGCCTTTCCTTTTCATGCAAAATCATTGACTCGTGGAGAATCTTCCTTTCATCTTCATTCAGGATGCGATTCTCGAGTTCAAATTCATCTACAGACTCACCCAAATGTGTCTCCTTCTCTTCCTCAACCAATCGGCCCCAGGCATTGTATAGATGCGCCGGATAATCATCGAGCCAGGCTAGACCCTTGTGCCTCAGCACGTTAGTGTTGTAAACAACAAGAAGGTCTTCGATATCAGCCTCTAGCCTGGACTCAGCCGACTTCACTTCTCCTCAACCTCAGCCTCCACTTTGCAAGCCTTGGCCACGGCCGTGTCCCTTTCACCCCGGAGCAAGACAGCCTACTTGCACGCCTCCTGGGCAGCATTATTCGCATCATCCTTTTCCTTGGCCATGTCAGAGAACTTGGCCTTAAGCTCATTGAGTTCCTTGACCGCCGCATCCCGTTCGACGGTGACTGTAGTATTCCTGTTGGGTACGTTTATACCACCACCGAATCAGAATGAGGAAGTAGACACCGAACCATTCGGTACCGAACCGAAGCAAGGAACGTTCTACCAGACCAGAAGCATGCTACCGAACCATATCTCATCTCCCATCTCCCACCGGACCAAGGTCCCACCGAACCAACCATCTACCATCGGACCAAGGTCCCACCGAACCAACCATCTACCACCGGACCAAGGTCCCACCGAACCAACCATCTACCACCGGACCAAGGTCCCACCGAACCACCTGCCTCCGATCCATCTCCACTGCCTACCGGACCAGATTTCACCGAACCAACTACAAAGCATCCCTACCGAATCAACCTCCACCGAACCAGAGTTCTACCGAACCAGCCACCCTCCATCCACTACCGATCCAAGCACTGCCGAACCAAATTTGCCAGGCCAGATTGTATCAGCCCGGGCCCATCCGCAGCTGTATACATCCAAGACCCCTACCCCCAGCCTCACTCTATAAATAGAGGGGCAGGGGTACAACAATGGGGGACAAGTTTGAGAGCTCAAGCACGGAGAGAACTTTCAAACAACTTTCTTTTACTTGTATCAAAGCTTTGTACTTGTAATCAAAACAAGAGAAGAGAAATAACATATAAAGTGGACGTAGGCACATTCTGGCTGAACCACTATAAATCTGCATGTCTTTTTACAGTTTAGCCCCTGCTTTTCATATATTTGCATAAATCACCCAAATCACTAAGAACAACATAAGATCTACTAAATCATACAACTTTGAGGTGTTTGTCCATTTTTTGTGCAAACATTTTTGGTGCTTTCATTGAGAGCTAGAAGCTCGAAGCTTCAGCTTCTTCCACTTAACCTTTTTCCTAACAGCATCATCCATCGTTTGGAAAACATGCCTCCTAGGCAGAAAAAAGATGTTAACAAAGGAAAAAACATCGCTTCCAGCAGTCTTCCAGATCCAGCGGTCACGGACCAAGTAAATCCGTCTCCTCCAGCAGCAGTACCAGATGAAGGGCAGGCTAATCCGGCTACTCCTGCCGCAGAACAGCCTGCAGCGATTACTAGAGCAAATCTAGACAGGGTTGTGGTTGAAGTAACTAACCGCTTCACGTCCCAGCAGGAAGCCTTGGTGGACCATCTCATGTCACGCTTAAGGGATGCTGAAGAGTCCAACCGCAACACTGAATCATGGGGTGAGTCCCAGTCTGGAGGATCTCAGAGACAACAAAGGTCTTCCTTCCTCGAAGGAGCTAACGGCAGAAGCAGCCATGGTAAGAGCCGAGACTGAGCTCAGCCCGAAGTTAGGCCTGAGGAAACGCTTGGAACCGAACCCAACAGGGGAGGTACCGAACGGAGGCCAATTGTAGCTGAGCCTGTCATACTGCCTAACCACGAAAACACCAATGAACGGGGCCGAGCTAGAGTCCAGCCCGAAGTTGGACCCGAGGAAGTGCTTAGATCAGAACCCAGCAGGGGAAGATCAAGGCAAGGGCCAACTGTAGCTGACCCTAGCATGCTCCCGGAAGACCAAAGGCAGCCACTGGAGAATATTAGGAACGATAGGCGATACCATCCCTACAGGTCATCTGGGCGGAATCAATCCCACAGAGAAGAACCGAACTCATTTTTATCTGCTCCAAATTCTGATGAAAGGATGGCACGCTTGTTCAGAGAGTGCGTCCAACGGGATCAAAGAAACCGAGGAATATGCGCTAGGGTAACCAGCCCTTTCACCCACAATATCGAAATTGCTATCACCCCCCGAGAATGGAAAATACCAACAATGGAACCTTACAAAGGAACCTCTGACCCCGTTGTACACTTACAGAGATACACACAGCATATGCTCATGAGTGGAGCAACAGAAGGAGTGCTGTGCAAATGCTTTCCGCTATTCTTAGCAGATCTAGCTACCTCCTGGTTCTGCCATCTACCCCAAGGATCCATCAGCTCAAGGGAAATGTTGAAAGAAAAATTCATCAGCCAATTCCGCATTCATGTGGAACAACCCAAGGACGCTTATTCCTTATCTAGTATCAAGCAGAAACCCGGAGAGAAAATGCAGCAATATCTAACCCGATTCAATGCCGCAGCAGTCGCAGTCCAAGATGCCCATGAGAAGCTTATCTTAATGGCCCTATGTAGCGGCGTGCATCCGGATACTAAATTTTCTAGAAGATTGACCAAAGAAAAACTAGCTACTTTACCCGATTTCTTCCACGAAGCTGGGAAATATATGAGACTTGAAGACGCTGCCACTGAGAGGTAGACATGGCAACAGAATAAGGCAGCTCACGGCAACACGCCCGCTGTAGCAAAGGACGTTCGAAGAAATGATTCTAGAGACAACTCTGGGGGCAAGAAGGGAGAAAAGCGTCTATAGCGGCCAGGACCGAGATTTGACGCTTACACCCCGTTGAATAAAACGATCGAAAACATCTTTCTGGCCCACCTTAAGCAAGGACGCCTTGGATTTTGTCAAAAAGTGTGACAGATGTCAGAAGTTTGCTAAGATTCCGCGGCTACCAACGACTGAGATTACTCAAATGACCAGCCCTTGGCCCTTTGTAGTATGGGGAATTGACTTAATCGGCGAGCTGCCAATGGGCCAAGGCGGGGCCAAATATGCTATAGTGGCAGTCGACTATTTCACCAAATGGTACGGAGTCCCACTCAAAATCATATCAGACAATGGGCTTCAGTTTGACAGCGAGGAATTCGCCGACTGGTGCTAAGAGCACGGAATTCACAAAAGCTTCTCATCCGTAGCGTATCCCCCAAGCAAACGGACAACTCGAGTCCGTT
Source organism: Allium fistulosum (assembly GCA_030737815.1). Taxonomy (NCBI): domain Eukaryota; kingdom Viridiplantae; phylum Streptophyta; class Magnoliopsida; order Asparagales; family Amaryllidaceae; genus Allium; species Allium fistulosum. The sequence continues at coordinate 940,125,039 of CM060908.1, read as the reverse complement.
AACAAAATTCTGAAAACTCTAATAAAAAGGAAGCTCGAAAAGTCAAAGGGCGCTTGGGTGGACGAACTCCCTACGGCACTGTGGGCCTATCGCACATCTTTCAGAACATCGACGGGGCATACTCCTTTCTCTTCGGCATACGGATCGGAGGCTATGCTCCCAGTTGAAACCATTGTGCCTTCCCACCGTAGGGTCCACTATAACCCAGAAGAAAATGAAGAACTCCTTTACATGTCTTTGGATCTAATTGAGGAGAGAAGAAATAATGCAGCCCTCAAAGCAGCAGCCCACAAGCAAAAAGTGGCAGCACAATACAATTCCAAAGTCAAGCATCGTACCTTATGAGAAGGGGATCTTGTCCTCAAGCGAATCTTCCCTCGCCCCGGAGCACTAGATCCAATCTGGGATGGTGTAATTCATAAAGATCTCCGAAATGGAGCTTATATTTTGTCAACAGTGGACGGGGAGGTGTTCCAGAGGGCATGGAACATCCAACACCTTCGTCGATACTTTTCTTAACTTGTACTGCCCATATGAAGTGAATTAACAAAGAGAATCAGTGGACGTAGGCATTTTCGTGCCGAACCACTTTTAAAAAAAACTTGTCTCTTTTTAACTTGTTCCTTCATATCTTGGCTGCTTGTTAACTTTATCCTTTTCTGTTGAACAAAATACTGTGCAAATAGCATTTTCATTCAAGGCGCTCCACAACGCGACTTCTCCTGGACAAGACCTAACAGGTACTATACGAATCTATGCCCTCGCCAATGAGACACTTTTGCTCCGGCATCCCTCTGCTGCGGGTTAACTCATTGCTCGCGACGGCCCTTAAAGCCAACTGTAATGAGCCGATTATAAGCCACCGAGAAGGCCGACTATAGCCGAGGCAGCTCATTACGGTGTTCGGCTCGCCGGCAACTGTGAACCGATTATAAGCCCCAACATAAGGTGTGGCCAGCCAGGGGCAGTTCATGGTTGACGATCGGCACCCACGCTAGCCGACCACAGTAAATCGAATAATACCCACGATTACGGGCCATAATGGCCCGGGTAGTTACTGTGCGCGATCTCGGCTCCGATGTGTCTTAAGTGCGGCTGTGGTAAAAAAGAATTAACTCCCCGCGGAGGCGTAAGATGGGTGACAAATGTCTCCAAGACCCACAACTAGGGAAAGTGACTACAAAGCCCGTTTGCCACGAACTTAAGCACATCGAAGGCCTTCCGTGATTGGAAGTTTTACTATTTCACATATTTCAATTTTACTTAAGAAACTTTTCTCCTATCCTCTGTAACAATCCCTGAAGTGCAGGACACAAAACAGGAGACACTCACTAATAGAAGCGGATACTCACAGCAAGATACTGGACCGCATCCCTTACTCGGTCACACAGGATATTCAAAGCTGCCATCTACAAGCAAAATATAAAGGGCGGTATTTCCTTCTTTCATATATGCCTATAATTTGTTCACACCTCACGCTAACACTGCAAGTCATGAAATTATGTTTTAAACAAGAACTTGACGTCAAACACAATTTAATTACATGAATATGCATAGCTATATTTCTCATACATCATGTCAAGATAGCAAAAACATTCAAAAGACAACAGAATCAGCTTAAGTTAAAGAATTACACGTCAAGAATAGTGTTGTTTATTACAAGTAGCATAATTACAACCTCAGAGTTACGTTACTGTTTTGAGACTAACATATACAACGATGTCAAGTCCACAAAATGATATCCAGGTCCAATCAAGGAGCCGGCTGCGTCGGAGTTTTCTCCTTGTCCTGTTGCCCACCTGTCCGGTCAGAGAAAGAATTCATTAGTGATCAGCAACCAAATTAACGGAAGGACTAGAAAGGAAGATTTACCAGCATCTGCTTCTTGATCATCTTGATCATCATCCTCTACTTGCACACCTGCCTCCTCAGCTGCAAGCAACCGCATGCCCTCCTTCACCGCCACCTTCTCCTCCTTGGAAAACTGGGCGGTAACCACATCCATCCTGAATGCCACACCACCCTCCTTATCCGCCTCAGCCTTGGCCTCCTCTAGAGCCCTGAGATAGATCCTAGCCATAACCAGGGGGTAATCATCCATCCAGGACAAGTTACCCTGCCTCCAAGTACGAAAATACATATCCTGGAGCATCCCATCCATCATCCCCTCGTTCTCTTCAAACTCCCTCATTCGGACCTCAGAAGCCCGCAGCTTTGCAACAACAGCATCCCTCTCCGAACGATATCGTAAACGGTCAGCCTGAAGGGACCTCCTCATCGCCTCCATATCCTCCTTCGACTTGGCCTGAGCAAGCTCCACGGCCTCAAGTCTCCCCGATAGTTCCTCTACCCGCTCGAGGTCCGCTTGCCGAACCTCATCCACCGTGGCAATGGCCATGTCAATCCGCTCCTTACAGACGGCCTCCATCCTCCGCAACTCCGCCCTACTAGCCTCTTCAATAGTCTTCCTCAATTGTCTGGATGCGGCCTCATGCTGGGAGATTTGGATGGCTTGGTCGGCGAGTTGTTTAGCCTGGTCGGAAACCATCAACCTTAGCCGAATGTTGGCGCTTCCTATCTCTTCCCCAGCCTTGACCAATCGAGCATGGTGCCCCATCAATTTTCTAGTCTCCTCAGCAACCCGGTCCATATTTGCCTTAGCCTCGTCCCCCAGAGTTACGACCCAGGTAGTAAGCAGATCAAGGTCCAGGGACTTAGCTTCGTCAAGCACCTGTACCATAGGATTACGAGGAAGGAGATGCTCACCAGTAACCTCATTGAAGGAGATGTCGTGAGATGCCGGGTCCAGGTCCGGATGACCCGCAAACGGATTGCGAACTAAGCCAGGATGATCTATCGGGATGACGGTTGGATTCTCAGACAGATGGAGGGAAGGTATAAACTCGGTGTCCTCCTCCTTAATATCATGAATAGGCTGGAGTGGGGCCAGAGGACCAGGAAGAGATTCGAATGTAGACCGACTCCTCTTCTTCTTTTGTATATCTTCTTCAATAAGTCCAAGAAGAGGACGATAACCGACTACGTCTCCGGGATGGTTAGTAGGAGGCTTCGGCTTGGCGGAAGCTTTGAGGAGTTTGTATTGTTCAAGCCTGTGCCAAAGATCTGAGGTCTTGGCCGTTTTGCCCGCTCCTGGAATGAAAACCCAGTGTCACCAACATGTATTGAGCCATCATTCAAGAATTAAAAAGAGTAAAGAGAAATTCACCTTGAACCGCAGAAGTTGCCTCAGTAGAAGCACTCCCAGAAGATAAATCGACGCCGGTCCCAGCCTTATCAGCTTTCTTGGATTTCTCTGTTTCCTCCAACTCTTCGAAGGCTTGGCGGAGAGCGTCATCTGTCCACTCTTGAATCACGCCTGCCTGCCCAGGGGGCAAAGCCCCGATGCCATCACCACCCTGTCCTTCGCCACCATCATCACCATGGCGATCACCGTCACCCTCACTACCACTTCCGCTCTCCGCCTCACCTCCTTCGTCCTCACCCTTTTCCCCCTCCACTTTTTCCTCCTCCTGAACATCCGGATGTGTGCTGGGAGAGGGTCCATCGGACTTCTTGAGTTTCTTCCCCCCGGCAACTGGATGCATCGAGAAGGGTCTCCTTTTTGCTGCTTTTCGCCGTGGCCCCTCCTGTAGCTTTGGCAGCTCTCTCCTCCGCCGTGTCTCTCTGCTTAACCACGGACTGATGTGGAAGTATCAAGTTGTGCCCCAGAAGTGTAGCATTCCTGATCAAGTAAGAAGCCGACCTATCCCTTCCCGTAATGGCCTCCATTTCCACTGCCGTCTGAACCAGGCGATCTTTCTCCATGACTGCAAAGCCACCTGTCGCTAGCAAGGACTAAAAACACATGAGAAGAAGCATTGCAGTCAGAACAGAAAACATAAATAAACTTCGACTTACATCCTGAGGTGAAGCGACGGATGGAAACAGAGTCATCCTTAACAAAAAACCATTCTTTCTTAAACATGCTGAACTTCGAACATAAGTCCAGGACTGGCTTGAAAGATACGGCTGATTCCAAGCTAATGTATGGAGACCCCTTCTTATAGCCTCTTAGATTGTACAAATACCGGATCTCTCGGTTGGAGGGAGGACGCCCGTATCTCCTTTGGAAAATGACAAACAGGCTCACCAGAACGGCGTAAGAGTTAGGCTGAAGCTGGAATTGATCCACCTTCAGATATGTGACAAAGCCGACTATCCAGGCATTGAGAGGCGGGATGGCACCACACATACAGTGATACCTGCTGTAAGCAAAGTAGCCTTTAGGGGGGTCATACGGCATCACTCCCTCCCCCGGCAATAGCATGCGTGCTTTGTCAATCCCAAATGAGCGAGAAATAAGATCAAGCTGCTCGCCTTTGAGTGAGCTAGGGAAACAATCAGGAGGCGAGTTCGGAAGCTCCTGAGGACCATATCCATCTACCAATGATCTCAGAGTGGGCCCATAACGTCCCGGTCCTGACTGGACTAGGGGCACGGCAGAAGGCTCTTCTCTGTCCTGGGATTTCTTCTTTTCTGATCGGGTTTCCACTTTATGAGACATTTATCTGCAAACACAAAAAAGCACGTTGTTAGAACGAAAGATGTAGAAATATAAAACAAGCAAGTGTATGATGTCTGAAGTTTAACATGTAGTTCGAAACATAAACTCATTCGTCATTGAAAATCTTTAGGTTCATTCGGTAAAACAAAGAAATTCAACCTTAAAAAGTCGTTCGGCAGAAGAGAACTTACCTGGTCCGGCAGCTAAGATTGGACCGGCACAATAATTGATTCGGCAGTTCAGAATTTAACTCAACTATTTCGGTCGGTAAGGAATGACGAAGGCATGTGGCTCCTACTTATAGAGGAAGGTTGGATAGCCGGACCAGCCGGTTCGGTCCTCGAGCCGAATATGGTCGTCCAAACTGAAACAAAGCACGACATATGCTAGCATATGCCCTACTTTGGGGGGCAAATGTTGGGTACGTTTATACCACCACCGAATCAGAATGAGGAAGTAGACACCGAACCATTCTGTACCGAACCGAAGCAAGGAACGAACTACCGGACCAGAAGCATGCTACCGGACCAGATCTCATCTCCCATCTCCCACCGGACCAAGGTCCCACCGAACCAACCATCTACCACCGGACCAAGGTCCCACCGAACCAACCATCTACCACCGGACCAAGGTCCCACCGAACCACCTGCCTCCGATCCATCTCCACTGCCTACCGGACCAGACTTCACCGAACCAACTGCAAAGCATCCCTGCCGAATCAACCTCCACCGAACCAGAGTTCTACCGAACCAGCCACCCTCCATCCACTACCGATCCAAGCACTGCCGAACCAAATTTGCCAGGCCAGATTGTATCAGCCCGGGCCCATCAGCAGCTGTATACATCCAAGACCCCTACCCCCAGCCTCACTCTATAAATAGAGGGGCAGGGGTACAACAATGGGGGACAAGTTTGAGAGCTCAAGCATGGAGAGAACTTTCAAACAACTTTCTTTTACTTGTATCAAAGCTTTGTACTTGTAATCAAAACAAGAGAAGAGAAATAACATATAAAGTGGACGTAGGCACATTCTGGCTGAACCACTATAAATCTGCGTGTCTTTTTACAGTTTAGCCCCTGCTTTTCATATATTTGCATAAATCACCCAAATCACTAAGAACAACATAAGATCTACTAAATCATACAACTTTGAGGTGTTTGTCCATTTTTTGTGCAAACAATTCCGATGGCCCATCTCCTCCACCAAGGCAACATGTGTCGGCCTCAACCTCTCCATTGCCACGCTTGCTTCATCAGCTTTTTTGTGGCCTCAATTTCTGATTTCCGAGAAGACTCGGCCTCAGCAGTGAGCACTTGAATGATCCGGTCCCTTTGAGCGAGTTTGGTCTCCATTTTCTCAAGCGCTTTGGCTCGCTCAAAGGCCACCTTAGAAGCTTTCTTTACAGCCTTTACCCACTCTCTATACTGGGTGTAGATGTCATGAACGTAATCATGCATCATATTTTCCACTCCAGATGGGATTCTCTTTATGTGAGGTGGAAAAACGTTGCCATCGAAGCATATGTTCGGAAACTCCTTCCTTATCCGAACCAATTTAATGGCCCCTTCTCCTGTGGGCTCAGCTGGGACCTGCCCTGCAATTATGGGGGCCATGGTCTCGACTCTCTAGAGATAAGTCTCGGATCTAGAAGTGTGAGAAGATGGTCTGTGACGTGGAGGCTCTGGTGGATGTGGAACAAGAACAGGAGGTGGAGATGGAAGTCTAAGAGGAGGAGAGCGAGATCTAGATCGATGTTTGTATTCTCTGTCCCTGTCACGCCCATACCTATCTTGGTTAGAGTACTCGCGATCGCAGTCTCTATCTGAGTCTCTCCTACGGGAATCATAATAGGTAGAAGACTTTCGGGCCAAGCGAAGATTCCCGAGCATTGATCCTCTTCCGAACATCGTACCTGAAAATGAGAAACGAAGGAAAAGTTAGTGATTTCTTAGGATTGGACGATTTACAGTTATGAATCATGTAGTGCAGTGAAGTGTATGCATGTGCAACCCCCCGACCAACCGGAAATGTCGGCCGCACTCATAGCCAGCGACCCGCTTAGTTCAAGAGCATTATCAAGCTCCTCCATCCCGGTGTCGTGTCGAAACGACACATAATCCAGAATCGGAATATCGGCAAGCCCTTCAAAAGGATTCTCTACTTGCGGGGGAGGAGCCTCCAAAATTCTAATCCCCGGGATGGGTAAGGACATAACCATGGATTTTAATCTCACGGATTTAGAACACTTGTGAGCAACTGCCTTTCCTTTTCTCCTTCCACCTGAGTCCTGAACATCGGAAGAAGGCCCAGCTTGGAGCTCATTATCAGTAGGCGTTCTCTCCGGGTCAACTTCTTCAGCTATTACGACTCCGGGCGCCTTGTGTTTCAACCGCTTCTTCGAGACCGCTCTAAGCATCCCTTCCAGCCGTATGCTTTGCTTACGTTCAATCAGCCCGACAGTTCTCAAGTTTCTGTCGGTTAGAACCAAGTCAATGTGCCTCTCTTTACCCAGAACCGTTTGGAGAATCCGAACTAGCTCTCTGAAGTATGCACCGTCGGGTCAAGAGATTGCAGCTATGAAAGAAGTAAAGTATGTCAGTTTTGAGGTTGGTTATAATTATCTCGATAATTCAAGAGAAAGATTGCAACGCTTACGTCTATCCAACCATCGCCTAGCAAATCCAGGGGGCACCGGACGTAGAACCATCCAGTCTTAAAGTAACTCAGCCTTCCCCAGGACCCAGTTACTATCTGACAGTTCCTAACCGCTTCTAAGAAGGTGAAAGAAGGGCTGTCTCCACGACTCTTAACGTTAAATAGATATCTGATCTCGATCGGCTTTGGTGGTCGAAAGAGAATCTCCATAAACAAAATGAAGGTGATGTTCAACAAAGCATACCCATTGGGGTGTAACTAGGATGGAGCTATTCCAAGGAATGATAGCATCTCCCTTATATATTGATTGAAAGGAGGAAGTGTTCCCGCTATACAAGCATGACGGTTAAAAGCAGTAAACCCCTCCGGGGGAACATGTGGCCTGTCATTTGGCCCAGGCAGTAACATGTCGTCAAGTGACAAGCCGTGCCTTAAACAAATCCGTCCCAGCATATCTTCGGAGATGCCGGACGACACTGAATCTTACGGACGACAAATGAATCGTGCACCTGGAAGCTCGTCCGGAGCTGGATTTATAACTTCGGCTTCAATGACCGGTATCTCGATGGTTGAAGGAATTGAACTCGGAAGTTTCTGCTGCTGCGAACTTGAAGGTTCCATGACTAACTAGCTTATGAAAAATCATTGTTAAACAGACAATAACACTTGTGCATCCCCCAGTGTAAAGTGTGTGAGTGTGTTGTGCAGTGCATTACTGTATATCACTTGAGAAGTTCTACAGAATTGGAGAAGGCATGTAAACGACGAGACTTTGAAATTCGGTCGGAAGGACCGTCATCGCCGACCGTCACAACCGTGCCATCCAAATATTAACAATCAATCCAAGTTAAAGTTTGTTAAAATTTTGTTAAAGTTGTAGTTCCATCGACAAGCTTCGAAGGGAAAACAAATATGCAGTCCAATGGTCAAGTCCAACTATGCCAAAATGAAGCTCGTCGGAATTAGATGTTCAAATGCACAAGAGTTTTCGATATCATCGAAGTTAGGCCAATTGTCGATCATCAAAGTTCGAGTTTACATCGATCTGTGCAGTAGTTCGTATCCATCAAGGGAATGGATTCGAGTTCGTATCGATCGTTCAAAGACATTTTCGTATCGATCCCATGGCTTACAGTTCGAAACGATCGGAGCTTATTACTTCGTATCGATCAGAAAAGCATCTACTTCGAATCGATCAGAGAGCATCAATTTTGTATCGGTCATAGAATGTCAATTTCGTATCGATCAATGTCGATTCGAAACTGCCGGTTCTAGGTAATTGTTCTGTGACCGATACGAATCCCAAGGCGAGACAGTGATACAAGATTTCAATTCGGGGATCGACACAAAGCAAGACACTCTCTTCCTCAATCGATACGAGATTGTGGCCAAAAGACTGCCCACCAACCATTTCGAATCCGTTGTTTCTTCTTCTTCCTCAGATCGATTCGAACTCCATTCCTTCCTTCCTCGACCTCGCATGTTATCCACTTCCTCGAGCAACATTCGGACAAGAGCTCGAATGGGATAGAGTGGCAAGAGAAGTTGGACCTCATCATTTTAGGACTGATTTTGTTCATTCGATTACCTGATTTAGATAACTGGTTAAGGGAGTTAAAGGTTTTGACTCGATTCGAAGTCGAGCAGATTTCTTTTTTCCAAGTCTATGGAGCGATACGAAGACAAGGCGCAAGAGTAAAAATAAAAAGTGAAAAGTGGCTAAGCCCACAGTATTTATATGGACTCGAATGTGAAGGGAGAAACGGTTCGCCTCCCAGTAAAATCAATCGGTTGCAAAATATCACCACGGGATCGATTCGAACAGGCCATTCGAATCCATGAACTCGAGTCCGTATCGATACGAAGTCGACACCAAATCCATCGATGCGAAGCCCTTCTTCGTATCGACCACTTTCGACTCCATCTCCAGTGCAGCGATACAAATGATCAGTTCGAATCCATAAATTCACAGCTCCCAGAAGCCAATGCCCATCGATACGAATTGTCTATTCGTATCCAATGACACCAGATCCATCGATTCGTAATACGCAACAGGGGTTGTTCTGAAGACATTGAACTCTATCGATACGAACGACCGCTTCGTATCCATCAAACCCCACATCCATCGATTCGAAATGCTCATTTCGTATCCATCAATACAATGAATACTGATGCAAAAACAATGTTGTAACCTTCTACACCGATTCAGGGGAGGATCGATATGAAGGAACATTCAAAAACGACCATCGAGCGTTGTTACAATTTGAATCTCACATCGGTTCAAGAGAGGATCGATACAGAATTCGATACGGGATAAACTGACAATGACTCGTGAACGTACAAACGTCAACGAGAGTCAGATTAACATATATGCATATATGTCGGACTAATATTCAATATTCCAGATTTACAGGAATTGGAAGCTCATTTGATAATGATTACAACAACAAATGGCTAGTCACTAGCATACATCAATCAGTTGCACCAATACAGGGTACAACAGTTGACAGTCAATAGTATACATTATCGAGAAAATCAGTCGAAGATTACAGCTTTCATCGAAAAGACGATAACTATTCAGAATGAAGATTGCAGTATTTCAAAGCACATCAGGTTTCCACAAGACATACTTTAGGGGGCAAATGTTATCCCGCCTTTTGGCAAGGCCGAGACACCAAGGAATTGACTAGTAACCAATGATGGTTCGTCTTAGAGATCGGTAGTATATAGGCTCCCTATGGATATCGATCAATTTTTTCTGAGTCCGGATCGAGCTAAAATTGATATGACATGACAAGCGAGGCTATGAGAGCCAATGTTCCAAATTTCAAGTCAATCCGAGTTCATATGCTCAAGTTATGATCGATGCAAGTTGGAAAACCCATCTATTCATATCCATCATTTCGAATCGATTGGAGTCACAACCCATCATTTCGCATCGGTCGTTTTCGTATCCATCAGCACGTAAGCGCACTTCGTATCCATCAGAAAGCTTACTTCGACTCGATCGGTTCCGCATCCACCACCAAGCCTCTGTTCGACTCGACCAAGCTCGTATCCATTAGGAAGCCTCTATTCGACTCGATCGAGTTCGTAACCATCGGGAAGCCTCTGTTCGACTCGATCAGCCAGTGACCACTTCACATTCATCACCAAAGTCTACTTCGCATCCATCGCCTGAAGAGCTCTGTTCGAATCCATCAGGCTTCTATAGTTCGTATCCATCAGTTGAACTTACTTCGTATCCATCAAGAAGTACTTGTTCGCATCGATCCACGTCATGGTTATTCGTATCGATCGATAGCTGACAGTGTTCGAGTCCACCTGGCCACGTCAACTTCATATCGATCAAATGGCGCCATTTCCAATCGATATAAACAAGGCCACGTAGTCGAGTTATTCCATGTGCACTCCATCGACACGAAACAAGGGCCACCTTCTATTGATTCGAACAACACAAGTGCCTCGATACGAACAGAGCGAGAGTCCTAGAACGACTCGATCGACTCAACGAAGAAGGTGACTCGATCCGGAGAATGTTTGCCATGTCACCACTTGATCACATGCAGCTATCGAGTCGAACGGGATCGAGTCGAAATGATGGAGTCGAACGAAACAACCAACCGAAAGTCCTAATTCGTATCGATCATATCTCCTCATCTACAAGTCCAAATGCTATGAAATTTTCACAGAAGCTTACGTACATGCTAAAGAATGTCCATGCCAAATTTCGACTCCGTTGGATGAAATCTTGATAGCTACGAAATCCATTCGTATCCATCACGGATCGGGCCGAAACTTCACGGGGTTGGGCGCGCGGGCCTAGTCACGTGCCAGGGGGAGTCTCCTGAGATCTGAGCAAAATATCAGCCTCCTACACCTATAAATAGAGCCCTAAGGCATACAGAAAAGGGGATCTTCTTCTTCTTTGAATTCTCCAATGCCCAGACTATGCCGAATCCAGATCTAGACTCCATTGCTGCCGCTACCAACGAATTTCACTATTGAAAATCATTGTTATTTGCTGTAACTCGTTGAAATCAATTGTAATCATCAAAGAAAGATCAATAAAGCAATCAACTTCATAGTGGACGTAGGCAATACGCCGAACCACTCTAAATTCTTGTGTCTCTGTGCATGTTAATTACTTTCATTATCTGTTTTTGGAGTTTTTGTTAGATAATCCTCTTTTTGCATTTAATTTCTTCATTTTATCTCTTCAAAAACTTCCGAAGAGTGTTTTGCCCAATTTTGGTACAAACAGCTATTATTATCATTAGTATATCAGTTTGATTAACCAGTTTGATTGCAGGAAAAGACTTGCAAAATATACGTTTTGAAAAGGATATTAGTGAAGGGAAACCCATTCCACTAAGTGGCGTGGTCTCACTTAATATCAGTAAATGGAGATGTAATAGTATTATTCATACCAGGCTTTATGTCTGACTCAAAGTTTTTGTTTCCCCTTAAACTCTCGGGTGCTCAAAATTGATTTGACTAGGCTGAGGATTGAGGTTTACAGGTTTTAGTTTTCGTGAATAAAGCTTCCGGAGACGAGTGGGTGGCTGATGGATAGCTAATTAGGAGTTATTGTTTTATCTTGTTTCGATCCTGTTGTGTATTTTAAGTCAGATATGACTATATTGACTCTGATCAACCAAGGGGGCAACGTCATATGTCGCTTTTGGCGTATTTTTGTAATGATTATAATTAATCTTTACTTGGGAAACAATATGGGATTATGTAATTTGGATATGAATTTGTTTTGAAATGTAATCAGTAAAATGTTGTTTTTGGAAATCTGCGAATTTGTTTATATTCAAGTGCTTCTGATATTATGGATACCATTAGCATTACTGTATTATATCACCAGAAGTTAATACTATGGATGACTGCAGTATTTGTAGCGCTTATCATTTGGCCTCTAGATACAGGATGTTACATTCGGGGCGTTTAGCTGCCATGTCTTCTTAATAGAGTTCACAACATAACAGTATAAGTGACGAATCGAACTCCGCAACTGCTTTCGATAAACTCTCCCTCGGATATCAAGCTAAACAGCTACAAAGTTCATGTCCATCACTCGACCTTTTCTCTGTCCTACTGCCTTTCCAGCAGAAGTGATAGACCCTGCTCCTGACACTCTAGAAGACGCGATATTTTTGGAAGATCCGGAGGATTCTGTGGCTTTGAAAATTAATGAAGCCTCTCTCCGTAGAATTTGTGCCAGACATTGGATCTCGTATGATGACATGTGAGTCCCGACTTGGAATGATAGAGCTCATATGCCCCGTGAGGGGTTCACTGCATGCAACACGTTCATGTGTTGGGCAGGATGCGTTCTACCCTTTAATTTACTTATTCGAGAGATGCTATATCATATGAGATTAGCACCGACACAACTGCATCCAAATGGCTATGCCTTTCTTAACTGTACCTACATGGCGTTTATGGTGTTTTTATTTTGTCCTCCAACTCCTGAGGACATTCGACTTCTCTTTACCTTCAAGCAATGAAAGGGAAGCCTTTCATTCACATTTATCGAGTCATCCAAGAAGCGCTAGATCCTGGCTAGTACTTCAAAAGCCAGTGGTTCTATATTTGTTGCCCGCTAGGCTTTGCCATACGATGGTTAGAAGGACTAAGTATTACTTCCTTGCTTAATTTCTTGAATGCTTGTATCCAGGTCATATCCTGAACTAGGCAACCATTTTGGTTTGTGCAGGCTCTTATCTACGACCCGATGGAAAACAATACACAGACACGGACTTGGCACTCAAAAGGGTTACATCAGAAGATAGAGACATTGAGAATCTCCTTACTGATGAACGCCTCATTACCTACTGTCTGATGGAAGAGGGTCGTAGCATAGGGCTATCGATCACTACTGGAGTTATAGTGACTGAGCAGCGGGATGCGGATGACGATGAAGGCCATCAAGCTAATCCTTTCATGCCTCCGATTGAGAGGGCTTAGAAGCTACTGATAAAGACGCAGTAGGAGATAAGGGTGATGACCCCGATGGCGATGACGTGGGTTTTAGTTTCGAGGTTGCGGTCGAATCTTCGCAAACCTCACAGCCCCCCACTCTCAAAAAAAGAAAAAAAAGGAAGAAACTCGTTTGTAGGTTCCCTAAGAGTCGCCTCTTCAAACAACCCAAGCTATCGTTCACCTCTTAGGTTATTACGAAATCAGTCCGCTTCTCAACCTTCAGAGCACTTGGATGAAACATTTGAGGCATTATCTAATTTTTTGATACCGGATGACGTTGATGCCTTTCATTTTACTGAAATGAGCGTCAACGGATCAGAATCTCCTTCCAGAGCTGGAGCTAGAATCCCTCCTACCACTAGTGGAGAGGTTACTCCTACCAGTAAAGCTTCAATAATTGGTCTGTTGGAGGGACACAAGGACACACACTTTCGCACACACTTCACAATATCGCATTGCACTTATCTCATGTCCTTCAACACTTAGAGCCGATTTATTCTTTGTTTTTCTTTGTAGAAATAATGGTGAGAAAGAAGCACATGTTTCAGTCTCTACAGGAAATATCACGCTAAAATCTTGGTTCTCGTTCGAGCTCATACTGCCAAGGTAGTGGTCGCGAATACGACCCTAGCTATAGCTCTAGTCGAGATCAGGATTACCAGAATAGAGTTGACAAAGATGGATCTTCCCATGATAAACATCGATCCAAGTCTAGAACTCCTCTTCCTAAAGATCCTGAAAGGAAACCAGACTGACATGATTACGTTCCTCCTATTAACACCTCTCGTGGTCCCCCCTTCACTTCAGTTTCTTCATAGTCCATTGTTCCATCTCATCCTCAGCGACCCAACGATCGTTGGCATCATAGTGAGCATGATGTTCGCCAACAAAGGCCGGGCAAAGAAAGCGTTGACACCCAATTTGTCGCTGAAGCTCAACAAGTCGATGCTGCAGCTCATATGGCCTAACTTAAGTTAGATTTTCCAAATGTATGTATCGGTGGATTTTTCTTTGTACTTAATCTTAATAAAGTTCCTGAAATAGTCTACCAAATGACCATAGATTATGTGAATGATATCGATAAGCAGTATAATGAGTGGATGAGAGCGGTAGAGAAGATTTCTAAAGTATCTTGGGAGAGAGCAGCAGCGATTGAGAACACTACAAGAAAACTTACTATTAGATGCATTAAATAGTAGCGTTTCAAGTTAAGTGCATCTATAGACGATTTAGTAAAACATAAATAAATAAAAAAACGCTGCTACTAATTCCCGCCAACAATTCACGAAAAACTTGGCAAAATTTTTCTTCGGCCGCTAATATATCCTTTTCTTTCACTATTCGCTTTGAACAATTTTTCTTCTTTTTCTTGAAAACTTGAAAAAAAATTCCATTTGGATCTGAAGCTAAAATCACCAAAGTTGTCTCATTCAAGCCCTAGCACTCGAAAATACAGTCCACAGCAAATCGCGTCTTGACCTCAGCCTACCACCGCCCTATCGTCGTTCCTAAGCCAATCATCATGTCTAATCCTATTACCGTACCTTAGCCGATGACCTCTGTTGGTGAGTAGGAATTCTAATTGTTAAACTAGTATTTATCTCTGAATTGCTTCTCATACACTACGCAGTACTTAGTTGATTCGCTAACCATATTTTAGTCTTTGACTACTGCTTTGCAATTTTGTTTTCTATTGGCTAGTTGGATCGATTTTCTGAGCTATTTCTATTTTTGTTTCATTTAGTTGTCGGAGTTGAATTCATAATTCTAATTGATGCTTGTTATGTTTGATTTATTTTTACTTGCAAGATGATTCAACTTTGGTCGCTATGAGGTTGGAATTCCATTTGAGTTCAATTACCTGGTTTGAGATTAATTAGGACTGATCTGTAATAATGAATTAAGACATTTTGATATATAAATTATAAGTGAAATTAATGATAATGTAGATGTTAATCTTATGGTATTTTAAATCTTATAAATATTAAATTATATGAAGATGCATTTTAAGTGTATTAATTAGTAGGCAATTTGCAATTCATGTAGTTTAAACTTCCTGTATACTTGATAGCAAAAATAAAAGTATAGTTTACTACAGTCAAGATGATAAATTAGGCATACCAAAGTTGCATTAATTCTTAAAAATGTTAGAATTTATTACTTTAAAAATCAAGCTAAGTGAATTCATCCATAATAATCTAACACCTACGTGGATTCATCCATAACACCTAAGAAAATTTGTAGGTTGTTTTTTACCTTATCTTCAATCATTTGCAATCTCTTAACTTTTGGTTATAAAAATGAACAAGTAGAATATTGAGATTGAAAACTGTCTATACTCTTCATTTTGTTACAGGTTATATTTATATATTGATCGATACACTTATGCACGTATGATTATTTTATAAAATATCTAGGTTTAATGTATACATGTATAACAAAAGCCGCAAGATATCTAAAGAATTGAGCACTTATATATATCATATATATGCTACTTGGAGTAAAAAAACATGAGGATGAACCTGTTTTAGTAAGTTACTTAGAAAGTGTATTTGGTAGCAATGGTATTGAATCTTGATCCAGAGAACATGAGCATTTCAGCGCCAATGATGATACCTTTGCAGAATGCATTGGTCGCTTGATCACCACTTTAAAAAACAACGGTGTTATATCCTTTGCTTCCATTGCTCCTTTTGACGATGACCAAGTGAAGAGTACTCATTACATGACCTTGTGGAATAAGTATAGGGATGTTATCGACTATATTAACTTTCAGTTCTATTCCTATGATTCCAGCACCACAGTTCCCAGTTTTTGAATTATTTTGAGACGCAGAGTACAAACTTCAATGGGGGGAAGTTAATGGCAAGTTTTTCTACAGATATCAGTGAGGATTTTGATGCTTAGATGGTTGACCTTGGATTGCCTCAAATTGTGCAAAGTCTGAAAGCCCAAGCCTGGAGTGATGAGGTCAGCTGTATACCCAACTCCCTCTTTGTACTTTCATCATTTTTCATTGCACATATGCCATAACAGCTACAACTCTCAAGCATTTTGAAAGAAAATCAGAATATCTAGTTTCTTCAATACACAACTGCAGCATAATATTCAGTTTCTATGAGGACAGGGGTTTTTATGTGGTGTTTTCCATTGTTTGAGGATTTCAGTGAGTGTGAGTGGAAGGCATGGAGGTTTTGTTATGAGTGAAAGAGTACAACTAAGTTAGGTTATGAACTTTTATTGGCATTTGAGTTGTGGGGCACTGTGTCGACGAGTAGGTAATGGGCAATGATTGAGTTTGTCTTGCTAATTTGACTAATATGAATGAAAACTAAATAGCAATTGGTTCAAGTGATATTAACACTTTATTTTTATTTACTTATCATAATAGGAAGTATGCAAATCTTTTTACCCTTAAAATTTTTATTTATTTTCTGTTTTTGATCATTTCAATTTTGTATTTTGACAAACCAATATGGGAGCTATTGGGATCTTGGAGGGTTGCGAATACATGAATATTTTTGAAGAACTCATGAATGATTAGATCTGCATGTAGAAGGATATGTAGGTTAACTATTAGGATGTATGTTAATCAGTTGGAATGAAGAGGTTCATAGACTCTTACAGTAGATGGGCAAAGAGTCAATTACAAAATATACCTGGCCAGTAGCAATGGTAATCTCTGAATACTTAAGATTGATGAAACTGGAAGTGACATGAATACCAAACATGGAAGCAGAATTGTAAACCTCTATCTTCACAGAACAATTTACTGTCACCATCTTTGTGGGTACTAATGTGTCATCGGTTCCCTCCCCAGCGTAAAAATCATCCATTATTAAGCTCTGTATAAATAGTTAATTACATGTTAGAATCATAAAACTGAAAACTGGAGTAAAATAATGAACAAAAACACCACCTAATGATCGGTCAATTCGGATCAACGGGCCTAGTAAACTGCTTTAAATTAAAATATCATCATAAGCATACAATATGTGAATTTTTGAAGAAGCTTTCCATGAAATTTTCACATTACATACTATTAACAAAAACTACTGTCATTGTTGGGAGTAGACTCATGCAGTAGATATATCAATGTTTTGGAATAAACTATCATCCGAAGCAAAATTATTTTCTTTTATTTTGGTTTAAACTATCTAATTACAAATAGTACTATCTATTTTATCTAAGGAAAAAAATAATTATATTGTAATTTGGTTATACTTATGTGTTAGTAATACATGAACAAATTTCTTTAGCTAACATCATATAATTATTTGACAAAGTTCAATTTGAAAAAATTATGTCATCCAATATTCAGAATGTTTGTTAGAATTTTGAGTCAAAGCTAAACGATCACCATTTTCTTTGTTTTTTCATAACTAGAGTTAATATCAATAACAATGATTGTATGACATTTTATGTCAAATTTTTTGTTCATTGCTTTTATGTTCAAATGCGACTGGAAATGAAGGATAACAACATGTATATGCAAAATATTAAGGTTGTCAGTTTGGGCTAAAATGGTTTTTATCATTGCCTATACAAATTTCAATACACAAGTTTTGCTGGTAAAAGCACATTATCGGTAGTCCATACTATATCATCTTTCTTGAACTCTAAATAAATATTCAACGACTTTACCGTTATCCTTTAAGTATGTAACTGAACATGAAGTTGCTTTTCAGATTTATATCTCAAACGTTGACTCAAAAAAGAATTATGTAGGAAGGTTTGCTGAAGTTGGGATTTTATTCCGGGGAGGAGGATATGGAGTATTCATGTTTTTCAAGTGGAACTGAAAGAGCTGTCAAAACTTGGCAAGTGAGTGACATACTCATTTAAATTAAACATTTGCTCGAACTGAGCTTACTTCATAAAAACCATATGTTTGCAGTCATCAGTAGGTAAATCAGAAGATGGAATCATGACTTTAGAGCTCCTTGAAATCCTATTTGATGGAAACACAAAGGAAGTTACCAACAAAGGGGCGGTGAAGGTAACTTTTTCTCTTGATTGTAAGATTTTGAATTTACGCCTTATGTAGACAAGTAAACTTATCCTTAGTGTCTGTGGATGCACCTCTTATGTTAACTAGTATTTTTTTTTCTTTTTTTTAAATAGCACTAGAACTTCAAACATTCATTTTGACCAAGAAAGTGGTAATAATAGTGTGTATGTTTGGACATCATGAAATGAATATTATATTAGTCTATGTCTTACTTTATCATGGACCTCAATTTGATGTTTTGTAACACAATTATATAGGTTTGTTGAAGCCAAATTTGAGGAGATCTTTCAAAAGCATGCACATACAAACCCAGTCATTTTACATACTAGGACCATATTATATTATTATCCCATATTTTTATCAACAAATGCATCTATCGTTATGAATTTTTTGAATCTGTGTTTGGCTGTATCCATATGGGTCTGGCAGACTTCTTACACCTACCTAATTTAACTATCTAAAATAATTCATGTACACTTATATTTTCATATTTTTTCGAGTATATGAAAATCTTTGTTTGAGTATATGAAAATGTACAGGCAGAGATAAAATGTAGAAAACATTGATGACAAATCTTCATTTTCATTTTATTCTTGGCCAAAACTAACATGCACATTATTTTAGTTTCCATATTCAGTTGTGCATATTCAATTGAATACAAGATTGCACATATTCAGTTGTGCATAACTTTAGTCTCATTGTTATCTCAGTATTGATGGTCCTGTCATTATTATCTCAGTATTGATTATAACTTGAGTCTCACTGTTGATTGTATTTTGTCTACAGGTAGGCTTTTCTGAAGAATGAGCAGTAGCAGCACTAGTTTATCGTACTTGTTAGGTAGTTTGGTTGTTTATTGTACTTGCTTAGTTCAGATGTTTATGGTACTTTAACTGCAGCAGTAGCATATTGTTTGTGGTACGTAGTTCGGTTGTTTAAACTTCTATGTACGGTTAACCTTTTGTCTTGAAACTACTGTTCGGTTGTGTAAACTTCTATGTACGGTTAACATATTGTTTATGTTAGTGCTTTTTTTATGTATTTTGTGGTTTTTAAATGTGTTTATGTTTGAATGTGTATGTGTATATGTATATATGATTTGCGGTTGTTTAATGTGTATGTGTTTATGTATTATGTTATTAGCTATGAACAAGATTGAACTGGAGGCAATTTATAGGCAGAGCTGGAATATTTTTAGTAGCGTTTCGAAAACACTACTAAAAAATGGTACAAAAAATAAAGGGTTGAAGTACATTTTGGTAGCTACACGCTGCAAAAAAAGAATTTAGTGCCGTTTCATAAACGCTGCAGTAAAACGATTTATGGTAGCGTTGAAATAAGTGCAACTAAAAATTAGGTATTTTTAGTCGCGGGCTTTATAACAGCGTTTATCAAAACGCTGCTAAAACTTTTAGTAGCGTTTTTTGAGCGCTACTAAAGATCAAAATTCTTGTAGTGGAAGTTGAAACGCCAAGAGGCCCAGGACAAGTGGATCATCAAAACTCTAACTAATCAGTTAGAATCTTTAAGGAGTTCACAGGTAGAAGTCGAGAGAAAAGTAGAAACGACCATCAAGGCACTCGAGGATGAGAAGGCTAGGCACTTGGCCGAGGTTGAAGCGCTTCATTATCGGAACCATAAACTAGTGTTAGAAAGGGATGCGGCCTAAAGAAGCGCAGCTGAGTAAACACTAAGTTTGAGTGCGAATTCAAAGGTAAAGAGGAAGCGCTGAAAATTGGTCAGGACGTTTGTGATGAATTGGTTACCCAGGCTTGAAAGAGACGCGGCTATTGAAAAGGCCAAAGACATTGATGCCCTCATTAAATGAAAAGTGGAGGCTACGAAAGAAAAGGCCAGAGAGGAGGTTATGGAAGAAGAAGATCCACTGATTATTCTTTACAACGCCAACATCTTGAAGCACGGAAACTAGGAATGGCACCGGGGTGACTGCCCTTACCATCTTGTATTTGCTTGGGAGCATCTTGTTCAGGAGGAGAAGGAGGTTCTCGGCACTGAAGAAATCGATTTGATGAGGCTGGGAGGCAAAATTCTATTGGGTGATGGACCAAAAGTTCTAAATGAAACCCAACTTATACTCCAAAAAGATCATGCCACAACCTCTCAACGTGAAGCCGATGAATGTAACGACCCGTATTTTACGGATCGGAACATCGTAAAACAGTTGACAATTGGACTGCATAAAAGTTGGCTGAGTTGTATGTTAAGTGGATAGTTCGATTCCATGGTATTCCGAAGAGTATAGTGAGCGATCGAGACCCATTGTTCACTAGTGGATTTTGGAAGAGCTTCCAGGAAGTTTTGGGAACCGAGTTATGTTTGAGTACAACTTATCACCCTCAAACAGATGGTCAGACCGAGAGAGTCAACCGAGTTTTGGAAGATCTTCTTAGAGCATGTGTTTTGGACTTCGGAGGATCATGGGAAGATCACCTTCATTTGGTGGAGTTTGCGTACAACAACAGTTACCAGTCAAGCATTGGTATGGCACCGTATGAGGCATTGTATGGAAGACCGTGTAACTCTCCGACATGTTGGTTGGAAACTGGAGAAAAGCTGATACTTGGGCCAGAGATGATTCGGCAGACTTCAGATTGTATAGAGATCATTCGGCAACGAATGAAGGCAGCCCAAGACCGTCAGAAGAGTTATGCTGATAAGCGTCGTAAGGATTTGGAGTTCGACGTAGGTGATATGGTTTTTGTGAAGATTTCTCCACTGAAGAATGTTATTCGATTCGGGAAGAAAGGAAAATTGACTCCGAGATTTGTTGGACCATTCCCGATCATCGAGCGAACTGGAAAGCTCGCCTACAGATTGGAGTTACCAGAGAAGATGTCGAGTGTGCACAATGTTTTTCATGTATCATATCTACGGAAGTATGTGCACGACTCGAATACAGTGGTTTCTGCTGATAGCTGTGAAGACTTCGAAGTTGATCCAGTTGATAGAAGACCTCGTAAGCCGCTTCGTGTTGTTGAAACCGACACGAAACAGCTTAGGAGGAAGGTAGTTAAGTTGCTCAAGATACAATGGAGTGATGATGATAACGACTGTACGTGGGAGGTGGAAGAGAGGATGAAGGCAGCTCATCCTGAACTCTTCAAGGTATGGCCCTAAGGTGTCGTCTCATCTCACGATATTGTAACTTGTTCTAAGTTTTAGAATTCTGTACGCTAAGCTAGAATTGGATGTATGGTTTGTTGATTGCTATGGATGGTAGGCGTACAGAATAGTCTTCGATTGCTTTGTTTGCTTGGAATTTCGGGGGAGAAATTCCTAAGGGGGAGAGAATGTAACGACCCGTATTTTACGGATCGGAACATCGTAAAACAGTTGACAATTGGTTACATTGTTGATAAGTCATTCAGAATTTTTCTAAGTCCTAAGTCGGTTTGGACGAGTTAAGAGAAGTCTGGGTCGAGTTGCCGACTTAAGAGATTAACTGGGTTAAGGTGGTGACATATGAGTTTTAGGCAAAAAAATATATGGCTAAGTCCTAAGTCGTTCACGACTTAGTATAAGTCGTAAGTCGTATACGACTTAGGGGATAGGAGCTACCCAGGGAAATGGCGGGTTAAGAGATTGGAGATAGGTCGTTTGGACGACTTAAGAGGTAGGCGCGACTTAAGGATAGTGGCGAGTTAAATTGTTACCGAGTTAAGTGTTTAAGTCGTTGCCAAGTTAAGTCGACTGGGTGAGTTAACGACCTAAGGGATAGACAACCTAAGGAAGTGACCGAGTTAAGAAACAGCGAGTTAGCAAGTTAAGTAATAGTGCGACTTAAGTGAGTTAGCGACTTAAGGAGGGTACGACCTATGGGAGTTAAGTCGTGGACGAGTTAAGGTGTTAAGTCGTAAGCGACTTATGTATGGGTTGTTAGGTCGCAGGGTATAGCTTAAGTGTTAGGTCGCGTGATTTCTAAGTCGTAAGTCGCGCACTTGTTAAGTCGTAGGTCGCGCGAGTTGCTAGGTCGCTGGGCTTTGGCTTAGTAGTTAGGTCGCAGTCCAGTTGTTTGCGACTTATGTTAGGTCGCGTGGTAGCTTAAGGAGTTAGGTCGTAAAGTTGTTAGGTCTCTTCTCAATTGAGTCGTAGGCGCGCATGCTATAAGTCGTGACCGACTTAGGAGATAGCTGTTATGTCGTGAGTCATAGACAGGTAAGTGTTAGGTCGTAGGAGTTGGGGCGCGCGTGCATATCTGTTAGGTCGGAGAGGCTTAGGTCGGAAACGACCTATGGAGATAGCCGAGTTACGACTTAAGGAAATTTCTGCTATAAATAGGAAGGGTTTTTCTCACTTTTTGGGATCCGGATTTTGAAGCGACGAAGTGCTGCCATTTTGAGAGCTCGACTTCTACACTTCTTCATTTCTTTTCTCTACTCTAATCTAGTGATTCCTTCCATCCATATCGAAGATCAAGATTGAAGATTCAAGAGCTTAGATTGAAGATCTTCATCTTTTCAAGAGAGATTTCTTCGGTTGAAGCGGATTCGTGATAGATCAAGATTGATCCTTCGCTGTCCAGATCTGAATCGTGTTGATTTGGGGTTGTTTAGGTGATTTGGTGAGTGGTGATTATCTCTCACACGGATCCAAAGGAGTAGATCGGATTGTTGGCTTGATTTGGTGTTAAAATAGTGATTTCTATGCATTTTTGTAAACCTAAGTGTAGATCCATGTAGATCCATTGTTCATGATAATTTGACAACCATTTTTGTATATGATTAACCTATGCAAGTTCATTCATCAAGTTGTAGAGATAATTCTCATGTTTTCATGCTTGTTAGACTTTCAACTCCTTAATTACGAAATTGCCATTATTGTTATAATTGTCCATTTTGCTTATATTTGAATGCTTGGTTAATTGGATTGATGTTTGACATGATTGATTGCTGTGAATTAGATGATTGTTGATTGGTTTTAGACAAGGTGGTCGAAGATGATTCAAAAGCTAAGGGAAAGGCTCTTGAATTGGGAAAGCTGCTCGTGGCATATGTAGCGGGATGATGAAGCTCTTATGCATAGATTTTATGATATAATGTTGAGATGAGGCTTTGCGAGGATGTGATGAAGCGAAGCATCATGTGATGAAGACTTGGTCTAATCCAGACGGGATCATTCCAAGCACGTTGGTAACTCGGTGATATGATTCGAGTTAAGGGTAATGGATGCTTGAGAGGTGCTTGAGCTAGTATGGAAATAGTCGTCGAGGAGGATGACTAGGAGGCTTGGATAGCATCGTTGTTGAAGGTTCTAGCAGACTCAAAGCAAGGGTACGTTTGGGCAGTTGCGAAAATCCCAACGACAATGAATTGATGGTCGAGTACCCTGGGTAGTTGCGAAAATCCTTGGCACGGGCTGCGACGACGTGCGGAGTTCTGTCTAGAACCGGGGTTTCCATTAGCCCTTGACGGACGGTTGAAAGAATGTGCCGGTCATTCAATTAACGGTGATATCGAAGCAGTGATAACAGTGATAACCAGAGTCATGGATGTTTGGTTGTATCGTCGTTCGGACTCAAGAGCGGTATTTTCTGGGTGCTTATCTGATTTAGGCCTTGGTACTTGGAAAACATCGCCCTTGACTCGAATGATTATTACTTTACTTTAAATGGTATGCTCTGCTATGTTGCTTCTTCTTAGTGTGTGTCTGGGGGCTATCACTGTAGAAAGAGGTGGAGTGGGAGGGTTGTATTCCTATTCCTTTTCCTTTATGCTCTTTTGGTATGTTGTTAGTTAATTTACTGCTCACTAAGACTGTTGTCTGACTCAAGGCTTTATGTTTTAATTCTTATTGCCTTGGGCTGTTCGTCCATTTTTGGGACGGGCAGACTAGGTAGCAGGTGACAGGTGCTGTTCTCTTCTCACGATGCTGATATCGAAGACGAGCTGGAGGGTTGCATCTTATCTAATTATTATGTGTACTGGATGTTCCACTGTTTTGTATTCTCTGAGTGTTATGTAGTGAGGCTTGTTGTATTTGCTATTTGGATGCTTGTATTCAACTATTATGAAGTTTTATACGATGGCATTTTATTCTGTAAAGCTTCACTATATATATGTTCTATTGTATTTTGTCCATGCGCTGTGAGTAATACGATAGATTCTGTTGTTTTAATCTACCCTGACAATCGTCCATGGTCGCCTGGCACACTTTACAGCGCACTATCACTAGATTCGGTGCAGGGGTCATGGGCGGTCGTCACAGTGAAGGTTCCGGATCCATGTCACACAATGTTGCAGATGACCATAATTTGGTGAACAAGCTATTCCCAACACCACTGTGGACTCTTCTATCGATCCTGGTTACAATCTGGAGAAGCTGCATATTGCTACATCTAGTGGGCTCTCCCCGATTATGGAAGGAGGTTCCGGTGGCACTTCGGCTCATGTGGAGGACCAATCTGGAGAAGGTATTTCATTAAACTCACCTTTCCTTCAAAAAGTTGGAGTGTCCCCGGTCGATATACCTAATCTCTTTAGTTATGTTTCCTCAGATTCATGTCTGCTGGCTGCAGTTCCACCTCTTCCTCAAGAATCTCAACCAGGACCTCAGGTGCCTGCAATGGAGTCCGTTACTATCACGGCTTCGGCAACGACCCAAGATGTCTCGGAAGAGGAAGCTATTATGATCGACGAGCACTTGGTGGACATTGAAGAGGGAAGAAAGCGAACCGCATCAAGAGATTTCTATTGATGGTGACGTTGTGATTACTATAGCTTCCCAACCCTTGTCAGGCTGCTCTATGTAAGAAATGGCACAGAAACTCAGGGCGGACATTGCCCTTGAGATGAAAGTCAAGCAAGAGAAAATGGAGATCGTTCCCCCTCCCATCTTCATCATTTTGGCTGGAGAAACTGTGGATGCTTCCATTCCTCAGCCAGAACCTGATTAAGATGCACCTATTGGGTCAACCTAGACTACTCTGGTGAAAGGCCAAGAAGGGAAGGGAGGAGAGAAGTGGAGTGGGAAAGTTCGAGTGAAATATCCCCTGATTCTAAGAAGAAGATGAGGAAGCCGAGGAGGGAGTGATTCTTTGTGTACACTCATGTTCCCGGATCCTTTGGGTTTTGTTGGCCGAATTTGTACGGGATCAGCCCCGTTTTTTATTCTTTTGCTGTGAATAGTTGTACTTGACTTTCCAAGCTTATGTAAATAAAGTTCTTTTACTTTTGTTGAACTTTTGTGTGAATTTTCTTAAGTAGTTGAGCTATTACATTTTCCATTCAATGTACTTGTAATTCATCGCTCATTGATTCAGATGATAATCTGTTAATTTTATCCCAAGGCCTCTATACGGTTGTGGCGTCAAGTCGTACTAGACATTAGGATGAAGCCCTAATGTTACGCCATCGGATTCAAAGGTTTAAGTGATTATACTCCTACTCCCAGTTCTCGGGTAAAGAAGTTTGATAGTGGATGGCTAAATTCCATCTTTTGCGAATTTGTACTCCTCATGTCGGTTTTAGGTTAGAGTTTAAGGAATAGTGAGTGGTCGAACCGCACTCATCTATTTGTTTATACTTATACCCGCACTCTGGAGATAAGAGTTAGTTGGCAGGTGACTGAATTGCACCCAATTTATTTTTGTACTCTTGTTCACACTTTGGGGACTTAGAGTCATTTCGAAAAATAGTCGGACCACACTTTCCTTAATTGATTGTTTGCCCCCAAGTCTGGGGTTTGACTTAGCGAGCGATCGGTCATGTCACGATTGCTTTTGATTCATGTCACATCCATTGCTTGTTAGGTACTCCGTCCATCGAGTTGTGAGCGAGAATCATCGAATGAACGGTCAGACCATGTTCATTTTGTTTAGCATGAACTTGTGTAATCAGCTGGCTCCAAACTCTGGAAACCTGCTCGGACATATCAATATTAGTTAGTCGGGTATCGTAAATAATATGTAATGCAACAATCACAGATATTAAGGAAATTTCAAACTTTATTTGCCAAATGAAAAGAAACGACATAATTTGTCTCATTACATATCTGGAAAATCAAATGCTAAAGCAATTTTGGAAATTGAATACAACTGAATGAAGAAGAACAAACTAAGTGAAATAGCATCGTAAATACTCGCTATTCCACGCCTTTGGGAGTGTGACACCATCAACAGTCGCTAGCTTGAAAGTTCCTCTTCCAAGCCTCTGTTCAATGACGTACGATCCTTTCCAAGTAGGATTCATGTGTGACAGAATAGGAAAAACCCATTTCAAGACGAGATCACCGATTTCAAAGGTCCTAGGTCGGACTTTAGTGTTGTAGTATCTGGTGACTCGATATCGATGTGCAGCTGCCATCAAATTAGCTTCTTTGCACTTCTCATCTACCAAGTCTAGGGATTCTAAGAGGAGATCTCTATTCGTTCTGGGATCATAGTAGGTTAATCGATGAGAAGTAACTTCGAGTTCAATAGGAATGATAGCTTCGGAGCCGTAAGCAAGAGCGGATGGAGTATGGTCGGTCATGGACTTATGGGCGGTTCTGTAAGCCTATAATGTTGTTGGGAGTTCATCCACCCACTTGCATCTAGCCTTTTCCAAACATTTCTCTATAATGGACTTTATGATTTTGTTCACAGCTTCAACTTGTCCATTTGCTTGTAGGTGAGCAACTACTACAAATCTCTTTTCAATATAATGCCGATGGAAGAAGTCTTTGAATTCAGCGCTGTCGAATTGGGTCCCATTATTAGTTGCAATGGTTCGTGGAAGGCCAAAATGACAGATGATGTTTCGGACAATGAAGTTGATTACTTTCTTTGTCATGATCATGGTTAAAGGTTCTGCCTCGGCCCATTCAGTAAAGTAACCAACTGCTACGATGGCATACTTCGCACCACCTTTAGAGATCGGGTAAGGAACCGATAATATCTATGCCCCATATGGAAAACGGTCATGGACTGGCCATTAGTGCAATTTCCAATGGCGGAGCTCTCAAAACTTTTGCATACATCTGGCATTTGTCGCATCGCTTAGCATAATCAGCAGCATTTCGGTTTATAGTTAGCCAGTAATACCCATAACGAAGTATTTTCTTTGCTAGGGTTTGCCCTCTAGTGTGATCGCCATATTCCCCTTCATGAACTTCCCTTAGGCTCATTTTATTTCATCATGAGCGATACACCGGAGCAGGGGAATGGAAAAACCCTTTCTATACAAGACTCCTTCTTGAATGATATATCGTGAAGCTTTGCGGAGGATTTGTCATCTTTAATTCCTCTATTTGGGACGGACTGCCTATAGCAAATAATCTTTAATCGGAGTCATTCATGACTCCTTCTCAGGCTCCATCTCTAGCACCCTATCGATTTCCATATGGTTTATGCTTGGAGCATCTAGTACTTTGACTAGAACCAAGCCCATTTGTTGTGCATACCTGGTGCTAGAAAACTTTGCTAATTAGTCGGCTGTAGGAAATGCGGATTACGGATCTTAAGGCAAAATTAACACTAGAGGGGGGTGAATAGTGTTTAATTAATTTTATGAAACTTTTTGAAATCTTTTCAAATTAAATCCACACAGATGCAATTCAAAAATACAGAAACAATCACAGAATTAGACATAGATGCAAATAGTAAATAAAAGTAGTAAAGAAAAGAACACACCGGAATTTTATACTGGTTCAGAGTTACCCTACATCCAGTCCCACACAATTTCTTGTAAAAATTTCTTTTCAAATATAATGTCGATATTACAACCTCGATTTCAAGGCCACGAGATACACCCTTCTGTCTCCGAGTCCAGAGCACACTCTCTTGATTTAACCAGGCTACAAGATCACCTAATTGATTTACGGGCTACAATCACACCTAATTGATTTACGGGCCACAATCACACCGTTTCCAATCACACTTTGATAGAGAGAGACCTGATACACTTCTTTGATTACAAATGATCCTATAACTCTGAATAGCACCGAGATCTTTGGGAGAGAGTGGCAGAGAATCAAACTAGAGATGATCGAGTTTGATTCACTTAGAATTTCGACAGACTTTTGTTAAAGCATTTGAAATACAAGAGAATATTTGAGTGGAGAAGAAGGAGTGAAGAAATGAAGAAAAACTAACTTAAAATTCATTGCAAACAACTGGTACTTATAGGAGAACAACGGTCATGTCCATTCGCGAAAGGTTATGACAAATAGACACTTCTTTTGAAAATTTGAATTTTAAATTCTACGGCTACCATGTCGACATAGGGGGATGAGGGATGCCGACATGTCTATGTTAATTTGAAAATAGATTTTGCTTTAAAATGATTTCTATTCTTAAACTTGTCAAAACAATTTCTAACCTTTGTAAACCATTTTGAATATAGTTTAAACTTATAAAAGAGTTTTAGAAAGTAATCTTAAAATATATAATCTATAATATAAAAGTAATATTAAAAACTAAGTATAGATTTCTATAAAATATATTAAAGCTAAAATATTAAAATCAAGAGATAGTTTAAAAAACAAGAGATGATTTTGAAATTAATATGATTAAAAATAGTTTTTGAATTAAGGCTAAAATGTTTAAATTGATAGAGATGACTTCTAGAAAGATAGTTTTGAAAAAATAAATCATTTTGAAAATTCGTGGATTCCATTCCACTAGAGAAGGTCGTGGGTTCCATCCTACTAAAGAGGTCATGGGTTCCATCCCACTATTAAAGCGAGAAGGTGGATTCCATTCCACAATTAAAATCCGAATAAAGATTTTAGTGCTATTATGAAGTTTTAACATAAATCTAGACTCTATTACTTATCTTGATATCTTGAACTCTTGATACTCTTGATATCTTGAACTCTTGATACTCCTGATATCTTGAACTCTTGATACTCATGAGTCTTCAGTCTTGAATCTTTATACTGTATAGTCTTCATTCTCAGTACCTGCATATATATATATATACTGCATATACATATATATCTAGAGAAGAATATGAGTATTTATATTTTATAACAAGTCATAAGGTTGTTGTCATCAAAACCATCATCTCGGGAACTAACAGTCTCCCCCTTTTTGATGATGACAACCTTTGTTTATAAAATCTACTCCAACAAATTTTGATTCTACTCCGAGTCCCCCTTATTCCAACAACTCCCCCTAAATCTAAGCCTATCTAACATATTTTATAATTCTCCCCCTTTGTCATCAATCAAAAGCTAAGCCTAAACTACATAACTCCCCCTTAAACTAATACTATGGAACTAAATGCTAATAACGAAGTATAATAAGAGAAACATAAATCTAATTTTTTTATACACGATGTTACATTACACATATATAGACACAAATATATACAAGTACACAAAACATAAAAACATTAATAATAACAATCTAACGAGAGTCCTTGACAACTGGTGACTTGTAAATCGAACAATTATGGTAATGGAGACAAAAGTTTCCATGTTGTTCGACCAAATTATCATTTTTGTCAAAACAGACTTCTCCAACGCAAATAACATTATCATCTTCGTCCATTTGCGCTTCTTCCTCTTCTTCTTCGTCGTCCTCTAATGGATTATGAATACGTATGTTAGAGGAATCATCTTCAATCATAATAGGGTCTGCATGATTATCCATTAGAAATTTTTGCAAATTTCTAAGAATCTTGCCCTGTTTCTCTTATTCCTTTGCCATCCTTATTTGAGTGACTTGTAATTCAGTCAGCACTTGCAAAGAATCCTTCATGGTTTCCTCAATCTTCATTACTCGAGCCAATGTAGTTCGTTGAAATGGACCAGAATTAGGAGAAGGGAAGGAAAATGTTGCATTTTGGTTCGATTTAGAAGTGAAGGCCATTATTTTATATTTTCAGAAGTTTATTATAGAGAAAATGAAGTAAGAAGAAAGAAAAATTTGAAATGTTGTGATTATATAACAACCAAACTGATTTTAGAGGGAAAATCAAATTTTCAAATTTTACCGTTGTATGTCGACATAGGGGGTAGGGGCATGTCGACATCCCTTTGAAAATTTTGACAATTTTGTTTTACTTTATTTATTTAAATATATATGTTACTATATCTATATTCTATATCTCAGTTATAGAACAAATACCTAGTTCTCTTCTTAATTTAATAAAGGTTGATTGATTCAAGGGTTTGGTCAGAATATCAGCTATTTGATTCTCAGTGTTGATAAATTCAAGAGAAATAATCTCTTTACTTATATTATCTTTGAGAAAATGATGTATGATATCAATATGTTTTGTTCTGGCATGATGAGTAGGATTTCTGGAAAAATTTATTGCACTTGTATTGTCACAATAAATTGGTGATTCTGAAATATTTAATCCAAAATCCTTTAGAGTCTGTTGCATATAGATAACTTGAGAACTAGCCAAAGCAGCAGAGATATATTCTGCTTCAGTTGTTGATAGTGAGACGGTATTTTGCATTTTACTAAACTAGGAAACCAGAGAATGTCCTAAAAAGTGACAAGTTCCACTTGTACTTTTTCGGTCTGATTTACAACCAACATAGTCAGCATCACAAATATGAGATTAAATTAAATGAATCATTTTTAGGGTAAAATAGGCCATAGTCTAAAGTGTGTTTAACATATCTTAGGATATGTTTAACAGCTTTTAAATGGGTTTCTTTGGGTTGATATTGGTACCTTTGTTGAATATGCTAGTATATGATTTTTGTTTGATGATAATAAACACATATATATATATATATATATATTCATTTAAATGTAATTGTTATTGTACTATTTTATTTTCACATAATTAAATAAATATTTGCTGAATAAAATAAATAACATAGAATTTGAATTCAAACAAGATATTTTATTCAAACAAATATTTTATTACATTTTTGAATAGTACAAATTTGAGCTCTCACTATATATACACAATTTTCAATTATAACACAACTTCAATTACATTTCAATTTACATAACTTTCCTCACTACATATTCACTCAACACTCGTACTTGATCTTCAACTCTATTCCAATTTGTATCCCGCATCTGAGTTATCTGCAAAATAAACACTAACGCAGTAAAATTGAAAAAGAAATATTTTGCAGTGTAAAATAAAATGTGTATTTTGAAAATGTTATTTGCCTCAGTTATTTGGGTTGTTTGTCATCATATTCGTTCTAAATTCATCAAACACGAACAATCTTTGAC
Source organism: Allium fistulosum (assembly GCA_030737815.1). Taxonomy (NCBI): domain Eukaryota; kingdom Viridiplantae; phylum Streptophyta; class Magnoliopsida; order Asparagales; family Amaryllidaceae; genus Allium; species Allium fistulosum. The sequence continues at coordinate 940,093,667 of CM060908.1, read as the reverse complement.
ATGAACAGTGTATCACTGTACATGCCACAAGGTCGTGCACACTGATATACACTTGATAAAACTGCAGGGACAGGTGAGCACAAGGTCAAACCCGAGCCAAGGCTTGATTCAACTCAGCATACATGAAGTATTAACCAGAACCAGATCCAAATCAACAATGAACTGTACTCATACAACCAGACAGACTCAAGTGCACAAGTCCAAATGAATGCGTCAAACTGCACCGGATCAGTCAACATGAAGACTCAAATGCACAAGAACAAAGATGACTACAGTTCAAAGTTTCAAATACTAGCGAACAAGGAATTAATTAGGAATCAAAATACCAAGAAATGATTTCTAATTGAAGGCTACATAAAGAAATCACCAAACATATATATATACACACACATATGTATACTTACATGTATACATATATATGGAGTGCACAACAACTAAACATGAAGATCATCAGGGATGAACCTCAACTCAAACCAGACTACAGTTACAAAGAGCAACAAGCATGATGATATACAACAGAGAGGACTGCAACAACACATACACACACACATACATATGTATGTATGTACATATATGGTGATAACACAAATATAAATATATCAAAGCATTCAAGAGGAACATAACAGCATAGACTCGAAGAAATGGAATTCAAGATGAATGCAAATCATCATAATGGAGTTCAACATGGACTGATACAAGTGCACTCATCATAGCAATATGCAGTGAAAACCAGTACAAAGCAAACCAGGATGAACTTAACCCAGACAGTCGGTACATACATATATACATGTATGTTCACACATGTATACATATCAGAAGCAACTCAACCTGACATGTCAAAAGCTCCAAACAAATGAACACAACATCAATCCAACTTAATGCAACTAGGTTCAAGAGCAAAGACAACCAAACTGCACATGATCTAGCTCGAAGCAACATGACAAACAACATATATATATATATGCAGTGATAATATGGGATGCAGTGAAGCAATAAACAGCATGTATACATATGCAGTGACAATATGGGGTAAAATGGAAGCAGTTCAATATACAAGCAAGGCTACGACTTCAAGTACAAATGCACATCATCACAAAACAATGTACATAGGAACTCAAAAAATGAATATACACATGAATAGCATTCGAGTTAAAACAAATACCAGAGCTAGCATGTCAGACTACAACAAGACCAGTACCGTTTCAAATGCAACAGTCCAGTGAACAAGTGACTGTGATCAAGCAACATAGCAACATGATGAAAACAAGTCATAAGAGAAACAAATTCAAATCAAAGGAGCATAAAGAACGGAACCAAATCCAAAGTCCAGATTATCACAATTTTAAATACCAAAGTCATAGCCGTGGTGACCAAGGTAGAATCGAACAAGTCAGAATCAAAGCCGTGGTAATCAAGCATAGCACATCAGAAAATATTTGAATTGAACTAGTCTAAAGAAATCACAAGCATCCAAGAAAAATAAAATGGCCAAGCAAAAAATAATTAAAGAATTCAACTCGAAAAATACAAACGTTAATTTAGGGTTTTCAACCCTTTAAAACCCAATCATCATCGGCATTATCAATCATCGAGTTCAAGCATATTAACAAGAATAAAAAAAGGAATTCGCATACCAATTTATTCAATTCGAACTCGATCGAGAAGCAGCCGTATTCAAATCAAAGCGACAATTTGATTGACGAAATAAGCCAAAGATAGATCATCTTCCAATCAACAAATTTGAATCGGTGGCCTTAAATTTCCAGAAGCCCTAAATCCTGAAAGAGAAATGAAGGATTGAATGAAAGAGATACGGGCCGAAGAAATAAACAAAGAAAAGGGGAACATTTTTTATCACTGCGTTCATTTCTTTTGGGCCGGTTTTTGATAAATACTATTGGGCTTTAATTTTAAATTAGGGTTTCTTGTTTTAGAGTTGTTTTTATTTTGTAATTTCTTTTTAACTTGTGTAATTGTCTGGTCGTGTGACTAGGGACAAACTACGAGGCGTAGTTTGAGAATTCGCAACTCAGTGGTTGGGTTGTGGCGGGGTATTCAGCGTAGAGTTAGGTTAGTCGATAGCGGGTGTCGCAAGTTTACGTGTGTAAGCGTCTGACTACTTAATTTCTAGTAGAAACCTTAGGGGCAGCACGTAGGCAGGGTTTTGCCGAAGCTGGGTAAATATGTGTTGTTCTATTTCTGCTTTTATTATTCTGCTATTATCTATGCTGCAATTATTTTATATATTTCCACATTAAATTATTATAATTATTAGTATCACCCTATTCACCCCCCTCTAGGGTGAAATCGATCCTACAAGTGGTATCAGAGCCAGGTTCAAAAGTCAATTTTTGTTTTAAAAATTTGATTTTTCAAAAACAAATTATTGTTTTAAAATTTTGATTTTTTATAAAAATGGCTTCTTTTAATAATGCTTTTGCCAAGGGACAGTCCATAGTTAGACCACCAATGTTCAATGGTGAATATGCTTACTGGAAAAATAGAATGAAAATTTTTCTGAAAACCATTGATGCTTGGAATATTGTTGAGACGAGATATAGGACACCAACTATAGTGGTAGATAATCAGGAAATTGAAAAACCGATGGATCAATGGACAGATTTTGAAAATAAACTACAGAATGCTAATGCTATGAATTATTTTATTTGTTCATTGGATCAAATTGAATTTAATCGTGTCTCACATTGTCTAACTGCGTAGGAAATCTAGCAGACACTTGAAGTGACTCACGAAGGGACATCTCAAGTCAAAGAATCTCGCCTTGCCATGCTTAGTAGCGAATACGAGAACTTCACAATAGCCAAGGATGAAAATGCCAAAGAGATGTACGGATGACTTTCTAATCTTGTATATAAATCAAAAGCTCTCGGAAAACCATACTTAGAATTGGAAATAGACCGATAAATCCTCAAAGTCCTTCCATGAAATTTTGAAGCAAAAGTTGGTGCCATTCAAGAATCAAAGGATTTGAAACAAATCAAAGTTGAAGAACTCATCGGAAACCTCACCACTTATGAGCTAGAAATGAAATTCAAGGAAGAACGTGAAGGAGGTGATACTCGAAAGAAATCAATAGCTCTCAAAGGAACAACCGAAAGTGAAGATGATGATGATGGTGCAGCAGAACTGGCGCTGATAATAAAGAAATTCAAAAGGTGGAATCGCAAATACGGAAATCCAACTCTAAGTCAACAACTAAAAAGTAGAATAATCAAAGTTCTAGACAACCCAGAAGGGCAAGAGATCATTTGTCACAAGTGCAATAAATCTGGTCACATCAAGCCTAATTGTCCTCAGAATCGACTCAGCCAAGGAAAGAAATAGAAAAGGAGAAGTTTTGCAGCCACGTGGAATAAAAGTGATGACGAAAAAAAAGCATTAGCAGTGAGAGTGAAAAAGCAATCTGTGTCTTCGAGGTGATATTACTGATAGCGATGATGATGAGCCAAGCGAGGTATCAAAATTCACTCACTCAGAATTACTTATATATTTTCACGAAGTAAATGGCTGCTTTGAACGACTTAGGAAGAAGTATAATAAAATTGGATCACAAAGAGATAGCTTGATAAAACTAAATAAACAGCTTGATCAATTGGTTAAAAACTATCGAAACAAGAGCCCTAAGTGTGACAAGAGTCCATCATTCGAAGAAGAAATTAAAAATTCAGAAATTAAAATTAAATCACTTGAAAATGAAATTATGATTTTGAAAGAAAGTGAAAACACTAGGAGAGAAAATTCTATTAAAAAGTGCACTCAATTATTGAATGAAAATGAATTCCTCAAAACATAAGTCCAACAATTGTCTACGACTTTAGGAAAATTTTCAAAAGGAGAAAGATCACTAAATATGTTATTAGGAAAACAAACTGTCAATACTGTTAGACAAGGACTTGGGTATAATCAATCTGAACGTATTAGATGTGAAATTAGTCAAGACAATTCAAAGTGCACGATTTGTAGAAAAATTGGACACAATCAAAACAATTGCTGGTATAGACCCAAACACGTGAAAACCATACCAATTTGGGTTCCAAAAGGAACGAATATAAAATCCCTTAAAGTTAAACAAATCTGGGTGCCAAAAGGAACAAATATAAATAGTTTTGGGTCTACACAAACATATTTTTCAAAACCTTTTGCCACTAACAACCATGGACCTATAAAAACAAATAGGTCACAAAAATCTTTTCTCGTGTAGGTGTGGTGGCAGGCTAAGGAACAACAGCAGTGTTACATGGATTCTGGCTGTTCCAAGCACATAATGGGCAACAAATCAAAGTTCCTTAGCCTAGTACAATGGTGGCAGAATCACAATGGGAAAATTATTGTAAAGGTAAAATAGGTAACGATACATCTATCTTGAACGATATATTAAATGTGAAAATCTGCACCATAATCCGATTTAATTCAGCCAGTTATATGATAAGGAGATAAATGTTGATTTTGATTCTGAATTATGAAAATTGTTGGCCAATTATATTTTTTATGCTGAGAACACTATAAGTATCTCTAGATTCTTTGAACTAGTTCATATAGATCTGTTTGGACTAATGATGTTGTTTTATTGGTTGATGATTACTCTAGATACACGTGGATATATTTGTTTATCTTACTGCTTCCAAATCTGACACTATGTTCACTATTTGTTTATTTGCACGGTTTCAATTCAAATCCAAAAGAATTTCATTTAAAAGCTGTCAAAAGATTTTAAGGTATTTGTTTCAACTTCACGGTCCGGTCTATCACATCCAACTAATGATAATCTTGAGTCAAAGGAAAATTCGGATGCAGATTACACTGGTAATCTAGTTGATAGAAAAATTACTAGTGGAACGTGATTTATGTTGAGACATTTAGTAGTTGCATCGTTTTCAAAGAAAATATCTGCATATTATTCATTTAAATTGATTTTCGATTAGCAGACATTTTCTTTTATAAAACCCCTTCCAGAAAATAGTTTTTTTGTTGACCTTGTTTCAGATTAGTCATTTTAGAAAATTTGATTTTATAATTATTTTTGGATTTGATCTTAAATGACTACATTAACTATTCCGACTCCCTACTGATTATCGAAAAGATAAATAGTGAGTGAAAAAGTGATGAGTGTTGATATTAATCATATATTATAACTTGAGACAGTATATTTAGTAAATTTCTTTAGAAATTTAAACAAGATTTATAATAACTTTTGATGGGTAAAAATTCCATGACCATCTCTATTTCTATCATATTTCTAACGACCATCACTCATCAAAATCCAGTATAGTATGTCAAAATGTGGTATTTTAAACAGGGAATTATTCATTTTTATTTTATTTTTTTAATAAAAACATCCAAAGTATTCACTCTCATTTAAAAGTCCTCATGGTTATGCATGGGTGAATTACTTGGAATATTTGTTTATGTGCTTTCATGCTCATTTAAAAGTCATTACGGTTATACATGTATGGAACACATATCAAAATTGGTTATTAAATAGACGAGTTGATTCTAATCCCATTTAAAAGTGCTCACGGTTATGCGTGGTTAGAAGATACTTGAAATTTGTTTTTTTGTTTTTTAAAAATTGGGAATACTACTAATCTCATTTAAAAGTCCTAACCGTTATGCATGGTTAGTAAGTATTCAAATTCCTGATATAAATATACCACAAATAGACACAACTATATGGTTTTATATACCGACATCACCCCTATCATTTTAAAGTGGAATATGCGCCTAATAGAGTATTTATGATTTTTGTTTGATTTTTTATTGAAATTTAATATTTATACTCGATTGGGTATTAATAGTGTATTAATGTCTATCACTTTATCTCTATTTTTTCTAACACTATCAATAGTGTATTAATGTCTATCACTTTATCTCTACTTTTTCTAACACTATTACTCTTTTGCTGATAACAGAGGGAGGAGAGAGAAGTTAAGATTTTGGTTGTCAAATAATTCAAGTCATATTTTTTATTTTTATATTCCCATCTAGGTTTATTTGCATATTTTTATTTATTTTCATGCATATATGAAGGGGGAGCTTTGGTGTAGGGGGAGCATTTTAATAAATTCAAAATCTTAAATATATGTTTGTTATCATCAAAAGGGGAAGATTGTTGAATATGCCAGTATATGATTTTTGTTTGATGATAATAAACATATATATATATATATTCATTTAAATGTATTTGTTATTGTACTATTTTATTTTCACATAATTAAACAAATATTTGATGAATAAAATAAATAACACAGAATTTGAATTCAAACAAAAAATTTATTCAAACAAATATTTTATTACATTTTTTAATAGTACAAATTTGAGCTCTCACTATATATACAAAATTTTCAATTATAACAACTTCAATTACATTTTAATTTACATAACTTTCCTCACTACATATTCACTCAACACTCGTATTTGATCTTCAATTCTATTCCAATTTGTATTCCGCATCTGAGTTATCTGCAAGATAAATACTAACGCGGTAAAATTGAAAAAGAAATATTTTGCAGTGTAAAATAAAACGTGTATTTTGAAAATGTTATTTGCCTTAGTTATTTGGGTTGTTTGTCATCATATTCGTTTTGAATTCATCAAACACGAACAACCTGTAACATGCACAGTGTATCACTGTACATGCCACAAGCCCGTGCACACCGATATACACTTGATAAAACTGCAGGGACAGGTGAACACAAGGTCAAACCTGAGCCGAGGCTTGATTCAACTCAGCATACATGAAGTATTAACCAGAACCAGATCCAAATCAACAATGAACTGTACTCATACAACCAGACAGACTCAAGTACACAAGTCCAAATGAATGGGTCAAACTGCACCGGATCAGTCAACATGAAGACACAAATGCACAAGAACAAAGATGACTACAGTTCAAAGTTTCAAATACCAGCGAACAAGGAATTGAATAGGAAGCAAAATACCAAGAAATGATAACCAATTGAAGGCTACACAAAGTGTAACGACCTGGTATTTTCAACCATTCGCATCTGCATATGTCGGACTTGAATTGCTCAAAATATCAGATTGTTAATTTAAATTTGGCAAAACTCAGCATATACAGTAAATAAATAAATCACAAAATCACAGACACAGAGTAATACAATAATAATGCAGCGGAATAGATAAATAGTAGTTCATTAAGCTACTATATAAACATCAGAGTTAGAAATAAAAATTACAACAAAATATCTCAAATACAGTGAAGTCTCAAATCCAATCATATGACTTCTGTGAACAAATCAACTGGAAAAGATGGAAGCTGAATCGATAGTTGGATCTCCAAGCGAAGCTCCAAACTCTAAAGGTGAGTCTCAAACGCTGAATCACTCAGTCTGACCCGAGCGTAAAGCAAAACCCAAAACACTCGAGTTAGGATTAACATTCTTATATCAATAAATCCAACTCAAGTGAAATATCAATTGAAATACAAGTAACTCAGAGGATGTTTGGGATAACCATCCTCTAAGGATCCGTGGAACTATCTACAACGTAGAAATATACACTATAACACCGTGGTTATTTCAATTTAATTTATACTTCAAAACCCCAATATCCTTTCCATTAAATATATATATCCTTAATTTCACGAATTGATTCAAATCAACTCGAGTTCCCAATTTCAAATTTAATTCAATCTAAATTTATCCATTTTAATTCAATTCAGTTTCTAAATAAAAAATTCAAATTATATTGATTTCAAATACAGATCTAAATCATAAAATAGACCATTCAACTTCCAATATATTTCAAAGCTTTAATATTCAACATTTTCAACGTTATATTTATCAGTTTCATATAGATCTTGATTTAACTTCGTTATTATTTTGTTAGGGGATATTCACTTAATAAATTCAATATCATTTAACTAGCCTTAAATTACATACCAAATATTTCCTTAAATTTATTTAAACTAGAAATATTCATTAAATTACTTAAATCAAGACCAAATTATAAATCATATCTTAAATCTCAATTTCAGTAAGTTTCAAATCAATTTAATTACATGAAATTCTTTATTGAATACAATTTCAACTAAATTCAAATTATCTTCCCAACCTTAACTTATTCAAATTATTACCAAAACTTATTTTGAAATACAAATTTAAATACTTAAACATATTATATGTATTAGATCAATCTTAACTAAATTAAATATTATTATTAAATCTATATATCATTACCATTTATATATAACAAATTTTTAAGAATCAACATTTAATAAAACCATATATTTCTTTCCAAAATCATAGGATTTATTTTCAAAATATTTATATATGGACCAACGGTGTCTGTATATAATTCTATCATATGGTTAAGTGATATGGATATTTATCACTTCAATCCGTACTTTAAATATATACGGGTAGATATCATTCAACCCGTAATCCCAATTCAATTCAAATGAAAATCGCTTGGGTCTATCATTTCAACCCATAACGATTTTCTCCTATTCTAAAGTCCGTTCGGGTATGTATCATTTCAACCCATAGTGAATTATATACTAACAGGGAACTTGCAGAGTGATACAGATAATACAAAATATATCAACAGGCATATATTATCAATAACAATATAATATAAACAACAGGATATGGTGTCATATCCTACAGGAGAAAAGTTACAGATAATAACATATATAACAATTTAAATAACAGCAACATCATATTTCAATTGTTGTTTCAATCGAAATCAAATTTAATTAATAAAAGAACGTTAATCGTGAGTGGTTGCTCACCTTTCGAGGCTAGAGACGAAGGAGAATGAGATGAGTTACGAATCTAAGCAAAATTCCAAAACAAAGCTAGCTTGGCATGAATTTGGTGGACAAGCTGATGGTTGGAATTGATGAGAGCAAATCAGAATCATCTAGGTAGAAACAGAATATATACTGTTATTTTTCCATGAAATTAATATCAAGTTTGAGGCGAATAAAAATAAAATATATATATATACACAAAAATATACTGTAAACTTTAACATAGTATACTATAACCATATATATAATTCAATATATGATTATATAACTATCAATCGTAAAGCTGTAAACAGATATATGCTGTAATACAATTTATAAAACAAAAGAACCAAACCAAAGCTTAACTACTATATTTATATATATTAATCTGTAAAAGGGATCTACAGTCGACATTTATACAACTTAGTATACGTATAAATCACGTCTATAAACTCAAACAAATTTATACATATATACATATACTTTCGTATAGCATATATTTTATAAAATTTACACTTTCATAACAATATAATAGACCAATACTTTTGTATAACAAATTTATAACAGCAACCAAAAGGAAAAAGAGACCCTGACAAATAACTTTATATATAACAACCATTGTTTTTCAATACATACGTACCAAATATATCTATATATATATATAAGTGTTTTTATAAACCGAACCAGAGAACCAACCTTATAATATACATATACAAATGTATATACAGGTTTCTATATATATGATATACTTATTTTCTCTTATTCAATACAAAGATACAACTTAAAAAGGCGAAACATATATATATATATATATATATAATTGAACAACTTTTATATAAACTTATATAAAGTATAATATAACATATGTATACAATAACTAATGATGTAATACATCTTATACATATACAACATAAAATAAACAGCTTATATAACTTATAATTTATTATTTACATACGAGCAGTAAATCACTTAGTAAACCAACTGGTTTTTATAACATATATACTAAAACGAACAGACATGATTAAACTATGAATATATAATATATTTTTACGCAAACATATTATAAAATTTAGATAATGTAAACAACTAAACTTATATATAAAAAGATGTATATATATACGTACAACAAAACTCATTTAAACTATTACATTATTGGTTTCTATAACAGGAAAGCACAAAGTATATACTGATTCGTAAAATATATCTAATATGTATATATATTAACATCATTCTACCATTTTCCTTCAGCAAAACAAAATCATCAGTATGTTGTTCGACACATATATATTTTAAGCAAAAAAAAACAGTCTATATATATATATATTACTTAGTCTATACATATATAATATTACTTATATAATTTGTACTATCAAATATATATATAAAACCAAATTCTCAAATCAAAGTTTGTACCATAAATTCGAGTTGATTGCCAAACATACATAGTATATATATAGGCAACAGCTAAAAAAAATCACTATATCCATCATTGAAACTGTTTCGAACAAAAAGGAATATATATATATAGATAAAAAAAAATATAACCTATATATATGAAGAAGAGACGAAGAGTAGATGGGCCAGAGGAAGGGTAAAGGAGGAGTATGAGTTGGGCTTGGCTAGGATGGAAGGTGGCGGCCTGATGCTTGGATTCGAGTTGCAAGGCCAAGGAGGCACGGGACGCTGGGGTGGCTGACACGCGGGTGGAGGATGTGCTCGGTTTGGATGGGTGGTGGGGAAATGAAACTCGGTCGCGGCTACCTCGTCTGGTCGGTGCGTGGGTAGGTTGAGGTCGCCGCTAGTGGTGGTGATGCTCGGCTAATCGGCTTCGACGTGGTTGGGTACAACGGTGGTGGGGAACAAGGCGATTGTGAGAGGCCGATGGGTCAAATTTTGAAAGCAGCGGGAGGGCGCATGGAAATAGAGGGAGCAGGTTCCTCAATTTGAAAGCAATAGAATGAATAAAGGAAGAGGGGAAGAAAAATGGACAGTGTTAATATATATAGACTTATATTAATTTATTTCAATTGAAGTAAGCAACTGAATCAGATAATGAACCGTCAAATGAATGGAACGTATACAAATTCATACGTTTTGATTTTCGAACCGGTTATGGGATGGCAACGGTCACCCTTGGATTGAGCTGAATAATAAAAGCAATTAATGGTTTGATTTGACAGCACGTTTCAAATTTGAAAAGGTAAGAAAGTGGAAAGTCACAAATTTACGGTACCGTTACAACGAACAGTTTATTGTTTCCGTTGCATACCGGACCTCAAAATACAGAAATAAATATACCGCAGAGATCAGCACAACGAGACGATCAAAACGGTATACAAATATTAGTGGTACGATCATCCGATCAAAAGTCGATAATCGGTACCGATATACGTTGCTATTCCGTACGGAAAAATTCAAATGGGGCTAGAAACGTCCGAATTTCACGAAACGAATTTCGCAGTATGATTCAGAGTGTTCTAAATAAATTTTCTCATGTTGACATATTTAGGTTTCGGAATACTTTTAAATTCAACTGTTATTAACTGATTTAAATTGAAATAAAATTTCACAAGAAAATAAACTTCAATATTATCAGATGAAAATTTACCAGTTGCTATGTTTAAATAGACGTATTCCAAATAATAAATTTTTAATTTCAAATTTTATTGTTTAAAATTTCATAAAATTTCAATTAATTTAATAAAAAAAATCACTAAAATTTTATAGGTCGTTACACTCTCCCCCACTCAAAACTTTTCGTCCCCGAAATGGAAGGAGGTAGGAGAATAGAAACAACCAAAAAGAAAAATAGATTGAAAGACAAGATAAACAACTAATTTAACACTATATAAATATTACTTGAAATATTCATTTGAAAACTTCACTTTCAAATCAATTATCTTTAATACATTAATACTTTTCAAAACCCATTTGTAAAATTTCTTGCTTCCCTTATAAATACCATTTATATGTTTAAACAACACCTTTATAAATATACGATTTGAAAACAATTATTTACATCATTACTTATATTTACAAAGAAGCTATTGAAAACATTAAATCCATAATTCATAAATTTTATACATTTTATCTCAAGATACCTTTCAAATATTATTAATAAATCAATAATCATTCACTTTATATATGTTTTATTTAATTAATAATCTCAAAATATTTTTATAACACTAAAATCTTCTATTAAACCATGTAGTATATAAATAAACAATATTTAAAAAGGATATAGTCAACAATGAAAAAAAGGAGGGTTTGGAAAAATAGAATATAGGTGAATAAATAAAGCTGAGCAGATAAGGTAGATTCAAAAGAATAGTATCGGGCATGAATAATTAATTTAGAACCATAAGAATTTCAATTTCAAATATTTATACAAAATTTCTTTGCTGGAAATACTTTTATAAATAAAATACCTTTATAATAAAATACTTTTATAACTCGATGTTTCAACAAGTTTATCCTCGTTCCTGCAGACTCAGGCAGTGCGTTGATCAGGCGCAAAGCTAGAATTCTTCAGGTACTTAGTAGACTTGTTTCAACACCTAGTGAAAATACTGGAAAAACTAAAAAAAACAGATATGGAAAGTACAATCCAAACAAAAAAACAAACAAAACCTTTGTCTAACCATGGATCGCAGATACACAAAGGTTACGCCTGGGTCCCCCAAGAAACATCCGTATCCGTAAGCTTTCTCAGCCCTGGGAATTGCGCCATAATGACTAGTAGACCGTAGATACACAATGGTTACGCTTGAATACCCCAGGAATCATCCGTATCCGTAAGCTTTCTCAGCCCTGTGGATTTCGCTACTAATACGACCTACATAGATCACAGGATACACAATGGTTACGCCTGAATCCCCCAGGAAACATCCGTACCCCTGGGCCATCCAGCCAGGTGAATTCCGCTATGCAGTCGCACTCGTAAGACCATGGGTAACGCCATGGAATTCGATGGACACTCGAGTATCATATCCGGAAAACAAAAAATCAGAGAAATATCGATAGAATGAATCCACAATGTGGCCACAAAACGGATATCAAGCAGAAGGCACTTTCCATATCTTTACTTCGAAAATATGTATCATATAGTACCTTTTCAAATCACTTTCAAATATCATACTTATATAAAGTCCATTATATATAAGATTTCATTTTCAAATCAAATACTTTCCAAAATCAATAGTATATCACACTTATATAGACTTCAATTATATAAGATTTCACTTTTCAAATTGAGTACCTTTTCAAATCCATAGTTTTCAAATCAACGTCATACTTATACAAACCAATTTTTATATAAGTTCGATAACTCCCAAATCAAGTATTTAGTAACACAAGGTTCTCAAATTTCAATTTGTTTCAATATCAATTCAATTTTCAAAATCATATAAGCTTTCACCAAATTATTCTTCCAAATCAAATATCTTCAGCTCCAAAGTTTCAAAAATAATAAATTTAGAAAATAAATCCAAATTTCCAAATCAATATTATTTAAGTCAAACAATTCATTTCCAAAATCATCTTATATTTACATAAAGTCCATCTTATATAAGGATCAAAATTTTCAAAAATAAATTTTGCTGTATGAAGAGCTATATGGGATTGAACATCTTTGCTTACTAAAAGGTTTTGAATTTTGAATAGTTTTGTATATAAAATAGTTTGAAAAATAGTTTTGTAAATAAAATAGTTTTGTAAAATAGTTTTGTAAATAAAATAGTTTAAAATAGTTTGTTTTAAGAAGAATAAAAGAAAATAGTTTGAAAATGGTTTTAAATTGATAGTAGTTTTGCATAAAAGAAAAATTCAAATTAAATTACAAAGATATCCAACCCAACAACTTCCAATTTCAGCGTCAAGTATCTCAATGATATTAGAACATAAGATATACATATGTCATCATTTCGCAACATCACATTTGATCGCTCCCTCGATCACACAAGTTCGCTTTCGAACTAGTATTGTCCATTCGACTTCCCTAATGTGGATTTTGATATGGTTTCTTGACTAGAAACCATCAGTCTCCTTGCATAGCCATATACCATGATAGAGAATTCTAGAATCAAACCCAAAATCCTTATCAAATATTCACCGTCAAGAATCGAATGAAAAATCCTAACCCGAAATGGTGTAATTCACCTCGAACTTGTGTACTCAAACCTGGATCAAATTAATTATGCGAATAAAATAGCATATGTACAACTTATGTATCTATTCCAACTTGTTAAATATATAGTTATATAAAGATGTTACTAAGTTAAAACATTTAAACTAAATTTTATTCAAAATATTTTTAAAACTAAATTTCATATTAGTATAATTCAAAATAGTCTTATTCATTTACTTAACAAAACAGTTTCAACCTATTTAAGTCATATTACTACATACTTTAAACATACATACCAAACTCATATACTTTATAATTTTCAAAATTACTTAGCTTTGAAAAGTTAACCTTGATTTGGAAGTGCTCGAACCTTCAAAATAGTCGAAGAAATCAAATTTTAAATCCAAGAGTTGGAAATCAACAACAAATCAGTAAATCAATTTCAATAGATAGGGTTATACCAAATCAAATCTGAAACTCTAGGACTGAACACCGGGCTCACTTCAAATCATTTCAAATATATATATATACATATATCTTTCGAATATCAAATCATACTTCAAAATTTGAAATCAAAATTGGTTTCACAAAATCACTCCCATAGCAATGCTACTAAAGTGGCTTCTCCCCCACTCTGAAACTCATAAATCTATGTCGATGATGCGTGCACTCATCACCGAAATTATTTTCCAGCGACATAAGTGAGTTCTGGACTTCTATTTTCTTGAAAACTTCTTTGAAATTTCTTCGAAATCATTGGAACTCATTTGAAGTCATTTGAAACATTTCTTATTCGAAAAATACTTTCAAATCGTATTATTATATATTTACAAAACCTTAAAACCAATTTCAAAATGCCGGGTTCAATCTCTCAAATTTCAAATTCAACTCTTCAGTTATAAATCATTTTTATATAAATCAATTTCTTATATAAATTTCAAAATTTCAAATTCTTTCGAAACATCAATTTCTCATTTTAAAAGGTATATAATCCTTATCGAAAACACTTTCACTTTAATATATAGACTAAAATCATACTTATCAAAATAATAATTTTGGTATATAAAACAATTTCTAAAATACAAACAAACCCGATTTTCCAAAGGATGATTCAAGAATGGATTCCAAAACAAAGATAGAGATTCAAATTAGAGGGACTCTAATCAAATAGAATTCTGATTCGTAAATATGCTCGAACGAAGATGAGATAATTAAATTTCAAAATAGAAGATGGATATACTTATATAAATCGCGGGCGACCTTAACCGGTCAACCGTGATTTCAAAATAAGATCGGTGCAGAATTCTGAGGCAAATCGACATTCGATCGCCAGAGATAGAATTCAGCATAATAAGAGATAACAACATCTAAACCAAGGGATATATAAATCTCCGGTGAATCAATGCCAATTGTAAAGGAGTTTCACACCTTCATAATTCATTCAAAGATTGGCGGGATCGCCTATTCTTATAGAGATCATTCGAAGTGGAGTTATGGGATACTCCAGAATCAAAAGAATATAAATAGGGAGAGATAAGAATGAATTTTGGAACCGCAGGGAACGTTCCAAAGTTCAAAGGGAATCAAGTCAAAGGAAAGAGATTCAACTCGAACGAAAGTGATTCGGTAAATAAATTTACCATATACGCTAAGTTTTGCCTAGAGCCAAAGCTCTGATACCAACTGTAACGACCCGGTATTTTCAACCATTCACATCCGCATATGTTGGACTTGAATTGCTTAAAATATCAGATTGTTAATTTAAATTTGGCAAAACTCAACATATACAGTAAATAAATAAATCATAGAATCACAGACACAGAGTAATACAATAATAATGCAGCGGAATAGATAAATAGTAGTTCATGAAGCAACTATATAAACATCAGAGTTAGAAATAAAAAATACAACAGAATATCTCAAATACAGTGAAGTCTCCAATACAAGCAGATGACTTCTGTGAACAAATCAACTGGAAAAGATGGAAGCTGAATCGATAGTTGGATCTCCAAGCGAAGCTCCAAACTCTAAAGGTGACTCTCAAACACTGAATCACTCAGTCTGACCCGAGCGTAAAGCAAAACACAAAACACCCGAGTCAGGATTAACATTCTTATATCAATAAATCCAACTCAAGTGAAATATCAATTGAAATACAAGTAACTCAGAGGATGTTTGGGATAACCATCCTCTAAGGATCCGTGGAACTATATACAACGTAGAAATATATACTATAACACCGTGGTCATTTCAATTTAATTTGTACTTAAAAACCCAAATATCCTTTTCATTAAATATATATATATATATATATCCTTAATTTCACGAATTGATTCAAATCAACTCGAGTTCCCAATTTCAAATTTAATTCGATCTAAATTTATCCATTTTAATTCAATTCGGTTTCTAAATAACAAATTCAAATTATATTGATTTCAAATACAGATCTGAATCATAAAATAGACCATTTAACTTCCAATATATTTCAAAGCTTTAATATTCAACATTTTCAACGTTATATTTAGCAGTTTCATATAGATCTTGATTTAACTTCGTTATTATTTTGTCAGGGGATATTCACTTAATAAATTCAATAACATTTAACTAGCCTTAAATTACATTTTTACCAAATATTTCCTTAAATTTATTTAAACGAGAAATATTCATTAAATTACTTAAATCAAGACCAAATTATAAATCATATCTTAAATCTCAATTTCAGTAAGTTTCAAATCAATTTAATTACATAAAATTCTTTATTGAATACAATTTCAACTAAATTCAAATTATCTTCCCAACCTTAACTTATTCAAATTATTACCAAAACTTATTTTGAAATACAAATTTAAATACTTAAACATATTATATGTATTAGATCAATCTTAACTAAATTAAATATTATTATTAAATCTATATATCATTACTATTTATATATAACAAATTTTTAAGAATCAACATTTAATAAAACCATATATTTCTTTCCAAAATCATAGGATTTATTTTCAAAATATTTATATATGGACCAATGGTGTCTGTATATAATTCTATCATATGGTTAAGTGATATGGATATTTATCACTTCAATCCGTACTTTAAATATATACGGGTAGATATCATTCAACCCGTAATCCCAATTCAATTCAAATGAAAATCGCTTGGGTCTATCATTTCAACCCATAACGATTTTCTCCTATTCTAAAGTCCGTTCGGGTATGTATCATTTCAACCCATAGTGAATTATATACTAACAGGGAACTTGCAGAGTGATACAGATAATACAAAATATATCAACAGGCATATATTATCAATAACAATATAATATAAACAACAGGATATGGTGTCATATCCTACAGGAGAAAAGTTACAGATAATAACATATATAACAATTTAAATAACAGCAACAACATATTTCAATTGTTGTTTCAATCGAAATCAAATTTATTAAATAAATGAACGTTAATCGTGAGTGGTTGCTCACCTTTCGAGGCTATAGACGAATGAGAATGAGATGAGTTACAAATCCAAGCAGAATTCCAAAACAAAGCTAGCTTGGCACGAATTTGGTGGACAAGCTGATGGTAGGAATTGATGAGAGCAAATCAGAATCATCTAGGTAGAAACAGAATATATACTGTTATTTTTCCATGAAATTAATATCAAGTTTGAGGCGAATAAAAATAAAATATATATATACACAAAAATATACTGTAACCTTTAACATAATATAATATAACCATATATATAATTCAATATATGATTATATAACTATCAATCGTAAAGCTGTAAACCGATATATGTTGTAATACAATTTATAAAACAAAAGAACCAAACCAAAGCTTAACTACTATATTTATATATATTAATCTGTAAAAGGGATCTACAGTCGACATTTATACAACTTAGTATACGTATAAATCACGTCTATAAACCCGAACAAATTTATACATATATACATATACTTTCGTATAGCATATATTTTATAAAATTTACACTTTCATAACAATATAACAGACCAATACTTTTATATAACAAATTTATAACAGCAACCAAAAGGAAAAAGAGACACTAACAAATAACTTTATACATAACAACCATTGTTTTTCAATACATACGTACAAAATATATTTATATATATAAGTGTTTTTATAAACCGAACCAGAGAACCAACCTTATAATATACATATACAAATGTATATACAGGTTTCTATATATCTGATATACTTATTTTATCTTTTTCAATACAAAGATACAACTTAAAAAGGCGAAACATATATATATATATAATTGAATAGCTTTTATATAAACTTATATAAAGTATACAATAACTGATGATGTAATACATCTTATACATATACAGCATAAAATAAGCAGCTTATATAACTTATAATTTATTATTTACATACGAGCAATAAATCACTTAGTAAACCAACTGGTTTTTATAACATATATACTAAAACGAACAGACAGGATTAAACTTTGAACATATAATATACTTTTACGCAAACATATTATAAAATTTAGATAATGTAAACAACTAAACTTATATATAAAAAGTTGTATATATATACGTACAGCAAAACTCATTTAAACTGATACATTATTGGTTTCTATAACAGGAAAGCACAAAAGTATATACTGATTCGTAAAATATATCTAATATATATATTAACATCATTCTACCATTTTCCTTTAGCAAAACAAAATCATCGGTATGTTGTTCGACACATATATATTTTAAGCAAAAAAAAACAGTCTATAAATATATCTATACTATAAAGCAAAACCTTTGGTCAACCGGTCAAAGTGAAGCCTTTTTTGAACTACCCAAAATAACCTTTTTTCCCATCATTTCCAAACTGTTCTGTAAGGCTATTTCTGTCCCTTGAAAAATAAATTAGTGGAAGTCGATTGATGTTTCCACGTTCTCCTCTACTTATCTCACAGTCCAAAACGCCACTTTTCATATTACAATCCACGGATCCAAAGAAACCACGATTTCTTCTTCTTCTCAATCTTCATAATGCAAACTAGATTTCTTTGCTTTAATCAAAGATCTAGATTTCAGGTTTGTATTTTTCGTCCACTTGCTTTCGATTTTCAGTTCTTCTTCTTCACATGGATTCTCTGTTCATTATTTCCGTTTTATAATACATATTAGACAGTAATATGTTTTGTTGATTTTTCATAGTTTATTGATGTTCAATTTCAGATTTCATTTGATGCTTGAGGAGAAACCATATTTGCAATTTGTGCTTTTGTATTGCTTCATATTTTCTCAAATGGTCAGCACAAGTTATTCTCTTTGATTCATTGGCAATTCGACCACTATGCAATTTGGTGCGTATTTTCCACATTCTGATGGCATGATTAGGACCTACGCTACCTTCTCCCCTAATCGATAATAACCGCATCGAGAAATCAATGGTGGATAACATTAGAAAAATTGCAACTTGAGCTTAAGATATTTCCGAATTGTAAGATCTCCTACTTACTTTAATCATTTGGTTTCTAGGGATTGGTTTTTATTCCCTAAAGATCGAATTCAATTTGTTTCTCCTTCCTATTTCTATTAAAAAATTCCAGATTGTCAAGGTTATCTATTGTTATTATTACTCGAAGTTTCTTTCGTATTTGTCAATTATACTTATTGATTATCCTAAATTCCTAATGAGTTTCGTTTCTTAAATATGATTGTTTAACTGTTATATCATGTGACTATAGGCAAGTACTTGCATAGTTACATTGAGTTGTTGTTCTTATTATTGTAAAATAGATTCATTTTGGGATGCTTTTATTGTTATATGTATGCAAATTTCCTTCAGTGCACTGTTATATGATCAAATATAAAGTTATGCGTCTGTTATGCTTTTATGCCAAAGTCTAAATATATGAGTAAACACAAAAATAAAGATTGTTAGCATATATTTGGTTGTTGTTGCCACAAGAATTATTATTTACTGTTTGCATAATTTCCTCTTATAATAACTACGACTGCAGCCTAGGTAGACATGGTAGAGAAGTGGAAATGTAGCAAATATGGTGAAGCAAGGCTGCATTATACCCTTATAATTCATATGTTTCGAAATTTCATACTCTGGACGTTTTAAGTAGCTTGCATCTCTCATGTGATTATTCTTTGTTAACATGATTTTCAGATCTATTTTCAAACAAAATAGCTGCAGCACTCTTTTCCTTAGTGCGTTATTTTTATTACCTGAAAGGAGCATTGGCATTCACAGTACACTACAAGGAGAATCGGCAATTGCGTCGGCAGAAAACCGACGCCGACCGATTCTAGCCGACACAAGCTGATTCTAAAATTCTCCTTAGCAACCACAGCAACATGAAATTACAGTGTGACGCCTGCAACAAAACTGCAGCCTCGGTCGTCTGCAGTGCAGACGAGGCTGCACTGTGTGATGACTGCGACCGTAAAGTTCATCATGCTAACAAAGTTGCAAGCAAACATCTTCGTTTTTCACTCTCTGAATCGAGCGAACTTCATCTCTGTGATATATGCAAGGTTTTCCTTCTTCTTTTTTTCCCTTCTACATCATATATTTTTACAGTACTTTTAAGCTAATGATGTGTAAATGTTTGATTTTTGATCCAGGAAAAAGGAGGGTTCTTTATATTTTGCCAGGAGGACAGAGCCATACTGTGTTGGAACTACGACGACTCAGTCCACTCTACTAATAAGCTCACCATGAAACACAGCAGATTTTTACTGACTGGAACACAAATCTCAGCTGTATCTTCATTAGAGAGTAGCTGTAGCAGTAATAATAACCTTATGAAGTCAAGCCAAGATAAAAGTAATCAAATCAATGATGGTACAAGTAGTTATATCAGAGCATCTAATCAAAACTCTTCCAGGCTACTGTGTCGAAGATTTGCTAGATTTTACCATACCATACAAGGTATATGTAACACCCTATATGATATATACATGTGTGTATTATCATCTCTTCTTTGTCTTTTTTTCAAAGGATTGGGATTGATCATGTGAATTCTCATTTCCCCATGATATGTTCATGACAAAAGAATAGATTTGAATTATTATTTTGTGTGCATCTTATTCTTATCATATAGATCATCTATACATAATTTGGATAATTTCAACGCATCCCTATGTAGTGTTGAAAAATTGTATGAAAAAAATGGACAACGAATCTTGAGGGACAAGTGAGAATATAAAGTTTGAACTTTGAACACAAGTGACGATATAATCCTAAGAGTTTATGATTTTTTTGGTCTTTCATTCTTTTGATTACTAATGGAAGAAAGATACTTGAATCAAAATTTTGGTATTTGGACTCTCGAATATACAGAAAGATGAGATTTGTCCAGAGCCAGAAGAAAGAACTGAAGTCCAATGTCCAATCTGGGCACCTCATGTTCCAAGAGTGCAGCTCCCAAACTACACACAAAACGATTTCAATACTTTGTTCAGTCATAACTACGTGGATCTGAAGTATAATCAAAATGAAGTTATGGAAGAAGCAAGTTTAGTACAAAGCCAAGGCGAATTGTCATGCATGGTGCCTCAGCTTAATACTCCTGTTTTGAAAAATAATAAGAGATGCATTTCAGATTATATTTTCTATGAACATGATTTTGAATTTATCATTCCTCGATGAGGAAATTGTAAACATTGTGGAAATAACAATCTATCGGGAAAAAATACCCTTTATAACTCACGTTTTGATGCTTTAATTTTTATTGTTGTTTAACTTCATTTATGTAGATTTAGCTTACATTATTTCGTCCATCAAATGGTCCACTAAGAACAAAAGAATCTAAATGCTAAACTTAAGACAACAACCGTCTTTAGAAATACAGAAGAAAGAGGATATTCAAATCAACATGAAAAAACATAAGTCGATAAAGCTGAAAGAAAAAAATTCAAATCAAGGGCCTTTGATCAAACTTCTTTACAGTTTCCTAAACAACAAAACACTCATTGAATAACCAAATACGAGTCTATTGAAGCAAGTGGAGCTTTCAGGATTAGACTGTTACTACTAAAGCTTCTTCTTTACCAAGAATACCTTTTCCAAATTTGATACTTATATCGTTATTAACTAGCATAGACCCATATTGTAGCTCTGATTTCATTCGTTTTCTAAATTCTCCATTTGTTCTTTGTTCTTGATATTATATTATGTTCATCTGTAGAAATTGATCCCTTATAAAATAATTAAATATACAAAGTGTTTGTGTGAGTTATGTTCTTACAATACATTATTTCTATTTGGTTGCCATATCATTCCCCATTTTCCCCACAGCTGCCAAACACTTTACCATACTCTCTGACAATACGACAACTGTAACAAAGAGAAAATTTACTCTCTCCCTTTTACGCACACGTCCAACGGACGTGCCACCATACTCGTATATATATATATATTACTTAGTCTATACATATATAATATTACTTATATAATTTGTACTATCAAATATATATATATAACCAAATTCTCAAATCAAAGTTTGTACCATAAATTCGAGTTGATTGCCAAACATACATAGTATATATATAGGCAACAGCTAAAAAAATCACTATATCCATCATTGAAACTGTTTCGAACAAAAAGGAATATATATATATATAGATAAAAAAATATAACCTATATATATGAAGAAGAGTAGATGGGCCAGAGGAAGGGTAAAGGAGGAGTATGAGTTGGGCTCGGCTAGGAGGGAAGGTGACGGCCTGATGCTTGGATTCGAGTTGCAAGGCCAAGGAGGCACGGGACGCTGGGGTAGCTGACACGCGGGTGGAGGAGGTGCTCGGTTTGGATGGGTGGTGGGGAAATGAAACTCGGTCGCGGCTACCTCGTCTGGTCGGTGCGTGGGTAGGTTGAGGTCGCCACTAGTGGTGGTGATGCTCGGCTAATCGGCTTCGACGTGGTTGGGTACAACGGTGGTGGGGAACAGGGCGATTGTGAGAGGCCGATGGGTCAAATTTTGAAAGCAGCGGGAGGGCGCATGGAAATAGAGGGAGCAGGTTCCTCAATTTGAAAGCAATAGAATGAATAAAGGAAGAGGGGAAGAAAAATGGACAGTGTTAATATATATAGACTTATATTAATTTATTTCAATTGAAGTAAGCAACTGAATCAGATAATGAACCGTCAAATGAATGCAACGTATACAAATTCATATGTTTTGATTTTCGAACCGGTTATGGGATGGCAACGGTCACCCTTGGATTGAGCTGAATAATAAAAGCAATTAATGGTTTGATTTGACAGCGCGTTTCAAATTTGAAAAGGTAAGAAAGTGGAAAGTCACAAATTTACGGTACCGTTACAACGAACAGTTTATTGTTTCCGTTGCATACCGGACCTCAAAATACAGAAATAAATATACCGCAGAGATTAGCACAACGAGACGATCAAAACGGTATACAAATATTAGTGGTACGATCATCCGATCAAAAGTCGATAATCGGTACCGATATACGTTGCTATTCCGTACGGAAAAATCCAAACGGGGCTAGAAACGTCCGAATTTCGCGAAACAAATTTCGCAGTATGATTCAGAGTGTTCTAAATAAATTTTCTCATGTTGACATATTTAGGTTTCGGAATACTTTTAAATTCAACTGTTATTAATTGATTTAAATTGAAATAAAATTTCACAAGAAAATAAACTTCAATATTATCAGATGAAAATTTACCAGTTGCTATGTTTAAATAGACATATTCCAAATAATAAATTTTTAATTTCAAATTTTATTGTTTAAAATTTCACAAAATTTCAATTAATTTAGTAAAAAAAATCACTAAAATTTTATGGGTCGTTACACAAAGAAATCACCAAACATATATATATACACACACACACACACATATGTATACACACATGTATACATATATATGGAGTGCACAACAACTAAACATGAAGATTATCAGGGATGCAACTCAACTCAAACCAGACTACAGTTACAAAGAGCAACAAGCATGATGATATACAACAGAGAGGACTACAACAACACATATATACTCACATACATATGTATGTATGTACATATATGGTGATAACACAAATATAAACATATCAAAGCATTCAAGAGGAACAGAACAACATAGATTCAAAGAAATGGAATTCAAGATGAATGCAAATCATCATAATGGAGTTCAACATGGACTGATACAAGTGCACTCATCATAGCAATATGCAGTGACAACCAGTACAAAGCAAACCAGGATGAACTTAACCAAGACAGTCGGTACATACATATATACATGTATGTTACCACATGTATACATATCAGAAGCAACTCAACCTGACATGTCAAAAGCTCCAAACAAATGAACACAACATCAATCCAACTTAATGCAACTAGGTTCAAGAGCAAAGACAACCAAACCGCACATTATCTGGCTCGAAGCAACATGACAAACAACACACACACACACACACACATATATATATATATATATGCAGTGATAATATGGGATGCAGTGAAGGAGTAAACAACATGTATACATATGCAGTGACAATATGGGATAAAATGGAAGCAGTTCAATATACAAGCAAGGCTACGACTTCAAGTACAAATGCACATCATCACAAAACAATGTACACAGGAACTCAAAAAATGAATATACACATGAATAGCATTCGAGTTAAAACAAATACCAGAGCTAGCATGTCAGACTACAACAAGACCAGTACTGTTTCAAATGCAACAGTCCAGTGAACAAGTGACTGTGATCAAGCAACATAGCAACATGATGAAAACAAGTCATAAGAGAAACAAATTCAAATCAAAGGAGCATAAAGAATGGAACCAAATCCAAAGTCCAGATTATCACAATTTTAAATACCAAAGTCAGAGCCGTGGTGACCAAGGTAGAATCGAACAAGTCAGAATCAAAGCCGTGGTAATCAAGTATAGCACATCAGAAAATATTCGAATTGAACTAGTCTAAAGAAATCACAAGCATCCAAGCAAAATCAAATGGCCAAGCAAAAAATAATTGAAGAATTCAACTCGAAAAATACAAACGTTAATTTAGGGTTTTCAACTCTATAAAACCCAATCATCATCGGCATTATCAATCATCGAGTTCAAGCATATTAACAAGAATAAATAAAGGAATTCGCATACCAGTTCATTCAATTCGAACACGATCGAGAAGCAGCCGTATGCAAATCAAAGCGACAGTTTGATTGACGAAATAAACGAAAGATAGATCATCTTTCAATCAACAAATTTGAATCGGCGGCCTCAAATTTCCAAAAGCCCTAAATCATGAAAGAGGAATGAAGGATTGAACGAAAGAGATACGGGCCGAAGAAATAAACAAAGAAAAGGGGGACAATTGATTTTTACGCTAGGTTCAATATTTCCTAGTATATTCTCTATAGGATGATCTTTTAAAAGCTTGATCCTTTTATTAGGATGAACAGTTTCACAATTTGTTTCATTTGATTCATTATTTAAAGTAACAAAATCATCTTCATCATTTATTTGAACAAAATCTTTGAAATTTTCATTAAAAGATTCATGCATTGTTTCCTCAATGGTGTTAGTTTTTAAATTGAAAACTCTGTATGCTTTACTTCCATTAGAATATCTGATAAAGATTCCTTTGTCAGATTTAGGATCAAATTTATCCAAATTGTCCTTTGTATTTAGAATAAAGCATTTACTTCCAAAAACTTTAAAATAAGATACCTTTGGTCTCTTATTGAAAAGAAGTTCATATGATGTTTTATTGGTTAGAGGTCTAATTTAAATCCTGCTCAAAATGTAACAAGCTGTAGCGACTGCTTCAGCCCAAAAATTTCTTGGTAATTTACTATCTGAAAGCATAGTTCTTGCACACTCTTGAATCGTCTTATTTTTACGCTCTACCACTCCGTTTTGTTATGGAGTTCTTGGAAAAGAAAAATTATGAGTTATTCCTTTTTTATTACAGAAATTCTCAAAATTTTCATTTTTAAATTCTCCACCATGATCACTACGAATAGTTTTGATTTTTAAAGAAAGTTGATTTTGAATTCTTTTTGCAAAAGTTTTAAATAAATCAAAAGCATCACTTTTATGTTTCAGAAAAATTGTCCATGTAAATCTAGAATAATCATCTACAAGTACAAAAACATATTTACTGTGATTTATTGACAGAATTTGAGATGGACCAAACAGATCTAAATGAAGTAACTCAAGAGGTTTTGAAGTTGAAATCATATCTTTCAATTTAAATGAACTCTTTCTAAGTTTTCCTAATTGACAAGCATCACATATACTATCTACTTTAAAGTCCATTTTAGGGAGATCTCTTACTAGATCAAGTTTTGAAAGTCTAGATGAGATTTTGAAATTCAAATGCCCAAATCTTTTATGCCAAATCCAAGGGTCACTTGTATTAGCCAAAAGACATAGGTTATCATTTGAGATTTTCATACTGAGAATATAAATATTTTTCTTCCTAATTCCTTCAAAGATAATATTTGATTTATTATCTTCAATGTGACATTTACCCTTTTCAAATTTAATTTTGTAGCCCTTGTCACATAGTTGACTTATGCTAAGTAAGTTATGTTTTAGATTCCTAACTAACAGCATCATAAATAGTAGGAGTTTTAGAGTTACCGACATTGCCGATGCCAATCACATATCCTTTTGAATTGTCTCCAAAGTTGACAATTCCTCCATCTTCATAAATTATGTCATTTAGTATCTCCGGATTACCAGTCATGTGTCTTGAACATCCACTATCAAGTATCCATTTGTTTTCTTGATTTGCATCATTTGTCCATTGAGTGTTGATTCTTCAAAAGCCATATAACACATCTGTTCCTGCACAATACACCAATTCGGCAGATAACTTGATTTTCTATAATAACAATATGCAGACTTATGAGACAATGATGATTTGGATAGTTTTGAACTAGTGTTAAAAGAATTTCCAAAAATTTCCATTTTAAACTTTTTCAAAATTCAGATTATGATAACTTTGAAAACCAATGCTCTGATACCAAATGTAAGAAATGCAGATTACGGATCTTAAGGCAGAATTAACAGTAGAGGGGGTGAATAGCATTTAATTAATTTTATGAATCTTTTTGAAATCTTTTCAAATTAAATCCAAACAGATGTAATTCACAAACACAGAAACAATCACAGAATCAGACATAGATGCAAATAATAAATAAAAGCTGTAAAGGAAAGAACACACCGGAATTTGATACTGGTTCGGAGTTACCCTACATCCAATCCCACACAATTTCTTGTGCAGATTTCTTTTCAAATATAATGTCAATATTGCAACCATGATTTCAAAGCCATGAGATACACCCTCCTGTCTCCGAGTCTAGGGCAAACTCTCTTGATTTAACCAGGCTACAATCACACCCAATTGATTTACGGGCCACAATCACACCGTTTCCAATCACACTTTGATAGAGAGAGACCCGAAACACTTCTTTGATTACAAATGATCCTATAACTCTGAATAGCACTGAGATCTTTGGGAGAGAGTAGCAGAGAATCAAACTAGAGATGATCGAGTTTGATTCACTTAGAATTTTGGCAGAGTTTTGTTAAAGCATTTGAAATATAAGAGAATATTTGAGTGGAGAAGAAGGAGTGAAGAAATGAAGAAAAACTAACTTAAAATTCGTTGAAAACAGCTGGTATTTATAGGAGAACAACGGTCATGTCCATTCGCGAAAGGTTATGACAAATAGACACTTCTTTTGAAAATTTGAATTTTAAATTCTACGGCTACCATGTCGACATAGGGGGATGAGGGATGCCGACATGTCTATGTTAATTTGAAAATAGATTTTGCTTTAAAATGATTTCTATTCTAAAACTTGTCAAAACAATTTCTAACCTTTGTATACCATTTTGAATATAGTTTAAACTTATAAAAGAGTTTTAGAAAGTAATCTTAAAATATATAATCTATAATATAAAAGTAATATTAAAAACTAAGTATAGATTTCTGTAAAATATATTAAAGCAAAAATATTAAAATCAAGAGATAGTTTAAAAAACAAGAGATGATTTTGAAATTAATATGATTAAAAATAGTTTTTGAATTAAGGCTAAAATATTTAAATTGATAGAGATGACTTTAAAAAAGATAGTTTTGAAAAAATAAATCATTTTGAAAATTTCACATCCAGCACAACAAATAGCAACATCCGCACTCTTGTGCGGTCACCTTCTCCCAACTCCACGGGCAATCCAACATAACTGACAGCTTCGATCACAACACTGTTAAAGCCATGGCTGCGGAGTCCTTGGCTTCCATCCTCATCTGATCGTAATCCTTTTTAAAAATAATATTCACAGAACTCCCACAGTCAATCAAGATCTTCCATACCAAGGCAGGGCCGATCATTGCCGAAATGACCATTGGGTCGATTGTCGGTGCCTCTACCTTATATACATCTCTGTTTTTGAATACAATGGCATCTGCTATTGTACACTGCTATTTGGCCAGAGCCCCATCTTCTATATTTGAACAATACTCAAAATTCATAAGCTTGATCGCGCTAGCATAGCGCTCCATCTCGTGCCTTGTGTGATGCTTGTCTTGATAACTAATCTTCCACCAGTCCACGCAGGCTCCTCAGCCATGTGCGATGCTTGTCCTCGATTAGGGTCGGATGTCCCCGGCCCGCCATCCTGTGGGGGTTTAACAAGCTGTTGTAGTTTTCTTTCCCGAATCAGTTTCTCGATAACATCCTGGAGATGACTACAGTCATTTGTGTTGTACCCATAGCATTCATGGAACTGGAAATATTTTCCAGTCTGCTTTTGTTTCTCCATCGATTCCTTCAGAGGTGGCTTCTTATACAGCATGGTGTTGTATGTTGACAAGTAGACATTTTCTAGAGATGTATTCAGTGGTGTATAGGTATCATACATTGGAATCCTAGACTTTTCTCTTCTAGAATCCCTCTTTCATTCACGGTTCCTATCACCGCCTTTCTTTTGCTGATTCGGTTTATTTTGGACATTTACTTGAACTTTTCTGGAACTCTCCCCAGACGATTTCACTGCAATGTTACTCTGCACTCCCTTTTCACTTGGTCCAACAACATTCTTCTTTATAGAGCATTTAGCTTCCTCTTTTGTCAAATATTGAGCTGCTTTTGTATAGAAATGCTCCAACATGGCGAGTGGTTTTCCAGTTAACCAATCCCAAAGTAAGATTTTGGATCAATCCCTCTTGTTACCGCCATTAATATTGAATTGTCATTCGGATTACTAACTTCTATGGCGGCTGTATGAAATTTCTCCAAATAGTCTTTCAACGACTCTCCTGGAGCCTAGATCATGCTTAATAGGGACATTACATCTTTACGGTAAGTTGCATGCATACGAAACTGCTCCACAAATTTTGTTGATAAATCGTCAAATCTAGAGATTAACCGTGGGGGTAATCTCATAAACCACATCATCGCTATGCCAGAGAGAGTAATGGGAATACATCTGCATTTTGTTGCATCATCCGCTCGTGCAGAGTCTATTAGCCATTTATATCTCATGATGTGTTACCTAGGGTCGGTCTTTCCCTCGTAGGCAGGCATCGACGGCATGCTGAACCTCCTTGGATACTCCACGTGTAAGATATTGTCAGTGAACAGGGTATGACTCCTCAATATCCCCCAATCATCATTGGTCAAGCCTTAGCTCTCCCTTACCAGCTGCTTGACATAGCCATCAAGTCCTACATTTGGATAATTGGAGCCAAGCAGTAGTTGTGCTCCACCTCACGTGAATGGTTCGGTCGACGTCTACGGGCCGTTCCGCACCTTCTTGGCTCAACATCCTCTCGATGTATGTCACATGCATTTACATTATCATCATTTCGTAGAGGTAATTGATATGCATTCACTTGAACTCCAGCATCCAGGTCAATCGTCGCATCCCCAGTGTGCATTCTTCCCGTCATCTATTGTAACCCGCCTCCAAAAGTTGGATCGGCTCCGATCGTTCCAGATGGATCGATACCGATCGTGATCGGTCTGTTTGGATCGGTTGGATGATGGCGGGTTGACGTTTTAACGTGGTATCCGTCGTTTTTGTGACTTCTAGGTCTATGATAGTCATCTGATGAAGTTGAGCTCTCACTATAAGAAATTATATCTTTTGCAGCACTAAATGGCAGGGTTTTAATAAAAAAGCTGCTATTACGTTGCGGTTAAAAAAAATATTCCTTGCAACGCTGCTGCTAAGTTTACATGAAGTATGAAGCGGGGAAAAGAAAAGGTTGTCGCCTTTCTCCCCCAAGTCACTCAACATCGTATTCCCTTCTCTCCCACAGGGCCACAAATCCCTATTTCCAAATTTCATTAAAAATCAAACTCTTCCGATTTCATAATCTTCACAACTCTACTGTTGATCTCTTCAAGCCCGCCTTCCTCACACATCGTAAAGCTTCAGTAACCCTCCAGCTTCATCGAGCATCAGAAATTCTCCAGCATTCCAGATATCCATAAGCCGTCGATTTTCATCACTCGCTTCATATCTTTAGGAATCCACCGACGTCAGTGTTTGAAGGTATAACCATTTGATTTGAAGCCTCCATCTTCCTGTAATCTTACCGTTTTTCTATTTTTTAGCTTCGTTTAATTCACAAACGTAGGAAGCAACTAACAATATAAAAATGAATATGCTATTTCTGGTTGTATAATTTAGTCATGTACGTATATATATATATGATTAAATATATGGAATAATAATGGTGAGTATGTTTCTATGTACAGATTATGTATAATAAGCTGTGACAATTATGTTGATAGATACATAATATACATAACAAGCTGGATACTTGAAAGGTTATTTGTTAATTTGCTGGAGCTTTGCTTGATAGAAGTTAGAATCTTTCGTAAAGGTCATTCTGTAGACAGTAAACACACAACACCTTAAAGATATATTAACTTTCCAGGTAGAGTAAATAAACCTGAAGTAATTGACTGGCATTAACCTTTGTTTAATTCACAAACTGACAATTATGTAGATAGTAAATGAAATAATATATATTTAAAAATAAAAATGTAAGTTTATCATCCTTAATGATGCAGGTGTGCATAGGAATGTCTAAACAAGACTGAGATATGACGCTCAAACTTAGTAGACCTCTTTGATCTTTGGAGTTGCACCCCGACCATTGTAATACAACATGATATCAATATGACTCTAAATGCTAACTCTCAAGCTTAATACGTTGACCAGTAAATAAGAAGAATAATAATAAATTGAGAAAGGCAACAATCGAGGGTAAATAATTAACATTCATCCATTTTAAAATACAAGTCCAACAAGTAAAGGGATTTCTGGAAATACAAGTTCAGTAAGCAAAAATTTCCAATATGTGCATTAAACATGAAAGTCCAATAAGCAAAAAGATGTTCATAGGTATTTAAGCATGCAAGTCAAACAAGCTTAAAAGTTTAGTGTGGGACTATGGGCACAACCCTTAGTGCTTTAGGCTCCCACACATAGACCCTATTGAAACTCGAAAACAAAATAAAATTGTTTTCTATTTTATATGGTAGCTACATTTTCAAATCGGTTGTTTTTCAAAAATACATGCGTTGTATGAACGTTTTTTTGAAGAAAACACAAAACTAAAAATGGAAAATCAAATGGAGCCTTAGCCGTTATAAATTACATCTTCAATGCGTCAAAAATAATCTACATACTCAATATTAGGTCTTGACAACTTTTTAAAATATCTACCCAAAATACAATGCTCAAAATGCAAGGGAATGGATTGTAGACTAGTATCACTTCATTGTAGACTTGTTGTAACAATGCGTTGTAAACTTGCTACTATAATCCTTTATTGTCATATGTGTTGCAGACTTGCTATTGTAATCCTTTATTTTCATTTGAGTATTGATTCATATAAGAAAAGTGATATGCATATTCAAAAGACTAGAATCACTTGAGCTTGCTGCTCTTACAGTTTGTAACTGAGCACAAAGCTCAATAGTTTAGATGGATAATCATCATATTCTATTAAATTTTCTCATGTTTGTGAATGTTCAGGAAGTTTTAAAGTGAGCGAGTTAAATGAAGTTCGACCTGGAATTATTATCACTGACGAGAGTAGCAACATCAAATGCACCCCAATATATTCTAGAATCAAATTGCTTTTTGTGGAGGAAAATGAACTATAGTTTCATTGCCTGGAGGTCTTATTGGAGCTGGTACAACTATGGACCCCACATCGACGAGAGCTGATAGGTTTATTGGTCAAGTTCTTGATGTAGTTAGTTCTTTACCCGATGTTTTTCTCAAGCTCGAGGTATGTATTCATTTTTTGGTATTACGTGTTCCATTTAAATAGCCATAGGTAGTATAGTGTGTTATCTCCACTCAACTCAATCGACAATTAATTATCCATTCATACACAACATAGAACCAAAGATAGAATCACCAGGATCCCCTATAAATAAGAAAAAATCATTCATACACAGCATAATAGAATGGATATACTTCTTGGGGGTTTGACCTAAAAAAAATTCATGTATGTAAAAATAAGACTGGTTCATACATCGCCATTCACACAAGGTGACAGGTTGCAGATCGAATAATTCATTGATCATCCACCTTTGAACCATTTTAAAGTGGTTGCTAAGCTTTATAATCTTCCCATTCTCTCCAGATTTCTATGTCTGAACTGTTATTGTTCTATGTGTGTTTGGATTTTGCTGATCGGATCGCAACATATTCTCTAGTTTGATTACGTATGACATGTTTTATGTTGTGTACATTATTAAAAATTATGTGATTCCTTTCTCTCCATATGCCACACACTGGTCAATAACATGATTCTTGCGATGTCACTGCTTTTACTATTTGTTGAAAACCTTCTCTCCATTTTGTTGATCTCTTTGTTTTATAAATTTTGGTCCTCGTTAGCAGTAGGCCATTTTAGCTTTACATGACACTATTTCCGTATGAGTGAAGTGTATTTGCATTTGAAAAAGAGATGTATAATATTTTCATTATGCTCACAGCACTAAACACAAATTGGATCTACATTGATGTGTTGTTGTATGAGTTTCTGTTTTATAGAAGTCATGCTAAACAAAGAAATACAGAAGGTGTGGTTCTGGTGGCTGGGAGGAAACAAAAATATGCAGGGGATATAATTATCAAAAATGTCCAAATAATAGTTCCCTTTTTTTGGAACCATATGTGAATCATGCAAGTGGCATAGTAATTGTCTATTTTATTTTTGGTGCTCAATTTTGTTTTTCATGTGTTCTCTCTTTGTTTTGATTTTAATTTTTATGTTAGAAAGGACTAAGGAGTATTGTTAATTGAGATTCGTACAACTTTATTTGATTAATTTTGATTAGAGGTTGGATTTTAAATTAACACTACTTGATATAGTTTGTTAATTACGAATTAATTTGTAATCTTAGTATTAAATCCTAACAAAATTTTTTAGTAGTCTAAAATCAATCTTTGAAGTTTTTATAATTCTTCTACAATTTGTGATTTAATTTTTAAAATTATTTCAAACAAATTCCCTACGGATTCGATCTGAAGGCATTCATACTATAGTAGTATGCCAACACTAAAATGTTTACCCTTTATTACTTTGAGAAGAGCCATTTTTCCCTACCTTTTTTGTGCAGTTTAATCACTCTTTCTAAGAAGGGTTGAATAACTGGGAACCTATAAGCACATAAATGAAACACATGCTTAGGTGCAATCAAAAGTTGTTATTAATGTTTTACTTTAACATTTTGAAATTGCATTTCAGTGGGGCTTGTTTGATAGAAATTTTGGACGAATAGATTCTCAAGATGTCGATTCAGAGGGGAGAGTGCCGTAGTGGGACAAACCTTCGGACAAGTTCAATGCTATTGGTTTTGGTTCTGGCAGGTACTTTATTTTATACTTTTGTTAAGAGAGATTCATGGATATGTTGGGTCTATCGACAAGTATTAGAGTGCACTAAACCTGACAGTGAATACTCCACTTTGTAAGCGATTAAGATTGTCATCTTGTCTATTTTTCCCTTCCGAAACTTATTCACTATGTATTTTTTATATCTAAAAGATGCTCTTCTTATATTTATATAAATAAAACAGTATTTTATTCAATATATTCAAAATATGAAATAAATTTTGAACAAGGTATAGTTGTATCATATAATGATTTATCTGTCGCCACATTATCCTTGTGACTTAATTTTACCAAACCTATTCATCGTTATGAATACAAGACAAACTGATGTTCATTGCAGAATCCGTGACCTATAACATACATGGCATCATCAATTTTTAAACCATGCACTTCTATTGTCATGGAGAACTAAGTTAAATTACTTGTTTGCAGCTAGCTGTAATGTCTCTGCATTTCTTGGTCCAAATCGATTAGCAACATAAAGTAAGCTAGCTGCTGATCCAGATGTCCGCCATGGGTTGACAATTTTCAGAGAAGTAGAGATACTGTATCACAAACTGATTATGAGGTGAACTTTGTTATTCGGATTATCAATTCATATTTGAATCTTGGATGCTAAAATAATATTCTATATGTATACATGCATGTGTGTGCATACACACACATGCAGTTTGTAGCCTCTTCATTTTAGCCGTCGGATTTGAAAAATAAATCGTTGGATAACATGATACTCTCTCTCTCTATCATACTATCATTTTTCTTCCTCACATTATCATGAAATACAATCATTTAATTCTCAAACCCAATGGTTATAATGAAGGGGCTACAAATGGTGTATCCACGCACATGCATACACATTTACTAACACATACACCAACATACATACAATGATGTTGAAGGTTGGATGTAAGTGGTAGGTCGTTGCAGTGGCAGGGAGAAGGAGTTGAAGGTCGTAGGATGTTGGTTTTGGCAAAGTGATTGAAGTGATGCGTAGATTGTAGTTGGAGCAACTGAAGTGGATTCTAAGTGGTGTAGGTGAAGTGGATGGTTGTGATTGGGGTATTTGGTGGAGTTTGATGGTTTTGGAAGGGTGTAGTGTTGTGGTTGACGAGGGAGGTGTTGCTACCGAGGAGATGTATGCAGGTTGTAGTTGAAGGAGGGTGGATGAAATGTAACAACAACTTAATAGAGAATGAACAACTTGAAAATGCCAACTACAAATGAACACAGACTATTAAATGTAGTTGAAGGAAGGTGTTGCTAGTGAAATAATTGTTATTACTGTGTATATGAACCAATGATTTACCCGTCATTACAGTTAAATAGATGCCATTTCAAAATTTTCACATTCTACCATATTTGTTCTTTATTGCTAATCTTTAATTGCATTTTTTATAGGCATATTGGACTTTTGAAGAAGACGTGCTTGGGCTTTCCACGATTTATATTTTCTCTTTTGCAAGCACTTTTTGTAAGATTTTATATCGTTAACATTTATGGTTAAAACATATGAACTGTTGTATATGACTAAACTTTATGGTGTATGAAATTGATATAGCTTTGATTATGTTTAACTTTTATAACTTCTTATAATGTCATATTATATATATTAGTGTTTTATAAATTGAGCAATTTAGGGTTTTATAATTATTTTAAAACTGCTGCAGTAATTGTAAAATGAGGCAAAATTGGGGATATATTGCAGCGTTTAAAAAGAGCTGCAATACTAAAGGTAACAAAATGCTGCAGAAATTCAAACTGTAGCAAAATTAAAACGCTGCAAAATATTTTTGCAGCATTTCAAAACTGCTGTATATTACTGGTTCTACTCGAAATATGCTATTAGACGTGTTCTAAAAAACGCTGCAAATTTATTTACTGCAGCGTTTCACCAAAGCTTCAATAGCCTTTTTTAGCAACATCTTAGAAACGCTGCAGTATTCCCTGACTCTATTGCAGCACGACATTAGGCAGCGTTCTTCGAAACGCTGCGAATGATTATGGCAGCATTATTAAAACGCTGCAAAAGCTCTTTTTTGTTGTAGTGTCTCTGATGCAGAATAGGGAGTTGGCTCCCTCCTAGTTTTCCCGTGTTGTTGATCCTTGAGTTGATTCATTAGATCGATATTGGCTTGAATCTGTTGGTTCAACTGTCGGTGACAATCCATGAATTCTCTCATTAGACTCTGGAAATCAGCTCTTGTGATGGAATTAGCTGGATTCCAGACATCAAATGGATTGGTAGCATTAACATCCACCGGTAGATTGTTCTAGCCTTCTTGCTGGATGTTGGCATTCTCGTTTCCTTCTGCATTTTTAGTGGTAGATCTGGAGTTCCTAACCATTGTTGATAGTTTTCCTTATAGATTTCTTCTTCAAATCTGAGTTGTAACGGAAGCTATCGATAGAAAGCTGGATCAATCTCGCGAATATAAGAATCCATAAGTAGATGATAAGATCGAATCGAGCTGAGAATTCATTTTCTCAGTGAAAGCACCAAAATGTTTGCACCAGAAATTGGCACAAACACCGGATAGAGATTTTATAGAGAAATAAATGAAGATTAATATATGAAAACAGAGGAAATAGGCAATTAAATAACAGAAAATAAGCAATAACAAGAACACAATGAATTGAAGTAGTTCGGCGTTGAAAGCCTACTTCCACTTTGGAGAAATAACTTTATTAATCACTTGAATTATTGAGTATAAGAGATGGATCGGGTATGATCTATAGTTACAATGGAGTACCAAGGAAACAGTAGGGTAAAGATCCTAAAAATGAACAATCAAGTCTATATTTATAGGGGAAGACGATAAAATATCTTCCTGAAATTTCTACAGTGGAGTCTCCAGATCCAGAAGAAGTAACAATACCAATAGCGAGTCCCACATTACTTGCAATAATGATCGGCATCGATCGTTTTATGAGCTCATCTCGGCATGTGATCGAGATGGTGGGCTCCACTCTTTAATATATTGATGTTCCCAAAGTTTCATGTATAGTCGACTTGTAGATTTTGATATATCGATTGTTTTCCTTTGAATCGAACTATAATATCAATATGGTATGATCCATAATCGGTGAATATGGATCGTACCCGATCCATTTTCAGTAAATGGTATATTTTCATATTTTAATCATTCTATTGAGTCTGTATTCTACTTTCGCTTCGCCACTGATTCATATTATCATTTATGCCTGATCTCTGGGCTTCATGATTGTTAATCTGACTTGTCGGCTCCGATGACAGTCGAGTCTAACTTGGCTGGTCAGTCCGAATATAGGCAAGCCAAAAGGTCAGATAACACCAACCAACTTATAATATTTTAAAAAATTGATATTTTTATTACATATGGTAATTTTAATGTAACATTGTTATATATGGCAAATGAAACTAAATAAGATCACTTACATCCTACTCTGCTAAAGCATACAATTGCCCTCTAAGTTGAATAGTTGTGTAGCCCAACTCCGCAATTTGTTTAGTCGTCTTCCACTTGCACACTTGTGACATTGAATAATCATAATCTTCGTTAGAAGCTCCACTTGAGATCAAATTAGGGAAGCGATTATAAAATCCAATTCCTACAATAAATCAGTTATAGAACTTTAACCAACATAAAAGACACTTTGTTACACTAAATATTTCACACACATATTATTAATAAAGTTAAACATCCATTTACTTACTTTGCTTTCTTTTTAGATGCATAATCAAGTTGATGATAAAGAAATGCTAATATTGCCATACCACATGCTTCCACCTTAATTTGATCACTTTTCTTTAAAGCATTCAGATAATGGACTGAAATTGAAGTTCCAGATTTATCTAAGAAGACAACAGTCCAAGACATAGAGAAGATAACCTTAAGTGACTTGTTATAAGTATCTTCGACAGCATTCTCCATTTTAGGTGTACTGGTAAGTTTACTCTTCAACGCTCGAATCTCGCCCATTGTTTGCTCTTGAGCTCTTCGTATGCTACCTTTTCTCCTATGCCATGGTCATCGACTAAAGATTTTATAGAATCACTCAGAGATATATCTTCTTCTCAATTTTTTATACAAACATGTTCCAGCAATAGGAACTCTGATAATATGAGACACATCATCTAAACTAATTGTCATCTCACCAAAAGGTGAAATGTATTGTTCTTTGATGCCAACTCTCAACAAATGCAAATATAGCAACATAGGCTATACACTTATATGAATGCTCCACTATATCGTACAAACCCGATAGCTACCTTCTTAACAACAGCGTTGGCTTCATTAGCAAGGATCCATTCTTTCACCTTCCAAGCATGTGAAGCACATTTTAAATGTTTACGTTCCTAAAAAAATTAAAATACTACAATAAAACAAAATTTTCATATTATATTCTTAACAATCTAACCTAAATTATACTTATAAGTTTATTGTTCCAAATGGAATGTGAGAAATGAACTTAAAATCATTCAATATTGTTAAATCTTACATACAAACATCTCTTTCTACAACTTCTTTAACTGTAGAAGAGCCAGGACGATCAACATTTATGGTAGGATCTTCTTCAATTGTTTGGTCCCCAGAATTAGGATTAGAATCAAATTCTAATGCAAACGAGCCTAGAGTAGAGGCTGTCAAGCGCCCTACAATCAAGGGATAGCAAGAACATTAATAATCACATTAAAATGTTGTGTAGGAAAATGTTAATGAACATTACAGTCGATAATATAAAATATCATGAATGACATCGGCATAACAGTAATTACAAAAATACACGGTACAGTCAATCTTAAAATCTTTTTCCATACCTAAACAAGGATGACATCATAAAGCCGACCTAACATTTTAAAAAAAATATCAACATAATAGATGCAGACTAATAAATTTTGTCCCCAACATAACACAAACAGTATCATAAAGGCGACCTAACTGAAATTACTAAAAAATCAACACATTATAATTGGTCAAACTAATAATATTGACTAGACTACATGGACAGCAACACAAGGCTGTTCGACCCAGAATTTTTTTTTAAATTTGTACATTATCTCAAGTAAAAGTTAGTTAGTCAAAATCCACTTAATAGAAAATCAATCAAGGCTAATTCTATTGGCACCCATTTTCCTCCTTTCACACACCACATTTTTTTCTAATAATTGACTAAATAACGCCTGTAATTATTTAGGTTGACATGACTTTTGCCTTTCCCTATTCTTTGTATTTTCTTTTTCTTTACTCTTACTGTAACCATGAATGAACTTAATGATGATAGAATATATGAGGAAGACAATTTTTTGGAAGAAGATGGTAATTTTGAAGATGATAATAAACATGATTCTCAGGAATTTCAAATTCGTATACTTTTCTAGAGTCGAACATAAGTTTTTCTATGGTTTTCTTCGAAAGAATTAGATTTTTATAGCAACTAAGTCTAGGACTAGCTTAGATTGTTAGTAAAACTAGTGCACTTGCTTATTGAATCTAGTGTAATATAACACGTTGCATAGTTTTCTTATTTTTTTTACTGTATTAAACTTTATCTAATTTTATTTGTATAGATCAACAGTTTGATGACAAATAAGATGAAGAAATTATCATGGACTATACGAATGAATTTACTACTTATAATGTATATGTTCTTCCTAAATCATTTGATTTTGGATTAGATTACTTATATGATGTATTTTAATTCTTTTTCATTGATAAATAGATATTTCCTAATAGAGAGAAAATGAAAGAGTGGATCGATTGCACAGCTAGAAGAGTTTGATTTGTTGTAGTTGTTTTGAAGTCTGATATTAACTACACAAACAGAAATCCAAGAAATTTTTTATAGCTGTGAACGAAGCGAAGTATACAAAGAGTATAAAGAAAATAAATTTATATTAACTGAAATAGAAAGTGCAATTCACCTACATCCAATTCACAACATACCAGTTCCCTGATACCATGTGCATTGGTTTTGATTGTGTCGGAGGCGAAAGTAAAGAGGTGGAACCTCGTGCCGAATGCATCGAAATAGTGAAAAACCAATTTATTTGTCCTTTTAAAATATTTCTTTTGTACCTAACCTACCTTATTTGTCTAAATCTGATTGGTTACCATTTTACTTTTTCTGAAGTGCTGCTAATTTCTAGAAATAATAAATATGGATTATTTGCAAAGAGCCCCTTCTCCTTTTATAAATATATAAAACATTTAAGTCTCATACCTTAAATAATTTTATATATCCATTGAAACACCTAGGAAAATTCTACAAAATTCCAAAAAATCTCTTTTAATATGTTTTCCAATGTATAAAATTTCAAACCCAAACCTTTTATTATTTAACCATAAATAATTTATAACCCAAAATAACATTTTCTTTACTAGAAAATTAATATAAAATCCACAAAAATTCAAAAAATTTTGAAAATTGAAACCCATCTCCAAAATATTATTTATGGTCTATATAAAAATTCATAAGGCATTTAGATGTCATTTAATAGAGTTTTTACTTTAAAACATATCATAAAATCAATATGAACATGCATAAATTATCAACAAGTATATATAATCATTCCATTATTCAAAACTTGGCAAACCATCGCAAAACATTTAGGATTTCTCCTTTAAACCGAAAACAAACAAATGAGAGATGTAAACATTATTCACCTTAGCTTTATGGATTAAGGATATGAGATTTGAATAAATTTGATGTTGATTAAGCTTCCCCTTTCTCTTTCTTTCTCTAGCTCTTGTTAATGGTGGCCAGCCTTAGCTTTTAAAATTTTGAACAACTGAAAATGAACATGTAGGGGTATACATGGCTAAGGGATCTAGATATAGGAATAACCTATTTCCTATTTTACCCCTCCTATTTTTCATTTTAAACTCTTATCTTAATTCATTGTTTAAATGGAATGGCTACCCCTTAATTAAATCAAATCTCAATCCCTTAATCAACACATTATTTCATTTAATTTAGCTAATTAAATATCCTAAATAATGTTATCAAAATATGGGGTGTTAGACTCCCCTCCTTAAAGAATTTTGTCCTCGAAATTACGATAAGGTGCACAACAATCAAGAAGGTAAAACATACCATCAAACAAATCAGGATAAGCCTCTCTAACCTTGCTCTCAACCTACCAAGTACAGTCCCTTTCATCGTCACTCCACTGGACCTCAACTAATCTGACCGCCTTGGTTCTAAGCATTTTCTCATCTCTCGCAACAATATAAACTGGTTTTCTAACTATAGTTAAGTCCGGTTCTACTACTAAGTCATCTAGCACAGTCGGTGCAGTAGCAGTCTCTGGTTCTTTAACACACTTTCTGAAATGAGAAACATGAAAAACATCGTGGAATCCTGTTAAACTGCTCGGTAACTCAACTCTATATGCGAGTTTCCCAATCCTCTCCGCAATACTAAAGGTCCAACGAATCTCGGTGCTAATTTCTTTGATTTCCCAAATCTAATCATACCCTTCATTGGTGAAACTTTAACCTGATCTCTAACTGAGAACTCTAAATCTTTTCATCTTTTATCTGCATAACTCTTCTGCCTAGGCCGAGCCTCCTTTATTCTATCCCGAATGACCTCAATCTTTTCTGCAGCTTCTCTAATTAAATCTGGACCAAAAACAAACCCATCCCCGGTCTCCAACCAACAAACGAGAGATTTTCATGGCCTTCTATACAAAGCTTCAAACGGTGCTATCCCAATACTAGTCTGATAACTGTTGTTATACGAAAACTCGACTAAATGCAGATGGTCTTCCCATGATCCCTCGAAATCTAATACACAAGCTCTTAACAAATCTTCTAAGATTTTGTTAACTCTTTCCATTTGCCCATCTGTTTGCGGATGGTAGGCAGTACTCATGTTGAGCTTGGTTCCCAAAATTTCCTGTAGACTCTTCCAGAACTCACTAGTGAATAAGGAATCTCTATCACTAACTATGCTACTTGAAATTCCATGCAGTCTAACCACATTCTTCATAAACAACTTCGCTAAAACAGATGTCGTCCTAGTTGACTTAACTAGAATGAAATGGGCACTCTTGGTCAATCTGTTCACTATGACCCGTATACTTTCATTTCCACTGTTCGACCTTGGCAACCCGTCAATAAAATCCATAGAAATAGAATCCCATTTCCATACCAAAATATCTATTGCCTGAAGCAATCCACTTGGCTTCTGGTGTCCAGCCTTTCCCAGTTAGCAATTCAAGCACTGCTTCACCCACAAGCCAATATCTCGCTTCATACCTTCCTAGAAGAAACTTCTCTTCATATCCTGATACATCTTAGTACCTCTTGGGTGAATAGGAAACTTCGAACGATAGCATTCCTCCAAGTCTTCCTTCCTTATGTTTCCTACACTCGGAACACATAATCTTCCTATCTTTCTC
Organism: Allium fistulosum; assembly: GCA_030737815.1. NCBI lineage: Eukaryota > Viridiplantae > Streptophyta > Magnoliopsida > Asparagales > Amaryllidaceae > Allium > Allium fistulosum. Next base: position 940,051,477 of record CM060908.1, on the reverse strand, counting down.
AACCACCCATTGTGGTCAAGACAAAAATCTTTCAAGTCATTGCTCTCGGTTCCTTCCCTTAACTTCCTGATCAGTTCAGCCAACACTGGATCCTCCTCCTGTTTAGAAGCAATCCTTTCAATCATCACCGGTCGAACTTCCAAACAAGGTAACACAACAATCTCTCCACTAGACCCAGCCTCGGATCTCTACTGCACCCTACAATCTGCTAACGCTTCCAAATCTTTCCACTCAGCAATCATCGCCAATACTGCATTCTGATGCTTCCCCGGTGTGTACTCAATCCCAAAATCATAAGCAGCGATAACCACTAACCACCTCTGCTGTCTCATGTTCAGCTCCTTCTGAGAGAACAAATACTTCAACGACATAGGATCTGTATATAACTCAAACCTCTCTCCTAAAAGGTAATGTCTCCACACCTTCAATGCAAAAATAACTGCAGCCAATTCCAAATCATGTGTCGTATATCAGACCTCATGTGGTCTATGTTGTTTGTAAGCATAGGCAATCACTTTACCTCTCTACATCAGCATAGCTCCTAATCATGTTCCACATGCATCTGTATAAACCACCAAATCTTGATTTCCTTCCATAACAACCAACATAGGTGCATGGGTCAATAAGTGTTTCAAACTCCGGAATGCTTCCTTACACTTATCGGTCCACACAAACTTCACGTCCTTTCTCATTAGCTTGGTCATCGGTGTTGCTATCCATGAAAAATCATTAATGAACCTTTGATAATAACAAGCTAATCCAAGGAAACTTTTTACCACAGTCACTGTCTCGGGTCTCTTCCAACTATTCACTGCTTCAATCTTAGTCGGATCTACTGACAACTGCTTTCTCTGAGACTACATGACCAAGAAACTTCACTTCCTTCTCCTAGAAATGACCAAGAAAGAACCCTTTGATCAAAAGAAGTGTCTTTTGGAGAAAAATGGCAGTTGTAGATTCAGTCGACTGAACTTGCTTGGGCAGTCAACTGAATTTCAAACGTTCACAAAAAAATGTACAGTGTCAGCCGACTGACCTAGGCAGTTCAGTCGACTGTTTACTGTATGTATTAAAAAATTTGTACACGGCCTCAATCGACTGTCTTATATGGGTCAGTCGACTGATGCTATTGTTTTAGTGCAGTGAAAGTATTTTGTATGTGTATATGAAATTTTTATAAAACGAATGCTAGTTTTGTAAATGAATTTGTGAGTGATGAACCTTGAGGATAGATTTTAACAATTCTCTATACTAGACTCTATATACTTATTAACTCTAGTTAACATCAATATCAATACGAACCATATTTGAGTCGATGAGTCCGAATTTGCCGTAGTCGTAGATTCATGAACTTTTGTCTCTTGTCAGCATTCAAAACCTTATGATCCAACATTCTCCCTCCTTTTGATAATGACAACTCCATTTGCTACGAGTGAATCTTCGACAAGATTTGTTAAAATATTTCTCCCTTTGAGTAATATGCTTGCAACTTTGATATTGTAATCTCCCCCTGAATCTATGCTATATTTCCTGTAAACAATTTATGTTTTCCCCCTTTATCATCGACAAAAAGGAGAGTACTCAAGATATACGTTAGTTAAAGTATGAGTAATATGGCACAGGAACACACACACACATATATATATATATATATAAAACACAGACTTAGCACATAACATAGAATAGTCACATCATTCGAGAACAATAGTACAACATGATATACATAGAAAACATAGAGTTTTAGACAATTACACAATACCACAAGACACAAATACCAAATTGTCTGAAAATAAGTTTTAACAAAAAGCACAAAAAATTTGAAAGATAGAAGATATTCTTACTGATCCCCTTGATCTCCTTCGTTTGAGCTTTCTTCATCATCTTCATTTTCTTCATCATCATTGGAGTCATCGCCCACTTCCTTACCTTCTTCTTCCTCTTGTTCTTTATTTGATGTAGACCAAGTGAAATGTACCGCCGGTCGTTTCTCGTGAGATGTAGGTACGTGAACGGAGGTAGAAGATTGTTGGGAGCATGTGATAGCTTCCTAGATATTGTTGAGAAATGAATTAATATGATTAAGCTTCTTATTGACTTTGGTGACATTTTTATCGACTCTAGAAACAGTCGATTCAACCCGAGATAGACGATTATCGAGAAGTCTTTGATTACAAGCAATGATAGTCATGGCTTTATGGGGCCGAGCTTGAGGGTCTATTTCTTAAATCTCGTAGACTTCTCGAGTAGGTCGAGGAGGTTGGGATGATGAAGAGGCTTGCATATGTTGAGTTTGTTGACGAGATTGTTGGGAGGATGGTTGAGCTTGACTCGCGGCTTGGTTTTCAAGCCAATGTTCGTAAGTAATTATGGTGTGGTCAAGATATTGCTTTGGTAGGTTCATGAGGCTAAGAGTTTTAGTATTCAAGGAACCTATGGTCGAACATTCGAAATCAAAAAAGGAACCTCAAAATGCTTGAGAATGCGCATGATGTAAGCACCATAGTAGATCATCCTCATTCGACCTTGGTTAAAAGTTTGGAACTCATCTAGAATGACCTTCGCCCAGTTAACTCGTCTATTTCCCCAAATGGCATATAAGGATTGGAAATCTCGCCGGTAAACTTTCTCATAGCTTCCGTGCAGGGATTGATGGTGTGGGTAAGCACTCTATGCATTATGCGAGCTTTTGGCCTTAGTGCTACCACTTTTAACTCCGTCAAGTCATCCGAGAGAAATGAATGACTAACACGATCACGATATCCATATTTACGGCAATTTCAGCTAACTCGTCACCCTCATCTGGACATTGTAGAATCCATGCAAGTCGTTGTAGTGGAAGAAAAATCTTTTTACCATATACCACCGTCCAAATGCAGTCATCCGGATTTGTAATTGTGTGGTAGTCTGGATTTAAGTTGGTGTAGAAAACTTTAACAAGAAGGTGATTAATTTTGTTGTTATTTGCCGTAAAATCAATGAGGTGCTCCAATCCGTTACGGCTAGCCAAGTCTTGAATGGCATATGAAGAAAAACCAGGGAATTTGATAAAAGAACCTTCAAAAATCCTGGAGCTTTGCATCTTTTCAAAGCGTTGCACCGCCTTGTCATTGTGTAACCATGCTCTTATTTGTGAATCCGAAGAACTTGCTGTGGCTTGAGAATGTCGAGGTCTTTTAGGAGCCATTTGTAGAACTAGGGTTTTGGTGATGAAGTGGGAGGTTGTGAATTGGAAAAGTATGGACAAATAGATGAGAGAATTGTAGAATTTCTGAGCGAATTTGAAGTGGAGAAAAGTTTTAATGGCAGAAGGTTAAAAAATTTAAAGGTAAAAAGTGAATTTGGTAAAGGTAAATAGTATATTTGAGGAGGCTGGAAGAGCGCTGAAGCCGGGTACCTAGTATCAGTCGACTGAATATGCATAGGCAGTCGATGGATTGGAATACAGAAACAAAATATAAAGGAGCTAGTCGACTGAATACCGGGTTCAGTCGACTGAACTCAACCCGAGTTTTTTATGTTCGAAGAAGACATATTCGGTCGACTGTTTTATGTAATTAGTCGACTGACTGCAGAGGCCAAACTGGTGAAATTTTTAATGGTCAGTCGACTGAATACAGGAGTTTAGTCGATTGATCCTATCCTGAAAGATTTCCAAGTAAATTCTGCCAATTCAGTTGACTGTTTGGGTGTGTCAGTCGACTGACTTCAGGTACAAAATTATACTGGAATGCTGTTTCAGTCGACTGAGTTCCCTGGTTTAGTCGACTGAAATTGAGGAATTTTTTAGGTAGATAGTTGTCTAGGCAAAATTAAACAAGTTTTGTTTTGATCATAGAAGTTTAAGTTCATAACAAAGTTTAAAACAAGAAATACACTATTTTAAACAAAATAAAAATATAGTAGTACAAAAAAATATAAGAACACAAATTAAGTGGATTTTGAGGAAGTGGTAGAAGTGTGGTAGTCTTCCGGTTCCACTTTCGTATTCTCTTATAGAGGTCGAAGTGGTGACCAGCCTTGTCCAGGTTCCCATGAATTCGGAGAAACCGGTGGACGTTGAGGTGAAGGTTCCCACGGATTTCGACATGAAGGAGTCGTGTTGATAAACCGTGTTGTGTGAGGACGAACCACAGAATTTAAGAGCCACTTGTTCTAGGAAGCTTAGCCGCTTTGCATTCACCTTCTGCTGGTAGTATAGTTCTCATTATAACTCGAGAGTCTCCCGTTGATAATGATGGATGTCGTCTATCTTTTCTTTGGTAGACGGCGAGCCAAAAAATAGAGAACGTTTAGCTCTTTTTACGGGAGGGGTATAACCAGTGTGAATGTTAGACGGTGGAACAACAGGAATGGGTTCGTATATGGAAGTCGGTGTTGGAAGATTCACCGATTCTGAGCTAATGGAGGTATAAGAAAGTGAGGATGAGACAGTGTTGTTTTCTGAAGACATATCGATTTAAAAAAAATAGAACTTTTGTTGTTTTTTGTAAATATGGTGATAAGATAGTGAAAAAGACAGGCTTTTATAAGAGCAAGATTTGTAAAAAATAGACAAAACAAAGAGTGGATTTCAACTGTTTTAAATATAAGCCTTTAATTTCCTAAGAATGAATGGATTAGAGTAAATAAGAAAAAGAACCACAGAATACGAATTTTTTTTAAACTAAATCTATTTTTAGTAAACAGATAGGATAATGGAAAGTAAATATAAAAAAGACAGACTTTAAAGTAAATGAATTGAACTGTATTAAAAAGTATAGCTTTTGTAAAAATAGAAATTATAAATCTTTTAAAGACAGAATTCCTAATTCTCTTCTAAGCTTAGTAAAAGTATTTTCATTCAAAGGTTTGGTAAATATATCAGCCGGTCTATTTTTAGAGGATACAAACTCCAATCTGACCAAATCCTTCTCAATATTATCACGAAGAAAATGATGACGTATGACGATATGTTTAGTTCATGAATGATTGACAGGATTTTTTGATAAGTTTATAGCACCTGTATTATCACAGTAAATAGTAGATTTAGATAAGTTCATACCAAAATCTCTAAGTGTTTGTTGCATGTAAATAACTTGAGCACATGCTAAAGCAGCAGAAATATATTCTGCTTCACAAGTCGAAAGTGAAACACAATTTTGTTTCTTTCTAAACCAGGGGACTAAGGATCGTCCAATGAAGTGACAAGTCCCGCTTGTACTCTTATGATCCGTCCGATATCCTCCAAAGTCAGCGTCGCTATATGAAACTAACTCGAAAGGACATTCTTTCGGATAGAAGAGTCCAAAATCTTTGGTTTTGCTTAGATAACGCAATATTCGTTTCACTGCTCGCATATGTGATTCTTTAGGATTTGCTTGAAATCGAGCACATAAACAAACACTCATCATTATGTCAGGTCTACTAGCAGTAAGATAAAGTAACGATCCAATTATGCTTCGATATAATTTTTGGTCGACACTTTTACCATCTTCATCGCTATCGAGATGTATTGTTGTACTCATTGGAGTTGGTTTGGCAGAAATATTTTCCATACCGAAGCGTTTAATTAGATTATGACAGTACTTTTCTTGATTAATAAAAATAACATTTTCTAATTGTTTAATTTGTAAACCGAGAAAATAAGATAATTCTTCCATATGTGACATTTCAAATTCTTTGGTCATTATTATAGAAAATTCCTGACATAAATTTTCATTTGTAGAACCAAAAATAATATCATCAGCATAAATTTGAATAATTAAAATATCTTTTTTTGTTCTTTTAATAAAAAGAGTTTAGTCAACCTTCCCAATTTCAAAACCAGAGTCTATTAGATAGCTCTTAAGACGTTCATACCAAGCACGGGGTGCTTGTTTTAAACCGTATAAGGCTTTCTTAAGTTTATAGACGCGGTCAAGAAATTTTTCATGTGTTAATAGAGGAGGTTGTTCAACATAAACATTCTCTTTTATATAACCATTTAAAAAAGCACTTTTAACATCCATTTGATAAAGTTTGAAATTATGAAAACATGCAAAGGCCAATAAGATTCGTATTGCTTCAAGTTGTGCGATTGGAGCAAATGTTTCTTCGTAGTCAATTCATTCTTCTTGATTATATCCTTGTGCAACTAATCTAGCTTTATTCCTAGTTATATTACCTTGTTCATCTGCTTTATTTTTGAAGACCCATTTAGTACCAATGACTGATTGATCACTCGGTCTAAGAACTAGTTCCAAAACTTCGTTTCATTCGAATTGGTTTAGCTCTTCTTGCATAGCTATAATCCAATAGTCATTAGTAGAGGCTTCTTTTATATTTTTAGGTTCAATATTCAAAATAAATGCTACATGGCCCATTTGATTGAGTTGATTTCTAGTTCTAACATGTGAATCAATTTCTCCTATGACATTTTCTACTGGGTGATCTCGTAAAATCCTAGGAGGAGATCTTAATTCATTTTCATTATGAATAATGTTTTCATCTTCTTCAAAATTATAAACAATGTTTTCATCTTCTTCAAAACTATTTTGAGAAACCATTTTTGTGATTGTGTTAGGTATTATTTCATCATCCTCAAGGTTTTTATTAAGTTTGAAATTTTCATCGAATGAAACATGAAGAGTCTCTTTGATTGATTTTGTTCTTTTATTGAAGATTCGATAAGCTTTGCTTCGTTCCGAATATCCTACGAAGATTCCTTCATCGGATTTTAGATCGAATTTTCCAAGCTGATCTTTTATGTTTAAAATAAAACATTTTGAACCAAAAGTTTTAAAATAAGAAATATTTGGTTTTCTTTGATGAAAAATTTCATATGGAGTATGTTTTGTTAGAGGTCGAATGGAAACACGATTTAGAACATAGCAAGCAATTGCTACAGCTTCTGTCCAGAAATGTTTTGGTAATATGCTTCTATTTAATAAAGTTCTTGCACATTCTTGTAATGTTCTATTTTTCCTTTCTACAACTCCATTTTTTTGTGGTGTTCTAGGAAAAGAAAAATTATGGTAAATTCTCTTTTTATTACAAAAATGTTCAAAAGCTTCATTTTCAAATTCACCTCCATGATCACTTGTAATATTTTTAATTTTTAAATTTTTGAGATTTTGAATTCTTTTTGCAAAGATCTTGAAATTTTCAAAGGTATCACTTTTATTTTTCAGAAAAATAGTCCAAGTATATCTTGAGAAATCATCTACTATAACAAACACATATTTATTATGGTTTGTAGATTGAACTTGAGTTGGACCAAAGAGATCCAAATGTAATAGTTCTAGTGGTTGTATAATAGAAATATTTTTCTTTGATTTAAAGGATGATTTTGATAATTTTCCTAATTGACAAGCATCACAAATATTGCTTACTTTAAAATTCATTTTTGGTAAAACTTTAACTAAATCATTTTTAGATAATTTATTTATAGCTTTGAAATTAATATGACAAACTCTTTTGTGCCATAACTAAGGACAATTTTATTTGGCTATTAAGCATATATTTGTATTGTGATTTATATTTAAAACATAAATATTTTTATCTCTAAAACATTCAAAAATAAGATTTTTATTTTGATAAAAAACGCTACCTTATTTTCAGAAAATGAAATATTAAATCCTTTGTCACATAATTGGCTGATACTAAGTAAATTGTGTTCTAAATTTTTAACTAACAAAACATCTGTAATAAGAGGTAAATTAGATATACCGTTATTGCTCACATCGCCTTTGCCGATGACATATCCTTTGGAAATATCTTCAAATGTGACAGAACCTCCATTTGAGTAGATAATATTCGTTAGCATTTCCATGTTTCCTGTCATGTGTTTTGAGCAACCACTATCTAGTATCCATTTTCCTCTCTTTTTGGGTGGTACATACAAAATAAAGAATTACCATTGGTACCCACCATTGTATTTTGGGTCCTAAGAGTTAGGTCTTAGGAAGCCAAACCCAAGAGGGTTCAGTATTCCTTTTGAAAATAAAATCTTTTTTTATGAACGGTTTTTATAAAAGATTTTATATATTTATTTCTAATTAAAGAATTATTTGTTTTAGGAACCCAAATTTTGATTGTTCCAGTAAAATTTGTTGAACTAGGTTTTTCAATTTTATTAATTTTTTTATATGAAGAATTCTTTTTCTTAGGAATAATTTTAGAAGAATGCTTATATTCTAGTCCTCTTTTATTAGAAACAATTTGATAATTTTCTATAATTTTGGAAAGATTTTCTCTGCCTTTATTAAAATTAGAGACATTTTTAATAATGTCTTCTAACTTTGTTTTAAGGCTAGAATTATTTAACTCTAAACTTTTGACATTTTCTTTAAGGTCATGATTCTTAATTAATAAAGCGTCATTCTTTTCTTTTTGAGTTTCTATCTCTTGACCTAGCAAAGAAAGTTGAGATGTCATATTAGAACAAGATTCTTGAGTAACTTGAAGTTCTTCTTCTAAAATTTTCTTTTCATCTCTTAGCATTTCTACTTCAGTTTCAGTTCTATTCAATTTTTCAAGAGTTTCTTTGTACTTTCTATTTTTGCCTTTTAATTTGTCAAGTAATTCTGAATTTATTTCTAAAAGATCATCAAAAGTTAGATCACTTACCTCATCTTTTGTGGCCATAAAGCAAATGTTGGCTTGTTTTGAATCACTGTCCGAGTCACTATCTGATGATGAAAATGATTCCGAATCGTCCCACGTGACAAAGAAAGCTTTCTTCTTGAATCTGTCTTTTCGTGCTTATGTTTGTCTTTCTTTTTCTCAGGACAATCTTTCTTGATGTGGCCTTTGTTGTGACATTCATAACATTCTAGAGCAGATGATGATGGTTTGTTGGTGTTGTTATTGTTGCTGGAGCTGTTCTTGTTATTTCTAAATCTGTTGCTCTTTCTAAATTTCAAAAACTTTTTGAAATTTTTAGAAATGGACGCTATATCTTCCTCATCTGAATCTGATTCATCTTTTTCTGCCTGGAATGCTATATTCTTCTTATCTTGAGCCTATACTCGTTTTGCCTGGAGATTAACTTCATAGGACATTAAATTCCCTATCAACTCCTCCGGTTTTATGGTCTAAATGTTATTAGCTTCTTCGATTGCTAAGACTTTTCGTTCCCACTCATCCGTTAGTGAGTTGAGGATTTTTGAAACAATATCAAAATCTGTATAAGTTTCTCCTAATGCCATCAAAGAATGATATATATCTTGAAATCTAGAGTACATTTCATTTATAGTCTCATCTTGCTTCATTTTAAAATTCTAGAACTGATTTTTGAGCATAGAAATTTTACTCTGTTTTACTTTGTTAGTACCTTCATGTGTGATTTTAAGTGTATGCCAAATTTCATGAGCAGTTTTACACATGCTTATTCTATTAAATTCATTTTTGTCTAATGCACAATATAACATATTCATAGCTTTAGCATTTGCAATAGCGTCTAATTTTTGTGTGTTAGACCATGTTGAATATTCAGTAGTAGGAATAGCATATTCAGATTGCATAATGTTCCAGGTTTCATAACTACTTGCTTGTATATAGATTCTCATTCTAGTAGCCCAATAGTTATAGTTCATTCCATTAAATAGAGGTGGTCGTGCAGTAGATTGACCTTCTAAAAAGGTAGTGTTAGCTACAGTGCTGGTGTTGTTTTCCATATTAAAACAATATCAGATAACTATGTGACGGTTATATGATGGTCTTGCTCTGATACTAAATGAAAGTGACTGTGGTATATGATCGTGTAATATGGAGTATAATAAATAACTAGTGCGGAAAATAACTGTAAAATAATAATAGCAGTAACACCAGAGATTTTTATACTGGTTCGAACTCCTGTTCTACGTCCAGTCCCAGACTCCTTCTGGAATTATAGCAAGCAACCTTCACTTAACCAGGAGGAACGGGTATTACATCGCTTGAGCAACCGAACAGGACTTTGACCGCCTGAACAACAGAATAGGACTTGACCGCTTGAGCAACTGAACATGACTTTCTTACAAACTGGATTTAACTTGACTTTGTGTGTTCTGAATAACACGGATTTGTCACTTGTAGTACACCCTTCCTATAATCTTATCCTCAAAGTAGATGTGTATATTTGTGTATGTATGAAGAATAGGAAGTTTAATATTGCTTGAAGAATATGGAAATGAATACGTAAGCAATGATTGTATGAAAGCTTGTAGATATTGAACTCTACTATAGATCAAAAGAGAATAGAAAATTAGGTGATTGGATCTATGAATCTTGAATGTATATATAGTGTGTGATGAGATATGACTTCTAGAAATTGACATCCATTAGAATCTAGGAGTTGTGACCTTCTAGGAAGAAGGAACCCTTTGATAAAAGAAGTGTCTTTTGGAGAAAAATGACAGTTGCAGATTCAGTCGACTGAATTTGCTTGGGCAGTCGACTGAATTTCAAACGTGCACAAAAAAAACGTACAGTGTCAGTTGACTGACCTAGGCAGTTAAGTCGACTGTTTACTGTATGTTTTAAAATTTTTGTACACAGCCTCAGTCGACTGTCTTATATGGGTCAGTCGACTAATGATGTTATTTTAGTGCAGTGAAAGTATTTTGTATGTGTATATAAATTTTTATAAAATGAATGCTTGTTTTGTAAACGAATTTGTGAGTGATGAACCTTGAGGATAGATTTTAACAATTCTCTATACTAGACTCTATATACTTATTGACTCTAGTTAACATCAATATCAATACGAACCATATTTGAGTCGATGAGTCCAGATTTGCCGTAGTCGTAGATTCGTGAACTTTTGTCTCTTGTCAACATTCAAAACCTTATGATCCAACAGGCTCCACTCAACTGGTCGAATAAATCGTCAATCCTTGGCAATGGATATCAATTCTTTATCATTCTCTCATTCAACTTACGATAATCGATACATAGCCTCAACGATTCGTCTGGCTTCTTAGCAAACACTGTTGCTGCTCCCTAAGGCGAACTACTCGACCTGATAAAACTCTTGCCTTCTAAATCCACCAACTGTACCTTCAACTCCCTCATCTCTGTAAGGGTCATCCTGCTTGGCGACCTACTCATTGGTCCTGCTCCTGGAACCAAATCCATCTGAAACTCAATGGCTCGTTTCGGTGGCAAGCTTACTACATGCTCAAATCCATCTACGAATTCTCTAACCATGAAAACTCAGCTCAACTCATCATCTGATTCCCTAACACCCAACAAAGCATACATCTCACAGCTAAAACCTTCTACAATATAAACTATACGTTTGCTACAATTGGTGAGTCTAAGCGATATTTTCATATCCTGGCAAAATATCCTAGCATCGTACTCACTTAACCAATCCATCCTAAGAATAATCCTGAACCCCACAAAATCAAACACATGCAAACTGCAAACAAAAGTATGACCTAACAGGTCAAACTCTAACTGGAATCATCTCAACCCTAGAGTTGCATACCCTCCTCTTGGATTCACAACCCGTAAGGAAGTAACAAAATATGTGAGTTCTAGGTTAAGCTTATCTATCAAACATCTAGATATAAAAGAATACGATGCACCAGTATCAAATAGAATGCTAACAAAAATACCGTGGATCTGAAGCGTACCTCCCAAAACTGCCTTTCCTTTCTCATGAGCTGTCATCTTGGAAGCTGCAGGCTCCAATGCATACACCTTGCCCTTTTCATCCTTAGCGGGCTCCTTGCATTGATTCGTATAGTGGCCTATCTGATCGCAGTTGAAGCACCTAACGTTCTTCTTCCCGATCACTTCCTTAGCCTTCCCAATACGACACTCATTAGTGAAATGACCCTTCTTGTCGCACTTAAAACATACCACCTCAGACTTCCCTTTCTTGGTTGCTCCACCCTTTTGAGCACCCTTCTTGTGAAAGAACTTCCTCTTCTGATTCTTCCCAACCTGGAATTCTTTCACCTTATTCTTCTCCTGACAAGCAGACATCTCTTCATGTCTCAAAGCCATCTCTACAACCACATCACAGGGATCTCTAATATGCAGTAAAGTAGCCCTGGCCAACTCAGGCTTCAATCCACTGATAAACTTCTTGTTCCTCTTCATCATTGTATCAACAGCAGCATAACCATATCGGGCTAACTTTTCGAACCTACTCGCATACTCCAGAACAGTCATCTCTCCATGTTCTAGCTCAGCAAACTTCCTAATCAAAACAGACTGCGCCATTACCGACATGAACCTCTCTTGGAACCTCCTCTTAAACTTAGCCCAGGTCATAGTCTCCTCATCCAGTGCCAGTCACACTATTCCACCAAAACAAAGCAGCTCCCTGAAGCTGTCTCGATGCCAACCTCCTCTTCTGCTCATCATTAAGCCCTAAATCTGCAAAAATCCTTTCGCAGTGTAACAACCATTTTCCACCTCAATGGCCTCCTCTGTTCCAATAAATGGCTTCCCTCCGAGCTTAGTGTAGTCTCCACTCAACTTAGCATAGTCGTTGACAACTAGAGCTCCTGGAACTCCTCCTCCCACTACTCCAGCAACAACACCCGCTTGCACCATGTTCACGAAGAACTGATACATAGCTTCCATTCCAACTTGCGGGACTCCAGCACCCACATTCTCTACTTGTGCCTGACCTTGACCTCTCCTCGCATTAGGCTTGGCATTCCCATCGGCGCCTTCCCCCTTGAATTAGCTCTTCCATTTCTACCTTCCATATCTTTATTCAAACCTCATGAGATACAGAATAATAACCTAACAAAGATAGGAGACTAGAGATAAAGCGTATAATTATATATAGCAAATACAAGTACGTTACTATAGCGTTATCCCATACCCCAATCTTACTCTAATTCTTTAGGATTATATTTTCAAAAACCATTTTTAGTTAAAGTTTTTCATAAACCTATGCTCTGATACCAAGTTGTAACATCCCGTATCTAGAGGCCAAAAGCTGAGTGCTACAGATGTTGTAGTCATCCATAGTATTACTTCTGGTGACAAAATACGGAAATGCTAATGGTATCCATAATATCAGAAGCACTTGAATATGAACAAAATCACAGATTTCAAAAAAAAAATTTACTGATTATATCTCAAAATAATAATTCATATCCAAGTTACATAATCCCAAAACGTTTCCCAGGCAATGATCGAATATAATTTACAATAATACGCCAAGAGCGACATATGATGATGCCCCCTTGGTTGATCAAAGCAATATAGTCATATCTGACTTAATACATAGTAGAAATGAACAAAATAATCTATACTCCAATTAGCTATCCATCAGCCACCTGCTCGTCTCCGGAAGCTTTATTCTCCAAAACAACAAAATCCTGAAAACCTCAACCCTCAGCCTACTCAAATCAATTTCGAGCACTAGAGAGTTTAAGTGGAAAACAAAAACTTCAAGTCAGACATAAAGCCTGGTGTGAATAATATTGTTCATCTCTGTTATTTTATGTTATGTGAGACAACATCGCTTAGCGGAATGGGTTTCCCCTCACTAACATCCTTTTAAAACATATCTTTTGCAATTATTTTCCCGCAAACAAAACTGGTTAAAATGCGTCATTATGTAAACATACATATCAGGTAATAAATGAACTATCTGTTCAAACACTTTAGTTTTGTTCTGCTAACTATTAACCTTTGGCTGACTCGGGCCTACCAGACAACATATCAAAATTTATCTTACATCTGTTAGACACTCCTCTTCTTCTGGACGTTCTGTCCATAACTATCTGTTAAGTATTTCTCTTCTTGATGGTCTGTCCTTAACTTATCATCTCCCAGAGTCACCTGATCCTAATGGTTTTGAGGGCTCACCAATAACCTATCTGTATACAAACATATATTCATTTCTGTGTGTATTCATAATTTTAGTCTTACTTGCGACAAAGCCCCACACACTGGAATTTTGGACAAAATTAGCTGGGGCTAATAGCTAATGTATAGGGCGCGACCCTATACCGGTCCCATTTGGTATTCTAATGTCTGAGTCATTTTACTTAGGGATCCCTTCCCATAATTTTCCTTGATAACCTTTTGAAAATGATTTAAAACCTTTAAATCAAACTTAAACAAGGAAAATTTATATATTCTATGCTTTACTCAAAATCACCTTGCCATGTTATATATACTTTAGTCAAATCATAGTTGATGAAAACATTTAACCTTTGAAAGTCCCCCTTTCGAATCTATTGAAAGCACCCCTTTCAAAACCATTGAAAGTACCCCTTTTTAAACCAAGTAAAACCCTTTCTTTTATCTAGGCCGAAAGTTCAAAACCTTCCTTTCGAAATCATTCTCAAAACCCTTTCGAAACCTCTCAAAAACCTTCCTTTTGAAAGCTTTAAAACCTTAGACATCTTTCTTTTAAATCCTTTAAACATTGCCTTTCGAAACCCATGGAAAACTTTTCCTTTTAATCCTTTCGAAACAACTAGAAAATCATACCTTTTGACTCCTTCGAAACCATTAGGGAACACCCCTTCGAAACCTTACTTTAAAACCTTTCGAAAGCATTAAACCTAAACCTTTCGAAAGCACTTGGGTTTAATTTAAAATATGTGGAACCTTTCGAAACCATTGAAAAACATACTCCTTCGAAACCTTTGAAAACCGTCTTGGTCGAAACCATTTGGATTATGCCTTCAAGTAGAGCAAAAGGATCATAAATCCATTAAAGTCGAAAGCACTTCTTTTCGAAATCATTTAAATCATCTCTTTCGAAACCATTTAGGTTATACTTCAATTGAGTGAAAGGGTCATTAAAACCATTTAAGTTGATAGCCTACCTTTCGAAAGCATTCCTAAGTAAAGAAGTGATGGTATCGAAACCATCCCTTCGAAAGCATTGGAGAAGTGGCCAATTTTAGAAAACATAGTACCCCTTCGAAACCCTCGGGTCGAAAGGTAAAAAGGGGGTAGCAAAAGGTTTCGGCTTAGTCAAAAGCAGTTATTTAAAAATCGAAACCATTTCCTTAAATCCATTTGACCTAGTTGAAAGCTAACTAAGTCGAAAGAAACTTAGTCGAAAGCAAGCAGATGCATTTTTTTATTTAAAAACAAAGTAAAGCCTCAACCCCTTCGGTACCCCTGGTTTCGACCCACCACCTTTTGCCTACATCCAATTCACTACGTACCAGTTCCCAAATACCATGTGTATTGGTTTCGACTGTGTCAGAGGAGAAGGTAAAGAGGCGGAACCTGGTGCCGAAAGCATCAAAACAGTGAAAAACCTATTTATTTGTCCTTTTAAACTATAGCTTTTGTACCTAACTTGCCTTGTTTGTCTAAATCTGATTGGTTGCCATTTTACTTTTTCTAAAGTGCTACCAATTTCTAGAAATAACAAATATGAATTATTTGCAAAGAGCCTCTTCTCCTTTTATAAATATACAAAACATTTAAGTCCCATACCTTAAATAATTTTATATATCCACTAAAACACTTAGGAAAATTATACAAAAATTCCAGAAAATCTCTTTTAATATCTTTTCTAATATATAAAAATTTCAGACCCAAACCTTTTATTATTTAACCGTAAATAATTTATAACCCAAAATAACATTTTCTTTACTATAAAATTCATATAAAATCCACAAAAATTCAAAAAATTCTGAAAATTGAATCCCATCTCCAAAATATTATTTCTAGTATATATAAAAATTCGCAAGACATTTAGATGTCATTTAATAGGGTTTTTACCTTAAAACATATCATAAAATCAATATGAACATGCATAAATCATCAACAAGTATATATAATCATTCCATTTTTCAAAAACATGGCAAACCATTGCAAAACATTTCATAGTTCTCCTTAAAATCGAAAACAAACAAATGAGAGTTGTAAACATTATTCACCTTAGCTTTAGGGATTAAGAATATGAGATTTGAATAAATTTGATGTTGACTAAGCTTCCCCTTTCTCTTTCTTTCTCTAGCTCTTGTTAATGGTGGCCGGCCTTAGCTTTTAAAATTTTAAACAAATGAAAATGAACATGTAGGAATATACACGGCTAAGGGATATAGATATAGGAATGGCCTCTTTCCTATTTCACCTCTCCTATTTTTCATTTTAAACTCTTATCTTAATTCATTGTTTAAATGGCACGGCTACCCCTTAACTAAATCAAATCTCAATCTCTTAATCAACACATTATTTTATTTTATTTAGCTAATTAAATATCCTTAATAATGTTATCAAAATATGGAGTGTTACATAGATTGCAATTATATAACAAATAAATATAAAATGCCATTATTGGAAATGGTTAGTGTCACATCTACAGACCAGACCTTTGTATTGCTATAACAGATCTCATATCCAAACGTGAGGATTATTATATTTGGGCTTTAAAGTATTTGCAATTTGCAATGCTCTATTGTGATGTTGAAATGCCAATTTTTATTGTTACGGATCAAGAAATAGCTTTGATTAATGCCATCAATATTGTTTTTCCTCAAGCGGTCCATATTATATGTAAGTGGAATATTCAGAAAAATATTATTGCATTCATACAAAGAAAAGTCAGAAATATAAAGAAAATGATAAAAATAATTTTTTATCAAGATTAGGAAAATTTATTTTCTTCAAAAAACATCGATATCTTTAACTCAAATTTACAAGATCTGCATTTGAAGTACGAAAAATATCCTAAGTTAATAAATTATGTTCATCGAGCTTGGCATGATACATAGAAGGATCATTTTGTCTATGCATGGATTGATAATTTCATGCATTTTGGAAATTGTACTTCGAATAGGTAAACTCTCATTTTTGTATATTTGAATTGTTAAACATTTATTCATTGTAAGCATGTTTTTAATGTTTTTAAATTTGTAGAGCTGAGGCCGCTCACTCTAAATTGAAAATAGATTTGCCACTTGCCAAGGCAATTTTCAACGATGCTTGGAGAGTATGCACTCCTTATTAGAGCTTTCATTTACCAAACTCAAAGCTTCATTCCAGACTAGTTTATTGAAAGTAGCACATGTATACCACAAAAAAGAGTTCAAACACTTGCATGGTGTTGTTTCTCTTTTGATGCTAGAGTTATTCATTCCAAGCTTGTTAGAGTAACATTAAGTAGTTATAAAAATGAGAATTTATGTGGTTGTATTATTCGCAAGGCACATTGACTTCCTTTTGCACATGAGCTAGAAAAACTTGGTCCAAATGTAGGAACACCTATAAATTTAATTCATGTGCATTAGACAAGATACACATTATAGGAAAAGAGAGTCCAAGAAGTTGGATATAAGAAAGAAAATGGAAGAATTACTGTAAAGTAATGAAATTGAAATTGCCTCATCAAATGCAATCTTACAAAAAATGAGAGAAGTTGTCTACCCACTGACATCATCTATTGCATCCTCGGTTAGTAAATTGAAATCTTATGGTAGATCTAACAATCAACAAAATAATTCGACAACATGACTTCTTAGTGCATTTGAGTTAGGTGAAAATGTTTCCATTTAATGTATCGTGGTAAGAAAAACCAAAATTTGATTCTCATATTGCTATATAAAAAAGAAAAATTAGTTGTTCCAGGACATATAATTATACTCAATATATTAATATTTTTGTTAATTTCTTTAATTATTATTTTTCTTATAGGTAGAAGTAGCTACATACATGACCAAATTATATGACAATGACATGCCAGAAAACTGAAGATCGTTTGTGAAAAAAATCATTGATGTTGCAATAGATGGTGATTATGGTTTTAGATATGTAGCCACCCTATTAGGAATGGGAGCAAATAATTGGTTACAAGTTCATAAAAAATTGTTTCAAGAACTCTCATCAAGATCTTTACAACAAAGTACTTTGTGAACGAGGTAGAAGCAATGAATTTGCTCAATTTACTTAACTGTGAGGGCAAATGGATGACTGTGCCCAACAATTAGATATTGGAATTCTACACGTGAACAATTGTCACTTTGTTCAGGTAAAATTATATTGTTCAATTTTATTATTATTTCAAATTTTAATTGTATTTTAACTAGTATATAGGTAATTTTAGAACCAGATCATCCAATACCACCAATTTATTCAAAATAGTTGGATGCTTGTTATACAGTAGCGGAACAATGGAAGGATATATTGCCTAATAGAAGGCTGGCAATAGAAGAAATGCAAAATAAATGACAAACGGAGAACATTAGTGTTAGCTCGAGTACTTGCTATTTTTGGTATTCGAATTTTGTATTAGCAAAAGAAATGCAGAACATTAGTATTAGCAAAAAATTATTGTGCTTTGTTTTTTTAATATTTGAATTTTGTTGTCTGTAAACAAGTGGTTCGAGTACTTGTTATAATATATATTATGTTTCTTAACTATACGAAATTTATAAACATTCCTATGCATTTTTTTAGAATAAACAAAGCTGTAAAGTATAATAGGGAAATACAGCATGGCAATATAGGTAGTAATAATTCAACATTGAGAAGCGGCGTAATTTCACACACAGGAATGTCTAAACTGAACGTGGCATTAAATAGCTACCACGCTCCAAAGAAACATGGTTGTTGTCATAACTCATCGCATACAGGGGTGGGGCATCCCGAGATTTTTCCAATAACAACAGCCGCAGTAGAACAAGGTTGGCATTATTACCTCGTTAGGTGCTAACGTGGTCCTAATTACCTACTACATGCCTTTCGGACTAGGTTTGCGTTATAACATCGTTGCTTATAAGGATTAGTTATCCCGAGAGTTTTTGACCATCCACAACTATATACTGACGAGGAAGATGTAGCATCCATTTTATATTAGAATGTGGTCCCTATTATATGCTACGTATAGGCTTGACGTGGTTAGTATATATTCCTCGTCTTATTGTAACGTGGTTACCATGGCTGCTGCAAGAATTAAAGTTCCCGATCACACAATTACATCTAAATTTTAATAAACGTCCACATACAAACAAGATTCAAATTAGAGTCAAATTGAAGATTTAGATCACAAAAACATCCACATACAAACACAAGTACTAGAAATCAAACCAAAATCCATAATGATTTTCATGGTAATGTGTATAACAACAGAGTACCACAACATTAAGTTCTTCACAACATCAAGGTCCACATACAAACATACATACTAGAAATCAAACCAAAATCCATAAAATTACTAAAAAAATAAATGAAGTTCTACATACATACTACATGAAGTTCCACAAATAAAAACTAGACAACTACTAAAAACTAAATGTTCAACCTAAGCATCTATTTCGACAAAACGAACAAATAACTTTCTTGCTTTACCTAGGGCTTTGCAGATTCTGTCAAGATGTATCAAACGTGAACTTTCCACTTGCGATGAGGCCACGATAATTCCTTCACTAAGCCCATCATCATATTCTTTATAACTCTACAATTTGAATTAAAAATATATTAGCATCACAAAAAAGAAAGTGTAACTATATAAATGAAAATTACATTGATTATCACCATGTATAAATGATCGTAGGAAGGTCAAGTGCTATGTCGAATAATTTGTTCATTACTTTGATGGACTCTTAACATGGTATAGGGAAAATACCAATCAAAATAATCATCTGCCAGTGTCTGATTGGATTAACGTAGAGGAATAGAATGATATTGTGCACTAAAAACATGGTTCAACCACTCATTCCATATACTTTCTACAAACTCATAAAGGAATTTGTAGGTTGATGTAGTAGAGCCACTACTAGTCTTTTTTGCTTGTTGATTGAATAATAGGACGTGGAATAGTTTAAACCCTACAAATTGCCTCAAAACATGAGTGGGATGACATGGTTCTACTGCATTTAGGCATAATAAATACCTCGAATACTAAACAATTTATGGAGATGAATGAAAAATCTCTTGCATGTATATAAGGATCAAAAAATACCTAAAATAATGCAAAAACCAAATGATGATGTAACTATAATTTAGAAAAAATAAACAACACAATGCAATGATTCAAACTTAGTAATGTACCTTATGTTATTGAATATTATCAAGATGAATTCTTATTTCCTTAAATGATGCACGATGATTATTTGCTCGATCCCAACGAGCTGCTCTTGGTAAAGTCTCGTTGTAAATTTTAGTTGATAGGATGCAAATAAATAAAATTCTCATATATACATGATTCCAACAATTCTAAAAAACCTACAACTTGTTTCATTCTGCTCTACTTGCAAGAACAAGTTGTCTATATAGCCAACATAGATTTGCTAAATCCCAATAGTAATTACGAACTTCATCCAAATTACAAATTTAATTTAAGTACTGCATGGACACCATGAATAATGTATTCCCTATTAAATATAAAATATATGAATGAGCAGCTTGTTTGATTTTTTTTCATCTTCTCACTCCTCGCAAACACCATCAAAATTTTCATGCAACTTGGTATAAGTTAATTTATATCCAACACTCTCCTTCATGGTATTTTTTGCTTAAGTAGCACTTATCCATAAATTATTACCAACCAAATTAATTATATCATTTCAGGACCAATCAAATGTTTATATCGGCAATCCTTCAAATGGGATATGTAGTAGAGAAGCAACATCATCTAATGTTATGGTCATTTCACCGAATGGTAAGTGAAATGTATTTGATTTAGGATGCTAATGCTCGACAAAAGAAGATATAGGTACTTTATTGATCGAACTATAACAACTTTCAACTGAGGATATAATCTCAAAGTTTCCAAATATCTTTTAAATTTTTTTAGCATTACTAGGAAATTGCCAATTCAAAACCTTCGGGCCATGATTTACACATAAAAGAGTATCACGTTTCTAGAATATATTTTAAATTATATTATATTATTTTGACAAAATAATTTATTACATAAAAATTTAGAAGATATACCTTGTCATTCCATATCAATAAAGTAACATGAGTATCATAGTTACTTTTAATGTCCCTAGTACAATTTGCACCACTAATGCACATGAAAGGAGCACTCAAGCACCCACTAATGCAAGCCAAAGAGGACCATTCATAGGCCATCAAGATTCTTGGATTAAGAGAGAGAAGTTAGTTATGCTTCAAGGCAAATTTGCTTACCTTCTAAAAGAAGAATCTACTAATTACTATGAAATTTATATTTGACCAAATGTAGTAATGCCACTTGGCTTCTTTTTATTTGTAGGCACTAATATAAATATGTAAAGATGATGGATGAATGGATAAGCAAAGTTTATTTCTCAATTCTTGTTCTTCCAAATTATATCTATTTCCTTATCTATATACATTCTCCCCTCCTATTTCTCTCTAAACCTCTCCCCATCCTCCTCTAATGTTCCCTCCACCATATTGGTCTCCTTAATATTTTTAGGTGTTATAATTTTACCCTATACATGTATAAATCAAAGTTTCTCCATTGGGATGTGTAAATACACACACATATACATATAATTATATGTGTGTTTGAGCAAGTCTCCACATTATGATGCATTTATTCCACCATTTAACCTAAATGGTTTTCATATTTAAAAGCTAGTATTGATCCCTTTTTTGTTTAAATATATTTCTCATATATTTTTCTAGTATTGCAAGCTACATAGTATTAATGATATTGGCTCAGGGTTTTTCCACTTGTATTCATAATGTGCACTCTCTAAGATACCAAAGCAACTCATGAAATGCAATTTCTCAAAAATAATAATTAAATAAACACGATAGCAATCTGTACTTTGCCATAATGGAGTACCTATAGTTTATTGTATATGAAAATCTAAAAACTAGGAGTTTGGACTGGATATTAAGTAAAATAACCAATTATCATCAAACAAATGGAGGTATTATCACTATATGAATGCTAAATCAAAGTGTCTGAAGACAAATTATTTTAGAATAAAATGCATCCTACTCATAGATGTTTCACGATCGTTGCTCTCTCTCTCTCTCTCTCACTCTTTTACTTAATGAAATATCTTTGCAATTTTATTTATCTAAATCTCTACCAATTTGATTATAGACAATTTTTTAACTTTGGTTAGTTAATGCCTTAATGGTCGATTTACACCAACCTAACAATTCCTAAATTAATCCATCTAAACTGCTCATACCCTCTCTATTCCTCTTCCTTCTACTCTCTGGCGTGATCTTTATATGTGCACACACCCAATTCCAATGCTGGTTCCATAAACATTTTCCTTATCATAATAGTCCACCAATCTAAGGTCTCTCCTTTAAGATGTTATGCCATCATTCTCCTCTTGATCTGGTCTTCCCATCCATGCTCTTGAAATATACACTCATAATTATTAATCCAAGCCTTTGTAAACCTTCAATTCCCCCATACACCTTTCCATCTATATTTTGGAAGTCCTTGCACATCTTAGGAAAGTCTATAGGATGGGGTGCTGCTTCAGTAGGTGGGTCAGCAGGTGCCGCTAGTGCAGCTTATTAAGGAATGGAAACTTGCCCTACAAGCTTCAGGTATTACTTGAACCATTCAGGCATCCCTTGGACAGTGGGTATCTCTTGGGTAGAGGGGTTCCCAGCCTCAAAGGAATGATTTTCAATCATAGTCAACTATCTGTAGGTTTAAACTTTTAGTTACAATTTCCTAACATAGTATTATTTGCTGAAATAAAATATTTGCCTAGTGTGTTTGCATATATTCAAAATTGTGTGTGTGTGTGCAGTAGGTTTTTGAAAAATACTTTCAAAAATAACAAGTATGCACTCATACGTATACATATACCCATTGATCGGTTAACCTGAGCTTCAATACCAAATGCAGCAACCTGCTTCAAAATGGGCCTAATTTTCGACCTAGTAAAGGACCATCGAAGCTTAGACTCATTTCGAAACTGATTGTTGATTGGTAAAATTGAACAATAAACAATACACAGAGCTATATATCTACACTATCAGAATCTCATAGCAGATGGATAAGAATAATATCAAAAACGGTACCCATTTTATAAAAGTTCAAGTCTCAGAAAACATACTATAATATCCCAATATCTGAAATACAATATAACAACATCATGTCTGAAATGGGTATATCTACATATAATAAAAACATAAATAAATAGATAACTATCACAAGACTCTGTCTCCGCCTTCATCTTCAAAATCAGCATCGTCTTTCCCTAACCTGTATTATATTGAGGAGGGGGTCAGAAAAACAATGTCTGGTGAATAAAATCTCAAGTCTTTCAATAATAGTACTTAGGCAGTGTAACTTAGATAAGAATATATCTTACACATCCTAACTATATTGTATATAAATTACCTCCAATTGTAAGCCCTAAGGCTTTTCTAGTCCAATTCTATAACCTATACTCTTTTAATAAAATTTTATAACTCACTTTCAATTGTAGGCTAAAGTCCCTTCCCAGTCTCATGCATCTACCGGCAATCATGTCCTAACAATGAGAGAAAGTACCCAAGCCAATTAATACTTTTTCAATGGAATTATGCAAACTCTGACCATTTACATACATATATCTTAGGCAGGTCCCTGTCATTTAATATCTAACCCAAGGCAAAACCACTCTGGTGCTATCTGGCCGACATCGCATGGAATCCCATCAAGCCACTTAATACTTCTTTATGGTAAGAGGCAGACCATACAATAGCCACTTAATATCTCAAACCCAAAGTGGACCTCTCTTGAGACTTCCACTACCATGCCTAAGTGCTAACCCTGGCCATTTAATACTTCCTAAATGGGGAGGAGGTTGGTGGAACTGGGCCAGCCCACGGTGGAGTTGTAGGGTAAATTTCAACAAAATTCCTTTTGGATTCTTATTAGGCATATGTAGTCTAAATGTAAATTAGATCTTATCTAATAATATTTAAATAAAATCATATTTTATTTAATTTGGTGAAAAGGAATTTTAAATTTAATTTTTATTTTTATTTAACATAATGAATGTATCAAATACATTAACGCGTTTTAATGGTAAAAGCAACATATAAGCAGAAAATAATATATGTAACGATACAGAATTTTATCACTTTGATTTGTGAATATTTAATTAATTTTAAATATTAAATTAATGGGTTTAATAATTAAAATAGCCCACTTTTAATTTATAACTAATAATATAAAATTCATTTTTGAATTTTGTTTACAAAAATAATCAGTTAAAAAGTAATTAGAAAATGTGACCGAAAAGCTTTTTCAAAATTTTAATTTTTCACCATCAAAATTTTGTTTAAAATGTTGTAAACGTCTTAGTTAACACATGCACACATTTACAAATAATATAAGCATGGACTAGTAGTATAATAAAGATTATTAAGATGTTTACTTAAGTTAAAGGATAAGATGCGACGATTTTTAAGTTTTAAATCAAAATAAAATATGAAAAGTCACTTATTTTCATCTCGGCTGAAAATATCTCGGATAAGTGATGTAGTATAATATCTTTATTAACTTATCAAAATAAAATATAAAACTTAGAATCTCGGATTTTGGCTAATATCTCGGATTTTCATCTCGGCTGATCTCGGGGAGATTTAAAACCTTGCTCACATCTGTTACAGCATAGTACAAGGCAAGACATTACATGATGGATAAAAGGGTTTCACCTTTGGCTAACATATAAAAGAGGAGTGGAGAAGATGGTGTGGTGATGTGGCAACATTTTAGTGGAGGTTAGTGTACTAAGGGGGTAAAATGGTAATTTCACTTTATCCATTTTATAAAAACAAAGTCCGTCTCTCTCTCTTCTTCCATTTTTATTTTCTATATTTTTCAAAATTTTATCATCTTCTTTAAGCTTTCAAAAACACATTAATGGCTCCCAAAATATTTTCAAATTTTTAAAAATCACTTCGTTTTTACTTTTAATTCTTAAAAACACTTAAAATTACCTCCTTTTCACTTCTAAACCTCTCCTCCTTCAAAAATCAAGCCCTACAACCCATTTTCTCCCTTCGGCCGAGCCTAAAGCTCACTAAGCCAAGCCCAAGGCACATGGGTGGCCTATGTTGTCCAGGCTGAGCCCATTTTGTGTTGCTTAGGTTCAAAAATCAAATTTTTCCAAGGGTTTTTCAAAGATCTAGGGTCTATTTCAAATTTGAAAAGATTTGGTTGATTTTGGTGAGCAAACTCTTTTATACTTTAGAAAAGTTCTAACTTTATATGTAGTTTTGTTTTTGGTGTAAAGTATTTGTTGACTAGTTGTATATTCATGTCATATGTGGTATTAGTGTCTGGTTTAGAATTAGACTTGTAAATCGAAGTCAAAAATGAAGTGTTTTAGTGTAAAAATGTGGTCTTTACTTACGTTATGGTATTGATATGGTTTGTATACTAATTAATAGATGTGTAGATTTGTATGCTATGTATGTTAGCATTTGGTTATGTTAAAAGAGGCTTGAGATCCCTTTGAAATCAAAAATCGGTTTACTAGTTTTAAAGTTGCTAAATGTTTTCCAAAGTTTCTAACTTCATTTTTGGTTTCAAAACCCTTTTACTTATGTTTTAAAAATGAGTGAGAAGTTTGAAGTTAAGTTTGGAAAGTTTAACTTAGAAGCTAATTCTAAGTTATGGCATCCATAGCGATGGTCACTATGGATGCAATTCGGAAAAAGTTACGTTTTCTAAACTTAAAAATGTTTTATTTTTACAATGTTTTGGAAACTTTTCAAAACACCAATTAAGTATCGAAGTTAATTATTTTGTAATTAAGTATGAGTCTAATATTTATTTATTTATTTATTAAAGGATAATTATTAATTAATTTATAATTAAGTTAAGTAATTAATTAAGAAGTTAATTATAATTAATCAATTAAGGAAGTTTTAATTAATGAATAATTAAGCTAAGAGTTAATTATGAATTAAAATTTGTTCAACTAAGTTAATTATTTAATTAAATATTATTTAATTAGAGTTAATTGATAATTAATTATCAATTAGGCAGGATTTAATTAAGTAATCTAATCAAATTTAATCAAGGGTTAATTAAGTCTAAATTAAGGTCTAATTTTGATTTAATAATGATTAATTGAGATTTAATTAAGTCTTAATTAATGATTAAAGTATGATTTAATTATTTAATTAAAGGTTTCTTTTAACCTCTATTAGTTATATATCAAGTCAGCCTTCTTTATAAGTAAACTGATTTTGAACCAAAGGATCTCTTGTTTGTGCCATTAAGTAGCCAACAACTATGAATAAGTTATACTAAACTTAGACATCTGTTACCAGAATAAATCCTTGTTCTACTATAACTAAATTGAATGGATTCTTTGGATATCTGTTAGCAGAATAAATCCTTGTTCTGCTATAATTGAACTCAATAGATTGTTTGGACATCTATTTAGCAGGCAAACCACCATCCTGCTATTATGCTATTTGGATATGCATCTTCCAGTTGGTTTGTATTGACATGTTATTCTCTGATTTGGTTATGGATTATATTTACATATATGTTGGCTTATGTAAATAATTGTTATGTGACGTGGAAGATAAATTTAAATAAATGTAACTTGGTTTAGTACCATTGTGATCGCTAATCCTCATTTCAAATTATAAAAGTTATGGTTTAAATTAACTTAATTCTATCAATATGTGGTTAAGTGTTTTAAATGATTTTCTAAGCTATCCAATTATTTTATTAAAGGGATTTATAAATAATATTTTATTATTAAAGGGAATTTGTTTTACAAAAGAATTATGAAGAAATATTTTTAAAAGAGTTTTATAAATAGAAAAAGATTGTATAAATGATTTTAGAGATTTATTAAAGAGTTTTATAAATGATTTTGGAGATTTATAGAAGAAGTTTTATAAATGATTTTTGGATATTTATAAAAGAGTCTTATAAATGATTTAGAATTTAAGCAAAGGAGATTTCATAGTTAGAAGGATTTATTAAAAAGATTTATTGACGAAATTTATAAAAGATTTGGAGATGGGGTTTCCCTTAACTGACCTTCTTAATAATGATGGTGTGGACATTTGTTCCATACTTAACACCGAATAAATAGAGTTTAGGCTATCCTTATCTCTAATTTAAATAACATTTGTTTGATCCTTTTAATATGATTTTGAAATGAGAAGTCTTTCATAATTTTTTGTGAATATACTTATTCCAGTATGATAAGTATATGAATATTTTGATAAATAATCCGAAAAGAGTTTTAAATAAATGAAACTTATTTTAAGGCTTAGTGGTTGCCATGGGAAAATTTAATCTCTGGATTATTGTTTGATTATATATTCGATGGTTAAATAACTGACTATCAAATCTTGACCTGTTTTAACTCAGGAAGTATGTTATGTATATTTGAGTTCCCTGGTGAGGACTCGAATGCTTGTTGTATTCTTCCAAAGAACTGGAATTGAGTTAGTCAAAATTACCGCTTAGTTGGGAGACACCGGTTTCGAATAAGTATGATTTATTTGAGCCACTCCAAACTAATAATGTTTGTGATGGATCATTATGAAGTATGCTATGGAGCTATACTATTCTTTCTGAGGGTGATTCCAAAATGAAAGATAGTAAATGTTAAATGTTTGTTCGAACCCAGAACAACTTGTATGAATGAATGCTGACATTGCATTTCTGCCTGGAGGACAGTGTCAGCGTTCCAAGATTGTCTGCTATAAGGAAAAAGGTAATCGTGGCCGCTCAAGCCTCGCACCCCGGTAATGGCTAAAACAGGGTATGCCGCAGGACTATGTGGGTCGCTCCTATTAGGGTATGATCATCGCCTTATCTAGAGTCGATATATATATGTATCCTTCAGGGCCCATTTTTGGTTGTTGATCACAACCTAGGGGTAATCATATTCGGTAATATCCAGTCAGGGGTAGGCCGGTCTTGTTAGCAAAGGTCCAGTTGAGGCCCTTAGGTACATTTTATCTAGAGGTGTACCTTTTGGAAGGTAGTTCCTTACCTTGCCATTATTGGAAATCCAGTCTCCAATAAGCGCCTTCGGTTTTTGATTGATGCCTATTATTGCTATCATGTACATGCATCACAACTACTTGGCTATTAAATACTTTAAACCCTATACATTATTATAATATCGCTGCATTTTTGTAATATAAAATGTTTTGGTTATCGTAAGGTAAAAACCCATCCGTGTTTATGTGCGGCGTGGTCTTACGAGATACTTTTTGATCTTAAAGGATTTTACAAGTTATGATAAATAAAATTTCTTGTGATTTGAGTTTCTCATGCTGCTTTTGCCAAACTGACCTAGGCGTTATTTTTCTTATAATGTTCGGGTCAGACCGAGCATGTTTTCAGATTAGCTTTTGAACTCAGGGGTCGAGCTGGATGCAAAGATTTATCTCTCGCGTATTATTTTTATTTCCACTATATTATTGTTTTGTCCTTCAAAATTGTAAGGACGGGTTGTTATAATTGTCTAGAGCTGTTGATATGTTAGTGTGGTACTCTGATGTGTGTATGCAAATTAAATTCTTTCTTTTTGTAAAGACTTGATTTTATATTATATATTATTCGTGTGGGATTCTATTCTATCTTTCTTCTTTCTTTCATCCTTAATGACCTGTCTTTCAGACGACTAAATGATTGACACACAAATATTGAGGATGTATTAAGTGTCGTCTTTTGTAGTAAGAAATGCAGATCGTTGCATTTGGTATCAGAGCCGAAGGTTAGGCGAGAACCTTGGCTTTGGTGGGGTAAACTCATTAGAGATAGGGTTAGCAACACCCTAGAATGATTTTGAGTGTATTATATAAGAGCGCGTATTTGTTTATGCTATAAAATGTGTTTTATATTGTATTAATTGATATGTTGAGTGGCTTTGGATTCTGGTCAATATAAGTAGCTTACGTTATGGACAGGGATCCCTAAATACTTAAACAAGGCCAACTGATACAGTATTGTTTTAAACTAGGTAAATGAAATAATTTTCCTAAGATTACATTTTATGTCTAAAAAAATGATTTTCAAAAATAGTATAGTTACTTTTGATGGGTTGTTAAGGGATGATAATATTCTATTATTATCATTTAGGGTTTTGTTTAGTCATGCTCGCCAAGTTTGAGCATTGACTATTATTGAGAGTTATAAGTAGCTTTCTTTTTGAAAATATGGGTTGGGTAAATAGAAATTGGAGCTACATTGTAACAAACACCTTATAAATTAAGTTTCACAATTTGATTATAGGGCGTCCAGTTTTAATGTTGGGTTAAAACTTGATTTAATAAAAGATGTCTATTATAAAGAAAGTTAGAATATTAGGAATGATTTTATATAAGAAAATGAATTATAAAATTGGTTTATAAGATGTGACTTATAAATAAAAAGAATTTTAGTAGAAATTTGAGTACTCAAATTCTAGTGCTTTTGAAGAATATTTTCAAGGTTTTGGAAAGTAATAATAGTATTATTTGAAAGTATTTTGGTTCAAGTATAAAATTTTGGGAATGGAAATTTTGAGTAAGACGTATTTTTTTAGATTGATTCGGGTAACAAGTCTTGATTTGTTTTGTGATAATCGGAATAATCTTCTAAGTGACGATCAGATGTTTGCCTAGGCAAATATGTATGGCACTTAGTAAATTATTCTCTTTATCATTGTACAATCGAAACGAGTTCAAATCCAAACGAAGCCAAAGCAAGTTGGTAATAAATATTTTGTTGAAAATATGTAATTATTGTTTCAAAAAGGAGAATTTTGAAATAGAAGAAGTATTTTTAAGTTAACTAGTTCGAGTGGCCCGAAAATAGCTTAAAATGGAAAAGAGATGTGTTCAGATGGTAAAAACTTCTCTTGAGTATTACCCTTCTTAGTAGGGGAATGTATGATACAGTTTGGTAGTACCCGGTTCCTTAGTATCATTTTGAGGTTACTCGAGCTATATGTATATTTTCTATGGATTAAATCTATAGTATCATTTCAAAAGATTTTTGAAATAAAACCCGGGTGTTTGGCTCCTAAGTTTTCAAGATGCAAAGGTATCATAAGGTAAAACCATCCGTGTTTATGTGCGACGTGGTCTTACGAGATACTTTTGATTTTAAAGGATTTTAAAAGTTATAATAAATAAAATTCCTTATGATTTGAGTTTCTCATGATGGTTTTGCCCGACTGATCTGGACGTTATTTTCTTATAATGCTCGGGTCAGACCGAGCATGTTTTCAGATTAGCTTTGGATGCTTTGGAACTCAGGAGTCAAGCTGGATGCCAAGACGTATCTCTCGCATATTCTTTTTATTTCCATTGTATTATTGTTTTATCCTTCAAAATTGTAAGGACGAGTTGTTATAACTGTTCAGGGTTGTTAATGGGTTAGTGTTGTACTCTGATGTGTGTATGTAAATTAAAGTTCTTTCTTTTTGTAAAGACTTGATTTTGTATTATATACTATTTGTCACGTTGTGTAAGATTCTCTTCTACCTTCCTTCTTTCTTTCACCCTTAATGATATGTCTTTTGGACGATTAAATGATCAGCATACAAATACCAAGGATGTATTAAGTGTTGTCTTTTGTAGTAAGAAAGGCAGATCATTACAATATATATATATATATATATATATATATATATATAAACATGTAGAAGTTTTAGAGATGGATACCATTTGTTTCTTTCTCTTAACACAAATAATTAAATAAGGAAAGATGAGGCCATAGAGGTATAGAGAGAAACATTTCATCTCTCTCTCCTTTATTAAATTAATTGACATATTAAATGACATTTACTATAGAATTCACACATGTCATTGTTGTCCAAATTTTATTTTAAAACATGTATGTTATTGTAACACACACACACACATATAAGTTCAACTTACACTTATGCATAATATATTACAAGGTATTTTACTAAAAGACAAAAGTTAACTTATGTATAAAAAAGGACAATTAATGAATTAAAGTAAACATTTATAAAGAAGGAAAGGTGAAGGACTTTCCTCCTTCCTTTACTCATTCAATCAATGTTATTTCAAATCGTTAATTGAACTCTTAAATATATATATGCACATAAAATTAATTTTGATAATTCTCATATTTTGAAATCTAGAATTAACAATTATAAATCAAGTTTCAATTTAGGAAGAATTTTAAAGTTAAAATTGTGATTTTACACAAAAGTAAATTTTATAAAACTTGAATTAAAACAGTACACTCATAGATATATGTACTTAATTCCAAGCTACGTTTTACAATTAAAATAGCAAATGAATATGTAAAGTTTGTGATTTAGCATGTGTTAGAATTTGAAGTTAACAAATACACATAAAAGTCCGATTATATTTTTTTCCAACATTCAAACAAAAGTATAAATTAACAAAAAAGTAATTCCAAACAACAATCATATAAAACTTATATTCAATTCTCAAATGATTTCATATAGACAACATATGTAATTTATATGAGTTGAAACAAAATAAAATCATATAAATAAATGGTTTCTAAAAGAAGAACAAATGAGACAACTTAGGCACATATAAATTCGTGGTAAAATTTCAGCTCAAAGCTATAAGAACATCATGAACAACTAATTAAAATAGATGTATTATATCACAGCTCTAATGTTAAGAAGATGGACATGTAATCAAAATGGAATAGCACAAAATGGATCTAAATCAAATTAATATTATAAACATATATTATTAAAGAAGATGTGACATAAAGGGAATTAATTCCAGTTTAATAGATAAACTTATTTTCAGATGTGATATGCAAGAGATCTAATCATATGAATAAGAAGATTATATGAATAAATAAAATGAAAATCTTACCTTATGATGTAGCTAGAAGAACGCACCTTGAATTATGGTATCTCCTCGATTCTTCGAGATTCACACCTAATCCTTGCAAGATGGATGAACCACTTATGTTTCATCATTATTTTTTGATGTTTACATTTCATTTAGAGTTGAAAATTTCAGAAATTTCATTTTGTTTTCTACCATGAAAAGTTGGGAGAAGAGAAAGAAAAAGAATGAATGAACGAGAAAGAATGAGTTGTCTATAGAAATGAATTAGTGGATATGCTTTAATTAAAACTTCCCTAATTAATTTCCTTGATTATCTATCTCTCTCCAAAATAACATATAAATACGTAACTAAAATATTCTTAAGCGTGTGAAAATTGCGTTCTATACTAATTGTTTAAATGCCAAAACTTTCAATTTATACAAGTCTAACTTCATACCATGACATACAATTTTAGCTAATATCCTTAGCCCAACAAAGACTTGTATAAGAAAATAATCAATTACCAAACTTATTTTATAATAAAATAGTGGAATCAACATCAATAAAATTTATATTTCAAATACTTTTACACTCTATTCAAATTCTACATATAAAATGAAAAAGGAATCATATTTAAATTACGGAAATAGGCAGTGCAAGCTACGAATTGGAGAATCTGTACTTTACACATCATTTCCTAACTTATTTTCTTTTTGAAGTCCTTAATCACATCCAAAGAGAAAAGTGAGAAGTGGAATAGAATGTAAAATATTAAAATTGCAATAACTACACAAATTCTACTATTTTAATATAGAATAATTGAGATTCTAATAACATAAGAATTGACATTTCATTTTGGGGGAATTATGGGGTTTTAGTTTAGTGTTTTCGTGAACAAAATTCCCCAAGGCATACATCAAATCAAACTTATAGTATACAACTACTAAAACGAGAAAAACTAAGATTTTTACTCACAGGTGATTCCCAGCTTCCCCTCTTGGATTTGATTACGTCTGCATTTTAGTCTCTTTTCAGACCTCTTTCTTTTGAAATATACAACAATTAGATTGTATATGAATTAGATTCATACTTTCAAGGATCGGAGGAGAATAGAATAAGAAATTGAATATTGAATATCTAAAATCTCTTGCTTGGAAATCCTAAGAATTTCTGAATCATATAGAGCAGAGAGACTGACAGAGCTCCGCTTGCATTTTCAAATAAATTATGAATAAAAATGAAGGGGCTAGCCTCCTAGTTATAGGGGTTAGAAGGCACCAAAACCGTCGGATTTAAGTCGATTTAAAATAATAAAATCTAGGCCGTTCCAGGCCTAAAATAACCCTAGTCGCCACAACTATACCGATCGACCACTCCTACCTAGGACGTCGATCGACCCTAGGAAGGCGGTCGATCGGTTCTAGCATATTTGAGAACGTATTAATGTTGTCGTTTATTTATTATTTAATTCCTTAATTGATTTTAACAATAACGTTTATTTTACTGTTTCCTTAAACCTCGGCTTACTAACTAACGTTAACTTTTAAATTTTAACATTAATTAAAATTTTGAATTTAAGCTCTATTCGAATTTTTTTGAATCTGAAAACTTCAAACGTCATAACTTTTTCATTTAAGCTCCGATTACAAAAATTTATATATGAAAATTGATCAGAAAATTGCCATGAATGCAATGACACAACTTCCATGGCCAAATTCCAACATCTGCAAAATTTTCATTTTTAGCCTTATTATTAATTAATTTCTTTTTTACGGGGTGTTATAGGTACCACGTAGGAAATTTCCTTCTACGCCCTCACTGGCTCCACTCACCCACACTCGATTTGTTTACCAACCACCATCAATAGCAACCCAATTTACATCCTCGTCGACACAAGCTCCACCCACAACTACCTCCGCCAAACAGCAGCCCATTTTCTAAGGCTGGACTTGGACCACACAAGCTAATTCGCATCCACGGTCGGCAACAAATAGAAATTACGAAGCTTCAGATGTTGTTATGGTGTCAGCGTCGTTATCCAAGGCCATTGCTTCAACGTTGATTTTCAAGATTGCAGATCAGATGCTGTTTGTGGAATATAGTGGTTAGAAATGCTCAGCCCTATAAATGTTGATCACAAGACATTAAATATGGCCTTTAATTTTAATAATCAGCCCATTTGTTTTAATAATCAGCGCATTTGTTTAACTGGGCTGGGCCTGCCTACTCACCCTTCTCCTATTTTGGTCCAACAACTTAAAAGACGGGAAACAATTTTAGCCATTTCAAATTACTTTTATTTACATTTCCAACCCAGATAATCCCTCACCTGACCCAACTCCATTAGTCCACAAAGACCAACAACTCCAAAAACTATGATCAACCTTTGAATACATCTTTACCAAACCCACCAAACTGCCACCACACCGTAGCTTTATCCATTACATCAACCTTATCCCAAACTCACAACCAATTAACACCAAACCCTACTGTTGCCCTTACTTCTAAGAAATGAAATCAAACGACAAGTACAAGAGATGCTCCACTCAACACCATAACTATTAAAGACCATTTTTCAATCCCAACGGTCGATGAACTCCTAGACGAACTATATGGTGCAACTAATTTCTCTAAACTTGACCTTCGAAGCGATTACTTTCAAATTCGTATGCACCCGCCCGATGTACCTAAGACATCTTTTCTCACTCACAAAGGCCATTATGAATTTTTGGTCATGCCATTGAATTAACAAACGTACCATCCACCTTCCAAACGATAATGAATACTATATTTCAGCCCTACTTGAGGAAATTTGTGCTTGTTTTTTTTTCACGACATCCTCATCTATAGTTTATCTTAGGCTTCTCATCTAGACCATCTCCAAACCACCTTGAATATGTTAGCCCAATATAATTTTTTCCTAACTCAACCAAATGCAGTTTCAAGTTTACGGAGCTTACTTATTTAGGCCATATAATCTCAAGTAAAGGCGTACAAGTGGATCCATCAAAAATTGACGTTATGCTTCATTGGCCAGCACCTAAATCTATTATCGAACTTCGTGGATTTCTGGGCCTTACTGGGTACTATCGCTACTTCATCAAGCACTGCATCTCAATCGCTGGACCATTAACGAATTTATTAAAAAAATTCTATAGGACCCAAAAAGCCCAAGAAGCTTTTCAGATACTTAAATGGGCTGTTACCCATACACCAACCCTATCCCTCCCCAATTTTTCCAAACTGTTCACCATCACAACCGATCCCTCCTCCACTACCATCGGTGTCGTACTTTCCCACTCCCAACACCCTATTTCAACTTCAAACTCTCAGCTCTAAAATTCTTTGACTTATTCTAAGGAGATATTTGCCATCACCTTCTCTTTCAAAAAGTGGTGCCACTACCTCCTCGGATGACCATTCTAGATCTACACTGACCATCAAAGCTTGCGCAAGCTCGCTTCCCAATCCATCCAAACGTCGGAGTAGCATAATTGGTTAACGAAGCTTTTGGGATTTAATTTCACTATTCACTATAGACCGGGGAAGGAGAATGTAGTCACCGATGGCCTATCGCATTTCTCTAGCGAGGCCGTTATGCATGCAATTTCAGGCCCTACTTTTCCACAGTTGGTCGACATCAGTACCGCCTTGCGCAACGACCCAACAACCCAGTCAATGATCGATCAGATGCGTTCATGTATCTGCTCTAGTCCTAAACTTCAATTACGCAATGATTCGTTACTGTGGGATAACCATATTTATATTCCTGCTAATGTCGAATTACAAAACAAAATTATTGCTGAGTTTCACGATTCCAAAATGATAGGACATTTGGGAATTAAAGGTACAATAGCCATGATTGCAAATAATTTTTTTAGGACTAAACTTGCCTCTATAGTTCACACATACGTCAAAAAATGCTCCACTTATCTTCAAACCAAACCCGATAACTCTCTATACAACGGCTTGCTACAACCACTTCCAATTCCTAACCAAATTTGGAAAGACATCAATATGGACTTCATCACACACCTCCCCCTCTCAATGGGAAAAATGACTATATGGGTAATAGTTTATAGACTTTCAAAATACGCACACTTTTGTGCATTGCCAACCTCCATCTCTGCTACCCAATTAGCTTCATATTTCTTACAAAAGTATATGCGCTTGCATGGATTTCCATGCTTTACTATTTTAGATTGTGATTGCCTATTTACCAGTCAATTTTGGAAGGAATTATTTCGTCTTCATGGAATAAAGTTTTGAATGAGTGATGCATACCACCCGTAAACCTACGGGCAATCGAAGGTTGTGAATAGATGCCTTTAAACATACCAGCGAGCAATAGTGGGCGGCATTCCTACAAAATGGGCTAAATGCCTTCCTTGGGTAGAATGGTGGTATAATACTACCAAACACTCATCTCTTAGTTTATCCCCTTCCCAAATGGTCTATGGACGACCTCCACCAATATTCTCCAATTACATTCTACACAATACATAAATCCCCAAGCTTGAAGAATGGGCATTATCTTGAGACAAACTCCTTCAAATCATCAAATCCAATTTACAAAGAGAACTAATGCACATGAAAATCAAGTGTACCACCATCGTAATGAT
Organism: Allium fistulosum; assembly: GCA_030737815.1. Lineage (NCBI taxonomy): Eukaryota > Viridiplantae > Streptophyta > Magnoliopsida > Asparagales > Amaryllidaceae > Allium > Allium fistulosum. Next base: position 940,015,243 of record CM060908.1, on the reverse strand, counting down.
AAAGAATTTTCCGTAGGCTCTTGGGTATTTGTTAAACTTCAATCATACCATCAAACCACCATCCGCAACAACCACAATATACTTTCCAAAAAGTACTATGGGCCCTTTCAAATTATTGAACACATAGGATCCGTAGCCTACAAACTCCTATTTCCACCTGAATCCCACATCCACCCGGTATTCCACATCTCCATCCTCAAATTATGCCCAAACCCAACTTCCATAACATCATAACCACTTCCACAAACACTTGTTAATCACGACCGTGAGGATAAGGTCGACCTTGAAGGGGTAGGCATTGATACAACTTGCACCACTCATGCACATGAAAGTAGCACTCAACTACCCATTAATGCAAGGCCAAAGAGGACCATTCATAGGCCATTAAGATTCTTGGATTAAGAGAGAGAAATTAGTTATGTTTTAAGATAAATTTGGCCACCTTCTAGAAGAAGAATCTACTAAGTACTATGCAATTTATATTTGAGCAAATGTTGTAATGCCACTTGGCTTCATTTTACTTGTAGGCACTAATATAAATATGTAAAGGTGATGAATGAATGGATAAGCAAAGTTTATTTCTCAATTCATCTTCTAAATGACATATATTTCCTTACCTATATACTTTCTCCTCTCTTATTTCTCTCCAGACCTCTCTTTATCCTCCTCTAATCTTCCATCCACCATATCAACCTCCTTAATATTTCTAGGTGTTATAATTTTACTGTGTACATGTATAAATCAATGTTTCTCGACTAGGATGCGTAAATACGCACACATATACATTTAATTATGTGTGTGTTTGAGCAAGTCTTCATATTCTAATGCATTTATTCCACCACTTAACCTCAATGGTTTTCATATTTAAAAGCTTGGATTGAGCTATTTTTGTGTAAATATATTTCTCATATATTTTTCTAGTATTGCAAGCTACATAGTATTAATAATATTGGCTCGGGGTCTTTTCCTTTTGTATTCATAGCGTGCAGTCTCTAAGATACCAAAGCAAACTCACGAAATACCATTTCCCAGAAAAATAAATAGACATGCTAACAATCTCCACTTCGAAATAATGGACGTATCTATGGTTTTGTTGTAAAAAAATAAAAAGAAACTAAAAACCAAGAGTTAAGATTGGATATTAAGAAAAATAACCAACTATCATCAAACTAATGGAGGTATTATCACTATATGAATGTTAAATCAAATTGTCTAAAGCCAAATTATTTTGGAATAAAAAACATCATCCTCGCAGATGTTTCACGATTATTGCGCGTGCGCGCGCGCTCTCTCTCTCTCTCTACTCAATGAAATCTCTCTGTTGTTTAATTTTCCCGAATCTCTACTAATTTGATTATAGATAATTTGTTAACTTTAGCTAGTTAATCCTTAATGGTCGATCCACACCAACCCAACAATTCCTAAATTGACCCATCTAAAATGTTCATACCCTCTCTATTCCTCTTCCTTCTACTTTCTAGCATTATCTTTGTATGTGCACACACCCGATTCCAATGCTGGTTCCATGATCCCAAAGGATTTATGGTCTAAATTTTCAATTTTGGTCAAACTACATTGTTTGATTCGTACGTTCTTTTGCACATTCATTGCGAAAAAATCCTTGTTTATTCAACTGAAATGAATGGTTTTTGGTACCAGGGAGTTAATGGATATGAATACATTTTGTGAGTGGTTCTAGTGAGGCTTTCAGAGAACGGGTTTAGGACATTTAGTATCCCTTTAATTCATGTTGGATTGCAGTGGGAATTCAATTAGTATAACTTATCACTTCAAGTTGTGTAGAAAGTTTGTGACTGATCTTAATATATTTATTTGCTTAGGGTAAGTTATCATTAATATTTATTTATGACAAACAAATTGTGAAGTTCTACATATGGTTATCTAGGATCTGGCATCTTTTTTGGCGTCTAGAGCTTCACCTAAGTCCTAAGCCATATAACCTACGTATTGTTAGGTGTGCCTCACGTTGAGGATGCGTGGGTTGGATGGATAAGTCCTACATCATAAAAAACATGACGTATAACATGGTATATATATGATTGGTGGCACGTAACATTGAAAATTTCTTTTGTTACAAGCAAGTGTTATCAAGACCATGTATGTATTCGTTGGGAGGCGATAAAGAAATGTTCAATCAGGACGCCGACACATTGAAAGTTTCATTAGGTGGCGTCATCACACATAATGAAGCACGCGTATACGGGGACATGCTGAAGTGTCGAAACTCAACACGTATTACCATTGTTACACGACTAGCGGTCATCAAGTAACTTGAAGGATCAAAAAGAACTTTGTTCCTTTAAACGGCAAAGACCATTAGCTCAACTTGTTAGTAAGACTTTAGATACAGGCAGGCTCGACCCATAGGCAAGGCAAGCGAGACCTTCGCCTAGGGCAATACCATCAAAGATGGCGAAAGAGGCAACAAAGTGATCTGGATGCTTTTATAAATATTGAAATACTTGTGTAACAGGACATCATATTTTAGAAATAACTTATAGTGCAGTGGTCTGAGTCCTTACTTGTGCCCTTAATAATGACCTAGGTTCAATTTTTAGCACTAACTGTTTATATTTATATATTTTTTGTATCGTTTTTTTCTGAAATTTTGTCCAGGGCAACCGATATGATAGGGCTGGCACTAGATATAGGTTGCAAATGTGATGGATTTTAACCCTTAAGACATCAAAATGAGTGTTTTGACTAAATAAAGTAACATTCTTACTTCAAAGAAGAAAAAAACTTTATCCCTTCAAACAATTAAAAATAAAATCTTAAAATGAATTAGTGCATAAATATGCATTGTTTCATATGGAAATTTGCATTTAATTGCATTTTTCATGGATACATATTTATAATTATTATATTTCATAATTTACTCTTAAATTAATTTTATTCCTTATTTCTTAATAAGCTCAATGCATAATTTTTGAATATATGAAACGAGTGAGCATAATTGAAGTGGAAAATCAGTCTATGTTAATTTACTATGTTGGGAAGTCTGAATATAGTTAATTATTTATGGAATTCTTCTCTGTTTCAAAAGTTTAAGTGGTAAAAGTTCAACTGTATTAAAATATCGTAATATTTTATCCTAATTTTTAAATCCACGATTCTTTTGAGGCAAATTTTATTTGAATTCGCCGAAATGCTCAGTAGTCTTCCAAATTTCAAAAAAAATTAAGGATGAAAATGCGCTTTGATTATTTTTGCCTAAAGTTTTGTTTTATTTTTTTTTCAAATTTTTTTCCACTATGCAAGGCAACTTCACGGTGCTTTTAGGGCATCACGCAGGGCAATTGCGTGGTGCCTTGAAGAGATCATTCAGTTGTCATGCGTGGTGCACTGAAGGCACCACGTAGTTCTCCTGCGTGGAAGGGTATTTTGGGGGTTTTTTTTGAAGAGGGGACGACTCAGCAAAATGAAAGGGTTTTTATTTTTTCCAAAATTTGAGGAGCTGCTCAATAATTCAGCATGTTCAAATAGAATTGTCTTCTTTTAATGCTTCTGTATATGCAATTGCATATGAAGGAATTCTTTGTTTCTCCTTTTACTGGCATGGTTAAGGCTTCGCTTGGGAGCTTATTTTGTATTGGTTTTGATTAGTTTTGGATGGATCTGTATTTCTGGTGTTATCATAACCCTTACTTGTAAGTTTTTTCCACACTGATTGTCGTTGGTTATAAAATTGGTGAAAACCGGTGTAGTGTAATTTTGATGGCAATTCTCAATCTATCAAATTATGGTGTTTTGAGGGGTTATAACTTTTTTCCAATTATACCCCACTAATTATATTGCATAATTAATCTTCATAAAACTAGATAATAAATATAAGATTATATATATAATGTTACTTTAATAGAAAACTCTCAAAACCGGTGTATATTAAACCTTCAAGCATGTATTGATCGGTTATAACAACAATCCATGTAAACCAATCAAAACCGCTACGATCATTGACGGTCAAAATAGGTACTCTCCAAACTTTTCATAACTGGTAACACAAAACTCTCAAGCGGAGCCTAAGGATGATATACATGTAGAACATTTGTTAGGTATGTCGTTTTGATTTAATTCCTACTTAGGAGATCTACTGAATTGCAGGCACTTGCTAATTGTATTTAATTTGAACTGATCACTTTTAAAGATTAAGTAAATTAATCAAATTGCTGTTTTATTTATCTTTGAATAATTCCTAAATAAATGTGATGTTGGTAATCGTTTTATTTTTGTTTTTGATATTGCATCATACCCACCTCCTTCCACGTATTAGTTCAGAGAAGAAAAGTGGTGTTTGCCTAAATATTCCAAGTTTTGGTCCATGTTAATGGCTGTTCTTTTTACAGAAGATAAGGTATTATATATTAGTTTGTTTCAACCAGCAACACACCTTTGTAGTTTTCGTCATATCGTATGTAAATTTGTGCAACTGGCTAAGGTATATTTAACTGAATGATTGATGCATTACAAGTCTATATATCATGTGAGAATGAATGAAACAGCTACTGTTGCCATTTGAACTATTTGTATTAATTATTTTTTGCTATTTGTGGTTCTGAAATTGTTTCGATTTTAATGAAGGTGAAGACGCTTAACGACTTAACTCAAGCTCCCAAGACGCTATTGATGAATGGCCCAGGTAAAACTAAATTCATGCCTGAAATTGCTTTCTTGTTAGAGAATTGATTTTTCTCTATAGGAAAACAAGTTAGGGGCACTATGTGGTCAATTTAATATGTAAAGGAGAGAATCAGGGCTGGCCTGGAGGGAAGCGTATCAAGCCCTCCAGCTGGAGCGTGGGGCAATATTTTGAAAAATTGTTTGTAATATTCATATATAAAAATCTTTTAGTACAACTATGGACAACAGAAGTTACAGCGTAGTTGGTGGATGAAGGAATTTATAATAATGTTGGCCCAGGTTCTAATCCTGCAAGGACAATAGTTTTTGTTTTACAAACCCTCATTCCAAAATGAGGGGGGAAAAAATTTCTTGGGCTAAGGCATCCATATATATGGGCCGGCCCCGGAGAGAATTGGTTCATACCATGCTACTATGGTCTGACTACGAGCTTTAGTAAACTGTGTGGACTAAAAAGGCTCAACTATTAACCATGTTATCGCCACCACATATGGTGATAAGCATTCTAATTAAAGAGTACCCAGTGAGCAATTCTATGCATTATTACCACAGGAGCAAAAACAACTCAAGTGATGTACAAATGCATATCAAACTCTTACTTTACAAGTGACTTGTACAAATCCGATAAGGGGTCGAGCATACTGGGCATTGTTAGGTTTGTATTTTTGAATTTGGTACATAGGATTTGCTTTCGTTTTACCTTTTTCATTAATGTTATTATATTTTAGGCTATCAATTTAAGTGTTCATTTGGATCGACTTAAATAAATCGCTTTTTGGCTTTTTGAAAACCAAAATGAATTGGTCTGGCTTACAGAAAGCAAAAAAACGATTTATATAAATCGATCCAAACGCAATTAAGTAAGTTTTTACTGTTAAATGAGAGAGGTATTTAGGGAATTTTCCGGCCAACATGCATATAGGTTCTCATCTTGGTATATTGCTAGATAAGTTATCTCTTTAAGCGAGTATAATATAGGAGTTTATCACTTAGCAGGTGTACGGAAATGTTTTATCTTTTCGTGTAACAGAATTTGGTGCATTTAGTACCGGCTTTCAGAGGTTTTAAGAGTACCGGTTTTGATCGTTAATGATCTTAGCAATTTTGACTGATTTACATGAAGTGTTGTTATAATCGATCAATACATGTTTAAGAGTTTAACATATACCGACTTAATAGTTTTGCACTAAATTAATATTACATATATATCCTTATATTTATTCTTTAACTTTGTTTAGAGCCTGTCAACTAGAGCTGTTATGGTAATGGTAAATTTAACATTATCATACCATTACCAGTCAATCGGTTACCATTTTAAAGTAAAGTCGGTATACCAGCATAATCGGTACGGTAACGGTAAATTAACCATTTTTTACGGAAAAACATCGGTAATATTTTTTCAAAACCAGCGGTCCATTCATAATACATTGATATTCATGTAAGATGTCATATTACGAGCATTTAGAAGCAAGAAAAAAGTTCAATTTATTTCGGTAATTCAACTCAAATGATGATAAATACACTTCTTTTCTATGTCCTTTATAAAGTGATCCAATGAGATATATAATGAATCATCATTTAGTATAAAAATATACCAACTTATTATTTTTCTAGACAAACGGTAATTTACCATTACCAGTGTAACGGTTACCAGTTTATCGGTATACCAGTCATCGGTATACCATTCAATTGGTAACGATAATGGTACACAATTTTAGTTTACCAGTAAAAACGGTATGGTAACGGTATTTACAAAATGGTAACGGTAACCATTACCATAACAGCCATAGTTAACAGATACTTTCGGATGCGGATAGTGTCATATTCGCATCCGCATTCGAATATCCGCATCCACGGATATAGACGAATATCAGATAATTATCCTATCCGCCAACGGCCGATAAATCAAGAAACATAAATGAAAAATTTATGTTTAATATTAACATTTTTCAATACCATTGATAATTAAAGTGTTAGAAATAAACAGATATTATAATGATAAATAATTTTGAGCGGTTAATATGCATTAAGCGCGTATAATTTAAACTTCTAACTTACTAAAATAATAACTAAATATATTTAGTTGTTCTAAAATACACATAATTTAAACTACAATATTGAAAAAAACCGGATGAATAATTTTTGAATGCGGATGTCTTTGCATCCGCATCCGTTCCTCCAGACATCGGATACGGATGGGAACGAATTTCTTTCGGATATCCAGTGACAGTCCTAGTTTTATGAAAGGCTAATTAATTTTTCAATAAGATTAGTGCAGATATAATTGAAAAAGAAAGTTATAATATCTCAACACCTTAATTTGATGGTTAAAATTTACCTTTAAAATTGCGTAGTCAATACTGACAGAAAAAAACCTCTAAAGCGCAACAATTTGGGTTCGATTAATTATTTTGACTAGTTTGTATTTAGAACCCAATAGATCCAAACATTTTTGACTAATTTGGATCTCGTCTATGTTATTTTCGAGCGGAGATAGTATGTAGGGAAAATAATTAGTTTCACGTTATATGTTGTCAAATCGTTACCAATTATGAATTTTTATGCACAAATTAGATTTTTATTCAAATATTTAAACCATTCTAAACATTATTTTATCCTTTTCAACTTTCTACAAAAGAGAAAAAAGAAAGAATGAGAAAAGAAATAAAAAATAATTTATTTTCTTGTGATTTCAAAATCAAGGAAGGTACGAATAATGTTTTTTTTAATACTTTTTTCTCTTGTTTCAAATAATATTGTATCATATTATTTGTTTTTCAAATACATTTTAATACACATACACATGCACATATATATAGTGCAAACACACACATCTATAAACATACATATGTATGCATATGTGTGCATGCATGCATATGCATGTGCGTGCACACGAATGTGAGCATATATTCAAATTGTACTTTAGTTTATATTTTTATTTATGCACTTAATTTTTTTTTTTATGTTTTAACATAGCATCGCAACGTGTTTAAGTGAAATTAATAAAAAATTGTAATGTTTATTTTTCTATTCAAATTATACGGTCGGGCTGTCGGTTTCTCACCAATTGTGTGGGCGTACTGATGGTTAACTAATTTAAGATTATTAACTATGTACTTGTAGAATTTTAGGAAAGCGGCATGTAAATTTTCCTAAGCTTGTAGGACCACAGAATGATCTGTTCTCGCCTAATATTGGTCTCATTGAATTAAAGGAATAGGTCCTACCAATCTAAGCCTATAATATCTTGGTTGTGTGTTCCACCCTTTGATGTATCTCTCTACCTTCCTTCCTCCTCTATTTAGTATATGGACCATTTTAAAATCTTTATCATTAATACCAATTTTGTTGGATACATATGTTATCACTGAATGGGTATATAATAAATTTGATAAACATTATCCTATTTATTATTTGTTTGGAAGCTGAATATATATTATATGTTGAAGTACAATTTACTTCCATCTTTTGAAGGTTTAGTAAATGATCGCACATGTTTATCCTTCAGAGGCTCAAATTTAATTATATAGTTATATATGCATGGATAAAGCATATATATACACGTAAAATGTAGGCAAAACAGTTAAATGTGACGTGAATGCAAATCATAAACAGTGGCTGTTGGACATACCGTAGGATTATAAAGATTATAAAGGCTATCATTTTTTAGGGTCCATCAAATTGTATGTGTATGTATCATTTGTTCATCATTACACTTTAACATGTATGAAGACAAGCATGTTGTATGTCTGTACTTGCACTGTCTTAATATTGTGCAGATCGAGGAAGATCTTTTAACGGGTCGGATGGAGCTTGGTGGATCAAATTCAAAAACAAGGAGAGCGACCCATTAACTGACATTTATAAATGGTTTTGCTTCCTTGTTAGGAAAATGACAAAGCTAAATACAAAGGAGTACACAAAATGTGTGAATGGATATGGATGTATTTGACTACCGGTTAGAAATGAGATGTTGTATTGATAGGAAGATTCATTAATTGGATTGCGATACACCTTATAATAGGGCTTCAAGAGTAGGTGTTCCATGGAATCGGATTAAATGATATGAAAAAAGATCCACTGAAAAAAGAACGGCCAAAGATACTTGTTTAAGCTTCAAAATATACGGTCCTTTTCAATACCATGTTCTAAAAAAAAAGAATTCATATTTTTAAATTTTAGAATTTTCACATAAAACTCTACAAAATTTCTACACTATAAATATTTATAAATAACTCTACAAATATTCGCTCACAGAAATGAAGGTCCATCTACAAATATTTGAGGTTTTTCAAAAAAAATTAAAAAAATTTGTTTTAATTATAAAACATACGATTAATGTTCAGATTTAATTAAAAAATTTTATCAAGATTAAAAATAAAAATTTAATTTAAAGCATGGTTTGAGTAAGGCAATTTAACCTATCAATTTGAAAATTTAAAACATGGTTCAAGTAAGACATTTTAACATATCAAATGTGAAAATAAGGACCAGAACCAAATTTTAACATTCTCAAACAACAATTGGTTATCGTAATTTGAAATCTTTTGGTCCTTGACGGTCTATATAGGTCAGGGTTGTTGGGATAAGATATAATGAGAAATTTGGCTTTGTTTGAATTTGTTGTATCGTTGACAAACAAAAGAGTTGTGATGGATTTGTATTGCTCTTTCTTTGCCTTGCAAATTGCAATCCTCGATATTGGCTCATTTTTATGCAACTTGTCCATAGAATTCCGTAAAGCCGTTCATCCCTTTAATCATTTTCTAAATAAATGAAAGCAGCTTTGTTGGTTAGACTTATTTGTTTACGTATTTTCATATATATTTTTTTTCGTGAAAATAAAATAAAATAAGTAAAATCTTAATAATTTATTAGTGTGATATGAAACAGTATAGCATGCCATGTATGCCATGAACTAACCTCAAATTTTAGCAAGTACAATAAACGTATATATATTTGCCAAATGTCATACATAAGTGTTAAGCCGGGGCCATTTCCTGACTGGGCAGAGAGACCCAAGTGACACTTCACGATTTTCGTGTGACCCTCTACATTGCATGATTGATGTATTGGGGGAAGAGACAATCTCAATCATCGAGTCATTGGAGGAACAGTTGTACTATAGCGCTTGATTCACGTCAAATCCTTTGTAACCAATTTATCTATTCTATGTGCTCATTTGATTTCGGTCATTTATCACATGTATCTTCAGATTCAGTGTGATACAGTGAATCTTACGGGATGACAAAATTATGGCAATGAGTTGATGAAATTAAAAGGGACACACGACACACGAGAAAAAAGAATTTGATTAGTGTTGATTTATATATGTTTTCTGCTATCCCACTGTAAATCTGAATTACTAAAATAAAATCGCCCGGTGCCAGAGGTATGTTTTCATGACACATCTATAAACAGTATATTAATTTTATACAACATGATGTAATTCCTTCCCGTCCAAAAATTATCAAGCCAAAAGAATTATCTCCAATATAGGATTTGGAGTTGGTAACAAATTAATTGATAAAGAAAAAGAAAAAGAATTGTTAACATGTGTCCTAAAGAAGTATGTCAAGAATTTTAAGTTAAGAATTTTAAATTATTCAAATAATCCCTCCGAATTCCACGTATTTTTTATGGTATAATTATAAAATAGATACTAAAATATTTTTTTATCCATTAACGTATAATTATTATTCTTAACATGTGCACTTAGAGCATGTATTAACAAAATGGATTGAAAGGAATTAATTTATTTAGATTAAAACCAATGTCAGTTAATTAAGAATTAATTGTGTGTGAAAAAAAGAAATTTTGGTTAAAGGATACAACTTCCAAATAGTTTAGCCACTAAGACAGGTGGAAAAACAATTTAACGCAAGACAAGACCATTAAAAATAATCTTTCCCCCAAAAGCTTTTCTATTCCTCTTCCTGTTTCTGTTTTTTCCATTAAGCATTGTACGTTCTCATTCTCGATATCAATATAGTGAAAAAAAACTAGGGTTTGACATCATAAAAAAATGATGTTCACTCGAAAAACTACTGTATCATCTTCGAAGCAACCTTTTATAGAAACCGATGCTTCAAAACTAAATCCATCAATGGAAACTATTTCAATGATTACCGCTTCAAAATCAACGATAATTATAGCTGAAAAAGTAGAAGACAAAAAATAAGAAGAGAGAAAGAAAAAGCAAAATAAAATATGAATCTACAAATCAAAATGTGGTAACAATGATACAATGTAATCTAGGTTTTTTGTTTAAAATGATTTCTATGGTAAGTAATGTTTTGTAAAATTTTAAACGGGAAGGTGGGAAAATAATTGAAGATGTAGATTGGTCAAAACAAATGGACGAAACAAATATGATTCAAACTGTGAATATGATTCAAACTTATCTCATAAATCTCCGGAATTTTTGGTAATGGCTTCCTCTCCCTCTCCTCATCCTCCCCCTCACCCTCCTCCTTCTTTTGCCCCCTCATTATCCTTTTCTGATATCTCCTTCGTCCCCCCTTTTTACCTACGCCAGCCTCCTCCTCACCATGCACCTACTCCGCCCACTGCCTCCCCCCGGAACCCTCCTGCCCCCCTCCGTCCATCGTCCCCTACCCCCAAAACCTATGCGCTAGTAGCGGCTATCCCTGCCCCCCCCCCAAACAGAAGCCCCTTCTCCCGACCCCTCGCAACCTTAACCGTAGGCGCCTAATCCCTATTTTCAAATCCTGCCGCCAAATACTCGATTTTTTAAAACAAAATAAGAGGTGTTTCCGTTGTGCCGGTTTAGGCCACGTGGCGACAAACTGTAGGGAACCAAAGATTTGCTTTTACTGTGGATTTTTTGGGCATCATTACGCCAGCTGTCCGTCCAAAGCTCCCATATCGGGACCCGCCAATATCTTCCCAGATAACCCCTCATTTCCCCCAAGCACTCATTCCCCCCTCGATTCCAATGCTGTTAAAGTTCCTTTTGTCGTTTCCACTGCCCCACGTGCCCCTTTTACCAAGCCGTCTTCTCAAATCCCCTCTAGTCACATCGATAATGCCACTGTTCACCACACATCCAATAGATTTTCTTCCCGCTCTCCTCCTTTTTCTTCAAATCATTCAACTTCTCCTCTTCCCCAAGCTACTCCCACCCTCTTTCCTATGGCTGACTACTCACTGTACATCACTGCCACTATTATCGATGGAGCATGGACAGTCGAAGTCCTCAGCAGAGTTCTAGAGTCTGCCTTCGATCATTCGGACTGGGCTATCTGGCTCCTAGACAACAGCCGCTTCCTCATCGCCTGTCCCTCCGAACTCCTAAAATACAGAGCTCTTAACCGAAAAATCCTCACTAAGGCTGGGGGCTCCATATATCTTGAAGCCTGGCCGGAGTACGAACGACCAGCCCCTATCGACTTAGAGCCACCCAGTTGGGCCACAGTCAAAGGAATCCCTGAGCCCTTACGAAACAACCCGGATGCAGTGCAGACTGCTATCAACCCGGTGGGGAGATTCACCGAGTTTGATAGATGTGAATGGTCTGAACTCGACCGTAGGCTTCTATACATCAAAATGCAATTCTTGGTAGGGGTTCCTTCTTCCTCCTCCTTTAGGGTTCAACTCAACGACGCTGAATACCTCATAACCGTTTCTAGATGGGATCACTCTCACCCGCGCAGTAGACCTGAAGCATTCCTCCTGGGACTGGACTATGAAAGAGATATGAAGTGCTTTAGTGACCCGATGAATGTGCAATCAGATGAACTGGATTCAGACGATCGCTTTGACGTTATGAACTATGAACCGGCTTCTCCAACCCCGCCCTTTCCCGGACCCCAGCTGCCTAACATTGAGTTTGACGATGCTAGCATTCCGGCCCCCTTTGCAGATCCAGCTCCCCAGCGCTGGGACCCCCTGTTTGACATGGACCTCTCGGTGCCTCCTCAGTACCAAGCTCCCAACATTGACCCTGCGTCCCCCCCCGTCCCGAATGCCAACCTGGGCCCGAACCCTAACCTGACCTCTCCCCCATCTCCACTGCCGTTGCACCTTGCGAGGCAAGACCTAACCCCAGCTCGGGTGAGGAGAAGTGCGCGGAACTCTAGATCCTTGCCTGGTCATGCAGGTAGCATCTATAAAACTGTAGTATTTTCTTCTGCTAATTCTAGACTTAACAGAAAACTAGCGCGTTGCATGGGAGTTAATATTCAAGACGAACATTACACTGCCATGCAAACCCTAGAACAGGAGAGATTGTCCTTCTCCCAATGAAAATCATCTCATGGAATATTCGCGGGCTTGGGGACCCCTCTAAAAGACACTCAATCTTCCTTACACTGTCCCCCCTAAAAATCGACATTCTCCTGCTCCAAGAATCTAAACTGTCTGATCCAACCCCTCTCATCATCAAGCAACTAGGTGGCTCTCATCTCACAGGCTGGGCCCATTCCAACTCTATTGGCTCCAGAGGAGGTCTAATCACCATGTGGAACGAATCTGTTTGGTCCCTTTGCCAAATCATTCCTCACTCCTCCGTCCTCCACGTAGCTCTCAGACACGTGCAGACCAACACTATCTATTTTTTCTCAAACATTTATGGCCCCCAAACAGCGCAAGAAAGACGGAACCTTTGGTCTGATTGCTCGAATTTTGCGTCAACTATCCAGGGACCTTGGGTAGTTGGTGGTGATTTCAACACAACTAGATACTCAGATGAAAGGAGCTCGGGATATATTTCACTTGACTCGGAGGACTTCAATGCTTTCATTAACTCCTGCTCCCTTATCGAACCCCCAATCAACAATCGTCAATTTACCTAGTCCAATAAGCGCCTTTCACCTGCCTTAGCTAAACTTGATCGCTTTCTTTTTAGTCCTGCCTGGGAAGACATCCACCCCCTCTCATTTTGCCTTGGCCTCGCTACCATTCTTTCTGATCACTGTCCCCTCTGCCTTGATTCCGGTACCCCCCCGACCTCCAAGCGACCATTCCGTTTTGAGAGGCTCTGGCTCCTAGAACCTTCATTCGATGATTTTATCAAACTGGCTTGGAGCCAGCCTTCTAGATCCACCTCAGCCACCTCTCGGGTTGTTTGCAAGCTCAGATCCCTTAGAAAACTCCTCCGGCCTTGGGCTAGGTCGATCTGGGGTTCCATCCGTACTCGCATTGCCACCATCCAGAATGACATTCTTGCTCTAAATATCCAGGAGGAGTCTCACCCCCTAGACGATGGCGACTCAGCCACCCTTGCAAACCTTGAATCTAAACTTGAAAGACTTTTGAAACAAGAAGAGATTGGTTGGAAACAGCGGTCTAAAGCCAAGTGGTTTAAAGATGGCGACAAAAACACTTCTTACTTCCACAAATTAGCAAATGGTCGGCGCAGGTCCTTATCCATCCCGGAAATTGTGCACAACAACAACGCTGTATCTGATCCTACCTCCATCCTGAACCTCTTTTCCGAATTCTACCATTCTATGCTAGGAAAGCCTTCCCCTCCACTTCCCGTCATCGATTGGAACCTTCTCTATCCTAATGCTTTGCCCATCCCTATAGACTCGTCTTTCACGGAGGAGGAAATTCTGGCCGCTCTCAATGATATGGATGACAACAAATCCCCAGGGCCAGATGGTTTTGGCCCTTTCTTCTTTAAACATTTCTAGAGAGTTGTCAGAAATGACGTCCTAGACATGTGTGCCGAATTCTGTTCCAACCCTATGACCATATCCTGCCTTAACTATGCCAACATCGTTCTCCTTCCTAAATCTGATGGCGCCAACTCCCTCTCCGCATTTCGACCCATTAGCCTGCTCAACACCACTTTCAAACTGATAACCAATGTGCTCGCTAACCGTCTCCAAACCCATATGGATTCACTGGTGGGAGTGGAGCAATCGGCCTTCATCAAGGGAAGGAGCATACTGGACTGTGTTGCGGCAACACAAGAAGTCATATCCCACTGCCATTCTTATAACATCCCTGGGGTCCTTCTAAAATTAGACTTTTCCAAAGCCTTTGACTCAGTCAACTGGAATTTCATCCTCGAACTCTTAATGCACAGGGGCTTTCCACCTAAGTGGTGCAACTGGATAAAAAGTATACTGAACTCAAGCCTTTCCTCGATCCAGATAGGCGGTGTCTTTGGCGGTCTCATAAAATCAGCAAGGGGTCTCAGGCAGGGAGACCCTCTCTCTCCACTTATCTTCGTTCTCGTAGCGGATGTGTTTAACAAAATGATCAAACGGGCGACTGCAGATAACTACTTGGCAGGTATCCGTCCTTCCAATCCCAACTCCAATTCCCTTCCCAGCCCATCGATTTCTAACCTTCAGTTTGCAGACGACACAATCCTTTTCGTCTCCCCCATCCCTGAACACATCCATTGTCTTAAGGTCCTCCTGTACACCTTCGAACTCATTTCTGGCCTCTCTATTAACTTTAGCAAAAGCTCTGTCATCATGCTTGGAAATGCTGACCATCTCGGTCCCTCCATCGCCTCTGCCCTCAACTGCAAAATTGACACGTTTCCTTTATCCTACCTTGGCATCCCCCTGCGCCCCACCAAGCTTCATCGTTCGGACTGGAATCCCCTTGTATCCAGAATCGAATCTAGACTTGCAGGTTGGAAAGCGAACTCTCTATCGGCATCTGGTAGACTCGTCTTGGTCAAAGCGGTACTCTCTGCAATCCCTCTCTACTGGCTCTCCTTTCACAAAATTCCTAGTTGGGTATCCAAAAAAATCGATTCTATTAGACGATCTTTTCTCTGGAATAGTGGGAGAGCCAAAAGCCTGATCAGCTGGAAAATCATCTGTTTACATACGGAACATGGCGGCTTAGGCATATCTAACTTGATTACCTTCAACCAATCTCTACTTGCCAAATGGCTCTGGCGTCTCCTCTCTCCGGGTCAGTTTATCTGGAAAGACTGGATCCTGGCCTATCACTATAATGCGGACCCTTCCCATGCCCTCCACTTCGCCCCACTCTCCAAACCCTCACCTTTTTGGTCAGGTGTTCTCGCATCAGTTAATCGCATCAAACCGCTCCTACATGTGAAACTTGGAGCTGGCACCAACTGCCTCTTCTGGTTCGATCACTGGCACAGCCTCTCCCCACTTCACCGCTCCCTCCCATCCCTCTTCTCCTCCTCCAATCGACCTCTCTTATCAGTAGCGGACGCTGTCAACCTCGGCCTACCCGGCCTCTGCCCCCCGTCTCTTTTCGACACTGACACCCTCTCTGAGCTCCTCTCTGCCCTTAACATCCTGCGTTCGACTGTCCTGACCCCTGCCCTGCCTGATCTTCACTCCTGGGCCCTTGCTCCTTCCAGTGGCTTCTCTGTCTCCCAATGCTACTCCTTCCTAAACCATCCCGGTAGACTTTTTGCCTTCCCCCGTGTCTGGAAATGCCATATCCCTCCCCGAATTAAATTCTTCCAGTGGTGTCTCATACATGGCCGGATTAACACCAAGGATCGCCTCTCCCGCTTTAACATCACTTCAGATCAGATTTGCGTCTTCTGCAACACTGAAATCGAATCTATCAGACATCTATTCCTTGACTGCGATTTATCCTTCTACATTTGGGTTTCGGTCTGTGTCCACAATCTTGGGATAATCTACTTCTTAGAAGACTTCTTTGAACACTGGCAGTATGGCTCACCTAACCCTCATCTCGACTCTCTTCTGGCTATCTTCTGCTGGGTCATCTGGAAAGAGAGAAACGCTATCATTTTCAACAAACCCACTAGCTCGCGTCTGGCATTATGCATTAAAATCTCTAATCTGTTCGATTATTGGGCAGGTCCCTCATCTTCGGCGCCTTTCAGTTTTCGCCTTCCAGCGGTGAGGTCCCCCTCGGAAGAATCGGTGGGCAGCGCTTCCTCCGCCGCACCGACAGGACCGCATGGTGCTGACTAAGGGATCGACTGTCCTCTCTCTCTCACATGAACCCGCTTTTACTTTTCGCTGCAGTCATTTTAATAATCACTGGCTTAGTATGTATATTAATCTTTACTTATAATCTGATGCAATGACTGTAATCTAAACACTTTTTTGTTGTAATGCTGCTTTAGCTATCGATCAGGCATGTTGATCGAACTATCACTATCTATTTATATTTAGCCTAATCGGCTGTGTAGTCCCCTGCTACACAACCGTTCTTCTCAAAAAAAAAAGTTTTTGTTTAGCATCTTTTGTAATTTGGTTTAAACCGATAATGTCCAGTATCATGTTTCCTAATATATTTTTAACAATATAGCTTTTACGTACTATTATTCGCAGTGTTTGTGTAGTATAGGAATGACAATGGGGCGGGCTTCTTGTGCCCCAGGCCCGTCCCGGGTTTTTTAAACCCCGCCCCGGACCCCCCATAGACCCGGTGCAGGTTCGGAATATTGCCCCGAACCTGAAACTCGTTTGGGTCAGGGTAGACCCGCCCCGAGGCCCGATGATGTTTTTTGTATTGATTCAAAATTGTATACTAATGTACATATATTTATATTTGTTGTTACTAAATGATATGTTAAATACAACTAATAATGTGTTTACAATGATAAGGGAAGATAATAAAAAATGTGCTGTACAAAATAGTTCAAAAAAATATGCATATGTTATTGTATAATTATCAATGATGCAGCTTAATACTATAAAATTTTTATAGCTTATTGATTGGAACATTATAATATCCATGTCATAATCACACACACACATATATAAAGATTAACAAATCATCATTATAATACTAAAGCGATTTCATGAGATCTCAGTAGTGCGGGTCAGGTTGGGGCATGTCGGCCAAGCTCCGACCCGACCCTAAACCCGAAGCTCTCAAGAACAGGTCATGGATCTACCGGTCCCGATGACCCAATGGGGCAGCTTTGGACGGGCCAAAACAGGGGAGGGTCAACCGGGTTTGGACCCTAGACCCGCCCTATTGCCATCCCTAGTGTATTAATGTTTCATGCTAGGGTATAAAGCTTCTTTCATTACTAAGTTTTTAATTGATAAAATGGTACTTTAAAATATCAATATATGTGTTTCATAGATACTTTTTTTAGTAAACTTGAATGGACTATTTTGCTGTATCATTTTTTAAAAGTTATTTCACTATAGTACATAATGTTTTACGTAATTTAACATAATAATTTAAGGAAACAAATGAAGATCGAGAGCCACAACAACAAGATAAAAAAACTAAATAATGAAATAAAACATGTAAAGAATAAAAAATTAGTGTAATTTAAAGTTAAATTGATACTGTCTAGTGTCATTATATCAATGATATTATTACAATAGACTTTACATAGTATTTTATTCATTGTTTCATGGTATGACTTGATGTAACGACCCGTAATTTTTAACGTTTCGAATGAGAATATTTAATTTACTTAAATATTCAAATTTGATTCAAATATATTAAATAATAAGAAAATCAATTGTTAATAAAACGATCTGATTTTAATGACGTATTTTAAATGAATTTATTGGATTTTTCCATAATTTTTAATTTGGAAAATATTGAAATTATCATTTGAAGTATTTTGCAGCAAACATTGGTATTTTTGAAAGTTCACACAATAAGATAACTATGACATCCCCCATTCTAAGGCCCGATAAGCCCTACCGATGTTGTAGTCATCAATAGTATTATTTTCTTATGACAAAATGAGATTAGTTAATAGTATCGTTAACATCAAAAGCATGGGAATATGAAAAATATTCAAACACGTTTCATTAATAACTTCCATATTCATTACATTGCCCAGATTCAGATAAAGTATAATTATTACAAAATACTCCAAGAACAACATATAAAGATACTCCTCGGTTGATCAGAGTTTACACAGACAACTACAACTTATGCCATTACATACATTAAAATAAAATGATAACAACACAGCGGACATAAATAGACTTCTAGATAGCTAGCTCTACTTCCTGCACGTCTTTGGAAGCTTTATTTGTCAAACCTAAAACTTAGAAACTTTACTCTAGAACTACTCAGATGAGCACCTAAGAGTTTATAGGGAAAGACAAAAACTTTAGATCAGACAAAAAGTCTAGTGTGAATAATAATATGTCATTTCGATAATGGAAATCTAGTGAGACCATGCCACTGAGTGTTTGCACCAAAAATTGACACAAACACCCAATAGAAGTTTTGTACAGAAATAAATGAAGAATATAAATGAAAATGGAGGAATATAGTAATGAAACAGCAGAAAATTAAAGTAATAAAAAGATCACAATGATTTATAGTGGTTCGGCGTTGTTTGCATATGTCCAGTTTGAATAGATTGCTTTATTAATCACTTTGTAAACTGAGTACAATAAAGATCGGATGAAAATCCTTAGTTACAATAGAATACAAAGCAACTAGCAGCGTAAAGGTCTCGAAAATGAACAACCAAGCCTGTGTTTATAGACGATGATGACCAAATATCTTCCTGAAAATTCGGTAGAAGGACATCCAAGACTATATAGACCCATAAGAGGGATCGCATGGCCCAAATCCAAAGGAATAGGGATCGGTACCGATCTCTAATTTAGGAGAATTTTGGGGTGCGATCCCTATGGTAGCTTCCTTATGTTGTAATACGCTTTGACTCCAAGTTTCATGCCAATTGGATTAGTAGAACCTGAGTTATTGCTCGATCTTTGCTTCAACATGAGTTGTCTTCTGATTTCAGCCGATCCCTATTGAGGGAAGAGGGCCAATCCCTCTTATTTCATCTTCTTAAGGTGAGATCGCTCGGGTGGGCTCCTTAGGGTCTCCACATCTTGCTCAAAAATTTCACATGCATTAGACTTATGGATCTTGAGATATTGATTGTTCTCTATTAAAGTGCACTTGCTTCTTGAAACATGCCGACCCTTATGTTGGAGGTTGATTATAGCCGATCCCTCCTATATGTTGAATCATATTCCATACTTTGAACATTCTGCATCGCGTATCTCTCAATTTTGTTCGATCAAAGCTTCATATTACCATTTGTACTTGACTTTTGGACCCCACAATCACCGCTATGGACATATTGGCCTTGATGACAGTCGAATCTAACTTGTCCAATCAGTTCAAATATAGTCGGGTCAAAATGCCGGATAACACTTGCGCCCCAAAGTACATCTTGTGCTGAACATGACGTGCTTTTGAATCCAAGCAAGCTAGAGTCGTCGGAAAGAAATCCATCCAATTCTCGAAACAGTTGCTATCCTTTCCTCGAATTATTCTCCCAAAGTGTTGGACATCTTCTTGATCGTCATGACGCTTGGTCGATTTTCAATAGTATAAATTCAGGATTATATTCCGTTAATTGCTATCTATGTCTGATTCTATGAGACTGGTAAGCTTTGGCTATTCTATCTGGTTTCGATTTGAAAGCTTCAGGTTTGAATTCAATTTCTATCGATATCAAAAATTGAACTTTTAGACCACACATGTGCACGTTCAGGTACACGCTCTTATCGTTGGCTCGTGGACGCGTTTGTACGCTCATTGGTCATCACTAATTTTCGTTGAGTAAGATGCAAGTTCATTGAATTTTGTATATATGCACTTTACATAATCTTCAAGTCCATGTTTGTACGTTCATATGCTCATGGCCGATCCTTTTTTCTATATATGTAGGGATTGACATTCTTTTAGCCGACTCCCTTCCTTTTTATATGTTCATAGGGATCGGCATTCTTCTAACTGATCCCTTCTTCCTTTCTTTTGATTTCATGAAGAAAACAAGGCAGGCCGACCCCTCTAGCTCCATATATAAGCCAACACTTTCCATCTCACACTTCATTTCACTTTCATTTTCCTTTATCCTTTTCAACACCGAACCATTCTCATTTTATTATTACAGCCGAATCGTTCCCCTTTTCTTCTTTCCTCGTTTTAGAAACAAAAACCATTGCAATCTAACCTACCTCTACAGATCCAATTCTTCTTCCCTTCAACCTTGATCATTTCCAAGCCATTCAACATCACCGCGAACACACACATATATATATATATAGGTTTTGTCTTTTTCCTTTAAATTGTGACAAGAATTGGGTTCGATTTTATTTTAATTCGTGGAGAGACGAGATGGATGATGATGTAGAGTTCAACGAAGTAGTAAAGAAGAGAACAGCGAAGAATGGAGGAAACAATGGGATCGGTCGTGATGAAGTAAGTGAAGAAAGGTCGACAATGAATGTTTGAGGATGGAGGGATTGGTGGTTGAGCATATGTGGAGGGAAGTGTGAAAATGTTGAAGTAGAGGGATCAGTATTTGAAGTTCAAAGAAGGACCGGTTATGTTTGGTTAGGCATAGGAGTTGGTTGCATTACTGAGTAGAGGGATCGTCTGTTTTGAAGTATGGAGGGATCAGTTGCTTTATTGGTGTGTTATAGATGGAAGGATCGGTCATTAGCTTATCAAGAGGGATTAGTTCTTATAAGGGAGAGGGATCGGCACAAATAGGGATCAGCATAAATAGGGGTCGGCTATTTGTATTTGGCCGATCCTAAGCTTTGAATTGAACTTGAAAACCAATCCATATTCACTTGTTCGAACAATTGGAACAAATCCCATCCCAATGAACTTGAACATGTGATGATAATGAACAATAGGACTTGCATATCCAATATCGAACTCGAAATTGAACGACCAAACTCCTAGGACTTAGAACATGAACTAAAACTTAGCATATAGACTTTAATAATGGACTTCACATTTTGACATGCGGATGGTTGATCCCAAAGCTTACATAACTGATCAATCTAAATGACATTTGAGACGATCGGCGATGACGGTCACTCTGATCAGAATCTAAAATCTCGTCATTTAGTTTTTGCTCTTAAGTTTAAACTGTTTACATCTGCACTGCACAACACTGCACCATACTAGTTTACACTTGGCATGGGGGGACGGGTAAATTTTTATAATCTCGATTATCTACTAAGTTTAGTTGATATAGGCTCCAGACATTTAGAGCGTTTAGCTACAATGCCTTTTGGACAACATTCACAACCTAGCAATCCCGAAGCCGGGTCAAGTTTTGCAACTGTATCTGGCAGACTTTCCCCTGATCGCCTAATTGAGCAACCAGAGGTCTTCGGCCCGTTGATCGACCTTTTCTCTGATGGTCCCATACTCCCGGCGGAAGATATAAGTCCTGCCCTCGATTTTGTAAGAAGGTGCTATATTTTTAGATAACTCGAGGGATTCCTAAGCCTCCAGAATTGGCAAGGCCGCTCTTCGCAGACTATGCTCTAAACACAGAATTTTGTTTGGAGATGTTCTGGTCCCTTCGGTGAACGCAGGGCTCATTGGGCCCCGGAGAGGTATACAACATGCAATAAATTCATGTGCTGAGCTGGATGAGTGCCGCCCTTCAATTCTTTTATCTGGGAGATGCTAAATTACCTTCGAATAGCTCCCGCTTAGCTACACCTGAACAGCTATGCGTTCCTTTATGGCACTTTCTTGTTATTCATGGATGTTCTTTTCTGCCCGCCATTCCTAAAGACATCAGGTTTATTTACAATTTCAAATGGAAAACATGGAGCCTTTCCTACACTTTCCTCGAGCCTTCACCTAACTGTCAAGTTTTAACTGGTGCTTGGAACAAACTCAGCCTCTTTAAACATGAATGGTTCAACGTTCGATATCCGCCTGGCTTTGCGAGGCGATGGTTAGAAGGACGTAAGTGTTGCCTTGAATTTATTCTCATATTCTTTAGTTCAAGTCGTATCACGAACTAACTTATACTTTAAAAATTCACAGGTGTCCATCCACGTCCAGATGGTGATAGCTTCTCAAGGGCGGCTTCTCAAGGACGTAAGTGTTGCCTTGACTTCTGGCTCGCCGCATTGAGGAGCTTGAAGAACTCCTTAAAAAAGAGAAGGAAGATAAGCTCAAAGCCTATGAGGAGTCGTAGAGATATTGCGAAGAGGCCGTCGAAGCCCAGGGACTAAAATTAAGTTGATGAGCAACTCACTCAAATTGAAGTCCTCAAAGAAGATGCAAGAGAAGCGGGCCGCAATGAGGTTAGAGAGCAGATTGAGGCCCAGTTAGAAGATGCCAAAGAAGCTGGTCAAAATAAAATTAAGGACATGTTCGATCCTCTGATCGTGAAATATAATGCTAAATTCTTAATTCATCATGATCTGAGTTTTCTTAGAGAGGGCTATCTTGAATCGCTCGCCGAGGCCTGGGAATAAATTGTTGAAACAAAGAAGAAAGCCCTTGGTGAAGCTAATTTAGATGAAGAGAAGCTGGTGTGGGAGATTCTTCATGGGGATGAACCTTTAGACCTTACTACTGCAAGATCCGATATTTTGATATTTTAGCACTTTTCGGCAGAGGGAAAAACATTGTTGAGTCTTCGAAGTCCGATCCAAAAGGTCCTCCTGCACTTCAAACGGTTGGAGCATTAGTTTCTCTTGGCCCGGGACAGGATCTGAGCTATGATCAAGACAAACCCAGCTATCAATCAAAGGTGCTGACTCCTATTGTAGAAGGGAGCACTGCGACGACAAATGAAAGTCGGTCGGATACAGGTATCCCACTTTACTCTCCATTATTCGAGAGATTTCATTCCTCATGCCCAATAGTCGTGGGCTTATCTTTTGTTTTCGTGAATCAGTAGGTCTTTCGGGTCTCAGCCAGACTCCAAGAATCGGTGCCGCCGTGGAGCAACAATCGGTATCTACTGAAATTTCGACGGCCACTGACATTCCAGGGTCCAACGCTCAAATTATCGGAGCACTTGATGATGAAAAAGTTTATGACCTGCCATTGCTAGATGAATCAGATGACATTGTGATCGCTGGTGCCACCGAATATACCGATGAGCTTAGCTTAAAAGAGTGCATCGAGAGAGAGAGGAGTCGTTGAAGAAAAAAGCTAAGGCTAAACCCGCTGACGTGGACATCGAAGATCCAAACCTCATCCCACTTCAAGTCATTCCACCCGGCGGGTCGGTTGCCAAAGAACTCCCTCCAACCTCTAAGAGCTCTCCTGCCAAGGGCAACAAAGGATCAGGGGAAAGGACTGGCAGAAGTTTGGGTGGTGGCACTTCTAAGAAATCTAGAAGGGGGAAAGGGCAGAAGAAATAGTCATTGCCTCAGCTTAGTTTGTATATTGTTTGTATAACCATTTTTCTTTTTGTTGGCTGTAATTATGTGGGTATGACCCTCGTTTTTGAATAAACTTGTATCACAATTTTAAAGTTTAGCACGCAAATAAAAGTTCTTTGTTTTTTGTCGAATTCTTATGTGAATTTTGTCTAAGTAATCGAGCTATTACTTTACCATTCAATGTATTTGTGTTTCGCTGCTTGTTAATTTGGACAATCATTCATTAATTTTCAATCAAGGCCTCCATTTGGTCGTGGCCTCAAGTTGTATCAGACACTGGGCTCGATCCCTAGTGCTACACTATCGGATTCAACGGTCTGAGTGATTATACTCCTACCCCCAGTCATGGGTTAGCGGAGTTAGGTAATGGATGGTCGAATTCCATCCTTAGCGAGTTATACTCCTCCTGTTGGTTTCAGGTCGGAGTTTATGGAATTGCGAGTGGTCGAACCACACTCATCTATTTGTTTATACTCATATCCGCACTCTGGGGATAAGAGTTAGTCGGTGGGTGGTCGAATCGCACCCAACCGTTTATTTATACTCATATTCGCGCTCTGGGGATAAAGTTAGTTTAGAAAATAGCGGGACCGTATTTTCCTTAATTAATTGATTTCCCCTCAAATTCGTGGTTTAGCTTAGCGAACGATAGGTCGTATCACGATCACTTTTGATTCATGTCTGTCCCATCACTCGGCGGGATTAACTTGGTTATCGGATGGTCGAGTCCCATTCATTCCTTATTGGGTATTCCGTCCATCGGGTTGTGAACCAGAATTCTCAAATGAATGGTCGGACCATTCTTTTTGTGTTTAGTTCAATCGTGGACTTATGTAATCGGCTAGCTCCAAACTCTGGGAACCTGCTCAGATATATCGATATTAGTTTGTCAGGTATCGTAACTAATATGTAATGTTACAGTAATCACAGATATGAAGGAAATTTCAAACTTTATTTTTCAAATGGAAAGAAATGACATAATATGTCTTATTACATATTTGGAAAATCAAATGCCAAAGCAAATTCGTAAATTGAATACAACTGAATGAAAAGGAATAAACTAAGTGAAATATCGTCGTAAATGCTTACTATTCCACGCTCTTAGGAGTGTGACTCCACCAACAGTCGCTAGCTTGAAAGTTCTCTCTCCAAGCTTTTGTTCAATGACATATGGTCCTTCCCAAGTAGGATTCTTATGCGATGGGGCAGGAAAAACCCGTTTCAAGATGAGATCACCGACTTCAAATGTTCTAGGTCGAACTTTAGTGTTGTAGTATTGGACGACTCGGTGTCGATGTGCAGATATTCTCAAATCTGCTTTCTCATGCTTCTCATGTACAAAGTCTAGAGATTATAAGAGGAGATCTCTATTTGTTCTAGGATCGTAGTAGGTCACTCGATGAGAAGGTACTTCGAGTTTAATAGGAATAACGGCTTCGGAGCTGTAAGCAAGGGCGAATGGAGTATGACCAGTCACAGACTTGTGCGTTGTTCTGTAAGCCTATAATGCTGTTGGGAGTTCATCCACCTACTTGCCTCTAGCCTTTTCCAAAGACTTCTTTAGAATGGACTTTATGATTTTATTCACAGCTTCAACTTGTCTATTTGTTTTATGGTGAGAAATTGCCACAAATCTCTTCTTATGTCGGCGGTAGAAGTCTTTGAATTCGACGATGCCGAATTAAGTCCCGTTATCAGCTACAATGGTTCATGGAAGGCTGAAACGACCGATGATGTTTTGAACAATGAATTTGATTACTTTCTTTATCGTGATCGTGGCTAAAGGTTCTGCTTCAGCCCAATTGGTGAAGTAACCAACTGCACCGATGGCATACTTCGCACCACCTTTAGAGATCGGTAAGGAACCAATAATATCTATGCCTCATATGGAAAACGGCCATGGACTGACCATTTGCATGATTTCTATCAGCGGAGCTCTTGGAACTTTAGCACACATCTGGCACTTGTCGCATCGCCTAGCATAATCGGCAGCAACTCTATTGATTATCGGCTAATAATACCCATAACGAAGTATTTTCTTTGCTAGGGTTTATCCCCCGGTGTGATCACCACATTCCCCATCATGAACTTCCTTTAGGACTCACTTTATTTCATCATAAGCAATACACCGGAGTAAGGGAACATAGAAACCTTTCTATAAATGACTCCTTCCTGAATGATATACCACGAAGCTTTACGAAGGACTTGTCGCCTTTCATTCCTCTGTTTGGGAAGGACTCCTTGTAGCAAATAGTCTTTGATTGGAGTCATCCATAACTCTTTCTCAGGCTCTGTCTCTAGTACCAAGTCGATTTCCATCTAATTTATGCTCGGAGCATCTAGTACTTCGATAGGATCCAAGCCATCTGTTGTGCATCCCCAGTGCTAGCAAACTTTGCCAATGAGTCGGCCTTTTTGTTTTGATCCCGGGGGAGGTGCGTGATGTCAGAAAAATCAAAGCCAGTTGTTACCATCAAAAACCACTCCAACTTGACCGAAGCCTTAAAAAATACAAAAGGAGGATCCATGAAGAATGATAGTAATAGCAATACCTTCCAAATGAGTTGAAGGGATGCTTCTGCAAAAGTTGGATGAGAAATGCACTTTTGAAGAGGTCGAAAGGGGATAGGGACAACCTTTCGCTTTAGTTGACCCCTTTCAAAATAGTTGCTTCTTCATGCATAAAGGTGTTTCGAATGTGTTAAAGGCACATTTCAAAGGCAACAGATTACAAGCCTTTGCATGTGCGCTAAACCTTTCGAAGCAATGGGTTTAGCCAACATTTACCTTCCACAGAAGAAAATTAGGCCAAAGTTACACCTTCAAAAGTATAGATTAGCCTTTCGAATTGATTAATACCATCCACAATTACAAAAGGAAAGCTTACATGAGTTCAATATGGCCTCCTCAAACATCAGAGGACAGAGGTTCTGCATCAATCAACAAGAATGCATTTAAAAGCCACCTACCGCATTTAAGCCTTCTACTATACTCCAACTCATTCGAAACCCCAAAGATACACCTTTCGATAGTATTGAAAGCCCGCATCCTTTCTTGCTTGCAACAACGCATAAACAACAAAGTGGAGGGCGCATCTATACCTTTCGATGAAGTCGAAAGCACTCAATTTCCATTCAGAAGTGAAGTTAGAAGGGTGCCCTGAATTTAGCAGCAACGAAAGGTCATCAAGGCATACTTTCGACTAAGTTGAAAGGACTGATTCGAAAAGGTCCAACCCATGCCTATAAATAAGACCCTAAGGGTACTGTTTTGAGGCTCTGATTTCATTCACTCAATGCTTGTTCTTTCTTAAATTTGTAAACCCTAATCCTTAAATCAAGTTGGGGATTTTACTCCTTTGTAATACTTAGGCTACTTGTATCCAAGAAAATTATTATTAAAACAAGTATATGGCATTTTTGAATGTATTGATTGATATGTTGCTTCTATATAGTTCTGGTTATGAATTACTTGCATTAATGTCCATCGAAAGGTTACCTTTCGAAGTAGTGGGAACCTATTGAGTCATTCAAATCCTTAGATTCATTAGGTCATAACCTTTAATCCCCTCAACCACTTTGAAAGGAGGTTTCGAAAGGATCCTAAGCCAATTCAGCTAGTTCGAAAGGTAGTTTCAAAGGAGATCCAAGTGTCTCGACCGTTTCGAAAGGTTATTCTGAAAGAGTTTCAATTGGTGGACTTAAAGAGATCTAAATCCCTTCGATTGTTTGAAAAAATGGATTCGAAAGGTTCAAACTATTTTAATCTATTCGAAAGGTGGTTTTTAAAGGAACACTTACACTTAGAATTTTGCTTTGGGGTGTTGACAAGGTTTCTTGTTAACATTTTTGGTGCTAGAAGAAGGGCTTGAACCTCCGATATTGTTGAGTTACCAACTTTACTTTCCTCTAACCCTATTCTATTGCAAGCATACCTTAGACCTTACATCACCATGTTTAACAAAATTAAAAGGACAGAACAAGGATCCTCATAGCCACACTCAACTAGATTCTCCCATGGAACTATTAAAGATTCTAAACTATATGAGGAGCAGATGTTAAGATTGGAGGCTTTGAAAATCATAAAGAAAAAGAAGGCTGAATCTTATGATCCAGACAAGTGAAGCTTAAACCCCTTTCACATTAGCCCTACGCCTATCTTTGCTTTAGGGGGAATAAAGGATGAGAGTGATAACTTGTTTGATTAAATGAAGAAAACAATTCGATTCTATACCAAAGGCACTATCTTTGAAGAGGGGATGATGGATGATTACTACACCTTTGAACAAAAATGGTATCAAGCAACAAGCAGAACATTACCGACATGTGAGCTTCAAAAGGTTTTAAAAAGAAAATTAGTCATTGAGGGTGAAGCCTCTGAATCAAGTAATAAAAAATATAGAAATCATACCCAAAAGACAAGCTTCAAGTCGAGACTCATAAGGAATGCAATCTGACCACATCAATTGAAAACATTTATTTACTGTTATCCTGCCTTTTGGTCAAGGCCGGGATATCAACGAATAGGATTAGAACAGGATGGACACCAGGATTGTGGATCGTTTGGAAATAAGGTTATGATCGATATCGTCAAAATTTGACCGAGATCTAATCAGGAAGGATCGCTTGGGAATGATGGACAAGGCTAGGAGAGGATATATTTCAAATTTCAAGTCAATCAGAGTCCGTATGCTCAAGATATGATCGATGCAAATCATGCGAAAATCTCGTTCGTATCCATCAATATGAACTACTGTTCGTATCCATCAATATGAACTACTTTTCGTATCCATCAAATGTGCCGCTTCGTATCCATCAATATGCGCTACTGTTCGTATCCATCAAGCTATTTCGTATCCATAAATAAACTATGCTTCGTATCGATCTCCATCTGTCCACCTTTCGTGTCGGTTGGCTAAAACAACCGATACGAATAACAATGTTCAAGGTGATCGATACGAAGCACATTCAAGACGTCGATACGAATTAGCTCCTAATGGATCGATATGAATGGAACCCTACCTATGGGTACGAAGCAGTGGATAAAAAGAAGTGATGCGAAGCAATGTTTAAAAAAGAGCGATACGAAAAGCATGGATATGAAGAGAAGTAATTTGGGGCAAACGATCGATTAGAACGCTACACAACACAAACTTGCACCGATCATAACTCGCAATCCACAAGTCCAAATGCTACCAAATTTTCACAGGAGCTTGTGTACAACCTAAAGAATGTTCATGCTTAATTTCGACTCGATTGGGCCAAATCTTGATCGATACGAAATTTGTTCGTATCGATCACAGATCGAGTGCGAACCACATGGGATCGATCGCGTGGGCCCACACACGTGCCAAAAGAGGTCTCCCGAGATCTGAGCGAGATATTTGCAGCCTACGCCTATAAATAGCACCCCGGAGCCTACAGAAAGGGGATTTTTTGGCTCTTCTACATCCATACTCTGCCAAAATCATTATTGTACTTAAAGACTACTATTGTACTCGATTTTCACTATTGTAATCCACTGTAACTAGCAAGCATACATCAATAAAATCATCAAATTCAAAGTGGACGTAGGCCGGATTTTCCGAACCACTATAAACTCTGTGTTCTTTTCTGCTTTCGTATTATTTCTGTGTGATCTTCATTTTTATTCTCTATGTACTTGTTATCTGTAATCTATGATTGTGAACTGGTGCTTTCATAGACGATTGGGTGTTTGTGCCCAATTTTGGCGCAAACATTTTGGTGCTTTCATTGAGAACGCTAGCGCTTAGGAATTCTACAACCAGGACTTCGGATCTGAAAGCTTAAAGACTTGGATCTGGAAAGCTATGGCAAGACAATCAATGAGAAGACAAAGAGCTGGAAGGAGTCAGCATGAAGGGAGCCAGGAGGCTTCCTCTGGAGTAAATCACACCTCAATCTTCATCACCCGAGACGAGATGGAGATGATGATGTAAGCTATGCAGGAAGGAATAATGAAAAGACAAGAGGAGATGATGTAGAACCTACTCCAACAAGATGGACAAGCCAGAATGCAAAATCAAGGAAACGTTGCTGCAGGAGATGCCGGAGATAGAGATCAGGAGCGCGGAACAACCAGAGTTCAGAATGGAGCAGAACCATCAGGAGCAGCACCAGAACTTGGGGGCACACATCTGGAGGACGTCGATCCAACCTCAGGCAGGATACCAGGTGGAGCTGTTCAACATGGCTTTGGTAGAGGAATGGATGCCCGTCTAGGAGACCAGATTCCAAGATTCCCTCATGAACTCAAGGGCAGGTCCGAAGCAACAGACAAGGGCTACAGCTTGACGATAGTGACAGATTGGTGGAGATGGTCAGACGAGCCATGAGAGACGGGCTAGTAAATAGAGATCTGGAAGATGTGAATAGGAGTCCCATTGCTCCTACGATCAGGCAAGCCAGGAATCCACCAGAATTCAAGTTACCAACACTGGAGATGTATGACGGGAGAACAGATCCCGTTGTTCACTTGACAAGGTACATGAGGCATATGGAAGTACTGGGAGCATCAGAGGAGGTCATGGCGTGATGCTTCCCTTTGTATCTGACGGATATAGCAGCGTTATGGTTCAGACAGCTAGAGAGTGGCTCTATTGGCACATGGACGGAGTTGATTGAAAGGTTTATGAGACAGTTTCGGGTCCACATAGCTAGACCCAAGAATGTGATGACGTTAACATCAATGAAACAATGGAAAGGAGAATCACTTAGAGATTTCTTGACCAGATTCAATGCGGCAGTGGCTTCAGTGGACCGACCTGATCCGTCGATGGTTTTGATGGCAGCGGTTTTAGGAATTGCAGACAATTCAGATTTCAAGATATCATTGGAACATGACCCATTGAGGAATCTTGGGGAGTTCTATCATGAGGCGGAGAGATTTCTAAGGCAGGAAGAAGCACATGCTGGGAGATAAGGGAGTGAGGCTGAAGCTTATGCGGCGAAGGATGGAGGTCCACCCAGAGAAAATCCAAACAAAGATGACAAAGGCAAAAGGAAAATGAATGATAACGGTAGCACTTCAAAAAGTCCACGGAGGGAGTCAAAGTTTTCTTCTTACACGGATCTGACTGAAACTCTGGAAAGGATTTATTTGGACACTCGAGGGCGCCTCCAGTATCGAAGGCCAACAAGAAGGGAACCTTCTAATTACGAACGGGCATTGGGAAGGCATTGCCTATTCCATGAGCTGGATGAGCATAACACAAACGACTGCAGACATTTGAGGGATACCGTTGAGGAGCATGTAAGGAATGGTCATCTACAGCAGTATGTAAGGAATCGAGCTGTGGCAGTGGAACAGGAACGGCCACCGCCCACTTCGAACGAGGATGGCATTGGACCTAGGCAACGTCAACTTGTTATCAACTAAATAGATTTATGGCTTGGAATAAGTAATAGAACTTGAAGTAATGCGACTAAATCACTTACACATGTACGGGATCGAGGACGGTCCCTAGGCATGCTCTGAGACGATGATAAACCATGTTGCTCGAGTCTGTGAAATCCTGTTTTTCTTTTTCGTTTTCCTGAAAACTTTTGTTCTTTCCTTGGATGTACATACATTTATTTGATTTTCCTTAGCTGTAAAAACTCTTATTTTGAATGGTTGGATTTGGATCAATGTAATGAATAATACATGTCTCGCGATTACGGTCCCGACCAGAGAGACGGGGCAGTAATGCGAATTATGAGTCCCTTCGCCGGAGAGCAATGGAATGGACTCAAACACAATATAAAAGTCCTTGGTCGAAGAGCCAAGGCCAGTGAATATAAAAGTCCCTGGCCAGAGAGCCGAGGCCAGAGAATATAAAAAGTCCTTGGCCGGAGAGCCGAGGCCGATGAATGTAAAAGTCCTTGGCCAGAGAGCCGAGGCCGGAGAATATAAAAGTCCTTGGCCGGAGAGCTGAGGCCGGTGAATGTAAAAGTCCTTGGCCGGAGAGCCGAGGCCGGAGAATAAAAAAGTCCTTGGCCGGAGAATATACAAAGTCCTTGGCCGGAGAGCCGAGGCCGGAGAACATAAAAACTCTTGACCGGAGAGTCGGGGTCAACAGGATAACGCAACCCGGTGAGGTCTATGGATTTGAAGTCAACCCAGAAAGGTTATGGGTTTGGTTATTGGTTGTTGGATATGGATAGATTAAAGCTCGGTCAACGAATTCAGATAGCTATGGAATTGGCTAAGTTTGTGGTTACAAGACTTCGAATTGGACACCGACTCGGAGTAGTCGCAAACTTGGCTATGGCTATGGCTATGGCACTTGGATAAGATGGCTTGGCAATGGATGGAATATGGATTTTTGATATTGGATTCGAAGCTATTCAAAACATGCCTTCTTACCACAAGGCATGTTTTAGGGGGCAAATGTTATCCCGCCTTTCGGTCAAGGCCGGGATATCAACGAATAGGATTAGAACAGGATGGAAACCAGGATTTGGGATCGTTTGGAAATAAGGCTATGATCAATATCGTCAAAATTTGACCAAGCTCTAATCAAGGCAGGATCGCTTGGGAATGATTGACAAGGCTAGAAGAGGCTACATTTCAAATTTCAAGTCAATCGGAGTCCGTATGCTCAAGATATGATCGATGCAAATCATGCAAAAATCTCGTTCGTATCCATCAATATGAACTACTATTCGTATCCATCAATATGAACTACTTTTCGTATCCATCAAACGTGCCACTTCGTATCCATCAATATGCGCTACTGTTCGTATCCATCAAGTTATTTTGTATCCATAAATAAACTATGCTTCATATCAATCTCCATCTGGCCACCTTTCATGTCGGTTGGCTAAAACAACCGATACGAATAACAATGTTCAAGGTGATCGATACGAAGCACATTCAAGCCATCGATATGAATTAGCTCCTAATGGATCGATACGAATGGAACTCTACCTATGGGTACGAAGCAATGGATAAAAAGAAGTGATGCGAAAAGCATGGATACGAAGAGAAGGAATTTGAGGCAAACGATCGATTTGAATGCTACACAACACAAACTTGCACCGATCATAACTCACAATCCACAAGTCCAAATATTACCAAATTTTCACAGGAGCTTGTGTACAACCTAAAGAATGTTCATGCTTAATTTCAACTCGATTGGGCCAAATCTTGATCGATATGAAATTCGTTCGTATCGATCACAGATCGAGTGCGAACCACATAGGATCGATCGCGTGGGCCCACACACGTGCCAGAAGAGGTCTCCCGAGATCTGAGCGAGATATTTGCAGCCTATGCCTATAAATAGCACCCTGGAGCCTACAGAAAGGGGATTTTTTGGCTCTTCTACGTCCATACTCTGCCAAAATCATTATTGTACTCAAAGACTACTGTTGTACTCGATTTTCACTGTTGTAATCCACTATAACCAGCAAGCATACATCAATAAAATCATCAAATTCAAAGTGGACGTAGGCCGGATTGCCAAACCACTATAAACTCTATGTTCTTTACTGCTTTCGTATTAATTTTCTGAGTGATCTTCATTTTTTATTCTCTACATACTTGTTATATGTAATCTATGATTGTGAACTGGTGCTTTCATCGACAATTGGGTGTTTGTGCCCAATTTTGGCGCAAACATTTACTAACCAAGGAGGAACTCAACTATTGGCCATCCCAAAAGGAAAAGCCTAAATACGAAAGGAATTAGGAAGGATCCTACTGCCATTATCACATGATGAATGGGTGTGAAACAAATCAATTTAGAGCACTTGAATGAATGATGATTGTTGACCCAAAAAATGAACCAACACCCTAGTTTGAATTTGAAAGCACCAGCCTGTTCTGATAATAGATAACAGATATAGAAAAAGAACAGTAAAAGAAAGAAGACAGAGAATTTTTATAGTGGTTTGGCTGTTAATGAAGCCTACGTCCACTTTATAGATTTACTATAGACTGATTGCTGTTACAAGAGATGTTTGATTACAAGGCTTTGATTATCTTTAGCTAGATTGAATCTCCAGAGTTGGTATCCACTGGAGAATCAAAGTGAGTTCCTATGGAGATTGTTGTGAGGGAGGTAGAGAGTGAAGAATGTTTCCAGTAGAGCTCCAACAACCAGTCCAGAGAAGATCCCCTTTATGTTGCAGGCATGATGGTATTTATAGAGATCGGAGGACTTCTGTGCCAGGCCACTTCGTTAACTGATCGCAGGTAGGTATATAACGACCTAGGGGGGTTTAGCTCATGATCCGAGCAAACACCATGGGTCGCTAGCGACCCATAGAGTTGGCTCGTATGCGAGCTAATGACTTAGCCATTACATTGCTTGGTTGCTTCGCTAAAGACACATGGAGAAGCATGGGTCGCTAGCGATCCATGGTGTATGGGTCACTAGCGACCCATACACTTAGCATATTTTTTAACATACTTCTTCCTTCCTTCTCTTCTCCAATTTAACAGGGCGACCCTTCATTTTGCATGGGTCGTTAGCGATCATAGGTTATGGGTCGCTGGCGACTCAAGCACTTAGGATACTTCTTGGAGTTTGGGATGTTTCCATGGTCTTGTGTCATCGTTGTTTGTGTAGTCTTGTCGCACGTTGTTCCGTTCGGATGGCAATTTTCTAGCTGTTTGCGCTCAACTGTTGATTGGACTGAAAGAATGATGATCTCTTGGTTTAGTCGATCTCAGTTGTTGTCTCAGTAATATAACTTGGCTCTCGTTAACTACTTGCCTTTGATTCTCTGGTTATGGCTAAGTTCTAAACCATTCTGATGTCGTGGAATTATTATGTTTCCTGTTGGATCCTACTTGGTTAAAAACCTGAATAATATTTGCTCCCCAGAGTATGCCTTCATTGAAAACAAGGCATGCTTTGGAAGTAACTTCTTTTGAGTCTTCATTTTGCAAATTCTAGTTTATCGCTTCGAGGTTACCATGTAAATTTGGCTTTGACTGTTGAATTTTCGATGTGAATCATCATAGTCCACCTCAAGATGTTATTCTCAATTGACTGACTTCTGACAGCCGTTCGTTTTTTGATTTCAATCTGAATTTCAATTCCTGGTATTGATGATGCAAGCTTTGCTCCGTAGTTTGCGCAAGGCTTTAGGTCGGTAAGTGGGTGCATGATGTAGGTTTGGCATTGTCCTATATAGTTTTAGTTCGACCGGTTGTGAAGCTATGTTTTGTCTTGAAAGATTATGCGTCATTCTGGAGCGAAGTCTTGCTCTTGGTCTTTAACTACTTCTATTCGAGAATTTGGTTAAGTTCCCCTCAATGTTTTTGAATTCCAATCCGACGATTTACTCTAAAATCGGATATAGTGGATGATTCAATCGTATTGCTCTTCCTATTTCTGTATTCCAGTGATCCTGAAAAGAAAAGCTTCCCACGTCGCTTCGGATGGCAGCTCCATTTCGATCGTTGATTGATAACGGGTAAGCGTGGAAGAGATAATTTCAAAGGACGATATGGATTGTTTTTCAAATGTAAGCAACCTATCTACACTAGAATTTTTTTTTGCAGTATTCGGGATACTGGACTCTTCTCATGTAGATAACACACTACATCTGCCTCGGTCATCGCTTAGAACCCGAGTGGTCAACATACATCGATTTCCCTCAGATTCCGGGCGTTGGTTATAAGAGGATATTATTTAAAGTAGAACATACTTGGCGGGGTTGAATGCCAAGTTTTGTTGTTGAAAATGACTTTTCGGTCATCCAATCTTTAGTCTGGCTGAGGAACTTCCACTCCTCCAGAAGCTGGGTCCTTCGCAACTTAGGCTTTGCTTATTATTCCTATCATATTGGGATGATTGATTATAGTCAAATTACAGGGCATAGTTTCAGTCTTCGAAAACTAGCGCATGAGTTGTTCGATTGCGATTATCCTTCCTTTGCATTTTTCGGAATTCAACCTGAACACCAGCCTCTATCTCTGGGGACTATTGGTTTAATTGCTCGATTCCGAGCATTGCTTTTTCTCGCTGTTGCACCTCTTGTGTTCATGTACAGCATATTCGTTTACTGTAATTCTATATATGAAAGTAATGCTTCTACGGTCATTTCGGCATATTCTATTTCATAGCTTTGTTCAGAATTATGAAGTAGCTTGGTCTAGCCAGTTCTGTAGCTAATCCCTACTTATGCTCAATTGAGTTCGTTTCAACAAAGTGTTGGTGTAAATGCCTTAGTCCGTAGGGCTGGTTACTTTTTACTAAACCGACATGTTTTGGGAGACTAGGTCTCCCAAGCAATAAGTTCGATTGCCCCAGTTTGATTGACATGATAACTCCTATCTTTGAGAATTAGGGACTTTGTTGCTCGATCCCAAGATCTTAGTTTTATAATGATGTCGGTATGTATTAGAAAGATGCATTTATGGCATCGTTTGCTAAAGTAAATTCTTCTGAGTCCGGCGTTGAGATCCCAATCATGTGTTTATTTCTATCTTCGTAGACTCATGTATGGAAGACTCAAACCTATGGATTTTTCCTTAATGTTGTAGACCTTCGAATAACGTAAGATTCCAGAAGGTAGGAATAAAGAGTTGATCAAGCTTTTGCTTCTATTTTCGAAAGCCGATGTATCGATAGTTTCATTCTGGGAGTTTCTTCTTAGCATCACCAAACTTCGGGTAATGGCATATTCCTGCAAGTTGGAACCAAATGATCTAGTTAGACCATAAGTAGGTCACCGATACTTCTCATCATCGCCAGACTATGAGCGGCGGTTGACTTCTGAATGTTAAATCCTTCATTTCCTTTGTTGGCGATTTTGTTTCCAAAATGCTCTGTTTTGTGATACAAAATCGTGATTTGACCAACCTATGGTTATTCATGTTTGGACTTTGGAACATTTCTTTTGATAAAGTATATGTGTGTCTATCCCTTCTTTAGGGACTAGCTATTATGAACACCTGTATTTGGACGATTGTGAGAGATGGAGATCTGTGGGGTGAATTGCCCATCTGCCCCCAGTCTGGCTCTCAATCCCATTCTGAAATTGAGGAAGCTCGGGAATTTTATTTCCGACCATCCATGATTGTTCCTGCCTGTCCTTGGCCATGCATGTTTTTCTTGGTTGCTGACGTTGTCACGAAAGTTTTGTTTATATGTCAACTCCTGTCTTTGAGAATTAATAACCTAGCTGCTTTGTTCCAAGCAACATTTATTTGAGGCTGCTTATCTTTCGGTTGTGTCTAAATTCTTTCTAAGTTAAATTTAGGAAATTCGGTTGTGCACCAGTTTTCATCCCTAGAAATTAGTACACGGGCAATTCAATCCTTGGATTTCCTTTCGACGCTGTTTTATTCCTATGATGAAAGGTTGAACCATCTGGCTGACCTATGAAAGGATATGTCTTTCGATCGTTGCCTGTAATAGGGCAACAATAGTTTTTTGAAGAGAAGGTAGAAACTCAGTTAAGGACCAACTTCTATCTCCGGAAGCTAGTGCGTCTATGGTTCACTACGATGAGTGTTTTTCATCAGCCCTGTAGATTAAAGTTTTCCTGGCATTGCCGGGGCAATACCGGTACTTAGTGAGTAGAAAGTTTCCCGAAGTTGCCGGGGCAACGCCGGTACTTATGAAATAGAAAGATTCCTAGTGTTGTCGGGGCAACACTGGTACTTTGGAAGTAGAAAATTTTCTTGGCATTGCCAGTGCAACACCAGTACTTGAAAGATAAAAGAAGGCCTTGGCGTTGCCGAGGCAACACCGATAGTCAGGAGTTTGGGATTGATTTTTCCCATCGATTTGGCGGTACTTTTAGTTCAGTTAGGTACTAATTTCGGTCTTCAGAAACTAGAACTTCGATGATTGGATTGTAGAAGTATTTTCTTAGTGCTGCCTATCTTCGGGCAGTGTTAAAGTCATGTTAGCGAGGATTAAATCATTCATCCAATCCTGTAGAGTTGAGTAGATTCCTTTTAACCCAATGTGGCTGTTTTCTCAATGTTGCTTAAATCTGGGATACGCCACGTTCTAGAAGGGTGAGAGTCCTAGGCGTTTCCGTTGCCTAGCTTTGTTTAACCGTCAGGTATTACCTTTGGAGATGTAAGGTTGTTGCTTAACCAATTCTATAATTATTCTTTTTGAGAAGAACGGTTGTGTAGCAGGTGACTACACAGCCGATTAGGCTAAATATAAATATATAGTGATAGTTCGATCAACATGCCTGATCGATAGCTAAAGCAGCATTTCAGCAAAAAAGTGTTTAGATTACAGACATTGCATCAGGTTATAGGTAAAGATTAATATACATACTAAGCCAGTGATTATTAAAATGACTGCAGCGAAAAGTAAAAGCAGGTTCAAGCGCGAGAGAGAGGACAGTCGATCCCTTAGTCTGCTCCATGTGGTCCTGTCGGTGCGGGAGAGGAAGCGCTACCCACCGATTCTTCCGAGGGGGACCTCACCGTTGGAAGGCGAAATCTGAAGGGCGCCGAAGATGAGGGACCTGCCCAATAATCGAACTGATTAGAGATTTTAATGCATAATGCCAGACGCGAGCTAGTGGGTTTGTTGAAAATGATAGCGTTTCTCTCTTTCCAGATGACCCAGCAGAAGATAGCCAGAAGAGAGTCTAGATGAGGGTTAGGTGAGCCATACTGCCAGTGTTCAAAGAAGTCTTCTAAGTAGTAGATTATCCCAAGATTGTGGACACAGACCGCAACCCAAATGTAGAAGGATAAATCGCATTCAAGGAATAGATGTTTGATAGATTCGATTTCAGTGTTGCAGAAGACGCAGGTCTGGTCTGAAGTGATGTTGAAGCGGGAGAGGCGATCCTTGGTGTTAATCCGGCCATGAATGAGACACCACTGGAAGAATTTGATTCGGGGAGGGATATGGCATTTCCAGACACGGGGGAAGGCAAAAAGTCTACCGGGGTGGTTTAGGAAGGAGTAGCATTGGGAGACAGAGAAGCCACTGGAAGGAGCAAGGGCCCAGGAGTGAAGATCAGGTAGGGTAGGGGTCAGGACAGTCGAACGCAGGATGTTAAGGGCGGAGAGGAGCTCAGAGAGGGTGTCAGTGTCGAAGAGAGATGGGGGGCAGAGGCCGGGTAGGCCGAGGTTAACAGCGTCCGCTACAGATAAGAGAGGTCGATTGGAGGAGGAGAAGAGGGAAGGGAGGGAGCGGTGAAGTGGGGAGAGGCTGTGCCAGTGATCGAACCAGAAGAGGCAGTTGGTGCCAGCTCCAAGTTCCACATGAAGGAGCGGCTTGATGCGATTAACTGAAGCGAGAACACCTGACCAAAAAGGTGAGGGTTTGGAGAGTGGGGCGAAGTGGAGTCCGCTATAATTATTCTTATTCGTGAAAAATTGAACTTCCTCTAACCAGTTTTTGTTATGATCTGACGACCATTAGTGGAACCCTTCATTTCTAGGTCTCAAACTCCAGGTTCTTATATAAAATTTGAAATTGTGGGGCAAGTCATCACATTGCCCTTGGTACGACCACGTTCATTTCTATACTGATCATGGACCGGTAGAGTTTAGTAGTGTTTGTCTTAAATCCTGACACCTGACCTTGCTTGTTTCAGGCCATATGCACTATGCTGGACTAATGCATTATTGCGGATATCAACCTTATTCGTTGGTTCCAATCTTCGGGAATCAATGGTTTAGCTGCTCGATTTTGAGCGTTCTC
Organism: Allium fistulosum; assembly: GCA_030737815.1. NCBI lineage: Eukaryota > Viridiplantae > Streptophyta > Magnoliopsida > Asparagales > Amaryllidaceae > Allium > Allium fistulosum. The sequence goes on along the minus strand of CM060908.1, from coordinate 939,975,820 downwards.
TCCTTTCCATTGTCTATCTTCGGATAACAGCTGGTTTTTTTGCAAGTGAGGGTTTAAGACCTTATTCGAGCACCTGCTTCTATCTTTGGAAGCCGCTGGGTCGATGACTTGATTCTTGAAATGTATTCCATTATTATCTATCTCTGGTTGTCGGTAAGTTCCTCCTTTTATCCCGATTTTCGAGTGATGGTGAACTTTAAAGAGTTCGATTTTCTTGTTGATATGACAGTCTGGAGTTCTCGATGTTGCTGAGGAAATATCGATGTCTACCAGGTTGGAGCAGTTTCCTTTTTAATTCTGCATTCGTCCAACCTACTATACTGCTTAGTTTTGTTGCGATTGCCAAAATTCTCCGTTCGACATAACAGAACCATGTAGTGATTTTTGGTCCCAACCAAGTGTTAGTGTGTTATGTGTTGCCGGTCCATGGGGCTGATTACTCTAAACACTTGATGCGAGACTTAATGTTCTGGACGGCTCTCTAGATGCCCAAAGTCAAAGTTGTGTCATAGCTCCTATCTTTGGGAGCTCGTGATTTGAATGTCTTAACTTTAGACATTTTGGTCAAAGATCGGAATTCTTTGTTGAAATCTTAGTTTGGGGACTTTGTGGCATTGCCGGAGCAATGTCGGTCCTTTTTGGTGGTAGGGATCAGATCCTGTTTATCCTGAAATAAAAAAGTTTCCCGGTGTTGTCAAGACAACACCGATACTTAGAGAATTTTAACGGTCCGGTGATGATGCCGGAGCGACATTGGGCAGTGTCCGTGCAGCTTATGAGACACGTGGTTTATGAGAGTGTGCGGCTTATCGGTGGCGTGGCTTATGAGAGTGCGCGACTTATGGGATGCACAACTTTTGGGGGTGCACAGCTTACGAAATGCGTAGCTTATGGGATCGATACGACCTGTTGATCCAAAATGGTTTGGAACTTCTCGACATTGCCAATCTTTGGGTAACGTGAGGAGTTCATGCTTCAAGAGCGTGGTTCCACGGCTCAGGAAGTGATGTGTGAGGGTTTGGGCCTTTCCGATGTTGCCGAAGCAACACCAGTTCTCAGAATGCTGGGATCGAGATTCCCTATTGATGTGCCAGCTTCCTCAGTGCCCGGACCTGCTGCTGTTTCCACAGCCTCCGTGCTCGTTTCTGTTCATGTTCTTGTTCCTGTTTCCATGTCCGTGTCTGGCTCGCAGCTGGGGCTGGAGTCTGAAAAGAGAGTTGCGCTTCATGGCTTGGATGAACCTTCTGTGTCTTTGGAGGGCGACGTAATAGCTGCAGAAGTTAAGGAGCAAGAAGTTCAAATAGAGCAGCCTCGTAAGACACAACATGAATTGGTCGCTATCAAGAAGGAAAAGGTTGAAGCGGTCAAAGCCTCGAAGAGCTCCTGAAAATCATGGAAGCGCAAAGCAAAGGGAGAATCTTATGAAAAGGCGGTGGAGCAAGAGGAGGACGTTACCACCGAGGAGTTTGTTGATATTACCGGTAGTGACACCACTCCCGAGATGTGGCAGAAACTACAAACAAAGGACGGAAAGGGGAGTGTTGGAAAGAAGTGCTGATGGGCTTGTGCGGAGACTGGTCTGATTTTGGTTCTTTTTGAGTCATTTTGTTCAAGTGCAGAGTCTGCACTTAGTGTTCTTGTCGTGGAGTATGTATTTTCTTTTTGTTGGTCGGTGTTGTGTGGGTACAGCCTCCACGTTTTGACCGTATATAAAGATATTTATAAGCAATACATTGATATTTTGACCGTACTCTTATCTGTCTGTTCATATGTGTTTTGTTCACTTGTGCTTGTTTTGTTTACACTTATCCAAATTTGTGATTGCCGCCAAATTTTTTATTTGGAGCAACAATGGAGCAACAGAACTTGTGAACTTATTATTTTCAATTGTTTTTATTTAAGTACCGGTGCATGCCCCCCAGTTCACAAGGCCGTTTACTTCAACTGACCGGTAACTGATAGTTTAGATAATTTTCATATTAGACTTGAAATGTGGCTAAGTCACAGCTTGATTTTCTTTCTTTCGGAAGTTTTGCAACTTTAGCATGTAATCCAAGTTTCTTGTGATATTATGGTAAGTATGCAATATATGCGTGTTTGAGAGGAGCACATTGCATGGGTTAACTGAGGGCAGTTTTAATCGTTAAGTGCTGTCAATTGAAACTTTTCTGTTGGTTTGTAGCACTCCAATTTTGTTGTAGTTGTGCCCATTATTCCCATTCATAGAAGTAGTTTGCGCTGGTTATGAGATGCGCGGTTTTTGGTGCCCCTCGAAGTTGCCTATCTTCGGGCAAAGTGAGGAGTTAGTGTTTTGGAATTTAGTGCACGGCTTATGAAGTGCACGGCATTTCATTTTCCTCAATGTTTCCTATCTTCGGGTACCCTGAGGAGTTATTATTTTAGTGCGTGGCTTATGAGGTGCGCGGCTTTTGGTTTTCCTCAGTGTTGCCTATCTTTAGGCAACGTGAGGAGTTATTATTTTAGTGCGCGACTTATGAGGTGCACAACTTTTGTTTTCTCGGTGTTTCCTATCTTCGGGAAACGTGAGGAATTATTGTTTTAGTGTGCGTCTTATGAAATGCACGGCTTTTGGTACTCCTCGGTGTTGCCTATCTTCGGGCAACAGGAGGAGCATATGAGTTATACCGCCTTTTGGCAAGGCCGTGATACCAAGGAATTGACTAGTAAACCAATGACGATCCATCCCAGAGATCGGTTATACACAGGCTCACTATGGATATCGACGAATTTTGTCCGAGTCCGGATCGAGCTTAAATTAATACAACATGACAAGCTAAGCTCTAAGAGTCAACGTTCCATATCTCAAGTCAATCCGAGTTTGTATGCTCAAGTTACGATCGATGCAAAATTGAATAAAGACAGCCTCGCGTTCGACTCGCTCAGTTAGCATCCCTCAGAAGAGCCTACTTCGACTCGCTCAGTTCGCATCCCTCAGGAAAGCCTTCTTCGACTCGCTTAGTTCGAATCCATCATGGGAGCCTACTTCGACTCGCTCCACTTTGACTCGCTCCACTTCGCCTCCATCAGAAAGCACTTGTTCAACTCGCTCCGCCTCAAGCCACAGTTCGACTCCGTCTATTTCGACTCCTTCGCGGGACTATTGTTCGACTCCATCTGGTTCGACTCCATCCGAAGACTTCTACTTCATGTCCCTTAATGCGAAGCAAGGCACAGCAGTCAATACGAATAAATGCCACGTCACCGAGTCAAATAGAACAAAGTCGAACAAAGAGCGAGTCGAAACGAGAGCGAGTCGAACAAAACAGCCAACCGAGAATCCCAATTCGTATCTATCATATCTCCTAATCTACAAGACCAAATGCTATGAAATTTTCACAGAAGACTACGTGCATGCTAAAGAATGTCCACGCCAAATTTCGACTCCATTGGATGAAATCTTGATCGATACGAAATCTGTTCATATCGATCACGGATTGGACCGAAACTTCATGGGCTTGGGCGCGCGGGCCTGGTCACGTGCCAAAGAGGGTCTCCCGAGATCTGAGCGAAATACCAGCCTCCTACAGCTATAAATGACCCCCAAAGCCAACAGAAAAGGGGTTCTTCTTCTCCTTCGAGCTCTCCAACGCCCAGACTCTGCCAGATCCAGATCTAAGCTCCATTGCTGCTGCTACCAACGAGATTTACTGCTGCAAATCATAATCATCTGCTGTAACTTACTGAATTCAGTTGTAATCTTCAAAGAAAGATCAATAAAGCTAACAACTTCATAGTGGACGTAGGCGATACGCCGAACCACTCTAAATTCTTATGTGTCCTTACATTTTAATTGCTTTCATGTCTAAAATTTGGAGTTTTTGTTAGATAATCCTCTTTTTCCATTTTACCTTCTTCACTTTATCTCTTCAAAAACTTCCGAAGAGTGTTGTGCCCAATTTTGGTACAAACACTTTGGTGCTTTCACTGAGAAAACAAATTTTTCTCCTTCTCTTTGGATCTCCTATCTATATCGGATTGCATAAATCCAAGAAGAAGATCCAGATCTAGAACTTTGAAGCCCTTCCATTCTATTCAGATTTGCATCAGATCTAGGAAAGGACTTTCACCAATCCACCATGGTAAGTACACAGACTACTTCTACAGCTGCTGATCAGGGAGGACGGGATAGGCAAAATCCCGCGCAATTGCCTCCATCAAACCAAGATGCCGCCGGACCTTCAGATCCAACAGGCCCGGTTACTAGACAAGAGTTTCAGATGCTGCTCCAAGAATTGACCCAGAGTCGACAACATCTAACTGAACAACTGCGCGTCAACACAGAGTTGTCCAACCACCTAAATCGCCAAAGGCGCAGAAGATCCAGAAGAGACCAAGGTTCTTATTCTTCCACAGAGAGTTCAGCCTCATTTGACGGTCATCACCGATCCACGCGCCCACGGTTGGATGTAAGCTACACCCAGGCCACAGGGCACCAACCTGCTTCGAATCTTGGACAACCCAGAACTGGACCATCCACTAGTCATCATACCGGACCTTCGTCCCGAGTGGGTGCTGCTCCTTATCACGTCACAGGCACCATTGCTACTACCACCACTGCCGAACAAGGGGTTAATACTAGAAACCAAGCTGATTCTCAACGTAACCAACAAGAGCAGACTCCGGAACCTTATGTCCCAGAAAATGTTGAACCAAGGAGGCGAGGCATGGACCTTCGACCGCGTCCGGTCCAGACTCGCGCTGTGGAACCCGACCACACCTTGGCACAACATGCTCCAAGTATCCGAATGCCGGATATACCAACGATGATTCGTCAAATGATCCGTGAAAGTCAGGGTCTCAGTAATGACGACAGGGGAATCTCCCGGAGTCATACCCCTTTCATTGATGACATATTATATGCTGAACCACCTTGGCGCTTCAGGATGCCAACTATGCCAGTATACGAAGGGAGTTCTGATCCCAATCAACACATCCTGAAGTACGAATGGCTGATGAATGCTGCAAGAGCTGATGATGCAGTAAAATGCCGTAGTTTCCCCATTTCCCTGGGAGGCATTGCAATAATGTGGTTTACTCGTTTGCCACCACGATCCATCTCTAGCTTTGACCAGATGGCCACCAAGTTTGTTGAACAATTCCGTATGCACGTGGCGAGGCCTAAAGACGTTAACACTCTGTCTAGTGTTACACAAGCTCCCGGAGAAACACTTAGACGTTACTTGGAGCGATTCCACGCTGCGTGTGCAGAAATAAGCAATCCCAATGATAACTCTATCTTGATGGCATGACGCTGATTCCGAGTTCCGAAATTGGTTAGCTGGAAAACCACCTGTATCATTGGACCGTTTCTATTCCAAGGTAGCCCAATTCTTGAGAAAGGAGGATGCGAAGCAGTTTAGGAAGCAGGATGACGCAGGACCCAACATCGAAGGAATCCAGAGTAACATCACTGTTAAACATTCCGGAGATAGTTCTGGAAAAGTTCAGTTGAACGTACAAAATAAACAGAATCAGTAGAGGGACAATGGAAATCAAAGCAAAAAGCGCGATCAGAATCATGGTCCATGGCGTAGAGCTTCCATGTACGATAATTACACTCCATTGAACACGTCGTTGGAAAATGTGTATTTACAGACCTGCAATACCATGCAATACAAGAAACCTGCCCCGAATCCACCAACTGAAAGACAAATCTTAACAGGAAAGTTTTGCAGATTCCACGAAAGCTATGGACACAACACCAATGAGTGTCGTCACTTACAAGACCTCATTGAAAAGCTTATACGTGAACGGAAGTTGGATCGGTATGTGCGAACGCCACAGTCTGGTGGTGCGGGCCCATCAAATCAGAACCGTGCTTCGAATCAGGAAAGACAGGAAGAACCCGCTCGGACAGGCGGGAGGTTGGTTATCAATACAATAAGTGGTGGTCCTCACCAAGCAGAACGAAGCTGGAAGGAAATGGAGTCGTATGCCAGCTCTATCAGGCATGCGGACTTCGAGTGTTGTAGTAACTTTGATAAAAGGGCTCTGGCCAAGCAACAGAAGATGATGACAGATGACATCGTGTTCAGGAATAGGGACGCTGATAAAGTCGAAGCCCCCACTATCGATCCACTGGTCATCTCAGCTCAAGTAGGTCCCGCTTGGATGAAGAGGATCTTAGTTGACAGTGGAAGCTCTGTGAATATTTTGTTTAAGCGAGCCTATGATCAAATGAGAATGGAAGCCACAGACTTGAAACCTTGTCAATCCCGAATCCACGGTTTCAACGGAAGTGCTACTATACCCACTGGAATGGTGGAATTACTAGTAGAGTTGGGAGTTGGAGAACGCCGGAGAGTACGGATGTTACAGTTCATTGTTTTGGACATAGACTCCCCTTATAATGCTTTCTTGGGCCGACCGGCCCTCGCTGAATTCAGGGCAGCCATTTCCCCTTGGTGTTTGACTTTAAAATTTCCCGCTAATCGTGGAGTGGGAATCATTCAAGGAGATCAGGCTGCTGCCAGAGCCTGTTATGTTGCTGAGCTGCGAGAGGCGCATTGAAAGGAGAAAGGGAAGGGCGTAGAGGAATCTCTCTACGTTCGTTTTGCTGATAATTAACAATTAACGCCTGGGCCCAGGCCCGGGCACCCTAGCCAATTCCTCAAGGATCTTGACCCAAGAGAAACTGAAGACGAAGGAGAATCTAAAGAAAGTCAAGCATCCCCGGCCGAACTAACAATTGATGTCCCAATCGACAATGACGATGATTCAAAAATGATAAAGATTGGGTCTCAGCTAAGCCAGCAAACTCAAGAGGAATTGGTTGAATTTCTACGAGCGAATCTTGATGTATTCACCTGGACGCATTCCGACATGTGTGGGATCTCACCGGACATCGTGAGCCACACTCTGAACATTGACCCGCGGCATGTCCCGGTCAAACAGAAAAGGCGTGGTATGGATCCAGAGAGATCTGCCGCCCTTAAAGAAGAAGTAGAAAAGCTTAAAGCAAACGAGTTTATTCGAGATGCGCTATATCCTGAATGGGTGTCGAATCCCGTGCTCATCCGAAAGTCGAACGGAAAGTGGAGAACATGTGTCGATTATTCCAATCTGAATAAATCATGTCCCAAAGACAGTTTCCCGCTTCCCAGAATTGATCAGCTTGTAGATTCAACAGCTGGGCATGAACTCTTATCCTTCATGGACGCGTATTCTGGCTACAATCAGATACCGATGCATTTAACCGACGAAGAACATACTAGCTTCGTAACTAATCTGGGACTTTACTGTTACAAAGTTATGCCATTCGGACTTAAGAATGCCGGGGCTACTTATCAACGATTGGTCAATCAGATGTTTGCCAATATTAGAAAATGCTATCAGCGCTGCATTAATTCGAGAAGAAGACAAGATACAGAAGCCAGTATACTACGTCAGCAAGCGATTGACTGGGGCCGAAAGGAATTATCCGAAATTAGAGAAGTTGGCTTATTGCCTGGTTATTGCATCGAGAAAGCTCCGACCATATTTCCAGGCACATCCCATTATTGTTTACACCGACCAGCTGTTACGACAGTCCCTTTCGCAACCTGAGTCGTCTGGTAGGTTACTCAAGTGGAACATCGAACTGAGCCAGTTTGACATTACTTACACTCCAAGACGGGCCATTCAAGGACAAGTCCTAGCCGACTTCATAGCTGAGTTTACCATTCCAGAGGACTTGCCTGAAACCAGTAAATCCCCCGAATACGTTTGGAAGCTTTATACCGACGGTGCATCAAACGACCGGTGTTCGGGCGCTGGTGTTGTACTTGAAACTCCCGAAGGCCGATCCATATGTTATGCTTTGAAGTTCGATTTTCATGCAACTAATAACGAAGCTGAATATGAAGCCCTCTTCGCTGGCTTGAAACTTGCTAGAGATTTGAGAATCATCGCAGTGGAAATTTATTGTGATTCACAATTAGTTGTGTGTCAAGTACGGGGAGAGTATCAAGCAAGAGATCGAAGGCTGGCTGCTTACTTAGCTCGAGTTCAAGAAGTACTAAATCAGTTTGATTACTACGCCATTTATTGTATACCTCAAGAACGCAACCAAAAAGCCGATTCATTGGCGAAGCTGGCCAGCACAGGCGAAGCTCAGCAAATGGGATTCGTCCCCGTAGAAGCGTTATCCTCCCCGAGCATTGACCGGGCAGAAATAGAGTGGATAAGCGAAACCGTCCTCGAAAAGGATTCATGGATGACTCCACTCAGAAATTACATTGAGCACGGAACCCTACCGGAGCGTAGGAGTGAAAAGAGACAAGTCCTTCGGAAGGCCTCATGATTTACCATCCAGAATGGAATCATGTACAGAAGAGGGTACCCAATCCCTCTACTCCGGTATGTCCCTCACGATGAAATTAAACGAGTACTGCACGATGTGCACGAGGGAGAATGTGGCGATCACACCGGGGGGCAAGCACTTGCCAAGAAAATACTTCGATATAGATTATACTAGCCGACCGTGAATCGCGATGCATCGGATTATGCAAAGAAATGCGATAGGTGCCAGAAATATGCCCGAATTCCTAGAGCTCCTCCTACCGAGATAACGCAAATGGTCAGCCCATGGCCATTTGCAATGTGGGGGCATCGACATCATTGGTGCTCTACCACTGGCAAAAGGTGGTGCGAAGTACGCCATCGTCGCAGTTGATTACTTTACAAAGTGGGCTGAAGCCGAAGCTCTCGCTACCATTACAACGAAGAAAGTAATCAACTTTGTGGTTCGCAACATCATCTGTCGATTCGGTCTCCCACACACCATTATTACAGACAATGGAACCTAATTCGACAGTGCCGAATTTAAAGATTTCTGCAAACAATTTCACATCCAAAAGAAATTCTCTACAGTCGCACACCCTTAGGAAAACGGACAGGTCGAAGCGGTTAATAAAGTTATAAAATCCATTCTGAAAAAACGACTGGAAAAGGTCGGGGGCAAGTGGGTCGATGAACTTCCTATGGCTTTTTGGGCTTACCGAACAACCTACAAGACCGCGACCGGCCACACTCCATTCTCTCTCTCTTATGGTTCAAAAGCAGTCATTCCAGTTGAACTAGAAGTACCTTCTCATCGTGTGACATACTATGATCCAAAGACAAATGCTATATTACTTGTTGAATCTCTCGATCTACTAGATGAGAAGCATGAAGAGGCTGATTTGAGGGCAGCCACGCATCAAAGTCGAGTCGCCCGTTTGTATAACGCTAAGGTCCGTCCGTGAACCTTCGAACTAGGCAATCTCGTCTTGAAAAGAATCTATCCGGTTCCTTCGCATATGAAGCCGACTTGGGAAGGACCGTATGTTATTGAACGAAGGCTCGGAGATGGCACATTCAAATTATCGACCGTCGACGGTCTTACTCTGCCAAGAGCCTGGAATAGCGAGAGCCTTCACCGCTATTACACATGACAGGCTATCTTTATCCATTTAATTTACTTTCCGTTTTGCAATTTGTTTCTGCATTTCGAAATTAGAATTTGTAACAAGGCAACTGACTTTGCCATATTTTAATATTTCAGCAATAAATGCAATCTCTTCGAGCCAGAGCTGTGATTTACTTGAAATGCTTCATACGATCATCACTATGCACGGAGAGCTAAGTTCCACCATACGGTGGAATTTATTCAAATAGGGAGTGACTGCGATGCAACCAATCACTCGCTAAGTGAAACTCGAGCTCGGGGACCAGCCTTCACATCAGAATCAAAAAAGGATTGATACACGACAATCCTTCATACAACTTCGAATTCCCAGAGTGCGAAATGGAGTATAAACATCAACTCCGAGTTCCCAGAGTGCGAAGCGGAGTATAAACATCAACTCCGAACTCCCAGAGTGTGAGTCGGAGTATAAACAACAACTCCGAACTCCCAGAGCGCGAGCCGGAGCATAAACATCAACTCCGAACTCCCAGAATGTGAATCAGAGTATAAACAACAACTCCGAACTCCCAGAGCACGAGCCGGAGTATAAACAACAACTCCGAACTCCCAGAGCGCGAGCTGGAGCATAAACATCAACTCCAAACTCCCAGAGTGTGAGAGAGTATAAACAACAACTCCGAACTCCCAGAGCGCGACCCGGAGTATAAACATCAACTCCGAACTTCTAGAGTGTGAGTCGGAGTATAAACAACAACTCCGAGTTCCCAGAGTGCGAAGCGGAGTATAAACATCAACTCCAGACTCCCAGAGTGTGAGTCGGAGTATAAACAACAACTCCAAATTCCCAGAGTGCGAAATGGAGTATAAACATCAACTCCGAGTTCCCAGAGTGCGAAGCGGAGTATAAACATCAACTCCAGACTCCCAGAGTGTGAGTCGGAGTATAAACAATAACTCCGAATTCCCAGAGTGCGAAACAGAGTATAAACATCAACTCCGAGTTCCCAGAGTGCGAAGCGGAGTATAAACATCAACTCCAGACTCCCAGAGTGTGAGTCGGAGTATAAACAACAACTTCGAATTCCCAGAGTGCAAAACGGAGTATAAACATCAACTCCGAGTTCCCAGAGTACAAAGCAGAGTATAAACATCAACTCCAGACTCCCAGAGTGTGAGTCAGAGTATAAACAATAACTCCGAATTCCCAGAGTGCGAAACAGAGTATAAACATCAACTCCGAGTTCCCAGAGTGCGAAGCGGAGTATAAACATCAACTCTAGATTCCCAGAGCGCGAATCGGAGTATAAACAACAACTCTGAATTCCCAGAGTGCGAAACAGAGTATAAACATCAACTCCGAGTTCCCAGAGTGTGAAGCGGAGTATAAACATCAACTCCAGATTCCCAGAGCGCGAATCGGAGTATAAACAACAACTCCGAACTCCCAGAATGCGAGTCGGAGTATAAACGACAACTCCGAACTCCCAGAGTGCGAGTCGGAGTACAAATGTCAATTCCAAGTCCCTAGATCGTGGACATATAATTAAAACTTAAGCCAGCGTGACCAACCACCAGTAAACAATGAGAATCCCCATAGTGCGGATATGATCATCGACAATCAAATAGACGTGGAAAAACCACCCGGTCTCCACTTGACTCAGGCATCCGTTCTGTGGCTCTAGACTCTGCGTGATGCAAACAAGAAGCAACCACTGATTGATGTTCAACTACTCACCCCCAAGACTGGGGGCAGGACTTAAGCATCGACCATTGACTGAAGCGATGCGATGTAGAAAATCCAGCTCGCTTCCTGGTTACAAACCATGTCCACAATACCCGAACTTGACGAACAAAAACAAACTTTATTCGGAAGCTGAAACTTCACAAGTGCACTTCAGATATTGAAACACTTAGGCAAATACACAATGACAGAAAATAAGTCAAAAAAGAGAAGTTTCATTCCTATTGTTTGTAAAAGAAGTTTGTGTACAAGTTTCCAAAAATTCCTACTAGCATGGGCCGAACCCGCATCTATACACGGCCAACAAAATGCAAGTCAAAATAAACCGGGGAAGCATGTTTAATCTTTCTTCTTCCTTGGCTTCCTTCTCGGTGTAGACCCGCTGGAGCCACCGCTAATCTTCCTCTTCGAGCTTTTGCTTTTTGGCGGTTGGTCCTCAGGCGAGGGCATTATATCAACATCCTCCTCCGAACTCGAGTGGATAGGAATGCTCCCTGTGGGTGGAGTCGGAGGAACAGGATCAAGTACAAAAGGTGGAATGGGCACGCTGGTGATGAAAACAGTACCACCAGGAGATATCATTCTAAGCGGAGCAGGTCCCGGTGCTGCCATCCCACCTCCAAAACTGCCACCATGAGCCGCTGCTGCCATTTCAGCATCAATTTGAGCAAACATCTTCTCTTCAGTCACTGCTCGAGCCCCGCTGGGGGCATCAGCAGTCGGCATCGAAGAACTTGTAGCAGGATCAGTTCCACTCATGACAGATGACAAGTCAACGAGAGGATCGCCATGACGGCGAAAGAGTTCATCCATCAGCTGCTCATCAAACACAATCATACTCCCCTGCATATCGTCAAGCGGGGCAGTTGTAGTCATGGTGATCGCTTTGGTCATGATAGCCTCCTACATTTGATATGATTCTTGAGTAGCGGAAGGCAAGGCCGGTGTAGCATCAATCACTGGACAAAGAATAAGAGAACTGTTAGAACTTAACTCGAACGAAGATTTAGACTTAAGAAAGATATGTGGAATGTTCAGAATACCTTCCTCAGTTTGACTTGACGGCGGCGGAATGGCTTCAGTCACTTGCGCTGTAGCCGGAGGCATCTGCGGCTGATTCGGATCGTAAGCAGGAACAGCTTTGAGATCGACCGCAGATGAGGATTCGGGCTGGGTTGACACTGGAATTTCAAGACTCGCCTCATGATGTTCAATCGTTGAACCCTCTCCTATTTCAAAGTGCTGGGCGCTGCCGAGTCTTTCCTTTTCGTGTAGAATCATTGACTCGTGAAGAATATTCTTTTCATCTTCGGTCAGAATGCGATTCTCGAGTTTGAATTCATCTACAGACTCGCCCAGATGCGCCTCCCTCTCTTCCTCAACCAGTCGGCCCCAAGCGTTGTAAAGATGCGTCGGAAAATCATCGAGCCAGGCTAGGCCTCTGTGCCTCAGCACGTTCGCATCATCCTTTTCCTTGGCCATGTCGGAAAATTTAGCCTTAAGCTCATTGAGTTCCTTGACTGTCGCATCCCGCTCGGTGATAACAGTAGTATTCCGATGACCCATCTCCTCCACCAAGGCAACATGTGTCTGCCTCAACATCTCCATGGCCACTTTCGCTTCGTAGGCTTTTTTGGTGGCCTCAATTTCCGATTTTTGAGAAGACTCGGCCTCAGCGGTCAGCACTTGAATGATCTGATCCCTTTGAGCGAGTTCGGTCTCCATTTTCTCAAGCGCTTTGGCTCGCTCAAAGGCCACCTTAGAAGCTTTCTCCGCAGCCTTTACCCACTCTCTGTACTAGGTGTAGATGTCCTGAACATACTCATGCATCGTGTTTTCCACTCCAGACGGAATTCTTTTCAAGTGTGGTGGGAAGACATAGCCATCGAAGCAAATGTTCGGAAAGTCCTTCCTCATCTGAGCCAGTTTAAGGGCCCCTTCTCCTGTGGGCTCGGTGGGGACCTACTCTGCAATTATGGAGGCCGTGGTCTCAACTCTCTGAAGATGGCCTGTGACGAGAAGGCTCTGGCGGGTGTGGAACAATAATAGGGGGTGGGGATGGAAGTCTAGGAGGAGGAGAGCGCGATCTAGACCGATGTTTGTATTCTCTGTCCCTATCACGCCCGTACCTATCTTGGTTATAGTACTCGTGATCGCGATCTCTATCCGAGTCCCTCCTGCGGGAATCATAATAAGAAGAAGCCTTTCGGGCCGAGCGGAGATTCCCGAGCATCGATCCTTTCCCAGACATGGTACCTGAAAATGAGAGATGAAGCAAAAGTTAGCCATTTCCCAAGTTGGACGATTTACAGCTATGAATCGTGTAGTGTAGTGAAGTGTATGTATGTGCAACCCCCCGACCAACCGGAAATGTCAGCCGCACTTGTAGCAAGTGACCCACTCAGCTCAAGAGCATTGTCAAGCTCCTCCATCCCGGTGTCGTGTTGAAACGACACATAATCCGGAATCGGAATATCAGCAAGCCCTTCAAAAGGATGCTCTACTTGCGGGGGAGGAGCCTCTGAAATTCTAATCCCCTGAACAGGCAAGGACATAACAACGGATTTTAATCTCTCGGATTTAGAACGCTTGTGAGCAGCAGCCTTGCCTTTTCTCCTTCCTCCTGAATCTTGAACATCGGAAGAAGGTCCGGCTGGGAGCTCGGTATCAGTAGGCGTTCTCTCTGGATCAACTTCTTCGGTTATCACGACTGCGGGCGCTTTGTGCTCCTCCCGTTTCTTCAAGACCACTCTAAGTGTCCCTTCCAGCCGTATGCTCTGCCTCCGTTCTATCAGCCCAACAGTCCTCAATTTTCTGTCGATCAGAACCAAGTCAGTATGCCTCTCTTCGCCCGGAAATGCTTGGAGGATCCGAACTAGCTCTCTGAAGTATGCACCGTCAGGTTGAGAGATTGCAGCCACAAAAGAGAAAAAGTGTATCAGTTTTGAAATCGGTTATTGTTATCTCGATAATTCAAGAGAAAGATTGCAGCGCTTACGTCTATCCAACCACCGCCTAGCAAATCCAGGGGGGCACCGAACGTAGAACCATTTGGTCTTGAAATAACTTAGCCTTCCCCAAGAGCCCATTACAATGTGGCAGTTTCCGACCGCTTTCAGGAAGGTGAAAGAAGGGCTATTTCCACGGCTCTTAACGTTAAATAAATATCTGATCTCGATCGGCTTTGGTGGTCGAAAGAGAATCTCCATAAACTGAATAAAGGTGCTGTTCAACAAAGCATACCCGTTGGGGTGCAGCTGGGATGGAGCTACCCCAAGGAATGATAATATCTCCCTTATATATTGGTTGAAAGGAGGAAGCGTTCCTGCCGTACAGGCATGACGGTTAAAGGCAGTAAACCCCTCCGGGGGATCATGAGGCCTGTCATTTGGCCCAGGAAGTAGCACGTCATCGAGCGACAAGCCGTGCCTTAAACAAATCCGTCCCAGCATATCTTCGGAAATACCGGACGGCATAGAATCTTGCGGACGACAAATGAACCGGGCACCTGGACGCTCGTCCGGATCTGGGTCTATAACTTCGGCTTCAATAACCGGTATCTCTATGGTTGGAGGAATAGGACTCGGGAGTTCCGGCTGTTGAGAACTTGAAGGTTCCATGACTAGCTAGCTTATAAAAAATCATTGTTAAACTGACAATAACGCTCGTGCATCCCCCAGTGTAAAGTGTGTGAGTGTGTTGTGTAGTGCAGTACTGTATATCATTTGAGAAGATCTACGGGATAGAAGAAAGCATATAAACGACGAGACTTTGGAATTCAGTCGGAAGGACCGTCATCACTGACCGTCACAACCGTGCCATCCGGCTATTAACTATCATTCCAAGTTAAAGTTTGTTATCATTTTGATAAGTTCCAGTTTCATCGACGAGCTTCGATAAGGCAATCAGATATGCGGTGAAACGATTAAGTCCAGTTATGCAAGTTTGAAGCTCGTCGGAGTCAATTGTTCAAATGTGCAAGGATTTTCAAATTTTTTAATGTTCAATTCGTATCGCTCATGAGAGCCGTGTTCGCAACGATAAGTCATGGTCATCTGCGTATGAGTTAGACTCGGTCGGAAGGTTGGCGTGCAAGTTCGACTCGATCAAGAGGCTGGGGATTTCGAATCGATCGGAGCACAACACTTTGAATCGATTAAAATCCTCCAGTTCGAGTCGATCCGAGGGCTGCGCAGTTCGAATCGGTCCAAGGCATCCACTTCGACTCGTTCCAAGGCCTCCCCTTCGACTCGTTCCCAGGCCTCCACTTCGACTCGTTCCAAGGCCACCGCTTCGAATCGATCCAAAGCCATCCTTTTCGACTCGATCCAAGACCATCATTTCGAATCGATCAGACACAACCCCTTCGTATCAATCCACATCTACGAAGCATTCGATTCGATGCAAAGCTCATCCATCGATTGATACGAAGGCCTCCGTCTCATCATCTCGAAGCCCGTACTCCAGATCGATGCGAAGCTAAGGCCAAGGAATCTTCGAGCGATCACGACTCTGATTGATTTGATGTTAAAGATCGAGTCTCATCGTTTACGCGTTGGATTCACTTAGTGGATTACCTAAATCTGGCAGTTAGTTCGAGTAATTGAAGGTATGAATCGGTTCAAAGGCAAGATTAGTTCTTTATTTTCTCAAGTCTCAGAGCGATACGAAAGCAAGGCAGGAAAACAGAAAGTGAAAAGTGAAAAAATGTCTAAGTACAGAGTATTTATATGGACTCGAGCACAAAGGTAAAAACGTCGCATCCCTGCGAGTTCAACTGGCTATGAAGTGTCACCACAAAATCGAGTCGAACAAGCAGTTCGAGTCCATCGAGATGCCCACTTCGACTCGCTGCACTTCGACTCGCTCCACTTCGACTCGCTCAGTTCGCATCCATCAGGAATGCCTACTTCGACTCGTTCAGTTTGAAACCATCATCGAGTCGAACAAGCGCTTTATGTCCATCATCGAGTCGAACAAGCACTTCGTATCCATCAAGCCCTGCGTCCATCGATACGAAATCTTTGTTTGTATCAGTAGTTTCCAACTCCTTCCCCAGAGCATCGATACGAACAGTCAGTTCGAATCCATCAAATCATGGCTTCTAGAGGCCAACTCCATCGAATCGAAATGCTCACTTCGCATCCATAAATTCAATGAAAATCGTCTTCAATGTTTCAACCCTTCGCGTCGATTCAGGAGAGGATCGATATGGAATTCAATATAAAATAAACTGACAACGACTCGTGAACATACAAACGTCAACGAGAGTCAGATTAACATATATGCATATATGTCGGACTAATATTCAATATTCCAGATTTCCAGGAATTGGAAACTCATTTGATAACGATTACAACAAAAAACAGCTAATCGCTAGCATACAGCAATCAGTTTCAACAATACAGTGTACAACAGTTGACAGTCAACAGTTTACATTATACAGTCGAAGATTACAGCTTTCATCGAAAAGACAATAACTATTCAGAGTAAAGATGGCAGCATTTCAAAGCACATCATGTTTCCACAAGACGTACTTTGGGGGGCAAATGTTATCCCACCTTTTGGCAAGGCCGTGACACCAAGGAATTGACTAGGAAACCAATGACGATCCATCCCACAGATCGGTTATACACCGGCTACTATGGATATCGACAAATTTTTTCCGCGTCTGGATCGAGCTTAAATTAATATAACATGACAAGCTAAGCTCTGAGAGTCAAAGTTCCAAATCTCAAGTCAATACGAGTACGTATGCTCAAGTTACGACCGATGCAAAATTGAATAAAGACAGCCTCGCGTTCGACTCGCTCAGTTCGCATCCCTCAGAAGAGCCTACTTCGACTCGCTCAGTTCGCATCCCTCAAGAAAGCCTTCTACGACTCGCTCAGTTTGCATCCCTCAGGAAAGCCTTCTTCGACTCGCTTAGTTCGAATCCATCATGGGAGCCTACTTCGACTCGCTCCACTTCGACTCGCTCCACTTCGCCTCCATCAAAAAGCACTTGTTCGACTTGCTCCGCCTCAAGCCACAGTTCGACTCCGTCTATTTCGACTCCTTCGCGGGACCATTGTTCGACTCCATCTGGTTTGACTCCATCCGAAGACTTCTACTTTGTGTCCCTCAATGCGAAGCAAGGCACAACAGTCAATATGAATAAATGCCAAGTCACTGAGTCAAACAGAACCGAGTCGAACAAAGAGCGAGTCGAAACGAGAGTGAGTCGAACAAAACAGCCAACCGAGAATCCCAATTCGTATCGATCATATCTCCTAATCTACAAGTCCAAATGCTATGAAATTTTCGCAGAAGACTACGTGCATGCTAATGAATGTCCACGTCAAATTTTGACTCCATTGGATGAAATCTTGATCGATACGAAATCTGTTCGTATCGATCATGGATCGGACCGAAACTTCACGGGCTTGGGCGCGCGGGCCTGGTCACGTGCCAGAGAGGGTCTCCCGAGATTTGAGCGAAATACCAGCCTCCTACACCTATAAATAGACCCCCAAAGCCAACAGAAAAGGGGTTCTTCTTCTCCTTCGAGCTCTTCAACGCTCAGACTCTGCCAGATCCAGATCTGAGCTCCATTGCTGCTGCTACCAACGAGATTTACTGCTGCAAATCATAATCATCTGCTGTAACTTACTGAATTCACTTGTAATCTTCAAAGAAAGATCAATAAAGCTAACAACTTCATAGTGGACGTAGGTGATACGCCGAACCACTCTAAATTCTTGTGTCTCCTTACATTTTAATTGCTTTCATGTCTGAAATTTGGAGTTTTTGTTAGATAATCTTCTTTTTCCATTTTACCTTCTTCACTTTATCTCTTCAAAAACTTCCGAAGAGTGTTGTGCCCAATTTTGGTACAAACAATATGTTTTGGTGCGGCTTATGAAATGCGCGGTTTTTGGTACTCCTCAGTGTTTCCTATCTTTGGGCAATGTGAGGAGCGTATGTTTTGGCGCGGCTTGTGAAATGCGCGACTTTTGGTACTCCTCGGTGTTGCCTATCTTCGTGCAACATGAGGAGCGTATGTTTTGGCGTGGCTTATGAAATGCGCGGCTTTTGGTACTTCTCACTGTTGCCTATCTTTGGGCAACATGAGGAGTGTAATTATGGGCCTTTCCGATGTTGCCGGGGCAATGCTGGTTTTTAGAAGGCAAGGATCGGGTTCCACCAATCCAGCGGTTTGAGTTGATTTGACCCCGTCGACTCAGCAGGTTGCTTACATGAACACGGTTTTATTGGTTCAAGAAGCAAAATAGTTTTTGGTTTGGGTGACCATAGCTTGGAGGATCCTTCCGTGTTTTTGGAAGATGTACATGTCCAAATAGATCAGGCTACCATAGTGGAGAGATCTATAACCGACCGCATGAAGATGGATTGAAGAAAGGGCCTATGGGAGTTCAGGGCATGACCCTTAGCTCTTAGTCCAAACTGCCTTTAGAGAATGGATCTTTTGGTGGCATACGGTCTAAGAGGAAGAGGAATTGGTCACCAAGAGCGGTAAAATAGTAGTTGGAAAGAAGCGGGCAAGTATTATGCTAGTCTCGGCCTTTCTTATGGCTATTCAAGTGTATGCGGTGCCTCTCATGACACATGGCTGTTGGCGCGCTTGAACTGTATCCATGGTCTCTCCACAACTCATTTGGTTGCCCTCGGTCCAGTGGATGCAGTTTTCCCAGGTGCCGAATCTTGGCTTGATTCGAGTTGGCCTCTGATTGATCACAAGGTCAGTTCAGTTTTGGCTTAGTTTCTTTGAGAGACTTTGAGGCTCTGGAATTTAGCATTGTTTGTCTCATTGGTCGTTGGAAGAGATTCCATTAATTTTGCGGAGTGACTGATATGATTGTCGATTTTTGGCCCCGGAGCGTGACTTCGTTGACTTTGGGGAGTTCTGGACTAGATGACTGCTGATCTTTCAGTTCACCTTCGTTGATATCAGTCATACATAAATTTCGCTGATCTACCGGTTAGATTTCACGATGCTTTAGTTCGTGGAAGACCTTCCTGTTCACGAAGGGTTTTTTGGATCAGATGACCGCTGATCTACCGGTTTACCTTCATGATGCTTCAGTTCATGAAAGATCTTCGCATTAGCGAAGGGTTTGTGGATTAGATGACCGCTGATTTACTGGTTTACCTTCACCACGCTTTGGTTCGTGAAAGACCTTTGCATTCGCGAAGGGGTTTTTTGGATCAGACCGCTGATCTACCCATTCACCATCACGATGCTTTAGTTCGTGAAAGACCTTCATGTTTGCAAAGGGTATTTTGGATTAGATGACCGCTGATCTACCGATTCACCTTCACGAGCATTAGTTCATGAAAGACCTTCACGTTCGCGAAGGGTTTTTTTGGGATCAGATGACCATTGATCTACCGATTCACCTTCACGATACTTTAGTTCGTGAAAGACCTTCACATTCGCGAAGGGTTTTTCGGGATCAGATGACCGCTGATCTACCGGTTCACCTTCATGACGCTTTAGTTCGTGAAAGACCTTCACGTTCGCGAAGGGTTTTTTGTGGTCAGATGTTCGGTGACCAAACGGCCTTGGAATGATAATTATCAATTCCGAGAGGAGTTTTGGGTTGTGTGTCCAATGGCCCGGCGGTCTTAAAGAAATGATTCATCGACTTGAAGAGGAATTTTTAGGATTCAACTCGAGGGAACACGGTTTTATCGGTTTCTGTAGGCTAAGGTGTTGAATCTGTTTGTTCAACGATCCTTTGGACAAGACTTCTCAACCCCACCAACAACGCCAGTTCTTAGAAGTGGGATTGACATGACTCATCGAGGGCATAGAAGCATTTCTTTCGCTGTGCTGTCTGCAATGCCCCTAGTGTCCTAATACGACTCATTTGGAAAGGGAGAGTAGACAAGGATGGATGAGAAGGCATCGCTTTAGGTTGTTGTCCCATTCCTTAATTGCTAGCCAGCTAGAGTGTTATTTGATAATCATATTTTCGTCTGATTTCGTCAACTAGCTGGGGCGCTTTTCTACTGGGTCTTAGTAGCCTTGCTTGGGCAGAAGGTCCCTAAGGTCCTATAGCTCCTTTACCGTTTGGTTTGCTCTTTGGCACACTGCTGGGTTTTCCTTCTTCTAATCGTACTTCTTCTAGTCTTTAGAACCGGTTTGCCTTCCCATAGAATTTTTCCCGATCGCAGGTTGTTTCATCCTTTAATGATTCATGAGGGCCTTGCAGCAGACTGCATCCGTCCCCCTCGCTTCGTCCATATGCTAGTCATACCTGTAAAGAAGCAATTTTGAATCAGTTGTACAGTTGTATAAAAGGTATAGTTGGCATGATAAACTTCTTTGGATATTCTGCATGTTGAGCGGCTTCGGTGAATGGGTTTCGATTAGGAAAGCTGCTCTAATCGTTGTCAGATCGGTCTGTTTTCAAGTTACGGCTGTTTATTATGCTTGAGAATGATATATGCATATTATCTACGCTTAAATGATTGGAAATGCCGACTGAATGGCGAATCACTTATGATAGGGTCATGGATCGGTCACGATCCCCAAAAATTTTCAAACTAGGTGAGATCGTTCGGGGTGACAAAGAAGGCCCCATAAGGTTGCATTCCAAATTTTAAGGTATTTGGAGTTCGCATGTTAGAGTTATGGGCAAAAGAAGATGGATAAGTATTGATGGATTGGTGGTATTTTACTTGGAGTCCGACCTGAGAAAATTTGCCATTTGCTTGGAGTCAGCACATGATTCGCTTGGAGTTACAGAACTTGAAGTGCCGCGTTGGTGACAAACATCGCTTGGAGCCATTTTCCTATTTGCTTGGAGAAAATCTTGGTTTTACCCGAGTCTGATTTCGGGCCAGATGTTCCTAGGTTTACTTCGAGTCAAATGGGTGATTACCCGAGTTCGATTTCGAGTAAGGACTGAAGTGAGTTTTCAACGACCATTTTGATGATTTTTGATGACTTTCGACTATGACCATTCGTGATTCGACAATGGGAGCCCCATGATAGGATTGGAAGCTGGTCAGTCGGGAGTGGTCACAATATACCATGAGAGCTTGGCATTCTAATTGATCTCGGTTTATATCATATCTTCTTGGTTTTCCTACCTCTAGGAGTACCGTTTGAGTAGCAGTTCCTCGTCCATTGCTTAGCACCATTCTACGACATGGGTTTTAGAGCTTCTTCTAGCGTTTGCACGTTAGAATTTTCATCAAATTTGTCTTCCTCAAATTTTTTGTCACCTTTAGAGCCTAAGAGAGTCATCGTTCTATCCTTCCATAGGGTTTTCCTCCCTAAGTTCGGGTTTGTAGCCGGTGCTTTTGTAGTAGGTAGAGTGTTAAAGTTTTCTTCCATCATGATTCTTGGAGCTTCGCTCATTGCTTCCTTTCGACTATATCCCCTTCGAATGACCCATACGAGGAGTTTACGGTATATGCAAAAATCATCACGAACTGAGCCAACTTTATGGATTGCTAGCGATCCATAGTTTCTGGCGATCCAAAGCTTCTGGCGATCCAAAGCTTCTAGCGATCCATAGTATGGGTCGCCGGCGATCCACGTACTTAACTGATTTCAGTACTCTGTCTTCTGAGGTGCCTATTGGATCATGATGCGAGAGAGTTGATTGACCCATGAGCGAACATCATGGATCGCTAGCGATCGATAGGAGATGGATCGCTAGCGACCCCATCACCTTAGCATGCGTTTGCTTGCTTTTTCTCTGATCCTTCTTGGTTGGTTCTTCTGTTCCCAACAGTAAATCTTCTAAGCAGAGATTGAGGATCTAACTTCTGGACCTACGGGATCCAAAGTAGATAGCTAGATCTAGATCCTAGGTTGGATTTCTCAGTGAAAGCACCAAAATGTTGACCCAAAATATGAACCAACACCCTAGTTTGAATTTGAAAGCACTAGCCCGGTTCTGACAGAGCAATATCACAGATAACAGATAAAGAAAAAGAACGGTAAAAGAAAGAAGATAGAGAATTTTTATAGTGGTTCGGCTGTTAATGAAGCCTACGTCCACTTTTAGTTTTACTATAGACTGATTGCTGTTACAAGAGATGTTTAATTACAAGTCTTTGATTATCTTTACCTAGATTGAATCCCCAGAGTTGAAATCCACTGAAGAATCACAGTGAATTCCTTTGGAGATTGTTATGATGGAGGTAGAGAGTGAAGAATGTTTCCAGCAAAGCTTCAGCAACCAGTCCGGAGAAGATCCCCTTTATGTTACAGGCAGGATGGTATTTCTAGAGATCGGAGGACTTCTGGGCCAGGCCATTTCATTAACTGATCGCAGGTAGGTATAGAACGACCTAGGGGGGTTTAGCTTGCGATCCAAGCCCAAACCATGGGTCGCTAGCGACCCATAGAGTTAGCTCATACGCAAGCTAATGACTTAGCCATTGCATTGCTTGGTTGCCTCGCTGAAGACGCGTGGAGAAGCATTGGTCGCTAGCGATTCATGGTGCATGGGTCGCGAGCGACCCATGCACTTAGCATATTTTTTAACATATTTCTACCTTCCTTCTCTTCTTCCATTTAACAGAGAGATCCTTCATTTTGCATGGATCGCTAGCGATCCATAGGGTATGGGTCGTTGGCGTCCCAAGCACTTAGGATACTTCGTGGAGTTTTGGAATTTTTCCATGGTCTTGTGTCGTCGTTGTTTGTGTAATTTCGTCGCATGTTGTTCCTTTCGAATGACAACATGCTAGCTGTTTGCGCTCAGCTATTGATTGGACTGAAAGAATGATGGTCTCTTGGTTTATTCGATCTCAGTTGTTGTCTCAGTAATATAACTTAGCTCTCATTAACTCTTTGCCTTTGCCTCTCTGGTTATGGCTAAGTTCTAAACCATCCTGATGTCACAGGATTATTTTGTTTCCTATTGGATCCTGTTGGGTTAAAAACCCAGATAACAGTGATCAACTTTTTCAAACAAGGAAAAATCAATAGATTTGTAAAGCGATCCTAATCGAATTCAATAAAGTACCACTTTTTCTAAGAAAAATCTACATGGTCAGGAGTATAATTCTCCTTAATCTTGGAAATTACCTTAAATGGATACAGGCCTTTGTCCGCGCCGAGTTGGCCAAGTCAAAGTGCCTCCTGAAGGGAGGTTAGAGTAAGCCTTTATCCGTGCCATGCTATAGCCAGGTTAAAGCATCAACAGTCCTTGATCGCACCACACTATGGCCAGATCAAGGCGCCCTCTGGAGGGGGACGGAGTAAGCCCTTGGTCTCGCCACACTATGGCCTAGCCAAGGCACCAAACAAGCCTTCAGTCCCGCCACTCTATGGCCTGGCTGGAGCACCTCCTGGAGGGAGGACAAAGCAAGCCCTTGGTCCTGCCATGCTATGGCCTAGCCAAGGTACCGAACAAGCCTTCAGTACCGCTTATAAGGCTAGGCTGGAGCGCCTCCTGGAGGGATGTTGGGTAAGTCCTTGGATCCCGCTTGTGGAAAAGCTAACCATGCGCACCAGACAACAACGGACTAGGACGTTCAAGCTCGAGAAGCGGCATACCAAACAATGACAACATATGGAGCCTAAAAGATGGTATATGTCAAAGGAATCAGAACATAAAGAATGGTGCAAAAAAACGCTCAGATAAGAATCTACAACCTTCGATTGATTTTCGAAAGAGGATTTCTAGACTTCATTTTTGGACTTCACTCATTAATGCCTAAATCTGGGCTACAAGATCTCTATTATGGATTTCTGGTCTTCTATTAATTCCAAGATCTATCTTACTAAATCCCGAATTTGGTTTCGAATCTATTATTATTTCCAAATAAGGATTCCTGGACTAAAATTATTTGTTCCTAAAAGAAAATTCCTAGTCTTTTATGACTTATTTCCAGATAATGATCTCTGGACTTTTATTATTAAACGATTATTCTTGGTCTTCTATCAGAAGAGGATTTCTAAACTTCCATTATCAATGCTAAATTTGGATTTTTGGCCTTTAATTATTAATTCCTGGTCTTCTATTAATAGAACTAGAGTCAGATTTCCGGTCTTCTCTTATCATGACCAAAGTTGGATCTCAAGACCCCTATTCATTTCTAATTGTGGAATATCTCTTCACTTATTATTTTCACATGATGATCTGCTAACTTCCATTGTTTAGATTTTTAGAATTAGCGGGAATCCTCGTACTATTGCTAATAGTATAAAGAATTAATATTCTTGCATAGATTAATGATAAGATATGTTGACTACTTTGTACTTTTTAGGAAAAAAAGATCAATAATAAAGACTGAATGGGTCGACAAATACAAAAACCATAGTCAAAGTTATCAGAAAGCAAATTCAGAAACAACATTGTAAGAATAAGCAAAGGCTACAAACCAGGTGATATTTACATGATTTACATCATTTAAAAAATTACATACAAGTATATAGTACAAGTGTATGTATCATAGATCTTGGACAATCTAATTGGACAACCTTATTTAGACTCTCAGCAATTAAAGTATCGACAATATGGCGAATTGCTATACAAAGAACTTCTTTAATCTTCTTTTCCTTCTTCTTAGTTTCATCAGCATCATCAATGAATTCAATATGAGTCTTTAAAGCACGGTTGAAAGCTTTGTTGACACCTTTAAGGGTCTTATTTTGCCTTTCTAAATCGACAATGTGCTTTCGAAGAAGATAATTTTCATGTTCAAGTTTTTGAATTCTAGCTGCATACTCATCAATGCACTGTGAATATCTCACTTCCTGTTGGTCGTCCAAATATCTCATCATTTCAAATTTGACCTTCCTACACCATTCACCTACTGCCTTCTTTTCGAAGCCTGGAGGAGGTTAGTCGTAGCCAGAAATGTTTGAATAGCTAGAGATGAAGACCTTGTCAATTTCACAACAGAGGAGGCGCTTGGAGAAGTTGGTAAATTGATATTTTGAGTGTCACCCCCATGATAAATTCCAAGGATTTGCACTTTCAATTGTATCTCCAAATCACCTATCTGTTGGAGAAGCTTTGACATTTCTTGATTAAAGTCAATCGAAGGGTTTGATTTAATTTGACGTCTTAATTGAGAAATTGTTTCATCTTTACTCATGATGTCCGCTTCGAGACTAGTGATCTAATTGTTAAGGTCCATAACAATCATCTTTTGAAGCAAAAAATTCCCATGCCATTCCAATGCATCAGTGTTGCCTTGAAGACGAGTAGATAGGGGATCTTTAAGGAGGCTTCTCTTTTCAACATCCACTACCAACCTATCTCTGATGCCGATGAAACAAGATAACGAATCTAATGAGAGCGGCGTGGTAGATAAATGTAACTCCTATTTAAACAAACAAAAACAAAGTAAATACTCAAATTCAATTCCTTTTATTACAATAACAGAGGTTACAACTCAAGGAAAAAATAAATCAAAAAGTGCAATCTCGTTGTAATAATCAAATACTTGTGTTGTTACACTTAAAGCCGGTAAACAACATTTTTAACTTTGTTAAAAGAATTAGCTGAAAGAGTAATTGTAGAATCAAAAGGGGCATTAAATCCTTCTGGTGTAATAACTGGAGGATATTTGCTATAATCCCATTCTCCGACAGGAGGACTATCACAACCGCATATTAATTTGGTATGATATGTTCGGATTTCCTTAAGAAGCCTTTCCTTTTTGTCACCAAGAAAATCAAAACGAAGGCGAGGATGTTGCATATAAAGCCCGTAGGTCTCTAAGAAAGTAATACCTTGCCAATTTTGAGGATTTCAAGAATGTGGCCTTTCTAAATAATTTCTTCTTAATTTGACGTATTTGCCTAAATAATCTCTAGAAACAAGGCTGCTTAAGAGACATTTACTCTATAATAACGTAATAACATATAACTAAGTATAAAAGGAAACTAATGCAGAAAATTCAAAAATCAATAATTTTACATAATTACAAATATTCATTTGGTTCATACAAAACTGATTTTTTGAATAACTTGGAAATGAATTTATCCTTATAATATTTGAGTTTTTCCAGAGGCAATTCACGAGGGATTGATTTGACTCACGGTAAATTCAAACAAGCCCTTGGAAGTGGAGCAGATCCAAATTCATCTAAATATCTCCTATGTAGACGTCTAAGTAGACCCCCTCTAAAATCAGCCAAGTATGAAAAATCTACGGTTGGGTGTCTGCAATAAGCTTTGAATAGGAAGTCTACTAGGATATCCAATTGTGACACCTTTTGTTTGGCCTCAGAAATAGTTTTGATGGCCATAGTTAAAGAATTTTCTTCTTCTCCAACTTCTTCGTGAAAAGAGTGCATTTCTTTTTAAGAGAAGATTGTTTAGCAATCATTTAGACCTTCTCTTCCTTTGACTTTTTAGAGTCATTTTTAAAGTCAAATTCTCATCAGCTAAGACTTGGTTTGCTTTCCTCTCCTCAGAAATGGTGGATTTAGCTTGAGCAAGAGAAGCACCAAACCTTTCTTGTTCCTTCACTGATTTATCTTTAGCAGTAGAGAGGGAAGTAACATGGTTATTCGGAGTTGAGACTTCTTCTTGAAGTTTAGATGTCTCAATGGAAGCCTTTGAAGCGCTTTTCTGGAGGGAGTTCCTGCTTTTAGAAATCTGAAAGGAAAATTACGGCATGAGTCAAAATTCAGTAAGAAATAGTAATAAGAAGGTCAAGTAGTATGAAACGTACCAGAAGTTGTTGCTCAATTTGAGATCGACATTGTTTTGTCTGGTCAGGAATAGAGGAAGGCAGATGAATGGAAGTGAATGGCGAAGAATTCATGATTGACTGTACAATCCCCTCAAAATAATTGGGAGGCACCGGTGATGTAGATCTAGAGGGGTTAAACTCCTATGAGGGAGTTGGAGTGCCCAAATCCTTTTGCATTTGTTCGATGGCGCTAGGAGAATCGAAAACAACAATGCGGGACATGAGTTCGTCCTTTGGAATAGTCGTTTTGGGTTGGTCAATAAAAGCTTTAAGAGTAGGAACCTCTAGAGTTTTACCCACATCAATACTTTCACCCTCTTTTGGAGGCAGAGAAGACCAGACATTGGCAGTTTTTGTTTTCTTGAGAGAAGGACCTGCTGCAGTCATTTCGCTCAATTTTCTGTTAGCAATCATCCTCGACCTAACGATGGCCTCCTGGGTCAGAGCTGAGGCGCTAGATTCAGAAGTTTCAAGTACTGGATCTTTTATGGTTAATTCAGCAGGGGGAGCAGCCACTAGAATCCAGAAAGCATAGGTTAGCAAAGCAATCTAAGTAATAACACGACGGCAAGTTGTAAACAATACATATAAGTTTACTAGGCCAATTAGGACAAATCGGAGATAACAGAGAAAAATTTATGGGGTCACCCAAAGATAGGAAACGCTTGCTCTTGGAAGTGTGTTGGACAAGGGGAGGTTGCTTGAGAATCCTTTAGCTTACTTGGAGGAGAGAATGTTTTTGAAGATTGCTTGGGGTCAACAATGTAAGTCTATTCCTAATGCTACCAAAAGCAGCAATTAACGACTTCATGATTCCCTTTCCCTCATCATCAAGATCTTTAGGAGCAAGGACTAATAAGAAAACATAATTCAGTACAAGAGAATAATTGAATGAAAATAATGATCAACTTACATGGAGAAGAGAAAGCTCCACTAATATTTGGAAAACATTGGACATAGAAGAATTATGTCCCCCAATCTATAAATTTATTTACTCCTTCATAAATTAACTTCATATATTGGTTGGCTCTAGAAAATCTGGCTATTTAAATTTATGAGCTTAACAAGATGCACCAAATAATTTAGAACTTCAGCACTTAGCGAGGGAATGCCTGACCCTAAGGCCATAAGCTCTAAGAAGATAAGATATGTATATACATTTGGAGACAATTGAATTGGAGCTACGCCAAGGTGACTCAAGAATCCTGACAAGAAATCGGGGAATGGAATAAAACCGCCATGCCAGATATGTTTGGCAATGTAAGAAAAATATCATTCAGGAGGACTCTGGATAGTGTCATTATCACCATGAGGAATAGCTTCAACTCCTATGATTCCGAAGTCGTTAAGGATTGCGTCAACTTCGTCTTGAGTGGATATAAGAGAATGTCTCAAGACTGCTTCAACCTTTTTTGGAGAAGACTCTAATTCTGAAGCTACATCCTTTTCGGGTTTCCTAGAAGTCCTTTTCAAACCCATGATCTTGCCAGGTGAAATCGTTCTATTAAAATTATAATTCATTTCATTATTAACACCTTTCGAAGATGTCGAAAGCCTATTGCAATGGTTCAGATATCCATCAAGGCATATAGTTTAATACCTTCGAAAGGATGTTAAACCTAATGAGAATCATGAGATTCATCAAGCTTTCGACGATGACAAAAAGGGAGATCAAATAAAAACACCTTAACACACACTTTGATAATGTCGAAAGCCCAGAATTTTTTTACTATTAATAAGTACAACTATCCCCACAATACTAATTTAAATATATACAATGTTGAAACTATTAACAACATCCTCCAATCAAGTCAAATGAACCTTTCGACAATGTTGAAACCCACAGATTTTATTTTACTTAAAAATTATGAATATTGCCAAAACGCTATATTCTTACTAAGTCGAAAGACTTGGAGCAAAGTGATTCTAATACAAACAAAAGGGTCATAGGACGTTTCGACAATGTTTATGTTGAGAAAATGGTAGTTATATTTCTATTGACTATAACGGGTCTCGAGCAAGTCGAAAGGGCAAGGTGGATTTTCGAATACATGCAAATGACTAGGCTTGTCTTAATTTTGGGAGTTTCAATCAAGTCGAAAGGCTAGATAAGGTTTTCGACTGTAACAAAAATGTATTATTCTCAATCCAATTGATGGTAGGAGATATGAATTTCTAATTTTTAACATCTTCCAGAGTAAATTAATATTGGACATGGTCTACCCAATAAAGTTCAATAGCAAATCAAATTCACTTTTTATATACCTTAAGTTTTGAATCCTTTCGAAGAGAATTGGGCCTTCTAAGAGATACACTTGTAATCATTAAATTAAACCTTTCAAGATGACTTCTTAGAAAGGTGTTAGAATACATCAGAACATACATTAGCTTTTGAATAAGTCCATCTCATAACAACAACATCAACCCCTTCGAAAGGATCCATTTAAAGTGGATACTTGACTTTCTTTCGACCCTTTTGATAGCGATTAGAAAATGAAGTGGAGTTAGTCACATTAACCCCTTTCGAAAGGGTTGGAAAATTAAGTTGTGGTATTATTTTATTGATATACGTAACTTAGCCTTCTCTTCGAAGTTACCAGAAAGGAATTCCTTCCCGATTTATTGTCAACCTAACACTTCTTAGATGTTGATAACAATATTGATTCGAGCTTGAATTTGCATTTAACAACAACAAAAACAGTAACTTTAGAAAATTCAAGCTCGGGCCATAATTGGCTCCATGGATTAATCAAAATCGAAAAGGAAATAATAATAAATTATAATAAAAAGTCCTCTCAAACTAATTAAAATTGAGCGTGATAGAATTCAAGCCTGAATTCGTGTACAATAATGGCAAATAACCCCAAATTTAACGAATTCAGTTCAAACCTAAAATTGATATCATAGAGTAATCGAAATCAGCATAAAAAAGAACCTAAAGGTCATTTATATGAACGATGAACTCAATTCAATCTCAAAAAATTGAAACAGAAACACAAATTCGAACCCTAAAAATTTGAAATTTAAATTGGGTATGAACAATTGATGCATACGTCAAATTTGAACTCGTGTCTATTGAAATTAGGAATTTAATAAGAAAATGGAGTTTCTAATTTTTACTTTGAGTTTCTTAATCGTAGGTAAAAGAAAAAGGGGAGAGAAGGAAGCGTTATTTATAAGAGAAGCACATGCAAAGAAAGCCATTCGATCAAATTCAAATGAATGGCTAAGATCTATATGAGTATATGAAAAGGCAAGAAATTTTATGCTGGAATAAAAAAGGTGTCGAAAAAGTTGACTTGAAAAGTCATGAACATCCCTTCGCTAGGGGGATGGCAAGTGTTACCATCAAAAACCACTCCAACTTGATCGAAGCCTTAAAATATACAAAAGGAGGATCCATGAAGAATGATAGTAATAGCAAGACCTTTCGAAGGAGTCGAAGGGATGCTTCTGCAAATGTTGGATGAGCAATGCACTTTCGAAGAGGTCGAAAAGGGACAGGGACAACCTTTTGCTTCAGTTGACCCCTTTCGAAACGGTTGCTTCTTCATGATAAAGGTGTTTCGAATGTGCTGAAGGCACCTTTCGAAGGCAATAGATTAGAAGCCTCTGCATATGCGCTAAACCTTTCGAAGCAATGAGTTTCGCCAACATTTACCTTCCACAAAAGAATATTAGGCCAATGCTACCCCTTCGAAAGCATAGATTAGTCTTTCGAATTGGTTAAAACCATCTACAATTACAAAAGGAAAGCTTACATAAGTTCAATATGGCCTCCTCAAACATCAGAGGATAGGGGTTCCACATCAATCAACAAGAATGCATTCGAAAGCCACTTACCGAATTTAAACCTTCTAATATACTCCAACTCATTCGAAGCCCCAAAGATACACCTTTCGACCATATCGAAAGCCCGCATCCTTTCCTGCTGGCAACAACGCATAAACAACAAAGTGGAGGGTGCATCTTCACCTTTCGACGAAGTCGAAAGCACTCAATTTCTATTCAGAAGTGAAGTTAGAAGGGAGCCCTGAATTTAGCAGCAACGAAAGGTCATCAAGGCATACTTTCGAGTAAGTCAAAAGGACTGATTCCAAAAGGTCCAACCTGCGCCTATAAATAAGACCCTAGGGGTACTGTTTTGGGGATCTGATTTCATTCACTCATTGCTTGTTCTTTCTTAAATTTGTAAACCCTAATCCTTAAATCAAGTTGGGGATTTTACTCCTTTGTAATACTTAGGCTACTTGTATCCAAGAAAATTATTATGAAAACAAGTATATGGCATTTCCGAATGTATTGATTGACGTGTCGCTTCTATATAGTTCTGGTTATGAATTGCTTGCATCAATGTCAATCGAAAGGTTACCTTTTGAAGTAGTGGGAACCTATTGAGTCATTCAAAGCCTTAGATCCATTAGGTTCTAACCTTTAGTCCCCTCAACAACTTCGAAAGGAGGTTTCGAAAGGATCCTAAGCCAATTCAACTAGTTCGAAAGGTAGTTACAAAGGAGATCCAAGTGTCTCGACCGTTTCGAAAGGTTATTTTGAAAGAGTTTCAATTGCCTCAACCTTTTCGAAAGGTGGACTTAAAGGAGATCTAAATCACCTAGATTGTTTGGAAAAAGGGATTTGAATGGTTCAAACTATCTTAATCTATTTGAAAGATGGTTTCAAAATGAATATTTACACTTAGAACTTTGCTTTGGGGGTGTTGACAAGTTTTTTTGTTAACACCAGTCAATAGCTCTTGGACTTGGATAAGGCATGGGGTGAGTCATTGTCCTTTAGCTTGGTAATCTTCCATGACTTGGTATACTAACAACTGTGAGTCACAAAACATTTTGAGAGATTTTATCCCCTGTTCTTTGGCAAGTTTGAGTCCAGTAATCAAGACTTAATATTTAGCTTCGTTGTTCATTGTAGGGAAGTCAAGCTTCAAAGTGTAGCAAATCGACTGATCTTCCAAAGTCACTAGCACGATTCCGGCCCCAGAACAATGATCATTGGATGCTTCATCCGTATACATTTTCCATTGAATGGTAGGAGCTCCACCGCTCTCTAAGAGATCATCTTGTGTAGTGAATTCTGCTATAAAGTCTGCCAGTGCCTATCCCTGGATAGCTCTCCGAGGGAGATAAGTAATGTCGAATTGACTCGGTTCGATGTTCCACCTGAGTAACCTTCCAGATGTCTCAGGTCACTATAGGACCTGTTGTAATGGCTGGTCGATGTAAACATTGATAGGATGAGCCTGAATATAGGGGCGGAGCTTTCGCGAAGTAATCAACAAGCAGTACGCCAATTTCTCTATCTTTGGATAGTTCCTATCAGCTCCTGTTAATCATTTGCTAACATAATAGACCGGTCTCTGGATCCGATTCTCTTCGTGAAGCAATAGGGCACTTATAGCATGTACTGACACTACCAAGTAGATATACAAGTCTTCATGATCCATCGGTTTTGACAAAATGGGAGGCCTCTCTAGGTGGTTCACCAAAGCTCGGAATGCGTCTTCACAATCCTGCTTCCATTCAATTTCCTATTCCCTCTTCTAGTCAAGTTGAAGAAAGGAATGCATTTATCGGTAGCTTTGGAAATAAATCGACTTAGGGCGGTAACCTTCCCATTTAGGTTCTGTAGTTGTTTGATGGTCTTCGGCACTTGGACGCTGCAAATTGCTTGAATCTTTTTAGGATTTGCTCCAATTCGACGAGCATTGATGATGAAACCTAAGAACTTTCCTGATGTAATGCCAAAAGAATACATCAGAGGATTGATCTTCATTTTGTACTATCAGAGGATATCGAAAATTTCTGCCAAGTCTCTAATGTGGTCGCTTGATCTTCATGACTTCATGAGCATATCCTCCATATATACCTCCATCATCTTTCTAATCTGATTTTTAAACATTCTGTTGACTGGGCGCTGATAAGTCTTTCCAACATTCTTTAATCCAAATGGCATTACCACATAGCATAACAACCAATATCGGTAATGAAGCTAGTGTGCTCCTGATCGGGAATGTGCATCGGGATTTGGTTATATCCAGAGTACGCATCTATGAAAGATAGCAATTCATGTCCTACGGTTGAGTTTACCATATTTTCAATCCTTGTTAGGGGAAAACTGTCTTTTGAACACGCCTTGTTTATGTTCGAATAGTCAATTAACGTCCACCACTTTCCATTTTCCTTTCTTACAAGTACAGGATTAGATACCCATTTAAGGTAGAGGGCGTCACGAATAAACCAATTGCTTTTGAGCCTATCCACCTCCTCTTTAAGGGCAACAGATCTCTCTAGATCCATGCCATGACTTTTTTGTTTCACCGAGATATGCCTCGGGTCAATATATAATGCGTGGCTCGCAATGGCAAGCGAGATCCCACACATGTCAGAGTGAGTCCAAGTGCACATGCCAAGATTCGCTTGGAGAAAACCAGCAAGTTCTTTCATCATCAAGGGGTCAAGCTGTGATCCAATCCATAGGACCCATGAGGGGTTGTCATGGCTGACCATGATGTCAATCGTCAGCTCAGCCGGTGCAGCCTTAGTCTCTTTGGCTCCTTCTCGTCATCCCTCGGATCTATTTCTTTATAGAATCGACTGTGGCACCTGAGCCAAGGCCCAGATGCTGGTTGTCAATGTTCGACAGTTTGGATGAAGAGAGACTTATCCATACCCTTACCTTTCTCCTTCCATTGGGCATCTCTCAATTTAGCTACATAATAGGCACGTCCGGTCGCTTAATCATCACGCACAACTCCAACACCGTTATAAATTGGGAACTTCAAAGTTAAACACCATAAGGCAAGATTTGCTTGGAATTCATCTAGAGATGGTCGGCCCAGAAAGCATTGTATGGAGAGTCAACATCCAAGACAACAAATGGTAAATTTGCACTCTCCTACAGTCACCTTCTCCCAACTCCACGGGAAATTCGACATATCCGACAGCTTTGGTCGCAACACCGTTGAAGTGTAATCCCTTTTGAAAATTATGTTAACAAAACTTCCGCAATCAACCAAAATCCTTCTTACTAAGGCGGGGCCGATCATTGCTGAAATGACCATTGGATCGGTTGTCGGTGTCTCCACCATATCCGCACCTCTATATCTAAACACAATGGCATCTGCCATCGTATGCTTCAGTTTTGCTGGAGCTCACTCGAACAATATTCAAAATTCATATGCTTAATCGCACTACATAGCGCTCCATTTCATGCCAACTCTTATTAGCTGGATGCGATCATCCGACTATTGTATTGATCACTAATCTTCCACCAGTCCATACAGGCTCCTTGGCCATTTGCGGAGCTTGTCCTCGATTGGGGTCAGATGTACCCTGCCTACCATCTTGCAAGGCTTTAACGTACTATTGTATCTTTCTTTCCCGAATCAGTTTCTCGATTATATCAGAGAGATGCCTACACTCATTCTTGTTATGCCTATAGCACTCGTGGAATCGACAATTTTTTCCAGTCTGCTTTCGTTTCTCCATCGATTCTTTCGAAAGTTGTTTCTTTTGCTGCATGGTATTGCAGGTAGACAAAATAGACGTTCTCTAGAGATGACTTAGTGGTGTGTAGGTATCATACATTCTAATCCTAGGCTTTCATCTTCCAGAATCCCTTTTTCATTTACGGTTCCTACCACTGCCTTTCTTTTGCTGATTCGGTTTATTCTAGAAATTAACTTGAACTTTCCCATAACTATCACCAGACTGCTTCACTGCAATGCTACTCTGTACTCCTTCTCTACTTGGTCCCACAACATTCTTCTTCCTAGAGCATTTAGCTTCCTCTTTCCCCAAATACTGAGCTGCTTTTGCATAGAAACACTCCAATGTTGCGGGTGGTTTTGCAAGCTAACCAATCGCCAAAGTCATATTCTGGATCAATCCCTCTGGTTACCACCATCAATATGAATGATTATTCAAATTACTAACTTCTGTGACAGCTGTATGAAATCTGTCCAAATAATCTTTCAGCGATTCTCCCGAAGCCTGGATCACGCTGGATAGGGACATCACATCTTTAGGGCGAGTTGCGTGTGTACAGAACTGCTCCACAAACTTTGTTACTGAATCGTCAAACCTAGAGATTAATCATGTGGGAAATCTCATGAACCACATCGTTGTTATGCCACAGAGAGTGATAGAAAACACCTACACTTCGTTGCATCATCAGCTTGTGCGGAATCCGTCAGCCATTCATATCTCATGATGTGCTGCCTGGGGTTAGTTTTTCCCTTGTAGGCAGGCATCAACGACATGTTGAACTTGCTTGGATACTCAATGTGTAAACATTGTCAATAAACGGAGTATGGCTTCTTGAGATGCACCAATCATCATTAGTCAAGCCTTGGCTCTCCCTCACTAGCTGTCTAACCATAGTCGACAAGTCCGACGTTTGGATAGTAGGTGCCAAGCGGTGGTCTTGCTCCACCTCATGTAAGCAGTCCGATCGATCTCTATGGGTCATTCCATGCCTTCTTGGTTCAACATCCTCTCGATGTATATCACATACATTTGCTTCATTTCCATTCCGAGGAGGCAATTGGTCTGCATCCCCAACATACAAATCAACCGCAGCAGCTCCAACTTAGGCTCCAGCATGGAAAGTTAGGCTCCCTCCTCTAGAGGAGGGATCACTACCAATCCCTGTGGAGGGATTAACACTGATCGGTCTCGGCAGACCATGTTGGTTTGCCTATTGATGTCTTGAAGCTTTTGTGTGATATCAGTTCTGCGACGTCTGCGTCTGTGATAATCATCTGATGAACTAGAACTTTCCGATGTAGAATAAGGGGTAGGGTCTCTCCTAGCTCTCCCTATCTGTTGCTGGCTGAGTTGGTTCATTAGCTCGAAATTGGCTTGAATCTGCTGGTTTAACTGCCGGCGGCTATCCACTAACTCTCATCAGAATCTAGAATTTAGCTCTTGTGATGGAATCAACTGGATTAGTAGCATTTATATCTATTGGTAGATTGCTCGAGCCTCCTTGTTGGATGCTAGCATTCTCGTTTTCTTCTGCGTTTTATGATGTAGATCTAGTATTCCCAACCACTGTAGATAATTTTTCTTAGACTTTTGCAAATCTGAGTAAAATGGGCAAGTTTCTTGAAGATAATTCCAAATCTCTTTGGGGGATTTATGCAATCCAGTAGAAATAAAGGGTTCCAAACAAGACTGTGAATGGCTCTAAGTGAAAGCACCAAAACGTTTGCAGCAAAAATTGGCACAAACACCCAATAGAAGTTTTGTAGAGAAATAAATGAAGAATATAAAATGAAAATGAGGAATATAGTAATGAAATAGTTGAAAATTAAAGTAATAACAAGAACACAACAATTTATAGTGGTTCGACGTTATTTGCCTACGTTCACTTTGAATAGATTGCTTTATTAATCAATTTGCAAACTGAGTACAATAGGGATCAAATGAATATCCTTAGTTACAATAGAGTACAAAGCAACTAGTAGGGTAAAGGTCCCAAAAAGGAACAACCAAGCCTGCATTTATAGACGAAGATGGCAAAATATCTTCCTGAAAATTCGGCTGAAGGACCTCCAAGACCATATAGACCAATAAGAGGGACCGCATGGCCCAAATCCCAAGGAACAAGGATAGGTACTGATCCCTATTTTAGGGGAATTTGGGGGTGCGATACCTCTGCTATCTTCCCTATGTGGTAATATGCTTTGATTCCAAGTTTCATGCCAATTGGATTAGTAGAACCTGAGTTATTTCTTGATCTTTGCTTCAATATGAGTTGTCTTCTGATTTTAGCCAATCCTTATTAAGAGAAGAGGGCCGGTCCTTCTTATTTCATCTTCTTGAGGTGTGATCCCTAGGGAAGGCTACCTAGGGTCCCCATATCTTGGTCATAAATTTTTATATGCATTAGAGTTATAGATCTTGAGATAACGATTGTTTTCTATTGAAGTGCACTTACTTCCTGAAACATGCCGATCCTTATGTTGGAGATTGATTATAGCCGATCCCTCCTATATGTTGAACTATATTCTATACTTTAAACATTCTGCATCGCATATCTCTTAATTTCGTTTGATAATGGCTTCATATTACCATTTGTAGTTGACTTCTGGACCCTAGAATCACCGCTATGAACTTACTGGCCTTGACGACAGTCGAATCTAACTTGTCCAATCAGTTCGAATATGGCCGGGTCAAAATGCCGGATAACACTAAGCGGAACAAGTTTCCCCCTCATTGGTATCTTCTGAAAATATATTAATCACAATCAATCTCCTGCATTCACAGCGGTTTAATGAACATAAACAATCATATGCTTGCATGATACATGGATAATTCTGACTAATCTGTCTTAATTAACTGCCTGTTTGTCTTTACTTCATAGTTTTCCCAGGGTGACTACAAACCTATATGACTGACTCAGGCCTATTAGATATACCAAAATTCTCTAACTTATCGTTAAAAGGAAACTGGACTGTTCGTCCAATCACAATCATCTTAGTGTTAATCTGTTTACCTATCAATCTCATAGTTTTGCTTACTCACTATGAACCTAATAGTTTTGCAAACCAACCAATAATATATCTAAGTTATAGGTTCCTTTTGGTGCATAAATATACTTTTAGTTTTACCATTAACAAAGCCCTACACATTGGAATTGTGGACTAATATCAACTAGGGGCTAGCAGTTGAAGTATAGAGTGCTACTCTACACTAGTCCCATTATCCAGTTTTCTATTATCTAATCCTTGAGTCAATTTATCCTAACAAAATTTATCTAATAGTGATAAGAACAATAATTCACTAGTAAAATTTTGGGCTAAATACCCTCTTTGTTTATGTAATGACCTATCTTTTTGGACGATTTAAATCGACGATAAGCCACACACATCAGACTCAAACCATTCAAATGGGCAGATTGTTATGGGGTAAATAAGAAA
Organism: Allium fistulosum; assembly: GCA_030737815.1. Classification (NCBI taxonomy): domain Eukaryota; kingdom Viridiplantae; phylum Streptophyta; class Magnoliopsida; order Asparagales; family Amaryllidaceae; genus Allium; species Allium fistulosum. Next base: position 939,938,048 of record CM060908.1, on the reverse strand, counting down.
AAGGCATAGAAAGAAAGGAACAAACACATAATCTCATAGCGGAATGACAAAATATAAAAATCAAATAAACAGTTCATGAAGCTGTTTTACAAATAACATTTGATTATACTTTTACAATACAGAATCAGAGTACATACAACAACAATAATTAAATAATGCAGTGGAACAACATGATGCAGTGGTATGAATATAATAAATAGCAAAAGTACTAAATCTTCGTCTTCGTCCACCACAAAGCAGTCTTCGATACACTGAAAGCTCAGATTGACCCGAGCGAATTGGACAAAACACTCGAGTCAGAACTAAAAGATCTTATGTAAGTTAAATCAACAGTAAATAAATATGGGTATAACGGCGTTGGAGGTGTTTACGGGGTTTGACATCTTCTATCCAGTGTCAACGTGAGTGCAATAACTTAAAAGATGTTTAGGATTTCCATCTCCTAAGGATCCGTTAAACTATCTGCACACATAGTACAATACGCTATTATAATAGTGTCTACAGTAAAGTAAAGTATTAAAATAGCGTTAAGGCGTTACCCATATCCCCCTTAACACATTTTATATATTCCCATAGTCTATAAAGTTCTGTAAGCTCCTCCGTGAGGTTTACTCAGAGGGCACTCCATAGGTATGGTACAAACCAAACTCGTAGAAGGTGCGATAGGGCATGTGAACACGGCACTCTAGGCAATGTCATGGTAGGATTCTACCAATTGCGGATCCGGACTGGTGGTAACGCATAGCAGCCACTACCGCCCACCTCGGAACACACTCCCATAATCAAAATCAAGGGGTGGCCAACAAATCATCACAAAGTCATAATATGGTATCGAAGAAGCATGTCCGATAGGAGGAATGACCTCACTTAGCTCTACGTGGCTCCTGGTTTAGTCACATCTAAGCTGACTCACGGGAGTCAGGGTCATGTAAATACCTCATACAGAATCGTTCACCAAACCATCCTACTTCATTTCTGGAATCTCTGCCACGTATACAGTTGTTAAAGTGGTTTTCGGTATTGGAAGAGAGTATGACAATATCCGATCCCAGTCTCTTTAACAACCAAACGCTTATTACACATCGGATGGTTCTTTTACATTTCCAAAACCATTTCATATTGATATCAAAATATCATATTTAATTCAAACCATATCAATTTAGAAATCATATTCACTTTCAAATCATATTCACTTTCAAAATCATATTCACTTTTGAAATTATCGATAAGATAGGTTAATTAAATCCTCGTTCCAAAATCAACATATTTACTCAAATATGTCATTTCACAAGAAGGTATCGATTTCAAATCCCAACTTAGGTTGTATCATCATCAAGAATTTAAATATAAATACTTCAACTTTACACAGTCTGAAATTTTAGAAAATAGTTTAGATAGTCATAAATAGTTTAAAAAAATAGTTTAAAATTGTTAAAATACTCTAAAATAGTTTTAAATGATTAAAATAGTTTAAAATAGATTTAAATAGTTTAAATAGTAAAATAGTTTAAATAGATTTAAATTAGGTTTAATTAGATTTAAAATGATTTAAAATAAATTAAATAGGTTTAAATTATATTAGATAGATTTAAAATAGATTAAATAGTTTTAAATTATATTTAATAGATTTAAAATAGATTAAATAAATTTAATTAGTTTAAAATAGGTAAAAATAGATTAAATTGGGTTAAATAGATTATAATAGATTAAAATAAATTAAAAATAGTTTAAATTGATTAAAATAGTTTAAATTAGTTTAAAATAGATTTCAAAGTTATATCCAAACATTTTCAATAACTCAATTTTGATAAATTCATTTATATTTCATAATTCAACTTTGAAATTCCAATTTAAATCCTTTGAACAATTCATTAAATCAATTCAAATTTCAGCATTAAGTCTTGGATTTTCGAAGTATAATTCAGTTTATATAAATCAATTTCTATTCCAAAATACCAATTAACTGAATTCAAAATTTAAAGAATTAAAAATCATTTAATTTAACCAATCCGGTGTCCGTATATAATTTTCTACCCTACGGTCAAGTGATACGGATATTTATCATTTCAATCCACAATTTAAAATTTTACGGGTATATATCATTTCAACCCGCAATCCCAAAATTCAAATTCAAATACATGAAATCACTCGATTCTATCATTTCAACCCATAACGATTTCTCCCTAATCTATCAGATCGTTTAGGTATGTATAATTTCAACCCATAGGGAACTTGCAGTGTTATAACAATATAAAAATATAACACCATTCATCCAATATCAACAATCAAACATACATCACAATCACCATACGATCAACTAATAAATAATATCAATCAACCGATTATCATTAACAAATTTAATTTGGCAATTAAATTAAATGATGATTAAATGCAATTGTAACAGCCTGGAATTTTCAACCATTCGCATCCATACATGTTGGACTTGAATTGCTCAAAATATAAGATTGTTAATTTAAATTTGGTAAACTCAGCATATACAGTAAATAAATAATCACAGAATCACAAACACAGAGTAATATAACAATAATTCAGCAGAAACAAAAGAATAGCAGTTCATGAAGCTACTATATATATATATATATAACAGGGTTAAATAAGATACAACAGAGGTCTCGAATACATAGATGTCTCAATACAATAGTCAAATACAAGATCAGAATACATCACTGGAATCAACTTAATAACTGAAAGCAGAATCGATAGATAGCTGGATCTCCAAGCGAAGCTCCAACTCCAAAGGTGAGTCTCAAATGATGTATCACTCAGTCTGACCCGAGCGTAAAGCAAAACACAAAACACTCGAGTCAGGATTAACATTCTCATATCAATAAATCCAACTCAAGTGAAATATCAACTGAAATACAAGCAACTCAAAGGATGTTTGGGATAACCATCCTCTAAGGATCTGTTAAACTATCTACTATGTAGTAATATACGCTATTATAATAATGTCTATAGTAAAGTAAACTATTAAAATAGCGTTAAGGCGTTACCCATATACCCCTTAACACATATTATAGTGCCAATAGTTTATACAGTACCGTAATACCCCGTAAACTGGGGCTACCAGAGGATACTCCATAGGTACGACATAAATCAAACTCGTAGTAAAGCACGCTAGGGTAGGTGACACGGCACAACTAGGCAATGCCAGGGTAGATATACCAATTACACTTCCGGGCCGGTGGTAACGCGGAGCCGCAGCAATCGCCCACCTCGAGCCACACTCCCGAATCAAGGATGCGCACCAAATCAATCACAAAGTAATAGAATGACATACGATGGAGTGTGTCCGATCACAGGTGCTACCTCATTAGCCCGTCGATTGCTCCTGTTTTACCACTTTATGCCAACTCATGGGAGTCGGGTCCACGTATATACCTCATATAGGATCGTTGCCACCATCTTACTTCATTCTGGAATCTCCACCGCATACACGGTTGTTAAAGTGGTTTTCGGTATCGACAGAGAGTATGCCCATATTCGATCCCGGTCTCTTTAACAACCAATCGTTATTATAACACCGCGGTCATTTCAAAGTAGTTTATACTTCAAACCCAAAATATCATTTTCATTTCAAAACCAAATCAATACGATATCAATTTCACTTCAAATATATTCATTTCCAAAAATTAATTCACTTTCCAAAGTTACAACGCTTTCGAAAACATAAGTATTTAAAAATCAAAACACTTTGGAAATCAAAACCTTGAAATTTATAACACTTTGAAATCAAATCATTTTTGGAATCTATAACATTTTCCTCTTAAACAATTTAGATATTAATAATAGTATATATAAGAAAATAGTTTATAAAGTAAAATAGTATATATAAAATAGCTATAAGTTAAAATAGTTTATAATAAAATAGTTTATATTAAAAGTAGTTTATATTAAAAATAGTTTATATTAAAAATAGTATATATTAAAAATAGTTTATACTAAATTAGGTTATGATAAAATAATTTATAAAGTAAAATATAAATAGTTTTAGATATAATTTAAAAATACTTTATATAAAAGTAGCTTCCTCAAATTTCACAAATCGATTCAAATCAACTCGAATTCAAAAATTCAAATTTAATCAAATCTCAAATCATCAATTTCAATTCGATTCAGTTTCTAAATAAACCATTTCAAATTATCGATTTCAAATACATATTTAAACCATAAAATAAGCCATTTCAATATATTTCAAAGCTTTAAATATTCAACATTTCAAAACTAAATTCGATAATTTCATATATATATATATATACCAAATTCACTTTACTATTATTTTAGTTTTGAAATATTCACTTAATAAATCCAATATCATTTAAAACAAATCCCAAATTACAATAAATTAAATATTTTCTTCAATTTATTTATACTTGAAATATTTATTTAAATCACTTTAAATCAAAAGTCAAGTTATAAAATCATATCTTTAAAAATTTCAAATTTAATAAATTTCAAATCAAACCTATTTAAGTACAATTCTTAAATAAATATAATTTCAAATCAATTTCAAATTTATCGTTCCAACCTGGATCATTATAAACTCTATATTTAAAAATATAAATTTTACATAAATACTTAAACATATTTTATATTGATTAAATCAACTTTATTAAATCAACTTTAATAAATATTCAAAAATCAATATTTATTAAAACCATATATTTCTTTTCAAAACCATAGAAATCATTTTCAAAATATTTATATACAGACCAACGGTGTCTGTATATAATTTTCTATCCTATGGTCAAGTGATACGGATATTTATCATTTCAATCTGCAATTTAAATATATATATATATATATATATATATATATATATATACGGGAATATATCTTTTCAACCCGCAATCCCAAATTCAATTCAAATGAAAATCGCTTGGGTTTATCATTTCAACCCATAACGATTTACTCCTATTTTACAAATCGTTCGGGTATGTATCATTTCAACCCATAGTGAAATCTATACTAACAGGGAACTTGTAGAGTGATAACAGATATGATAATAACATAACAGGCATATATTATCAATATAAATAACAGATAATGGTGTCAGATGTCATAGGTGAACAGATACAGATAATGGTATATATATAAAAATGTAAATAACTAACAGCAGCATATTTCAATTGACGTTTCAATTGAAAGAAAATTTAATAAATATAAGAACGTTAATCGTGAGTGATTGCTCACCTTTCGAGGTTAGAGAGATAGACAATGAGGTTGAGTTACGAAATTTAAGCACAACTTCTAAATCAAAGTTACACGGACACGATTCGACGAACAAAGCTAATAGTTTGAATTGGTGAGAATGAATTAGAATCATCTAGATAGAGACAGAATATATATTATTATTTTTCCATGAAATCAATATCAAATTTGAGATGAATATTAAAATAATATATATATATATATATATAATTAAAATCATTGTTTAAATTTAAAATACATATAAAATAAAACATTTACATAAATCTTATATAAAACTATATATATATATAGTTACAGCAACATAAAATAACTTACACTTAATATTAAGCTTACACTATCATTTAAATAAACTTGCCTACATACTAACAACATATATATATATATAACTAATATATAGGCAGATACACATAACTTATAAACTTTACATATTATATCAACAAATATACATATACATATACATATATATATATATATGCTTATAACTCATAACAATACATACACGTGTTGACATATGTATACAAACAACATCAACTAAGCATACTTTACATATATAACTGTCACGCTATAAAAGTTTATATTACATATATTTATCACATGTAAATTTAAAAATTTAAACATATACTCAAAATCTCTATATTATATATCTAAACAACATTATATTAACAAGATTTATACATACTAACTGTAAACAATATTTCATAACATTATATGTGCACTGTAGACATATTAATGTAACTAACCTATGCAAATTATTTTTTGAAATCTTTATACATTAGCATAAGCTTACTATGTAACTTCACTGGGTATATACATATATAAACAAAATCATAACTCATATAACATTTAAAATAATATATATATATATATATGTAATACAAACTCATACTGTAAATATAATAAGAATAAATATAGCGTAAACACACTGTAATATCTATATGTTACTTTATAAACTTACTTAATTAAAACTAACATATGCTGTACTATGTTATTACTTACTTATATAACAATATACATATAAAATTAAAAGCTGCAAATATTATATACTGTAAATATACATATCTTACAAAAAGTAGACATGAATTTCATTTCTTCTATATATATTATTAACATATATCAGATATAAACTTAAACAGATGTAAACTTTTATATAACTAACACAAATACTACTGACCTATATATACACATACGGACGTAAATAAATATATATATATATTTAAGATGAAATATTATAAAACAAAAAAACTGAAATATATAAAATGATATATATTATACCTTGAAATAGAACCCAAAGTCTAGGCTTGGGTCGGAGCTCCAAGTGAGGAACAGGGGCGTGCGGAGTAGTGTTGTGGAGAACGAGGCTAGGTGATGTTGATGCAAGTTTCGACAGAGGGTCAGGTAGAAGGGTGGTGGATCTGAGTGGGCACGGTGCAGATGAAGGGGCGAAGGACAGCGGTTGTTGAGGCCGTTAGTGGCTGGTATGAGAGGGAAGATGTGGGAAAAGCTAGTTGATGTGGACATGGAACAAGGAGGGAGGAGGAGGAAACGAACGAGCAAGCAAGGGGTGAGAAAATGAAGGATGCTGCAACACATGTTTCAGTTATTTGTTTCCATTTCAAAGCATAAATGAACAACGAGAATGTGAACCAAATAATGTTTGAATCAGTGCGAAACTAAAATCCAGGTATGCTCTAAATTCTGTGAACGTTAACAACAAGCGTCTATTTGTTTTCTCGGTGAAATATTGAAAGTTACAGAAACAAAAATGCACCAAAAACCGGTACCGATACGGAATCATTTCACGGATTCCGCTGCGTATCTGGCTTCAAAACACAAAATTGAATATACCGCAGAGATCAGTACGACAAGACGATCAAAACGGAATAAAGATATTAGTGGCACGATCATCCTATCAAAAGTCGATTTCGGTACCAGAATACTGCTAATTTGTCAAAAATAAGATAAACGGAGCAATAGAAGTCCAACTTCGGAGAAACGAATTATGACGTCTCACTTAGAAGATAATTTACAAATTTTCTATAGAAAAATCTTCAGATTTGGAAAATATTTTATTATCATCAATTATTAACTGATTTAATTTGAAATAGATTTATACTAGAAAATAAACTTTAGTATTATTAGATGAAAATTTACCAGTTGCTATGTTTAATTAGACGCATTCCAAATATCAAATTTTATTGTTTAAAATTTCACAAAAATTCAATTAATTATATTAATAAAACAAATAAAATTATTTTAAATTTACGGGTCGTTACACTCTCCCCCACTCAAAACTTTTCGTCCCCGAAAAGGAAGGAGGTAGGAGAATAGAAACAACCAGAAAGAAAATAGGTTGAAAACAAAATAAAATAATTAGTTTAAACCATATAAATTGAATTTAAATTAATTAATATTCAATAATTGATTTTAAATTCAAGATATTTCATTAAATTTATTTTATTTCAATTTATTAACCTTCAAAACAAAAATTTATTTTATTTATCTCACATATTCGTTATCTTATTATTATTCAATTTTATTTATCTCATCTATTATTCAATTAACTTATTATTCTATTTTTCTTAATTAACATTTTATAATTAAAAATTAAGTGTATAACATTTATTATAAACACTCAAATTTTATTTATAAAAACATTTTATATTGTATTTTATCCAATTACACATTCAACTTCTGAATAATTTAGGTAAGTTATATTATGATGAAATTGGGTATTATACAAGAAAAATATTATCAATTCAATTATTTCAAGTTTAGATATTTATTCAAAAATTTGGCTTCGTTTTATAATTGAAATCATCCTTTAACATAAATTTAAGGATTAAATTTCCGATTTTTTTATTCAAACCATTTAGATATAAGTATATTATATTTCAAATCAAATTTATAAACATATACCTATATAAGCATTATAAATCAAATCATACCTTAGAAATTCAAATCAAATTCAATTTCCAAAACAAAAGTGTAGCAAGCTACTGAGTGGCCTCTCCTCTTTGAAACTCGAAAATGAATATCGATGATGCTGCAGTCATCCCCGAAATTATTTTCCAACGACAAAAGAGAAGAGTACTGATTTATAACCTTTAAAATTCTTTGAAACGATTTCTAGTTGAAATTACTTTAAATAATATACACTATAAAACTTTAAAACCAAAGTTTGAAATCATCGGAAATTAAATTCGCAAATTCTTAATTTAAATTCATTTCAGTTCTCAAATCAATTTATAAACCATGTTTATAAATTCATTTAGAACAATAAATGATAATCAAATATTATCATTTCAAGCAATTAAGTTAATTAACATACTAAATTCCAGCAAATTTTACTTATATATTTATAATATAATCATACAAATTTACTTCATTTACCAAATTTGAAAACAATATTGTGTCAGTTTGCTCTGTTCAAGTGTTTTGGAAATCCTATCAATTGCGTTGATCAGGCGAATCGATCGAAAACCCAAATCAACATCAACAACTCAAACAACACACTATAAAACATTTTAATATTAATTACAAATACAAAATACACTCCCTCACTCGATAATTCCAGAATGGATTTCAAAACTAGGATAGAGATTCAAATTAGAGGAACTCTAATCAAATAGAATTTTACTAAGGAGATAGGCTTGAATGGGAGATAAGTTGATTAAATTGTAAAATAGAGAGATAGATAGACTTATATGAATCGCGGGCAACCTTAACCGGGTCAACCGTGACTTCAAAATAAGATCGATGCAGAATCCAGAGGCAACTCGACATCCGATCACTAGAGATAGATAAGACTATTGTAAAGGAGTTTCACCCCTTTACAAATCATTTAGTAGAGCTATGGGATACTCCAGAATCAAGAGAACATGAATAGGAAACTAAATAGGAAAGACAAGGATGGATTTCAGAACAAGTGGAAGAGTTCCAAAATTCAAAGTAAACTGAATCAAAGGGGAAGAGATTCAAGCTCGAACGAAAGTGATTCTGAAATCAAATTTACTACATATGCTAAGTTTTTCCTAAAATCAGAGCTCTGATACCACATGTAACAGCCTGAAATTTTCAACCATTCGCAACCATACATGTTGGACTTGAATTGCTCAAAATATCAGATTGTTAATTTAAATTTGGTAAACTCAGCATATACAGTAAATAAATAATCACAGAATCACAAACACAGATTAATATAACAATAATGCAGCGGAAACAAAAGAATAGTAGTTCATGAAGCTACTATATATATATAACAGGGTTAAATAAGATACAACAGAGGTCTCGAATACATAGATGTCTCAATACAGTACTCAAATACAAGATCAGAATACATCACTGGAATCAACTTAATAACTGAAAGCAGAATCGATAGATAGCTGGATCTCCCAGCGAAGCTCCAACTCCAAAGGTGAGTTTCGAATGATGTATCACTCAGTCTAACCCGAGCGTAAAGCAAAACACAAAACACTCGAGTTAGGATTAACATTCTTATATTAATAAATCCAACTCAAGTGAAATATCAACTGAAATACAAGTAACTCAAAGGATGTTTGGGATAACCATCCTCTAAGGATCCGTTAAACTATCTACTATGTAGTAATATATGCTATTATAATAATGTCTATAGTAAAGTAAACTATTAAAATAGCGTTAAGGCGTTACCCATATCCCCCTTAACACATTTTATAGTGCCAATAGTCTATACAGTACCGTAATACCCCGTAAACTGGGGCTACCAGAGGATACTCCATAGGTACGACACAAATCAAACTCGTAGTAAAGCACGCTAGGGTAGGTGACATGGCACAACTAGGCAATGCCAGGGTAGATTTACCAATTACACTTCCGGGCCAGTGGTAACGCAGAGCCGCATCAATCACCCACCTCGAGCCACACTCCCGAATCAAGGGTGCGCACCGAATCAATCACAAAGTAATAGAATGGCATACGATGGAGTGTGTCCGATCAGAGGTGCTACCTCATTAGCCCGTCGATTGCTCCTGTTTTAGACACCTTATGCCAACTCACGGGAGTCGGGTCCACATATATACCTCATATAGGATCGTCGCCACCATCCTACTTCATTCTGGAATCTCCACCGCGTACACAGTTGTTAAAGTGGATTTCGGTATCGACAGAGAGTATGCCCATATCCGGTCCTGGTCTCTTTAACAACCAATCGTTATTATAACACCGCGGTCATTTCAAAGTAGTTTATACTTCAAAACCAAAATATCATTTTCATTTCAAAACCAAATCAATACAATATCAATTTCACTTCAAATATATCCATTTCCAAAAATCAAATCACTTTCCAAAGTTACAACGCTTTCGAAATCATAAGTTTTTAAAAATCAAAACACTTTAGAAATCAAAACCTTGAAATTTATAACACTTTGAAATTATATCATTTTTGGAATCTATAACATTTTCCTCTTAAACAGTTTAGATATTAATAATAGTATATATAATAAAATAGTTTATAAAGTAAAATAGTTTATATAAAATAGTTATAAGTTAAAATAGTTTATATTAAAATAGTTTATATTAAAAGTAGTTTATATTAAAAATAGTTTATATTAAAAATAGTATATATTAAAAATAGTTTATATTAAAATAGTTTATGCTAAAATAATTTATAAAGTAAAATAAAAATAGTTTTAGATATAGTTTAAAAATACTTTATATAAAAATAACTTCCTCAAATTTCACAAATCGATTCAAATCAACTCGAATTCAAAAATTCAAATTTAATCAAATCTCAAATCATCAATTTCAATTCGATTCAGTTTCTAAATAAACCATTTCAAATTATCGATTTCAAATACATATTTAAACCATAAAATAAGCCATTTCAATTTCAATATATTTCAAAGCTTTAAATATTCAACATTTCAAAACTGAATTCGATAATTTCATATATATATCAAATTCACTTTAATATTATTTTAGTTTTGAAATATTCACTTAATAAATCCAATATCATTTAAAACAAATCCCAAATTACAATAAACTAAATATTTCCTTCAATTTATTTAAAATTTGAAATATTCATTTAAATCACTTTAAATCAAAAGTCAAGTTATAAAATCATATCTTTAAAAATTTCAAATTTAATAAATTTCAAATCAAACCTATTTAAGTACAATTCTTAAATAAATATAATTTCAAATTAATTTCAAATTTATCTTTCCAACCTGGATCATTATAAACTCTATATTTGAAAATATAAATTTTACATAAATACTTAAACATATTTTATATTGATTAAATCAACTTTATTAAATCAACTTTAATAAATCTTCAAAAATCAATATTTATTAAAACCATATATTTCTTTTCAAAACCATAGAAATCATTTTCAAAATATTTATATACAGACCAACGGTGTCTGTATATAATTTTCTATCCTATGGTCAAGTGATACGGATATTTATCATTTCAATCCGCAATTTAAATAGTTGAAATTATGTTGAAGGGCTTCTATTTTCAAGGCAATAAGTTTTAAGGACAACACTTCTAAATAATTAGTTTTAAGGACAATTTACAGGATAATGATAAATTCATTTATCTTTTTAAGTTATTTAGGAAAATGATAAATCTTTTTATCATTATTTCTGTATAACTGAAAATGATAAATTCTTTTATCTTTTTCCTGTAAAATATCCTTAAAACTAATTTTTTAGAAATAGTGTCCTTAAAACTTATTACCTGCACAAATAAGCCCTTGAAGTGAAAATCCCTATTTAAATATATATACGGGTATATATCTTTTCAACCCACAATCCCAAATTCAATTCAAATGAAAATCGCTTGGGTTTATCATTTCAACCCATAACGATTTCCTCCTATTCTACAGATCGTTCGGGTATGTATCATTTCAACCATAGTGAATTCTATACTAACAGGGAACTTGCAGAGTGATAACAGATATGATAATAACATAACATGCATATATCATCAATATAAATAACAGATAATGGTGTCAGATGTCACAGGTGAACAGATACAGATAATGGCATATATATAAAAATGTAAATAACTAACAGCAGCATATTTCAATTGACGTTTCAATTGAAATCAAATTTAATAAATATAAGAACGTTAATCGTAAGTGATTGCTCACCTTTCGAGGTTAGAGAGATAGAAAATAAGGTTGAGTTACGAAATTCAAGCACGACTTCCAAATCAAAGCTAGATGGACACGATTCGACGAACAAAGATGATAGTTTGAATTGGTGAGAATGAATTAGAATCATCTAGATAGAGACAGAATATATATTATTATTTTTCCTTGAAATCAATATCAAATTTGAGACGAATATTAAAATAATATATATATTTATTTATATATACAATTAAAATCATTATTTACATTTAAAATAAAACCTTTACATAAATCTTATATAAAACTATATATATAGTTGCAACGACATACAATAACTTACACTTAATATTAAGCTTACACTATCATTTAAATAAACTTGCCTACATACTAACAGCATATATATAACTAATATATAGGCAGATATATATAACTTATAAACTTTACATATTATATCAACAAATATATATATATATATAAACTTATATATATATATGCTTATAACTCATAACAATACATACATGTGTTGACATATGTATACAAACATCAACTAAGCATACTTTACATATATAACTATCACGCTATAAAGGTTTATATTACATATATTTATCACATGTAAATTTTAAAATTTAAACATATACTCAAAATCTCTATATTATATATCTAAACAACATTATATTAACAAGATTTATACATACTAACTGTAAACAATATTTCGTAACATTATATGTGCGCTGTAGACATATTAATGTAACTAACCTATGCAAATTATATTTTGAAATCTTTATACATTAGCATAAGCTTACTATGTAACTTAACTGTGTATATACATATATAAACAAAATCATAACTCATATAACCTTTAAAATAATATATATATATATATGTAATACAAACTCATACTGTAAATATAATAAGAACAAATATAGCTTATACACACTGTAATATCTATATGGTACTTCATAAACTTACTTTATTAAAACTAACTTATGTTGTACTATGTTATAACTTACTTATATAACAATATACATATAAAATTAAAAGCTGCAAATATTATATACTGTAAATATACATATCCTACACAAAGTAGACATGAATTTCATTTCTTCTATATATACTATTAACATATATCAGATATAAACGTAAACAGATGTAAACTTTTATATAACTAACACAAATACTACTGACCATACACCTACAAACGTAAATATATATATATAAGATGAAATATTATAAAACGAAAAAAACTGAATTATATAAAATGATATATATTATGCCTTGAAACAGAACCCAAATTCTAGGCTTGGGTCGGAGCTCGAAGTGAGGAACAAGGGCGTGCGGAGCATTGTTGTGGAGAACGAGGCTAGGTGATGTTGATGCAAGTTTGGACAGAGGGTCAGGTAGAAGGGTGGTGGATTTGAGTGGGCACGGTGGAGATGAAGGGGCGAAGGACGGCGGTTGTTGAGGCCGTGTGTGGCTGGTATGAGAGGGAAGACGTGGGAAAAGCTAGTTGCTATGGCTATGGAACAAGCAGGGAGGAGGAGGTAACGAACGAGCAAGCAAGGGGTGAGAAAATGAAGGATGCTGCAACACATGTTTCAGTTATTTGTTTCCATTTCAAAGCATAAATGAACAGCGAGAATTTGAACCAAATGATGTTTGAATCAGTGCGAAACTAAAAGCCAGGTACACTCTAAATTCTGTGAATGTTAACAACAAGCGTCTATTTGTTCTCACGGTGAAATATTGAAAGTTACAGAAACAAAAAGGCACCAAAAACCGGTACCGATACGGAATCATTTCACGGATTCTGCTGCGTATCTGGCTTTAAAATACAAAATTGAATATACCGCAGAGATCAGTACGACGAGACAATCAAAATGGTATAAAGAAATTAGTGGTACGATCATCCTATCAAAAGTCGATTTCGGTACCGGAATACTGCTAATTTGTAGAACATAAGATAAACGGAGCAATAGAAGTCCAAATTTGGAGAAACGAATTATGACATCTCACTCAGAAGATAATTTACAAATTTTCTAGAGAAAAATATTCAGATTTGGAAATTTTTTTATTATCATCAATTATTAACTGATTTAATTTGAAATAGAATTATACAAGAAAATAAACTTCAGTATTATTAGATGAAAATTTACCAGTTGCTATGTTTAATTAGACGCATTTCAAATATCAAATTTTATTTCAAAATTTTATTGTTTAAAATTTCACAAAAATTCAATTAATTATATTAATAAAACAAATAAAATTATTAAAAATTTACGGGTCGTTACACTCTCCCCCACTCAAAACTTTTCGTCCCCGAAAAGGAAGGAGGTAGGAGAATAGAAACAACCAGAAAGAAAATAGGTTGAAAACAAAATAAATTAATTAGTTTAAACCATATAAATTTCAATTTAAATTAATTAATATTCAATAATTGATTTTAAATTCTAGATATTTCATTAAATTAATTTTATTTCAGTTTATTATCCTTCAAAACAAAATTTTATTTTATTTATCTCACATATTCATTATCTTATTATTATTCAATTTTATTTATCTCATCTATTATTCAATTAACTTATTATTCTATTTGTCTCAATTAACATTTTATAATTAAAAATTAAGTGTATAACATTTATTATAAACACTCAAATTTTATTTATAAAAACATTTTGTATTGTATTTTATCCAATTACACATTCAACTTCTGAATAATTTAGGTAAGTTATATTATAATGAAATTGGGTATTATACAAGAAAAATATTATCTATTCAATTATTTCAAGTTTAAATATTTATTCAAAAATTTGGCTTCGTTTTATAATTGAAATCATCCTTTAACATAAATTTAAGGATTAAATTTTCGATTTTTTTATTCAAACCATTTAGATATAAGTATATTATATTTCAAATCAAATTTATAAACATATACCTATATATGCATTATAAATCAAATCATCCTTAGAAATTCAAATCAAATTCAATTTCCAAAACAAAAGTGTAGCAAGCTACTGAGTGGCCTCTCCTCTTCGAAACTCGAAAATGAATATCGATGATGCTGTAGTCATCACCGAAATTATTTTCCAGCGACAAAAGAGAAGAGTACTGATTTATAACCTTTAAAATTCTTTGAAACAATTTTTAGTTGAAATTACTTTAAATAATATACACTTTAAAACTTTAAAACCAAAGTTTGAAATCATCGGAAATTAAATTCTCAAATTCTTAATTTAAATTCATTTCAATTCTCAAATCAATTTATAAACCATGTTTATAAATTCATTTAGAAAAATAAATGATAATCAAATATTATCATTTCAAGCAATTAATTTAATTAACCTATTAAATTCCAACAAATTTTACTTATATATTTATAATATAACCATACAAATTTACTACATTTACCAAATTTGAAAATAATATTGTGTCTGTTTGCTCAGTTCAAGTGTTTTGGAAATCCTATCGATAACATTGATTAGACGAATCGATCGAAAACCCAAATCAACATCAACAACTCGAACAACACACTATAAAACATTTTATTATTAATTACATATACAAAATACACTCCCACACTCGATAATTCCAGAATGAATTTCAAAACAAGGTTAGAGATTCAAATTAGAGGAACTCTAATCAAATAGAATTTTACTAAGGAGATATGCTTGAATGGGAGATAAGTTGATTAAATTATAAAATAGAGAGATAGATAGACTTATATGAATCGCGGGCAACCTTAACCGGGTCAACCGTGACTTCAAAATAAGATCGATGCAGAATCCAGATGCAACTCGACATCCGATCACCGGAGATAGATAAGAATATTGTAAAGGAGTTTCACCCCTTTACAAATCATTTAGTGGAGCTATGGGATACTCCAGAATCAAGAGAACATGAATAGGAAACCGAATAGGGAAGACAAGGATGGATTTCAGAACAAGTGGAAGAGTTCCAAAATTCAAAGTAAACTGAATCAAAGGGGAAGAGATTCAAGCTCGAACGAAACTGATTCTGAAATCAAATTTACTACATATGCTAAGTTTTGCCTAAAATCCGAGCTCTGATACCACATGTAACAGCTTGAAATTTTCAACCATTCGCATCCATACATGTTGGATTGAATTGCTCAAAATATCAGATTGTTAATTTAAATTTGGTAAACTCAGCATATACAATAAATAAATAATCACAGAATCATAGACAAAGAGTAATTTAACAATAATGTAGCGGAAACAAAAGAATAGTAGTTCATGAAGCTACTATATATATATAACAGGGTTAAATAAGATACAACAGAGGTTTCAAATACATAGATGTCTCAATATAATAGTCAAATACAAGATCAGAATACATCACTGGAATCAACTTAATAACTGAAAGCAGAATCGATAGATAGTTGGATCTCCAAGCGAAGCTCCAACTCCAATGGTGAGTCTCAAATGCTGTATCACTCAGTCTAACCCGAGCGTAAAGAAAAACACAAAACACTTGAGTCAGGATTAACATTCTTATATCAATAAATCCAACTCAAGTGAAATATCAACTGAAATACAAGTAACTCAAAGGATGTTTAGGATAACCATCCTCTAAGGATCCGTTAAACTATCTACTATGTAGTAATATACGCTATTATAATAATGTCTATAGTAAAGTAAACTATTAAAATAGCTTAAGGCGTTACCCATATCCCCATTAACACATTTTATAGTGTCAATAGTCTATACAGTTCGTAATACCCCGTAAACTGGGGCTACCAGAGGATACTCCATAGGTATGACAGAAATCAAACTCGTAGTAAAGCACGCTAGGGTACATGACACGGCACAACTAGGCAATGCCAGGGTAGATATACCAATTACAGTTCCGGGCCGGTGGTAACATAGAGCTGCAGCAATCGCCCACCTCGAGCCACACTCCCGAATCAAGGGTGCGCACCAAATCAATCACAAAGTAATAGAATGGCATACGATGGAGTGTGTCCGATCAGAGGTGCTACCTCATTGGCCCGTCGATTGCTCCTGTTTTAGCTACCTTATGCCAACTCACGGGATTCGGGTCCACGTGTTTACCTCATATAGGATCGTCGCCACCATCCTACTTCATTCTGGAATCTCCACCGCGTACACAGTTGTTAAAGTGGTTTTCGGTATCGATAGAGAGTATGCCCATATCCGATCCCGGTCTCTTTAACAACCAATCGTTATTATAACACCGAAGTCATTTCAAAGTAGTTTATACTTCAAAACCAAAATATCATTTTCATTTCAAAACCAAATCAATACGATATCAATTTCACTTCAAATATATCCATTTCCAAAAATCAAATCACTTTCCAAATTTACAACGCTTTCGAAATCATAAGTCTTTAAAAATCAAAACACTTTGGAAATCAAAACCTTGAAATTTATAACACTTTGAAATCATAGCTTTGAAATCATATCATTTTTGGAATCTGTAACATTTTCCTCTTAAACAGTTTAGATATTAGTAATAGTATATATAATAAAATAGGTTATAAAGTAAAATAGTTTATATACAATAGTTATAAGTTAAAATAGTTTATATTAAAATAGTTTATACTAAAAGTAGTTTATATTAAAAATAGTTTATATTAAAAATAATATATAGTAAAAATAGTTTATACTAAATTAGTTTATGATAAAATAATTTATAAAGTAAAATATAAATAGTTTTAGATATAGTTTAAATATACTTTATATAAAAATAGCTTCCTCAAATTTCACAAATCGATTCAAATCAACTCGAATTCCCAAATTCAAATTTAATCAAATCTCAAATCATCAATTTCAATTCGATTCAGTTTCTAAATAAACCATTTCAAATTATCGATTTCAAATACATATTTAAACCATAAAATAAGCCATTTCAATATATTTCAAGGCTTTAAATATTCAACATTTCAAAACTAAATTCGATAATTTCATATATATATATATACCAAATTCACTTTACTATTATTTTAGTTTTGAAATATTCACTTAATAAATCCAATATCATTTAAAACAAATCCCAAATTACAAAAACTAAATATTTTCTTCAATTTATTTATACTTGAAATATTCATTTAAATCACTTTAAATCAAAAGTCAAGTTATAAAATCATATCTTTAAAAATTTCAAATTTAATAAATTTCAAATCAAAACTATTTAATTACAATTCTTAAATAAATATAATTTCAAATCAATTTCAAATTTATCTTTCCAACCTGGATCATTATAAACTCTATATTTGAAAATATAAATTTTACATAAATACTTAAACATATTTTATATTGATTAAATCAACTTTAATAAATCTTCAAAAATAAATATTTATTTAAACCATATATTTCTTTTCAAAACCATAGAAATCATTTTCAAGTACTATTTTGAATTTTTAAACAATTTCTTTATTCTTTTCCTATTTTCTCTAAATTTAATTATTTATTTCACTTTTAGAAATGATAAATGAATTATTTATTTCAAAGTTTTGATTTAGAATATTTTTAAAATGAAGTAGATATTTTTCCAAAGCCAATGATGATTTAATTGTAATTTTTGAACCCTATTTTGAATTTTAAGCAATTTCTTTAATTCTTTTTCCATTTTCTTTAAAATTTATTATTTATTTTTATTTTATATTACTTTGTTTCAGTTTTAAAAGTAAATTACTGATTTTATTTTTGTTTTAAATTGAATTAAAGAAAGGAAATATGAAAGGTTTTAAAAGCTTTATTAACTTAAGTCTTTTCATCTCCAATGTCCTTTCATTTGCCATAACGCTTCATTTATGTTGTTTGGCCATGTACTACTCATTTCTTGCCATGTATTCTTTCTCATTTCACGTAAATAAACTTTATTTCTCATCTCCATTCACGGCCAATCAAAAATATTGGTAATGGTCTCTTATTCTTTCATTTTTCTTCTCATTTTCATGCTTTTTGGCTTGTTTTCTTGGATTCTTTTGTACTTCCTCGACTTCATAGCCACGGCCACCACCCCTACACCTCTTCCCTGCAATCATCACCACCTACCCCTTCAGCCTTGACCATAGCTGAGCCCACCATGATTATAAAATCCACCAAAATGCAACCTAAAGCCTTGAAAGCATGTTGTTTGACCACCCTTTGTTTACCACTTCCATTTCCACCACCATCACCTTAGGCCACCACTATCACCTCTGTCCAGACCTCCTCTCATCACTCCAGCCCCTGACCTGATCCACACTCCACTGGCCGACCCCAAACACCCCATGGCCAAGCCTCTTTGTTGAACCAAAACTCCTCTTTGTTGCCTAAAACCTCTTCACCTTCCTATGTTGTAACTTCCTCCACATGTTCTAGCATTTAGGCCGTTCATTCCTATGTCAATACCCAAGCCAAACATGACCAAAACCTGAGCTAATCCAACCCCTAGGCCGTGCAAAATAATATAGAAAGCAAGGCAAAAAGTTGTGTATTCATATTGTGTTTTATTCCAAAGTTATTTCAATTCAATGTCGTATTGAATTTATAATTTTATTTTGGTTTTGTTTATGGGTTGTTCACAAGATTAATAGCTTGGTTCTCTTCCCACTAGAGTCTATTATTGTGTCATCGTGCTTTTTGGAATTCATTTGTGTCATTTGATTTGCTAACTCTAGCATAAAAAGGTGAGTAAATCTCACTTGACATTTATACTTATGCAAATGTGAATTGACAACAATTGAATGTGTAGTACTATTATGTTATGTTATGCCTGTCTGTGATTATTAATTATATGATGTTAAACCTGTTTATTTACCTGTCATCTCATCTGTTACTAATATATGTTGTTAAACTGTTCATTTATATCTGTTTATCACACTACAAGTTCCCTGTAGATTAGATCACTATGGGTTGAAATGATACATACTCGAACGGACTTTAGAAATGATAGGCCTGAATGATTTTTATTTATTTTATTTTACTTGGGATTGCGGGTTTGAAATGATAGAACCCGGATTTTTCTTTGTAAACTGCGGATTGAAATGATATATATCCGTATCACTTGACCTAGGTTAGAAAACTATATACAGGCCCGTGGTTATTTTATAAAGTATTTTGAATATTTTAAATATGTTTAAGAGTGTAAATTTATGAAAATTTGATTTAAATTGGATTTTTAATGTTTAAATAAAGAAATTTTGATTCTTCTATAAGTTAAAAATGTAATTAAATGAATGGTTAAATTTTAATTATTGAAATATAAATAAAGTCTGGAAATTTGGATTTTTGGGTTTAAAAGAAAATTTGAGTTATATAAATGAAAATGGAAATTTAATTATATTGGCAAAATGGAAATAAAAATTTAAGTGTTAAGTTTAATTGTTAAAATGAAGAGAATAGAAATTTTTCACTTAAATTTTATTAAGTGAAGTCTTGAAAATTGGTTACATTTATAAGAAAATTTATTATAAAAATCACAAGTTAAAAGTATTTTTAATGAACATTTTGAATGTTAAAGTATGATTTTTATAATGTTTAAGGGTTTAAATTGGGATTTATTGTTTGCTAGAAACACACTAAAATCTGGAAATACTTTTAATAGCACTTCAGAAATGCTATTGTTTATGAAATGAACTAAAACTGAATAAAAGAAGCTATTACAGCAGTTCTAAAATGTTGTAGTTGCTGTAGTAAATTTAAAAGGCTAAACTTAATAAAGGCCTATTACAGCAGTTCTGTAAATGCTGTAGTGGTCTGCTGTCTTTGCTGGAATTCATTTAAAACCTTTATTATGAAACCTGAGCTATTACAACATTTCTGGAAATGCTGTCTTTGCTGAATTGAACTAATTTTCAACTAAAATTGAGATTTTACAACAGTTATAAATGCTGTCTTTGCTGAATAAAAATGTTTTCAAGTATAACTTATAACAGCTTTTTCTAAATATTGTGAAAGGCTGAAATTTTCAATGTTTATGGTTTTTAACTAAGAAATGAGCTCAGAATGGTTTGAAACTTTGGAAATTTAATACTTGACTTGAAAGAATAATAACTTCACTTTTAAATGGTTAAATGAATTAATTTAATTGGAATATATACTATTTAAAGGGTGATTTGATAGAAAAATAAATGAATGATATTTTGGAATTTTAAAAGGTATTTTATTTGATAAATTGGATTTGAATTCAAATAATGATTGAAAGGAAGTTTTGAAAAGATATGATATTTTGATAAATTGAAATGGTTTGGAAATGATTTAATCTTTATTTTGATAAAGATTTGGATTTGAAATGATATTTAATTTTGAAGTGTAAAATATTGTTCTGAAATATTATAACCATGGGTATACTTCTCTGTATGTCATTTGATTTCGTGATGATGGCTATGATGCACATTAACACTGTTAGTTGCATTGTTTACTTCGATATGGACATTTATGTGATATTGATATTACTGTTTAATTAATGGTTTTATGGATCCTTAAAGGATGGGCGATCCCAAGCATCCTTTAAGTTATTATGCATTGCTATTACAGTTCACTTGAGTTGGTTTACATTGTATAAGTATATATGTCCTGACTCGAGTGTTTTGTGTTTTACTTTACGCTCGGGTCAGCCTGAGAATCACAGCTTTGGAATTTATCTTCTAGAGCTAGAGATTTGCTGGAGCTTATCTGTCCATCTGTTATTTCTTATCTTCTAATCCAGTTATTTACTATTCGGTATTGTCTCTGTTTTATTGATTTATGTATCCTGACTTCTATTGTATCCATTTTTAAACTATGATATTTTATATATGTTTTGAGAGTTGTATATAGTAGCTTCATGAACTACTATGGTATTTATTTCTGCTGTGAATTATTCTGATTTTCTGTGTCTGCGATTCTGTGTTTGATTTTATTTGCTCCAAAGTTTATTACAATATGTTTGTAACATCCCGGAATTTTCGACTTTCGAAAATTCAACATCGATACTCACTTTATCGACTGCTGAGCCATCGAATGCCGGAAACCCGAAAAGTTATGGTTTTAAGAAAGAAGAAAAAGTAGAAGAAGAAGAAAGTAGAAGGAAGAGAGTAGAAAAAGAAAAGAAGAACAACACATCAGAACAGAAACAGAAAACAATATCAGAATCTCACATATCGCAGCGGAACAATATATAATAGATAAATGAATATCATTTAAAAACAAAAGAATTATATCTGTTATTACATTACATCACATCATATCATCAGAGTCAATAAATAACAATGGACAGTTATATAAACTTGTCCTCATACAGAATACACAGCGGAATAAATAATATCAGATACAAATACTACGTCTCGTCATCCATCTTATCTCCAAAGCTCCAGAATATCCAGAATATCCTGATAATCTAACTCTAGACTGCCCGTGTGGAAATTTGTGGGCACCCAGAGTTTAGAAGGGAAACAATAAACTCCGAGTCAGTCATGGTGACTGGTGTGAGATCGTAAAACAGTTTATCTTTAAATTAAACAACAGAAATATTTTTAAAGTCAATTCGCAATGCTTTTGGAAAATGAAACTACCATAAGACCTCCCACCACACACACAATGCAAACGCAGACTTGGAGGAGATTTCTTCTTATGATAGTCAAAGATGCTTACTACGCAAAAAAAATCAAAACCTTTTTGATATTATTATTAGTGCATAGTGTAGAAAACATTTCGAAAGTAGAATATAAATCTTAGCCAGCATAGGTACCATTATATTATGCCTGCTATAGCTGCCTCCTGAGGAGACAGGTTATACAATTGAAATCGTAAAGGCTCGTATTGTTTCTTTGGATTTCCAACAAATGGTCAGGCAAAGGAACTTCCTATCCACGATGGGTACGTCCCTGGAATAGACGACCCGAGAACCTAACCAGATCTCTGCCAACACAAGGCCGGGTTACCTCTGCAAAAATAGGTAACTACTGACACGCGTATGCCATCCCCCGATCGTCACCGATCTTCCCGAGGATCCCCGATTCCAACAAACCACATAGATAATAATAATGCAGTAACCACAGAGGTTAAGTATCTGGGCTCCATACCATGATACCACCTTTATCCAGAAGGAATGACATACACTAAGGGGCGCTACTCCCTAGAACCTTGCTGCATTCGTCCTGTTTCGACCATTTCCGGGGTGTGAGGCTCGACGAAGTCTCGTCCACAAAGCTACGCTTCCTACAAAAAGCCCTGCTTTGGGTCAAACAAAATGATCAACCTATGATCACAAAGATATAAGATCAAACAAATGATCATATCACAAATGATCAAACACTGATCATTTCACAGCAACACTCAGTATGCCACGTTACCAAATTGGGATATATCGCTGATAAATTTCAACTACATAACCTCTGAGCTCGTACGTCTCAGAGAAGGGTGTTAAGCTAAGAGAATAAATTCTCCGCCACCAACAGAAATGTATTTGAAAGAAATCATCTCAATATCTCAAATTGTAACGTCAGACACACAATCCATACAAGTCTGTTCCGGGATCGAACAGAACCGAAGGCACTTCTCACGAAGCCCTTGCATTTCCGGATAATTTTCTAATCACGTCAGGACTTCCCGTCACTAAGGGTGATAAAACCTCTAAATCGAAGATCAGTCGATGTAGAGTAACTCGACGGTAATCCTTCCGTTTTCAAAAATATCCGGTCTTCAACACCGGTCTTCGAATGCAATTCATACGACGTATCACATATTCGGAATGGGTTATACGACCCCATGGTCCTTTCCCGGTTAACCCGAATAGTGAGCGATTATTTAAAAATAAGTGTGGCATTCAAATTCATCCAATTCACAACAAATACCTATCTAAAGGTAATTATTGATAGTCGGTTATTTAACTATCAATAAAGATGCGCAACATCATCAGATTCCAAATAATTTTCCAAATTATTTCATCTTCAAAAATATCTTTACTAGATATATAATTTCCACACTTAACCGTTTGAAAACAATTTTCAAATATTCACTTTTCAATTTATCTTTGAAAGATAAAATTTCAAACCCTTCGTTTCATATTGGAAAAGCATTTCCATACTTATTTAATAATAAGTATTTCACAAATCATTTATTTTCAACACTTTAGAAAATATTCAATATACTTAAATCAATATTAAGTATATATTCATTCTTTAAGGAAATCATTTATTATAACAACATTTATTTGAGTCAAAACGAATGTTACGTAAAACATCGTTACGACGACTCAAAATCACTAGTATAGGGATTCGAAATTTGGATAGATATATAAATCCCAATACTACATCAAAAACATTTCCTTTCGGAAATCATTTACTATAACAACAGTGTTATAGTCCACCATTTCCTTAAATTTCTCGAAAACGTCTATTTCAACAATAAATGTTGAAATCTATGCTTTCGATTCATAACACATTTTAAAACATCTTTAAAATGTTTAACTTCATTTTATAATATCGTTTCTCCAGAACATATCCATTTTCCTTAAGAGTATATTCGCTGTCCAAAATCGTGAATATAATTCACTTAACCCAATTTCAATCTTTTCTACACATTTTTATTTTAATAAAAATTCGCTATCCAAAATCGCGAATATATCTTCTTTAACATTTTAATTTATCAAATCCAATTTATTTCGAATTTATAAAACAACGTTTATAAATTCTATTTCTATTTTCTAACGACTTCAATTTGACAAATCTTCTTTATTAATAACTCGATCAATATTCCATTTAAAGGCAAAAGTCCAATTTATAAGTTAATCTCTTATAAATCTTTTATTCTACAGTTTCATTCATTTTATAACTTCACAATTTACAAATCTATAAATTCCATATCTTCACGATTTATAATTCTATAAATTTCATTTTTTACACTTATCATCTCATTTTAAAATCCCAATATTTTAAATTTATAAATATCAACTTTTTAAATCTTTTAAATAAACTGTTCACAAATATTCGAAAATCTCAGTTCAAACCATTTTATACATCGCTTAAACTATTTATTTCAAAAATCACCTTACGGTCATAATTCACAAAAATCTTAACTTTTATAACTTCCAAATTTTAAACGTTCATTTATTTAAAATAAATCAATTTAACAATTCAATAAAACGTATAATTTCAAATATCACTTTAAAATCCTTTTAAAAATAATATCATTATTTATAACTTCAAAAATGGATCCGATGATGCTACAGCATCAACAATCAATCACAACAATCAAATATCATATATCAACATATGACAACAGAATATATCTCAATATCTGTAAATAAATAACTACTGGTGAGGAATCCAGTTGGATCCCTCCAACCTGTTTCCCTGCATCCAAAGACGTTAGCACAATACCAATTCCGCTCCAGTACGGAATTATCGCGGTATATAGGTTTTTATAAATCCGCTTACTAACGGCGCAATAGGGTCTCATCCGCTATACGAGGCGGGAATCAATCAATCCAATATATACATATGCCAATATGTATATACTGCTATATATAATAGATATATCCTACTATATCTAATATAACAATCAATAGCAATCAAACAGTCAATAATAACTGTAAAATCAAATTTCCTTCGAGTGAGAAAATCTCACCTTAGCTTTTATTAGCAATCCATTTCCATTTTTGCTTGATTTCTTGATTTATAACCTTGTATAAATAATTATACAATTCGTTAGTATTCGAATTAAATCGAATAACCAATTTCCATTTTGAAATTTTAATTATTCAATGATTTTATTTCAACCTGGTTTTTCTTTTAATAAATTTGTCTAACAAAATTTTAAATCAAAACTATTCTTCCTTTTTAAAAAATCTTCTATTGAATAAATTATATTAGTTTTGATTTATAAATAACTACTTAACATTCTAAAATTTCAGATTAGCTTCCAAAATATTATATATTTTAAATTAACCTTCGAACCCATTATTTCTAATATAAACTCTTATGTTTACCAAAACTTTATCTATACAACTTTTCTACTTTACAGTGCAATGATCCATGCAGCTTTTGAACTGAACTGTAGGTATTAATATATTCCTCTAACATATATACCTATATATTTTACTGATAAACTTATTTATCAAATCAAAGTTGGATTCGCAGAGAAAAATAAACAACCAAAAATACTCGATACCTTAGTGCCTAACCTTCGACAAAACCCCAGATAAAAGCTTCCAGTCCCCCAAGAACTGCTCGACCAAATTTTCCCTGAATCACGATCCAACAAATTCACTTCTGCGAACACCACCGTGGCCCCTCCTTGTCACCATCGATGTTCGACCACCCATCTTCCAGACGTTGCCACCGACCACCACTGCTTCGCCAGAAACAGCGACGTGAGCTTTCCCCTTTGCCGCGATCACACTCGAGTCGCCGGAGCACACGACCAACAGCAGCCCTCACCGATTCCACTTCGAGATGCTCGAAATCGAGCTCCCTCTTAATCGCGACCACCCAGGTTAACGTCTTCGCGAAAACTGCTCGCGAAACCCCCCCCAAGTCGAACTCCACTTCAAGATGCTCTGTCCCCTGTCTCCACTTCCATTGCCACGAATCGACTGTCGCCAACTCGAACGCGCTACCCCAGAAATTCGCGCCTCCGCCCTTGTGAAATCCCCACCCACTGACGCGTACGCGTGCGCGACAACGTCGCTCCACCAAATCGCGATGCTTCCTCCCAGGTCGCCGCGGTTAAAATTTGATTACTGGAGTGGAAAAGAAATTTGGGGAAAGAAGATTTTTGTTCGACCCCATTAATTCAAAGTTTTATTTCACCATTTTTTCTTTCCTTCTCGTTCGAGAATTTTAGCTGAAGTCTCGGTTTTGTTTTAAAGAGGGAGGGGGGTAATTTAAAATTGAACGAGATGTGGCCTGCACGTTTTGGTATCGTGATTGTAGGCGTGAATTTAGGCAAAATTTTAGGGGATACGTGGTGACGTTAAGTAAGAAAATTTTAAAATTTTAAATTAAATTCGCTTTAAAACTTCAACGCGTTTTTGTGTCGTGTGTTCACGTAACAACTCCGAAAAATACGAAATTGGAAATCCGACAATAATTCAATATTACGGACCCAATGGAACTGGTTTCGTCAAATTCCGAGACTGTTTGAAAAATGACTATTTTATAAATATCGGTTCGAACGATTCATTTCAAAACTGAACAAAACAGTCCGAAATTAAATTCTGAAGCTTCAATCATCTTCAGTATTATCAATACGAATTTTAAAAGCTTTCGAAATATTTTTAATAAGCTTAAAATTGAAGATTCGAATTTCTATTCACCTAACAATAGATTAAATTTTATAATTAAATCGTCAAATTCACGGTTATATCGGGGATTCAAATTAAATCATCGTTCAAATATTTAAAATTAATTAAATATTCTCAATTTAATTTGGTCAAAATTCTGGGTCGTTACAGACTTCCCCCCTTAAAAGAATTTCGTCCTCGAAATTACAAGTTAGGGAAAATGGTCCTTAACTCGTCTACTATTTTTCACAATCCAATAGTTTTATCAAATTTTTACCATAACAAATCTTTCTACTAAAGATTCGTTATTATTTCAACTAACTTTTTCCAACTTCAATTATAAGTTTCAAACAATATTGTTTACTTCAAAATTCAAATTTAAATTCAAATTCAAATTCAAACTTTCAAAATTTTCTCAAAAATTTTCTAACGCCCGATATTTTCGAAAAATTTCGCCAGCGTCTCCTTTGCGCGGCTAATACGGCACGACTACAAAACGTCCCTACGGACTCTCAGATTTCAAAAAGAAAAAGAAAAAGCCAAGCGGCTAGAGAGAAATCATCAAAAACTCATATAGAAATTAAAATACGTACCTTTTTCGAGCAATTCAAATTTATCTTTGAAATCAAAATTCCAATTCCTTTATATCTGTATATCCTACTAGCCATAATATCTAGTTACACATTCAAACCAATTTTGTACATTCAATTACAAAATTTTCAATATAACTGCTTATATCATTTTTACTTCACTGTTGAAGTTACACCTATTCATTTTCCTTCAATTTTACAATTCACATTCATTTGAATTCAATTCACGATTTCAATTCAATTTGAATTCCATTCATCTTCAATTCTGAAATATTGAATTTCATCGGCTTTCTTTTATAACTGCACTGTTTCAAATTAGTTTCATTTACTAATTTATTACAATTCCCAATTTCCAATATTCAGCTTGAATTACAATTTCTAACAAATTCAAAACAGAGTTTAACATTCATCTTTAATTTCATTTACTTGCAATTGTAAATTCCATTCATTCAGAAATTTATTTCTACTTACTTGAATTTATCTGCAAATTCGAATCATTCTTTTATTTAGTTCACAATTCAAGTCTCAATTTATCTAATTCAACTTCATAATATTCATAGATATTTTCATATGGTATTCCAGAATCTTACCAACATTTTCAAAACCATTTCTGAAAACAATTCAAATTATCCCTTGAATTTTCTAAAACAAAATCCAACTTCGCAAAACAACTTTCATTTAAACAAATTGGGCAGCAATTTCTCTTTTGGAAACCCGAAAATGAACATCGATGATGCTGCAGTCATTACCGAAGTTATTTTCCAGCGACCGAAAAGAGTTTAGAGCTTTTCATCTCTCTAAAATACTTTTCAAAACCTTTGAAATACATTTCCAACTCCAAAAAGATTTTAAACTTTTCGAATCTCCAAAATTTACGAATTCCTTTCAAAACATTTCCAAAAACTTCTCTGGAATCTCATTTTAAATTACAAATTACATTTATAATTTACATTCTCAAATTTCATTTGCATGTGAATTTATTTCTTTAACTTTGGAGTTACGATTTCAATTTCTTATTCGATTTCATATAAAAATGATAACTTTCAATATTATCACTTTCCTAACATCCATGTAACCATATACTGTAATAATTTACAGAAAATCATTTCTTTTATATACAAAAATAGTTTTGGGCAAAATTATTTCATTTACCCTATTTAAAACAATACTGTGTCAGTTTACCTTGTTGAAGAGTTTAGAAACCCCTATCGATTACAGTTAGCTAGACTGCACCGACCAGAATCCATAAACAATCAACCGATAAGTCGACACAATACAAAACAATTTCATATTCAAATAACAAATACGCGCTCATATCTATTATTACACTCAACTCATTCTAGAGTACTACTGACTCTATCTCTAATGAGTAACACCCAACAGAGCAGGGTTGTCGCTTAACCATATGCTCTGATACCACTTTGTCACGTCCCGAAAATTTTCGACTTTCGAAAATTCAACATCGATACTCACTTTATCGACTGCTGAGCCATCGAATGCCGGAAACCCGAAAAGTTATGGTTTTAAGAAAGAAGAAAAAGTAGAAGAAGAAGAAAGTAGAAGGAAGAGAGTAGAAAAAGAAAAGAAGAACAACACATCAGAACAGAAACAGAAAACAATATCAGAATCTCACATATCGCAGCGGAACAATATATAATAGATAAATGAATATCATTTAAAAACAAAAGAATTATATCTGTTATTACATTACATCACATCATATCATCAGAGTCAATAAATAACAATGGACAGTTATATAAACTTGTCCTCATACAGAATACACAGCGGAATAAATAATATCAGATACAAATACTACGTCTCGTCATCCATCTTATCTCCAAAGCTCCAGAATATCCAGAATATCCTGATAATCTAACTCTAGACTGCCCGTGTGGAAATTTGTGGGCACCCAGAGTTTAGAAGGGAAACAATAAACTCCGAGTCAGTCATGGTGACTGGTGTGAGATCGTAAAACAGTTTATCTTTAAATTAAACAACAGAAATATTTTTAAAGTCAATTCGCAATGCTTTTGGAAAATGAAACTACCATAAGACCTCCCACCACACACACAATGCAAACGCAGACTTGGAGGAGATTTCTTCTTATGATAGTCAAAGATGCTTACTACGCAAAAAAAATCAAAACCTTTTTGATATTATTATTAGTGCATAGTGTAGAAAACATTTCGAAAGTAGAATATAAATCTTAGCCAGCATAGGTACCATTATATTATGCCTGCTATAGCTGCCTCCTGAGGAGACAGGTTATACAATTGAAATCGTAAAGGCTCGTATTGTTTCTTTGGATTTCCAACAAATGGTCAGGCAAAGGAACTTCCTATCCACGATGGGTACGTCCCTGGAATAGACGACCCGAGAACCTAACCAGATCTCTGCCAACACAAGGCCGGGTTACCTCTGCAAAAATAGGTAACTACTGACACGCGTATGCCATCCCCCGATCGTCACCGATCTTCCCGAGGATCCTCGATTCCAACAAACCACATAGATAATAATAATGCAGTAACCACAGAGGTTAAGTATCTGGGCTCCATACCATGATACCACCTTTATCCAGAAGGAATGACATACACTAAGGGGCGCTACTCCCTAGAACCTTGCTGCATTCGTCCTGTTTCGACCATTTCCGGGGTGTGAGGCTCGACGAAGTCTCGTCCACAAAGCTACGCTTCCTACAAAAAGCCCTGCTTTGGGTCAAACAAAATGATCAACCTATGATCACAAAGATATAAGATCAAACAAATGATCATATCACAAATGATCAAACACTGATCATTTCACAGCAACACTCAGTATGCCACGTTACCAAATTGGGATATATCGCTGATAAATTTCAACTACATAACCTCTGAGCTCGTACGTCTCAGAGAAGGGTGTTAAGCTAAGAGAATAAATTCTCCGCCACCAACAGAAATGTATTTGAAAGAAATCATCTCAATATCTCAAATTGTAACGTCAGACACACAATCCATACAAGTCTGTTCCGGGATCGAACAGAACCGAAGGCACTTCTCACGAAGCCCTTGCATTTCCGGATAATTTTCTAATCACGTCAGGACTTCCCGTCACTAAGGGTGATAAAACCTCTAAATCGAAGATCAGTCGATGTAGAGTAACTCGACGGTAATCCTTCCGTTTTCAAAAATATCCGGTCTTCAACACCGGTCTTCGAATGCAATTCATACGACGTATCACATATTCGGAATGGGTTATACGACCCCATGGTCCTTTCCCGGTTAACCCGAATAGTGAGCGATTATTTAAAAATAAGTGTGGCATTCAAATTCATCCAATTCACAACAAATACCTATCTAAAGGTAATTATTGATAGTCGGTTATTTAACTATCAATAAAGATGCGCAACATCATCAGATTCCAAATAATTTTCCAAATTATTTCATCTTCAAAAATATCTTTACTAGATATATAATTTCCACACTTAACCGTTTGAAAACAATTTTCAAATATTCACTTTTCAATTTATCTTTAAAAGATAAAATTTCAAACCCTTCGTTTCATATTGGAAAAGCATTTCCATACTTATTTAATAATAAGTATTTCACAAATCATTTATTTTCAACACTTTAGAAAATATTCAATATACTTAAATCAATATTAAGTATATATTCATTCTTTAAGGAAATCATTTATTATAACAACATTTATTTGAGTCAAAACGAATGTTACGTAAAACATCGTTACGACGACTCAAAATCACTAGTATAGGGATTCGAAATTTGGATAGATATATAAATCCCAATACTACATCAAAAACATTTCCTTTCGGAAATCATTTACTATAACAACAGTGTTATAGTCCACCATTTCCTTAAATTTCTCGAAAACGTCTATTTCAACAATAAATGTTGAAATCTATGCTTTCGATTCATAACACATTTTAAAACATCTTTAAAATGTTTAACTTCATTTTATAATATCGTTTCTCCAGAACATATCCATTTTCCTTAAGAGTATATTCGCTGTCCAAAATCGTGAATATAATTCACTTAACCCAATTTCAATCTTTTCTACACATTTTTATTTTAATAAAAATTCGCTATCCAAAATCGCGAATATATCTTCTTTAACATTTTAATTTATCAAATCCAATTTATTTCGAATTTATAAAACAACGTTTATAAATTCTATTTCTATTTTCTAACGACTTCAATTTGACAAATCTTCTTTATTAATAACTCGATCAATATTCCATTTAAAGGCAAAAGTCCAATTTATAAGTTAATCTCTTATAAATCTTTTATTCTACAGTTTCATTCATTTTATAACTTCACAATTTACAAATCTATAAATTCCATATCTTCACGATTTATAATTCTATAAATTTCATTTTTTACACTTATCATCTCATTTTAAAATCCCAATATTTTAAATTTATAAATATCAACTTTTTAAATCTTTTAAATAAACTGTTCACAAATATTCGAAAATCTCAGTTCAAACCATTTTATACATCGCTTAAACTATTTATTTCAAAAATCACCTTACGGTCATAATTCACAAAAATCTTAACTTTTATAACTTCCAAATTTTAAACGTTCATTTATTTAAAATAAATCAATTTAACAATTCAATAAAACGTATAATTTCAAATATCACTTTAAAATCCTTTTAAAAATAATATCATTATTTATAACTTCAAAAATGGATCCGATGATGCTACAGCATCAACAATCAATCACAACAATCAAATATCATATATCAACATATGACAACAGAATATATCTCAATATCTGTAAATAAATAACTACTGGTGAGGAATCCAGTTGGATCCCTCCAACCTGTTTCCCTGCATCCAAAGACGTTAGCACAATACCAATTCCGCTCCAGTACGGAATTATCGCGGTATATAGGTTTTTATAAATCCGCTTACTAACGGCGCAATAGGGTCTCATCCGCTATACGAGGCGGGAATCAATCAATCCAATATATACATATGCCAATATGTATATACTGCTATATATAATAGATATATCCTACTATATCTAATATAACAATCAATAGCAATCAAACAGTCAATAATAACTGTAAAATCAAATTTCCTTCGAGTGAGAAAATCTCACCTTAGCTTTTATTAGCAATCCATTTCCATTTTTGCTTGATTTCTTGATTTATAACCTTGTATAAATAATTATACAATTCGTTAGTATTCGAATTAAATCGAATAACCAATTTCCATTTTGAAATTTTAATTATTCAATGATTTTATTTCAACCTGGTTTTTCTTTTAATAAATTTGTCTAACAAAATTTTAAATCAAAACTATTCTTCCTTTTTAAAAAATCTTCTATTGAATAAATTATATTAGTTTTGATTTATAAATAACTACTTAACATTCTAAAATTTCAGATTAGCTTCCAAAATATTATATATTTTAAATTAACCTTCGAACCCATTATTTCTAATATAAACTCTTATGTTTACCAAAACTTTATCTATACAACTTTTCTACTTTACAGTGCAATGATCCATGCAGCTTTTGAACTGAACTGTAGGTATTAATATATTCCTCTAACATATATACCTATATATTTTACTGATAAACTTATTTATCAAATCAAAGTTGGATTCGCAGAGAAAAATAAACAACCAAAAATACTCGATACCTTAGTGCCTAACCTTCGACAAAACCCCAGATAAAAGCTTCCAGTCCCCCAAGAACTGCTCGACCAAATTTTCCCTGAATCACGATCCAACAAATTCACTTCTGCGAACACCACCGTGGCCCCTCCTTGTCACCATCGATGTTCGACCACCCATCTTCCAGACGTTGCCACCGACCACCACTGCTTCGCCAGAAACAGCGACGTGAGCTTTCCCCTTTGCCGCGATCACACTCGAGTCGCCGGAGCACACGACCAACAGCAGCCCTCACCGATTCCACTTCGAGATGCTCGAAATCGAGCTCCCTCTTAATCGCGACCACCCAGGTTAACGTCTTCGCGAAAACTGCTCGCGAAACCCCCCCCAAGTCGAACTCCACTTCAAGATGCTCTGTCCCCTGTCTCCACTTCCATTGCCACGAATCGACTGTCGCCAACTCGAACGCGCTACCCCAGAAATTCGCGCCTCCGCCCTTGTGAAATCCCCACCCACTGACGCGTACGCGTGCGCGACAACGTCGCTCCACCAAATCGCGATGCTTCCTCCCAGGTCGCCGCGGTTAAAATTTGATTACTGGAGTGGAAAAGAAATTTGGGGAAAGAAGATTTTTGTTCGACCCCATTAATTCAAAGTTTTATTTCACCATTTTTTCTTTCCTTCTCGTTCGAGATTTTTAGCTGAAGTCTCGGTTTTGTTTTAAAGAGGGAGGGGGGTAATTTAAAATTGAACGAGATGTGGCCTGCACGTTTTGGTATCGTGATTGTAGGCGTGAATTTAGGCAAAATTTTAGGGGATACGTGGTGACGTTAAGTAAGAAAATTTTAAATTTTTAAATTAAATTCGCTTTAAAACTTCAACGCGTTTTTGTGTCGTGTGTTCACGTAACAACTCCGAAAAATACGAAATTGGAAATCCGACAATAATTCAATATTACGGACCCAATGGAACTGGTTTCGTCAAATTCCGAGACTGTTTGAAAAATGACTATTTTATAAATATCGGTTCGAACGATTCATTTCAAAACTGAACAAAACAGTCCGAAATTAAATTCTGAAGCTTCAATCATCTTCAGTATTATCAATACGAATTTTAAAAGCTTTCGAAATATTTTTAATAAGCTTAAAATTGAAGATTCGAATTTCTATTCACCTAACAATAGATTAAATTTTATAATTAAATCGTCAAATTCACGGTTATATCGGGGATTCAAATTAAATCATCGTTCAAATATTTAAAATTAATTAAATATTCTCAATTTAATTTGGTCAAAATTCTGGGTCGTTACAGACTTCCCCCCTTAAAAGAATTTCGTCCTCGAAATTACAAGTTAGGGAAAATGGTCCTTAACTCGTCTACTATTTTTCACAATCCAATAGTTTTATCAAATTTTTACCATAACAAATCTTTCTACTAAAGATTCGTTATTATTTCAACTAACTTTTTCCAACTTCAATTATAAGTTTCAAACAATATTGTTTACTTCAAAATTCAAATTTAAATTCAAATTCAAATTCAAACTTTCAAAATTTTCTCAAAAATTTTCTAACGCCCGATATTTTCGAAAAATTTCGCCAGCGTCTCCTTTGCGCGGCTAATACGGCACGACTACAAAACGTCCCTACGGACTCTCAGATTTCAAAAAGAAAAAGAAAAAGCCAAGCGGCTAGAGAGAAATCATCAAAAACTCATATAGAAATTAAAATACGTACCTTTTTCGAGCAATTCAAATTTATCTTTGAAATCAAAATTCCAATTCCTTTATATCTGTATATCCTACTAGCCATAATATCTAGTTACACATTCAAACCAATTTTGTACATTCAATTACAAAATTTTCAATATAACTGCTTATATCATTTTTACTTCACTGTTGAAGTTACACCTATTCATTTTCCTTCAATTTTACAATTCACATTCATTTGAATTCAATTCACGATTTCAATTCAATTTGAATTCCATTCATCTTCAATTCTGAAATATTGAATTTCATCGGCTTTCTTTTATAACTGCACTGTTTCAAATTAGTTTCATTTACTAATTTATTACAATTCCCAATTTCCAATATTCAGCTTGAATTACAATTTCTAACAAATTCAAAACAGAGTTTAACATTCATCTTTAATTTCATTTACTTGCAATTGTAAATTCCATTCATTCAGAAATTTATTTCTACTTACTTGAATTTATCTGCAAATTCGAATCATTCTTTTATTTAGTTCACAATTCAAGTCTCAATTTATCTAATTCAACTTCATAATATTCATAGATATTTTCATATGGTATTCCAGAATCTTACCAACATTTTCAAAACCATTTCTGAAAACAATTCAAATTATCCCTTGAATTTTCTAAAACAAAATCCAACTTCGCAAAACAACTTTCATTTAAACAAATTGGGCAGCAATTTCTCTTTTGGAAACCCGAAAATGAACATCGATGATGCTGCAGTCATTACCGAAGTTATTTTCCAGCGACCGAAAAGAGTTTAGAGCTTTTCATCTCTCTAAAATACTTTTCAAAACCTTTGAAATACATTTCCAACTCCAAAAAGATTTTAAACTTTTCGAATCTCCAAAATTTACGAATTCCTTTCAAAACATTTCCAAAAACTTCTCTGGAATCTCATTTTAAATTACAAATTACATTTATAATTTACATTCTCAAATTTCATTTGCATGTGAATTTATTTCTTTAACTTTGGAGTTACGATTTCAATTTCTTATTCGATTTCATATAAAAATGATAACTTTCAATATTATCACTTTCCTAACATCCATGTAACCATATACTGTAATAATTTACAGAAAATCATTTCTTTTATATACAAAAATAGTTTTGGGCAAAATTATTTCATTTACCCTATTTAAAACAATACTGTGTCAGTTTACCTTGTTGAAGAGTTTAGAAACCCCTATCGATTACAGTTAGCTAGACTGCACCGACCAGAATCCATAAACAATCAACCGATAAGTCGACACAATACAAAACAATTTCATATTCAAATAACAAATACGCGCTCATATCTATTATTACACTCAACTCATTCTAGAGTACTACTGACTCTATCTCTAATGAGTAACACCCAACAGAGCAGGGTTGTCGCTTAACCATATGCTCTGATACCACTTTGTCACGTCCCGAAAATTTTCGACTTTCGAAAATTCAACATCGATACTCACTTTATCGACTGCTGAGCCATCGAATGCCGGAAACCCGAAAAGTTATGGTTTTAAGAAAGAAGAAAAAGTAGAAGAAGAAGAAAGTAGAAGGAAGAGAGTAGAAAAAGAAAAGAAGAACAACACATCAGAACAGAAACAGAAAACAATATCAGAATCTCACATATCGCAGCGGAACAATATATAATAGATAAATGAATATCATTTAAAAACAAAAGAATTATATCTGTTATTACATTACATCACATCATATCATCAGAGTCAATAAATAACAATGGACAGTTATATAAACTTGTCCTCATACAGAATACACAGCGGAATAAATAATATCAGATACAAATACTACGTCTCGTCATCCATCTTATCTCCAAAGCTCCAGAATATCCAGAATATCCTGATAATCTAACTCTAGACTGCCCGTGTGGAAATTTGTGGGCACCCAGAGTTTAGAAGGGAAACAATAAACTCCGAGTCAGTCATGGTGACTGGTGTGAGATCGTAAAACAGTTTATCTTTAAATTAAACAACAGAAATATTTTTAAAGTCAATTCGCAATGCTTTTGGAAAATGAAACTACCATAAGACCTCCCACCACACACACAATGCAAACGCAGACTTGGAGGAGATTTCTTCTTATGATAGTCAAAGATGCTTACTACGCAAAAAAAATCAAAACCTTTTTGATATTATTATTAGTGCATAGTGTAGAAAACATTTCGAAAGTAGAATATAAATCTTAGCCAGCATAGGTACCATTATATTATGCCTGCTATAGCTGCCTCCTGAGGAGACAGGTTATACAATTGAAATCGTAAAGGCTCGTATTGTTTCTTTGGATTTCCAACAAATGGTCAGGCAAAGGAACTTCCTATCCACGATGGGTACGTCCCTGGAATAGACGACCCGAGAACCTAACCAGATCTCTGCCAACACAAGGCCGGGTTACCTCTGCAAAAATAGGTAACTACTGACACGCGTATGCCATCCCCCGATCGTCACCGATCTTCCCGAGGATCCCCGATTCCAACAAACCACATAGATAATAATAATGCAGTAACCACAGAGGTTAAGTATCTGGGCTCCATACCATGATACCACCTTTATCCAGAAGGAATGACATACACTAAGGGGCGCTACTCCCTAGAACCTTGCTGCATTCGTCCTGTTTCGACCATTTCCGGGGTGTGAGGCTCGACGAAGTCTCGTCCACAAAGCTACGCTTCCTACAAAAAGCCCTGCTTTGGGTCAAACAAAATGATCAACCTATGATCACAAAGATATAAGATCAAACAAATGATCATATCACAAATGATCAAACACTGATCATTTCACAGCAACACTCAGTATGCCACGTTACCAAATTGGGATATATCGCTGATAAATTTCAACTACATAACCTCTGAGCTCGTACGTCTCAGAGAAGGGTGTTAAGCTAAGAGAATAAATTCTCCGCCACCAACAGAAATGTATTTGAAAGAAATCATCTCAATATCTCAAATTGTAACGTCAGACACACAATCCATACAAGTCTGTTCCGGGATCGAACAGAACCGAAGGCACTTCTCACGAAGCCCTTGCATTTCCGGATAATTTTCTAATCACGTCAGGACTTCCCGTCACTAAGGGTGATAAAACCTCTAAATCGAAGATCAGTCGATGTAGAGTAACTCGACGGTAATCCTTCCGTTTTCAAAAATATCCGGTCTTCAACACCGGTCTTCGAATGCAATTCATACGACGTATCACATATTCGGAATGGGTTATACGACCCCATGGTCCTTTCCCGGTTAACCCGAATAGTGAGCGATTATTTAAAAATAAGTGTGGCATTCAAATTCATCCAATTCACAACAAATACCTATCTAAAGGTAATTATTGATAGTCGGTTATTTAACTATCAATAAAGATGCGCAACATCATCAGATTCCAAATAATTTTCCAAATTATTTCATCTTCAAAAATATCTTTACTAGATATATAATTTCCACACTTAACCGTTTGAAAACAATTTTCAAATATTCACTTTTCAATTTATCTTTAAAAGATAAAATTTCAAACCCTTCGTTTCATATTGGAAAAGCATTTCCATACTTATTTAATAATAAGTATTTCACAAATCATTTATTTTCAACACTTTAGAAAATATTCAATATACTTAAATCAATATTAAGTATATATTCATTCTTTAAGGAAATCATTTATTATAACAACATTTATTTGAGTCAAAACGAATGTTACGTAAAACATCGTTACGACGACTCAAAATCACTAGTATAGGGATTCGAAATTTGGATAGATATATAAATCCCAATACTACATCAAAAACATTTCCTTTCGGAAATCATTTACTATAACAACAGTGTTATAGTCCACCATTTCCTTAAATTTCTCGAAAACGTCTATTTCAACAATAAATGTTGAAATCTATGCTTTCGATTCATAACACATTTTAAAACATCTTTAAAATGTTTAACTTCATTTTATAATATCGTTTCTCCAGAACATATCCATTTTCCTTAAGAGTATATTCGCTGTCCAAAATCGTGAATATAATTCACTTAACCCAATTTCAATCTTTTCTACACATTTTTATTTTAATAAAAATTCGCTATCCAAAATCGCGAATATATCTTCTTTAACATTTTAATTTATCAAATCCAATTTATTTCGAATTTATAAAACAACGTTTATAAATTCTATTTCTATTTTCTAACGACTTCAATTTGACAAATCTTCTTTATTAATAACTCGATCAATATTCCATTTAAAGGCAAAAGTCCAATTTATAAGTTAATCTCTTATAAATCTTTTATTCTACAGTTTCATTCATTTTATAACTTCACAATTTACAAATCTATAAATTCCATATCTTCACGATTTATAATTCTATAAATTTCATTTTTTACACTTATCATCTCATTTTAAAATCCCAATATTTTAAATTTATAAATATCAACTTTTTAAATCTTTTAAATAAACTGTTCACAAATATTCGAAAATCTCAGTTCAAACCATTTTATACATCGCTTAAACTATTTATTTCAAAAATCACCTTACGGTCATAATTCACAAAAATCTTAACTTTTATAACTTCCAAATTTTAAACGTTCATTTATTTAAAATAAATCAATTTAACAATTCAATAAAACGTATAATTTCAAATATCACTTTAAAATCCTTTTAAAAATAATATCATTATTTATAACTTCAAAAATGGATCCGATGATGCTACAGCATCAACAATCAATCACAACAATCAAATATCATATATCAACATATGACAACAGAATATATCTCAATATCTGTAAATAAATAACTACTGGTGAGGAATCCAGTTGGATCCCTCCAACCTGTTTCCCTGCATCCAAAGACGTTAGCACAATACCAATTCCGCTCCAGTACGGAATTATCGCGGTATATAGGTTTTTATAAATCCGCTTACTAACGGCGCAATAGGGTCTCATCCGCTATACGAGGCGGGAATCAATCAATCCAATATATACATATGCCAATATGTATATACTGCTATATATAATAGATATATCCTACTATATCTAATATAACAATCAATAGCAATCAAACAGTCAATAATAACTGTAAAATCAAATTTCCTTCGAGTGAGAAAATCTCACCTTAGCTTTTATTAGCAATCCATTTCCATTTTTGCTTGATTTCTTGATTTATAACCTTGTATAAATAATTATACAATTCGTTAGTATTCGAATTAAATCGAATAACCAATTTCCATTTTGAAATTTTAATTATTCAATGATTTTATTTCAACCTGGTTTTTCTTTTAATAAATTTGTCTAACAAAATTTTAAATCAAAACTATTCTTCCTTTTTAAAAAATCTTCTATTGAATAAATTATATTAGTTTTGATTTATAAATAACTACTTAACATTCTAAAATTTCAGATTAGCTTCCAAAATATTATATATTTTAAATTAACCTTCGAACCCATTATTTCTAATATAAACTCTTATGTTTACCAAAACTTTATCTATACAACTTTTCTACTTTACAGTGCAATGATCCATGCAGCTTTTGAACTGAACTGTAGGTATTAATATATTCCTCTAACATATATACCTATATATTTTACTGATAAACTTATTTATCAAATCAAAGTTGGATTCGCAGAGAAAAATAAACAACCAAAAATACTCGATACCTTAGTGCCTAACCTTCGACAAAACCCCAGATAAAAGCTTCCAGTCCCCCAAGAACTGCTCGACCAAATTTTCCCTGAATCACGATCCAACAAATTCACTTCTGCGAACACCACCGTGGCCCCTCCTTGTCACCATCGATGTTCGACCACCCATCTTCCAAACGTTGCCACCGACCACCACTGCTTCGCCAGAAACAGCGACGTGAGCTTTCCCCTTTGCCGCGATCACACTCGAGTCGCCGGAGCACACGACCAACAGCAGCCCTCACCGATTCCACTTCGAGATGCTCGAAATCGAGCTCCCTCTTAATCGCGACCACCCAGGTTAACGTCTTCGTGAAAACTGCTCGCGAAACCCCCCCCCCCCAAGTCGAACTCCACTTCAAGATGCTCTGTCCCCTGTCTCCACTTCCATTGCCACGAATCGACTGTCGCCAACTCGAACGCGCTACCCCAGAAATTCGCGCCTCCGCCCTTGTGAAATCCCCACCCACTGACGCGTACGCGTGCGCGACAACGTCGCTCCACCAAATCGCGATGCTTCCTCCCAGGTCGCCGCGGTTAAAATTTGATTACTGGAGTGGAAAAGAAATTTGGGGAAAGAAGATTTTTGTTCGACCCCATTAATTCAAAGTTTTATTTCACCATTTTTTCTTTCCTTCTCGTTCGAGATTTTTAGCTGAAGTCTCGGTTTTGTTTTAAAGAGGGAGGGGGGTAATTTAAAATTGAACGAGATGTGGCCTGCACGTTTTGGTATCGTGATTGTAGGCGTGAATTTAGGCAAAATTTTAGGGGATACGTGGTGACGTTAAGTAAGAAAATTTTAAATTAAATTCGCTTTAAAACTTCAACGCGTTTTTGTGTCGTGTGTTCACGTAACAACTCCGAAAAATACGAAATTGGAAATCCGACAATAATTCAATATTACGGACCCAATGGAACTGGTTTCGTCAAATTCCGAGACTGTTTGAAAAATGACTATTTTATAAATATCGGTTCGAACGATTCATTTCAAAACTGAACAAAACAGTCCGAAATTAAATTCTGAAGCTTCAATCATCTTCAGTATTATCAATACGAATTTTAAAAGCTTTCGAAATATTTTTAATAAGCTTAAAATTGAAGATTCGAATTTCTATTCACCTAACAATAGATTAAATTTTATAATTAAATCGTCAAATTCACGGTTATATCGGGGATTCAAATTAAATCATCGTTCAAATATTTAAAATTAATTAAATATTCTCAATTTAATTTGGTCAAAATTCTGGGTCGTTACAATGTTATTTTGAATTATTCAAGTCAGACATGTGTGGATTATTGTCGATTTGAATGGTCCAAAACATTCAATAGAACTTGTTGCCCCCACACCCCCACCTTGGGGGGTTGCCACCCCCCCTGGACCCCCCCTCCGTAGGGATCTTATCTGAAAAACATTCAACAGAACTTCCTACTTTGATGGTTTTGGGGATTGATTTCTTTGGACTTTACTCACGTCTTCGAACGTGAATTTATGTAATTCGATTCGTTTCAACAATCGTTTTGTGACTTGTCACTTTAAAGATATGAAGGTTTCAATACTAGTAGTAAATATCAAAACTCTTTCATCAAAACGATTTCAACACTATTTTAAATATCAAAAGTTCGTTTTCTCAAACCGATTTCCAATCTACTAGTATATACAGGCCTTTACTTCACTCGGATGAGAAATCGACTTAAACGACTTAGTAAAACGAGTGGTATGAAACTCTTGCGTTCACTTCGTCGGTTAGCTCTTGGACTTGTTCAATTGAACCCTTTTGTGACAATTTTCTAGTGGAGATCTACAATCTGTTCGTAAATATTTGAGTTAAGCAAGTGGTTATGGGACATGAAGCTAAACTCTTATATTTACTAGCTTAGCGTAATCGACACTTCTTGATGATCGATGATGATCATTTTATGGTTTAGACTAGCAATGTGCGATGTCTCTTTGTCCGTGTGAAGGACTGTACTTCATTTTATTGAGCTTCGTCTCATTTCTTTGTGGGCTAGCAACCCATGTACTTTTAATATGTTTCGATTCAACTGATGTACCGTTTGTACTACATCGATGTCTCGACTTTCCGGTTCATTGGACGTACCGTTTGCACTGCGTCAATGTTCTGAATTGTATTGTGTTTCTATTCACCTGATTTACCGTTTGTACTACATCGATGTCTCGACTTTCCGGTTCATTGGACGTACCATTTGCACTGCGTCAATGTTCCGAATTGTATTGTGTTTCGATTCACCTGATGTACTGTTTATACTACATCGATGTCTCGACTTTCCGGTTCATTGGACGTACCGTTTGCACTGCGTCAGTGTTCCGAATTGTTTTGTATTCTGATTCAC
This sequence comes from Allium fistulosum, assembly GCA_030737815.1. Lineage (NCBI taxonomy): Eukaryota > Viridiplantae > Streptophyta > Magnoliopsida > Asparagales > Amaryllidaceae > Allium > Allium fistulosum. The sequence continues at coordinate 939,894,514 of CM060908.1, read as the reverse complement.
CTGATGTACCGTTTGTACTACATCGATGTCTCGAATTTCCGGTTCATTGGACGTACCGTTTGCACTGCGTCAATGTTCCTAATTGTTTTGTATTTCGATTCATCTGATGTACCGTTTGTACTACATCGATGTCATGACTTTTCGGTTCATTGGACGTACCGTTTGCACTGCGTCAATGTTCCTAATTGTTTGTATCTCGATTCATCTGATGTACCATTTGTACTACATCGATGTCTCGACTTTCCGGTTCATTGGACGTACCGTTTGCACTTCGTCAATGTTCCAAATTGTTTGTGAGTTTTCATGCTCCCGCTTGGGATTGGACATCCTTTTCTTGTGATTTCTGGATTTCTAGATATTGATTTCTGGAATTTATGTTTCACCAACTTTTACAATTGGCATTAATATGTATGTCATTATTGTGGCTTGGTGAATTAAATAAAGAATATGACATTCTTTTTAATCTTTGAGAAGATTCTTGTGATATTGATTAATCTCTTGTTGATTTTTAATTACGTACTTATCACAGTATGGTATTATGGTTATGATACGTTTTTGTCATATCTCTTATTCTATATCACTTTATCTGATATTTATAGCTAGACTGATCTGTTTATTATTTTATTCTTAAATAATACTCGGGTCAGACTGAGATTTTACAGGTGCTTCCTCATGACTTCTTATGTAGAGCCATCTTCTGACTTTTGGCTAACTACTCTAGTTTAGTAGTTTTTGTTGTATACATTTGAGATTTAGACTCCTTGATGTATACATATTCTTTTGCCTTGCACTTGTATCTATTCTTTTGTGTTATTGTGGATCTTATTTGACCACTACTCTGATGTACACTTTCATGTGTTATATTCATATCTATTTCCGCCTTTGTGATATGAATTATCTATGACTGATTTGTGTTATGTTTATTCCTATATTTGTTTCCGAAGATATTATAGCCACCGTGTAGTAGCTTTGAGTTTGTATCGGTATGTCGGATTTCCTCTTGAAATAAAAATGCATGTTATACTATCTGACATATCGGTGCTCGCACAAAGCAATTACACGGATGGTCGCTCCTCAACAGCCTTATTCTCCGTGCTAGTTGACGGCATTACCTCGTAGTGTCCTTGGCTAGCGTGGGTATAGAGGTGGGGCGTCACACTAGGTGTTGAAACAAGTCTACTAAGTACCTGGAGAATTCTAGCTTTGCGCCTGATCAACGCACTACCAGAGTCTGCAAGAACGAGGATAAACTTGTTAAGACATCGAGTTATAAAAGTATTTTGATAAAATATTATATAAAGGATATTTTGATCAGTTATTTTCCTTCCTAAAGGATTTTAAAGTGTTTTACATATTATTTACCTCTTTAACTAACAATTTGAATTAAATGACTTTTATGGATATAATAAAATGGATTTAACCAAATTATTAAGTATTAAAGAATTCCAATTGAAATTTATATGGTTTTAAATTAATGGCTCATCCTTGTCTTTCATTTTATTTTCCCTTCTAGCTATTCCTATTCTCCACCTTATTAAACCTACCTATAACAACAGTTATCAGGTATAATTTTAATCTTCTTGTCACCTTGTCTTAATCCTATTCCATTTTATCTTTTCTGTGTTTTCCGTACCTCATTCCTTTTCGAGGACGAAAAGATTTGAGTGGGGGAGAGTGTAACAACCCTGTATTTTATGATTATTTTAATTGTATATTTTGGTTATTTTTAATTGATTTCCTGATTTAAAAACTTTATTTTATTTATTAAAATGAATAAATTTTGTTATTTTAAATATAAATTTTGATTTTGATGTGAATTAGAATTCCAAACATGACTAAAAAGAATATTTTCCAAAAAAGTGAATTTTGGTCAATATGGTCAAACTTTGACTTTTAATTTAGAAATTTGAAAGTTTGAAAATTTGAATTTTATCTTTTATTACGAAAGTAAATAAAATTTTAAGAATAATGCTTTTCGTTTCATTAAAATCTGATTAATATTGTGAAAGTTATGCCTTTTTAACTATTGAGTGTAATTTGTTATATTTAACAAAATTGTTTATTTTAAACTATATAAATAATATATTTTTTGGTCATGTAATGTTCTAATTTATATTTATATGGGTAAAATAACATGTTATGTATATATTTTGGTTTTAAAACATTTTTCAAAGTGTAATTGACATTTTCCAATGTCAGTTGTATTTTGTTTATAATTTCTAATTTCCAATTTCATTTAATTAAAGAAATTCTTTGTTTATTTTCTATTTTCTTAAGACCTTATTTTATTTTCATTTACACTTCATTTTTTTTAGCATTTATTTTATTTTACTTGACTTTTATTGGTTTATAAGTAAAGTTAAAATTTTTCTAAAACTAGTGATATTCTATTTGAAATTTTTAAGTACTATTTTGAATTTTAAAACAATTTCTTTATTCTTTTCCTATTTTATCTAAATTTAATTCTTTATTTAACTTTAGAAATGATAAATGAATTATTTATTTCAAAGTTTTGCTTTATAATATTTTTAAAATGAAGTAGATATTTTTCCCAGCCAATGATGATTTAATTGTAATTTGAACCCTGTTTTGAATTTTAAGCAATTTCTTTAATTCTTTTTCCATTTTCTTTAAAATTTATTATTTTTTTATTTTATATTACTTTGTTTCAGTTTTAAAAGTAAATTACTGATTTTATTTTTGTTTTAAATTGAATTAAAGAAAGGAAATATGAAAGGTTTTAAAAGCTTTATTAACTTAAGTCTTTTCATCTCCAATGTCCTTTCATTTGCCATAACGCTTCATTTATGTTGTTTGGCCGTGTACTACTCATTTCTTGCCATGTATTCTTTCTCATTTCACGTAAATAAACTTTATTTCTCATCTCCATTCACGGCCAAGCAAAAATATTGGTAATGGCCTCTTATTCTTTCACTTTTCTTCTCATTTTCATGCTTTTTGGCTTGTTTTCTTGGATTCTTTTGTACTTCCTCCACTTTATAGCCACGACCACCACCCCTACACCTCTTCCCTGCCATCATCACCACCTACCGCTTCATCCTTGACCATAGCCGAGCCCACCATGATGATAAAATCCACCAAAATGCAACCTAAAGCCATGAAAGCATGTTGTTTGACCACCCTTTGTTCACCACTTCCATTTCCACCACCACCATCACCTTAGGACACCACCACCACCTCTGTCCAGACCTCCTCTCATCACTCCAGCCCCTGACTTGACCCACACTCCACTAGCCGACCCCAAACACCCCATGGCCGAGCCTCTTTGTTGAACCAAAACTCCTCTTTGTTGCCTAAAACCTCTTCACCTTCCTATGTTGTAACTTCCTCCACATGTTCTAGCATTTAGGCCTTGCATTCCTATGTCAATACCCAAGCCAAACATGACCAAAACCTGAGCTAATCCAACCCCTAGGCCATGCAAAATAATATAGAAAGTAAGGCAAAAAGTTGTGTATTCATATTGTGTTTTATTCCAAAGTTATTTCAATTCAATGTCGTATTGAATTTATAATTTTATTTTGGTTTTGTTTATGGGTTGTTCACAAGATTAATAGCTTGGTTCTCTTTCCACTCGAGTCTATTATTGTGTCATCGTGTTTTCTGGAATTTGTTTGTGTCATTTGATTTGCTAACTCCAGCATAAAAAGGTGAGTAAATCTCACTCGACATTTATACTTATGCAAATGTGAATTGACAACAATTGAATGTGTAGTACTATTATGTTATGTTATCTGAAATGACCCTCCTATTTCTACCTTAATTTCATAAGGATATATATATATATATATATATATATGTGTGTGTGTGTTCATGCAAATGCACATTTAATTTATGTGTATCTGGATGTCCACCTATATTCATTTGCACTTTTAAGTTTGATTTAAACTTCCTTTGAATTATCAGAGTCATTTTTTTTCAAACAATTCAACCAGGATTCAAAATTCATTACCAATATAAATATATTAGTGTATCCCTAATAATATACACATACATATGAAGATGTATGTGTTTCTCTTGTTTAAATTCAGAGTATATATTTTTTTGTTAAACAAGAGTATTTTGTTTGATTTGGATTTGGGCAATTCTGCCTAAAGTGAATTACTATATACTTTTGAATATTTGTAATAAGTCAGTAAATCCTATGCGTATTTAACTTATATGAACTTGCTCCTTCTGATTGATAGTCTTTAATATCAATTTACCATGACAGTTAAATCTCAAGATTCTTGAGATTTTTATTTCAGATCATGGATCAAAGGTATTGATATTTGGCTAAGGCCAGAAATGATATATTCACTTATCATTTCCCACTTATGTATTTTCTAAAAACTTTCTTATTTAAGATTCAATCTATGTGACTTGTTTGCCTTAATCTTAGCCCACATGACACATAGTGAGTTGTGTATTTGCGTAAGATTTGCTATGTCAAGAATTTGAACTTAAAAATATTCATAAGAATAATTCCAGGTTTGCTTGTGCAAGCCTGTCCAGATTGTATATCTGCTATGACTTTGAAAATTGGTTATGGTAAAACATTTGCTAAATGACCTAAAGCTTTTTGAAAGGCATTTTACTGTCAAAACACAACCAAACATAATCAACCAAAACTTCACTTATTTGTAGCTGGTTAACTCATGTGCCTAGTGTCATGCCAGGTACCTGATCATGGCAATTGAAATGCCAGTCATTTGCATCATACCTGTAGCCTTCCCATACAATTACTTTTCACAAAACAATTTAGAAAGTAGACTTGAACCATTTGTAGACATATTTCAGAGGAAAAACAATTAGATACTTAAAGGTATACTTCAAGGTAAATTCTGAATTTACTCCAAAACCCAGTGTTTTAAAATGACTTAAGATTGTCTAATACATAATATAATTGCAAAGCAATTGCTCACATAATTGTATATTTCTTTACCAGGTTTCCATAGCTAATACTTGAGCATATTTTTCTTGTTTATGTTCCAGACTCTTCTTCAAAAACAAATCAAACCTTAACACACAACGATTTCGACAGAACAACTAATTTAATCTAACACTTTACAGAACATAAGAGCAACTTGATCACTAACCATAGAATATTCATTACATGACTGGAAATCTTAGAAACATAATTTTTCCTGAATACATGCAGATATAATCAATTTAAGCTCTTATTGAAACTAGCTAGCATGTTCATTCACTCCTCCATAATAGCCATAACTTCATTTTCTACTTAGTGCCTGCGATCCCTGAAAGAGCATGAGTGGCTGCCTCATTTTAAAATGAGACACCCCCATATGCCATGAGCAAACAAGGGTCAGATCTAAGATCTGGTATGAGCAACATCAAAATATTCAAAACATTAAGCTCTGGGTAATGAGCCTTAATACTTATTTTGTATGCATGTAATCCACTGCTTTATTATGTTACATACACTTTGATACAAGAATGATATCTTTATCTATCATTTATTCACACAAATTTATTTATTCAATCATGAATATCAATCTACAGTGTGTATATTCAATGGAATAACCAGGGTTCCATTCCAACCAACCTAGGAAATACTCATTTTCCTATTTCTTCATTTACTGGTTGTTTTCATTAATTTAAATCCCTAGCCTCATCTGCTAGCAGGCTTTTAAATCTCCCCGAGATGGCCGAGATGAAAAATCCGAGATATCAGCCAAAATCCGAGATTTGGCAGCCTATTTAGTTATAAGTGTTTTAAATATCGCCCGAGATAGCCGAGATATTTTCCCGAGATATTGGCCAAAATCCGAGATTTAAAACACTGTCTGCTAGTAAGGAATCACAGGGACACATTGCAATGAACTAATTCACATCATTGCACAAAGATCTCAGGGCTTAAACAAACCATGTGCCAACTTGCATACTTCAAATATGAAAAGCATTCCAGCAGCCTTCTTGGCTCATAACCCTAGTATATTTACTAGTAGTGTTGGTTAAAAATCCTATCATCAGATAGCTATGTGGACATGTCACAGTGTATATAAAAAAAGACATCTCCCTTTATCTTGCAAGTATTTTGTTCAAAAACAAACAGATAATCATTTCATAAATATTGCTATAAGAGGTCTTAACTTTAAATCATATAAAAGTACATCTACAACTGAGGGTGGAACCATGGCATGCTATGTTATTATGACTTACAAGTAACTGTGATTGAACTAGATTCAAGATCTAGCTGAATCACAATTTTTATCTTGTGAATTTTGATATTTCATGAGGGAATCAGCACACAGAAATTTCTATTGCATCCCTTACACTTTCTTTTCTTAAGCCTCAGCACTTATATAAAATATAATGCAGCTCATAATTTTTTTTTAAGAATAATTTCCTGCCATAGATCCCCATCAGTAGTGTGTATTCCTTCCTTGATTTTGAGGTTTGTTGCCTTAGCTTCTTTTTTTTTCCAAAATGTAAACAAATAGTAGTATGTACATCCATAGCAACCATTCAAACAGATCAAAGGAATTCATCCAAAGAGCATCCATAATACACATTATATCAGCTCAAGAAAATAAAATCCATTCAACAACATTAATATAACAGTGATTATCAAAAATCAGAAAATATCAATAGCAACATAAGTACTTGGCTGCCTCATATCAGGTCTTAATGCCATGAATCTAGTGAGATTACTCACCTAAATATTTCTTCTTATTGATCCTGAAAACCCTTGTATGTGTGTTTTCTCCTTCCTTCCAATATTTTTCTTCCTTTCTTATTTTTGTGCAGCTCGGGGTAAAGATAATTTTACTGGCTAAAACTGCCTATTTATATGCATTTTTCCACTAGGGTTTTGTTAAAACAAAATTCCATTTCTGACCTAACCATCTTCATGCATTTTTCATTCATTTTCCTCCTTAATACCCCGGCCATAATAATTAGTTGAAGGCAGTATTTTCTTCCCTTTACTTTTTCAGAAAATGGCCACTCACCTAGTCATGTTAAAAGTGTGACTACCATATTTTATATTTTAATTATTTCTGAGAATCCCCTTTGCTATTTTTGCCTACACAAGCATATTGACTTGTATTACATTTCATGTCATTTTTAATGTTTCCTTTTTATTGTTTTGCTTTAACACTTTCTGCTCACAGAAAATATACAGGTGCATAAGTGTACATATTTTTATTTGATCTTTTTTTTTACTGGGAATATTTAATTTTTCATGCATAAAAAAACATCTTTAATTTGATTAATAATCTATATTTCAAAATCACATTTGAAATGCTTCCTTGCTCAGTTTATTTATTTTATTATCATCATTTTTTTTTACAGAAATTTTTGAATCTTTTCCTTGTGCCATTTCCAGTGTGCATGTGCCCACATATCCTTGCACACTATTTATTCCCAAAAATTTCACCATATTTAAATCTAAATATTTCAAAAATTAAATCATTTTATAAAAATGATTTTTCACAAAATTTTGGGGTATTACATTATCCCTGTCTGTGATTATTAATTATATGATGTTAAACCTGTTTATTTACCTTTCAACTCATCTGTTACTTATATATGTTGTTAAACTGTTCATTTATATCTGTTTATCACACTGCAAGTTCCCTGTAGATTAGATCATTATGGGTTGAAATGATACATACCCGAACGGACTTTAGAATAGGGAAAAATCGTTATGGGCTGAAATGATAGGCCTGAACGATTTTTATTTATTTTACTTGGGATTGCGGGTTTGAAATGATAGAACCCGGATTTTTCTTTGTAAACTGCGGGTTGAAATGATATATATCTGTATCACTTGACCTAGGTTAGAAAACTATATACAGGCCCGTGGTTATTTTATAAAGTATTTTGAATATTTTAAATATGTTTAAGAGTGTAAATTTATGAAAATTTGATTTAAATTGGATTTTTAATGTTTCAATAAAGAAATTTTGATTCTTATATAAGTTTAAAATGTAACTAAATGAATGGTTAAATTTTAATTATTGAAATATAACTAAAGTCTAGAAATTTGGATTTTTGGGTTTAAAAGAAAATTTGAGTTATATAAATGAAAATGGAAATTTAATTATATTAGCAAAATGGAAATAAAAATTTAAGTGTTAAGTTTAATTGTTAAAATGAAGAGAATAGAAATTTTACACTTAAATTTAATTAAGCGAATTCTTGAAAATTGGTTTCATTTATTAGAAAATTTATTATAAAAATCATAAGTTAAAAGTATTTTTTTATGAACATTTTAAATGTTAAAGTATGATTTTTATAATGTTTAATGGTTTAAATTGGGATTTATTGTTTGATGGAAATACACTAAAATCTGGAAATACTTTTAATAGCACTTTAGAAATGCTATTGTTTCTGAAATGAACTAAAACCGAATAAAAGAGGCTTTTACAGCAGTTTTGAAATGCTGTAGTTGCTATAGTAAATTTAAAAGGCTAAACTTAATGAAGGCCTATTACAGCAGTTCTGTAAATGCTATAGTGGTCTGCTGTCTTTGCTGGAATTCATTTAAAACCTTTATTATGAAACCTGAGCTGTTACAACATTTCTGGAAATGCTGTCTTTGCTGAATTGAACTAATTTTCAACTAAAATTGAGATTTTACAACAGTTTTAAATGCTGTCTTTGCTGAATAAATATATTTTCAAGTATAACTTATAACAGCCTTTTCTAAATGTTGTGAAAGGCTGAAATTTTCAATGTTTATGGTTTTTAACTAAGAAATGAGCTCAGAATGGTTCGAAACTTTGGAAATTTAATACTTGACTTGAAAGAATAATAACTTCACTTTTAAATGGTTAAATGAATTAATTTAATTGGAATATAAACTATTTAAAGGGTGATTTGATAGAAAAATAAATGAATGATATTTTGGAATTTTAAAAGGTATTTTATTTGATAAATTGGATTTGAATTCAAATAATGATTGAAAGGAAGTTTTGAAAAGATATGATATTTTGATAAATTGAAATGGTTTGGAAATGATTTAATCTTTATTTTGATAAAGATTTGGATTTGAAATGATATTTAATTTTGAAGTATAAAATATTGTTCTGAAATATTATAACCACGGGTATACTTCTCTGTATGTCATTTGATTTCGTGATGATGGCTATGATGCACATTAACACTGTTAGTTGCATTGTTTACTTCGATATGGACATTTATGTGATATTGATATTACTGTTTAATTGATGGTTTTATGGATCCTTAAAGGATGGGCGATCCCAAGCATCCTTTAAGTTATTATGCATTGCTATTACAGTTCACTTGAGTTGGTTTACATTGTATAAGTATATATGTCCTGACTCGAGTGTTTTGTGGTTTACTTTACGCTCGGGTCAGCCTGAGAATCACAGCTTTGGAATTTAGCTTCTGGAGCTAGAGATTTGCTGGAGCTTATCTATCCATCTGTTATTTCTTATCTTCTAATCCAGTTATTTACTATTCGTTATTGTCTCTGTATTATTGATTTATGTATCCTGACTTCTATTGTATCCATTTTTAAACTATGATATTTTATATATGTTTTGAGAGTTGTATATAGTAGCTTCATAAACTACTATGGTATTTATTTCCGCTGCGAGTTATTCTGATTTTCTGTGTCTGTGATTCTGTGTTTGATTTTATTTGCTCCAAATTTTATTACGATCTGTTATTTTGAATTATTCAAGTCAGACATGTGTGGATTATTGTCGATTTGAATGGTCCAAAATAGTGGGTCGTTACAAAATATTTATATATAGACCAACGGTGTCTGTATATAATTTTCTATCCTATGGTCAAGTGATACGGATATTTATCATTTCAATCCGCAATTTAAATATATATACAGGTATATATCTTTTCAACCTGCAATCCCAAATTCAATTCAAATGAAAATCGCTTGGGTTTATCATTTCAACCCATAACGATTTCCTCCTATTCTACAGATCGTTCGAGTATGTATCATTTCAACCCATAGTGAATTCTATACTAACAGGGAACTTGCAGAGTGATAACAGATATGATAGTAACATACATGCATATATCATCAATATAAATAACAGATAATGGTGTCAGATGTCATAGGTGAACATATACAGATAATGGCATATATATAAAAATGTAAATAACTAATAGCAGCATATTTCAATTGAAATCAAATTTAATAAATATAAGAACGTAAATCGTGAGTGATTGCTCACCTTTCGAGGTTAGAGAGATAGACAATGAGGTTGAGTTACGAAATGCAAGCACGACTTCCAAATCATAGCTAGATGGACATGATTCGACGAACAAAGCTGATAGTTTGAATTAGTGAGAATGAATTAGAATCATCTAGATAGAGACAAAATATATATTATTATTTTTCCATGAAATCAATATCAAATTTGAGACGAATATTAAAATTATATATATATATATATATAATTAAAATCATTGTTTACATTTAAAACACATATAAAATAAAACCTTTACATAAATCTTATATAAAACTATATATATATATATATATATATAGTTACAACAACATAAAATAACTTACACTTAATATTAAGCTTGCACTATCATTTAAATAAACTTGCCTACATACTAACAGCACACACACACATATATAACTAATATATAGGCAGATACATATAACTTATAAACTTTACATATTATATCAACAGATATATATATAAAATTATATATATATGTATGCTTATAACTCATAACAATACATACACGTGTTGACATATGTATACAAACAACATCAACTAAGCATACTTTACATTTATAACTGTCACGCTATAAAAGTTTATATTACATATATTTATCACATGTAAATTTTCAAATTTAAACATATACTCAAAATCTCTATATTATATATCTAAAAAACATTATATTAACAAGATTTATACATACTAACTGTAAACAATATTTCGTAACATTATATGTGCGTTGTAGACATATTAATGTAACTAACCTATGCAAATTATATTTTGAAATCTTTATACATTAGCAAAAGCTTACTATGTAACTTCACTGTGTATATACATATAAAAAAAATCATATCTCATATAACCTTTAAAATAATATATATATATATATATATATATATGTAATACAAACTTATATTGTATAATAAGAACAAATATAGCTTATACACACTGTAATATCTATATGGTACTTTATAAACTTACTTTATTAAAACTAACTTATGTTGTACTATGTTATAACTTACTTATATAACAATATACATATAAAATTAAAAGCTGCAAATATTATATACTGTAAATATACATATCCTACACAAAGTAGACATGAATTTCATTTCTTCTATATATACTATTAACATATATCAGATATAAACGTAAACATATGTAAACTTTTATATAACTAACACAAATACTACTGACCTATATATACACATACGGACGTAAATATATATATATATAAGATGAAATATTATAAAACAAAAAAAACTAAAATATATAAAATGATATATATTATACCTTGAAACAGAACCCAAAGTCTAGGCTTGGGTCGGAGCTCGAAGTGAGGAACAGGGGCGTGCAGAGTAGTGTTATGGAGAACGAGGCTAGGTGATGTTGATGCAAGTTTGGACAGAGGGTCAGGTAGAAGGGTGGTGGATCTGAGTGGGCATGGTGGAAATGAAGGGGCAAAGGACGACGGTTGTTGAGGCCGTGTGTGGATGGTATGAGAGGGAAGACATGGGAAAAGCTAGTTGTGGCCATGGAACAAGCAGGGAGGAGGAGGAAACGAACGAGCAAGCAAGGGGTGAGAAAATGAAGGATGCTACAACACATGTTTCAGTTATTTGTTTCCATTTCAAAACATAAATGAACAACGAGAATTTAAACCAAATGATGTTTGAATCAGTGCAAAACTAAAGCCAGGTACGCTCTAAATTCTGTGAATGTTAACAACAAGCGTCTATTTGTTTTCTCGGTGAAATATTGAAAGTTACAGAAACAAAAAGGCACCAAAAACTGGTACCGATATGGAATCATTTCACGGATTCCGCTATGTATCTGGCTTCAAAACACAAAATTGAATATACCGCAGAGATCAGTATGACGAGACGATCAAAACGGTATAAAGATATCAGTGGTACGATCATCCTATCAAAAGACAATTTCGGTATCGGAATACTGCTAATTTGTCGAAAATAAGATAAACAGAGCAATAGAAGTCCAAATTTGGAGAAACGAATTATGACGTCTCACTAAGAAGATAATTTACAAATTTTCTATAGAAAAATATTCAGATTTGGAAAACATTTTATTATCATCAATTATTAACTGATTTAATTTGAAATAGAATTATACAAGAAAATAAACTTCAGTATTATTAGATGAAAATTTACCAGTTGCTATGTTTAATTAGACGCATTCCAAATATCAAATTTATTTCAAAATTTTATTGTTTAAAATTTTACAAAAATTCAATTTATTATATGCATAAAACAAATAAAATTATTAAAAATTTACGTGTCGTTACAGCAATAAAAGTCATATTCATCTGGAATGACAATTTAAATAAACCAAATAACACCCAATCAATTTCTAATCACAAATTAAATTAAATTTAACAAACATAAGATAATGTAGTAGTTGTGAGTGGGGTAAAACACTCACCTTTGATTTCGAATCGATTTGAAATCCAAAATAAGGCCCAAAATTTGTTAGTCTCAGAATTCATCCAAACTAGTTTTATAATGTCTGAAATTTCGATACGATCCCAACGAAACAAGCGGCGCCCAAATCCGAGTTCGTATGCAAAAGTTATACACATTAGAAGTTACACGATAAAAAAATCAAAAAATAAAATAAAATAAAAACAACCTCACCTGCCACATCACCCTCACTCCCTCACACATCGGCCTGGCCTTGGAACCCAAAAACACGGCCGATGACCCTACTTTGACTATGAAATTAGTGCGTCTCCGACCACCGTAGCCGACGCCACCACCTCCATCAAGACCGTGCTCCTCTGCCGCACCACCAAGCCCAATCCCCAGAACTCCGACCACCCTATGCCGTTGCGCCGCCACCCAAAAGATCTTGGGTTTCGAACCCTATTTCGCAAATTCTGGCCACCACGAGCATCTCCAGGTCACGCGACCACTTCCAAACAACTCCAGGCAGCCCCCTCTACAAAACCCTATCCCAATTTCGTCGATTGATGCACCGATCAAAAACGCCCAATTCGACTTTGACCGTGGTTTGAGGTTGATTCGTGCACTATTACCAAGAATGATCACTAGACGTAGGTTCCATTCGTCGATAACTTCCCAACGATATAAAATTCGATATAGTTTGAGGAGATTTAATTTTTCGATTTGATTTGATCTGCAATTTGAATCTAGAAAAATGGAGTTTCTGCCATTGAGGAACAAGATAGCCAGAAAGAATTGTAGGTATACTAATGAGGAATGAGAGGCTGCTAGGAGTTATAAGAATCTATTTATATTAACGAAGCCCAATAAGAAAATAAACACATATCGAATTTGTACGAACGACGAATAGCGACCCAAAAAGCCCGTTCTGCCTCCAAAACGAAAGTGGGTCATCCCATATATCAAAATATATGTTTTCGATATTTCTAAATCCAATGGAACAGGTTTCAAGTCCTAATTCCATCGTATAAAGAAGTTAGCTTTAAAACCAGCTTATTTCAAATTGATTTCAATTAAATTGATTTCTAGGCGTTTCGAGTCCGTATGATCAAACGACAAGTCCGATCGCTACGAAACTTGAAATCCTATAATAATTCACCATTACGGATCCGATGAAACTGGTTTCTTCAAAATTCGAGACAGTGGCCAAAATAGCTATTTTCCCGTTAATTAAATAAATTATAAATTTATTAATTAATTCACTATTTAATTCAACTTTTATAAACTAACAATTTTCACCATTTTGATTACTTAGACATCTACAATCATTTAAAACAAATTTACATATCAATTCAATGTTAATTATTACACCAGTTACAGTAATCAATTTCAACTGAAATTAAATCCAATTAATTATAATTTAATTCCAATAAATTGATTTAATTTAATTTCAATCTTTTTATTCGATCAATTATTACTCTATAGACATAGTTAACATTTGTTTATATCTTATTACTCTAAAATTACACTAATATTCTACAATTATCATCTTTTACCATATTAGTTGCAAAATTTCAATTACATTGAATTTTTTTCTTTCTGTTTTATTATAATTTAAAAATCCCAATAAATTAATTTATCTTTGTTTCACTCTTTCTATAAAATCAATTATTTCCTTGTGAATATAAATAACATTTCTATACATTCACAATTTGCAGTTATCGTCTTAACTCATATTAACATGATATTTAATAACATTTAATTGCAATTGATTTCAAATTTAATTCAACAGATTAAATAAATTGATAACAATGACAATCGTTACCTTTACTTAATTTAATAACATTTTCAAGTTTGTTCTCTACACAGAAATGTCATAACTACTACCACAACACTAATTTTATCCAATTATAATTTATTACATATTATTTCACCAATTAATATAACTTTTAAATTATTTCCTTATTTACAATCAATAACCAATTATAACCTTTAATCACTTCAATTAAATTGGAATTACATTTAAAGTAGTTATCAACTACCTTGAATTAATACTATTTCATTTCATTCTAATCATGTTCTTATTATTAAACCTTATGTTTTCGAATTTTCTCACACCAATAAATCAAAATTTATAATTTCTTCCAATATTAAATTACAAAATCTTATTGAATTCAATAATTTAATTATCGAAAATTGCGGGTCGTTACACTCTCCCCCACTCAAATCTTTTCGTCTTCGAAAAGGGAAAATGAGGGATAAAGAATTAATATATCTTATTCAAAATATTAAATTTATAAACAATTAATTTACATAATTAAATAATTTAAATAAAATATATCAATTTATAAACAATTAAATCCTTTTATATTCAAGTTAATAAAGTTTTGAAAAACATTTCATAATTTTTTTTCTAAGTCCAAAATTCATAGAAAATTTCGGTAGTCTTCTTTGTACAGAGAGGTCTGGGAGAAATAATAATATCAATAGTAACAATATATATATATATATCATATTTCAAATATACTATATCCCAAACCACGGGAAAACAATAAAATATCGCTAACGTACCTATTTGTCGGGTATACAACGCTTAATTTATGAAACCAAAAGCAGTAGCTATTGCTTCCATAAACCTGTATTTCACTTGTATAATCCAAAAGAGTTAGCAATTATATAAAAGAGAAATATTTAAGTTGTTTCAATTAATAACAAACAAAACATCACAACATAACAACAATCACTTGCAACAAAACGTACAATCATCACGTGCAATCAAAGCAATCAACCATCCATCCATATCAATCAGAAACAAAGGGTTTGTTCGGGTTTAGAAACTTTTAACCGTATAAAATAACAAATAAACTACTAAGTATACCATACACTCAACAGTCTTAGATAACTTAATAGATTATTTATATATTCTAAATAATTTAAAGTACCACTTCCCAAGCATCCCATATGCCAGCACAAACAATAAATTTCAAACGTCGTTAAGTTTATTCTTACAAATTTCTTTCCATATTATTTATTGTTTGTCTATTTTCATTCATTCATACCAAGCTTATTTAATTAATTTACATTTACCACTAACAAAATTCATTTCCATTCATTTATACAGTGCCATTTTTCTCTTTTCATTACTTTGTATTCATTGCTTACATAAGTTATTTCCATTCAATTGTTTAAAAAAAAGCAATGAATTCATTATTTAAGTATTTCATACTTTTCATTGCAGGATAATTTACATATATTATTTAATGATATATTTGATTTCCAATAATAAAACATTTCATACTTAAGTATTTCTACCTTTAATATACATTTACTCTTTCCTTTTATAACATCAATTGAATATTAAGTCTATTTCTTAATCATTTCAACGTTTTCTAAAGTTATAATCATTTAATTAATATAGTATTCACTTTTACTATTTCATTCAATTAGGAGCATTTTAAATTATTAACTTAAGCTTATCACCATTTATAATATCAGAATTCTTATTTACAGAAGAAATTTCATTGAACACTTCCTTTTTCTAAGTTTACTTGTATAATATTCTATTACATATTTCTATTTAACATTTCAACCTTTAAATATTTTGGTAAGTTATATATGTCTTTTAAGATGCAATAAAATGTTACACAAGTTTCTCTTATTTATTTAGTTAACAAAATGTTCAATAGTTACCATTTCTTATTTTCATTTTCTTTTTATTCACAGTTTACAAATTTTCAATTTCTTATATTTTCATCAATCACTTAGCATCTAGTTTCTAATCACACATCTTAGAAGTTACTAATTATTAAATGGTTAAGATTTCATTCATTATAATAATTGAAAATAGCTAATTATCAGAAAATTTTACAAATTAAACTCCGAGTTTCTTTTCATATCAAATTTATATACATATCTTTTATATATGACAAATCGTACTTAGAAAACAAAATAAAATTTGTTTATCAAAACAAATGTGCAGTAAAACTACTACAACAGTCTTTCCACTTTGAAACTCAAAAATGAACGTCGATGATGCGTGCACTCATCACCAAAATTATTTTCCAATGACACAAAGGGGAGTACATAACTTATTTCCTTTAAAATTTCCCTTTAAAACATTTTTTTTCAAATGACATTGAAAATATTTATATATGAAAATACTTCCAAATAATACAAATATTATTTTCCAAAATCCTTTGAAAACAATTTCGAAACCCTGAAACTTAAGTTCTAAATTTCCCATTTATATTCAATATATTTACAATCATTTTTTATGTCTAATATTTATAAATTTCACTTCCTAACAAAAAAATATCTCAACCAACTATATCATTTATAAAAGTTATTCTTATATATACAAACTATAATACTAGGTAAAATTATTTCATTTACCTATATTTCAAAACCAATATTGTGTCGTCTTCCCTATTAGGTGTTTAGAAATTCCTATCGATGTCATAGCGTCCTATGTACCGACCAGAATTTATAAATACTAAATAGAACAAATTAACACAATACAAAACCTTTTATAACACTAACAAATACGCTCTCTCATGTATATACACTCGGTGACTCATTCTAGGGTGTTACTACCCTATTCCTAATGAGTTGGACCCCACAAAGCTGAGGTTATTGCTAAACCAAAGCTCTGATACCAAATGTAATGACCTACCTTTTTGGACGATTTAAATTGATGATAAGCCACACATGAAAGACTCAAACCATTCAAAAGGGCAGATTGTTATGGGGTAAATAAGAAAAAGGCATAGAAAGAAAGGAACAAACACAGAATCTCACAGCGGAATGAAAAAATATAATAATCAAATAAACAGTTCATGAAGCTATTTTACAAATAACATTTGATTATACTTTTACAATACAGAATCAGAGTACATACAGCAGTAATAATTAAATAATGCAGTGGAACAACATGATGTAGTGGTATGAATATAATAAATAGCAATAGTACTAAATCTACGTCTTCGTCCTCCAGAAAGCAGTCTTTAATACACTGAAAGCTCAGACTAACCCGAGCTAATTGAAAAGACAAAACACTCGAGTCAGAACTAAAAGATCTTACGTAAGTTAAATCTACAGTAAATAAATATGGGTGTAACAACGTCGGAGATGTTTACGGGGTTTGACATCTTCTATCCAGTGTCAACGTGAGTGCAATAACTTAAAAGATGTTCGGGATTACCAACTCCTAAGGATCCGTTAAACTATCTACATACATAGTACAATACACTATTATAATAGTGTCTACAGTAAAGTAAAGTATTAAATTAGCATTAAGGCATTACCCATATTCCCCTTAACACATTTTATATATTCCCATAGTCTATACAGTACCGTAAGCTTCTCCATGAGGTTTACTCAAAGGGCACTCCATAGGTATGGTACAAACCAAACTCGTAGAAGGCGCGATAGGGCATTTGAACATGGCACTCGAGGCAATACCAGGGTAGGATTCTATCAATTGCGGATCCAGACTGGTGGTAACGCATAACAGCTACTACTGCCCACCTCGGAACACACTCCCATAATCAAAATCAAGGGGTGGCCACCAAATCATCACAAAGTCATAATATGGTATCGAAGAAGCATGTCCGATAGGAGGAATGACCTCACTTGGCCTGTTGTGGCTCCTGTTTTAGTCACATCTAAGCTGACTCATGGGAGTCAGGGTCACGTAAATACCTCATACAAAATCGTTCGCCAAACCATCCTACTTCATTTCTGGAATCTCCCCCACGTACACAGTTGTTAAAGTGGTTTTCGGTATTGGCAGAGAGTATGACAATATCCGATCCCGGTCTCTTTAACAACTAATGCTTATTACACATCAGATGGTTCTTTTACATTCCAAAACCATTTCATATTGATATCAAAATATCATATTCAATTCAAACCATATCACTTTCGAAATCATATTCACTTTTAAAATCATATTTACTTTCAAAATCATATTCACTTTTGAAATTACCGATATGAAAGGTTAATTAAAACTTTTGAAATTACCGATAAGATAGGTTAGTTAAATCCTCGTTCCAAAATCATCATATTTACTCAAATATGTCATTCACAAAAAAGTATCAATTACAAATCCCAACTTAGGTTGTATCATCATCAAGGATTTAAATATAAATACTTCAACTTTACACGGTCTGAAATTTTAGAAAATAGTTTAGATAGTCATAAATAGTTTTAATAGTTTTTTTTAAAATAGTTTAAAATACTTAAAATACTCTAAAATAGTTTTGAATGATTTAAAATAGTTTAAAATAGATTAAAATAGTTTAAATAGTAAAATAGTATAAATAGATTTAAATTAGGTTTAATTAGATTTAAAATGATTTAAATAGATTTAAAATAGATTAAATAGGTTTAAATTATATTAGATAGATTTAAAATAGATTAAATAAATTTAAAATAGATTAAATAGTTTTAAATTATATTAAATAGATTTAAAATAGATTAAATAAATTTAATTAGTTTAAAATAGGTAAAATAGATTAAATTAGGTTAAATAGATTATAATAGATTAAAATAAATTAAAAATAGTTTAAATTGATTAAAATAGTTTAAATTAGTTTAAAATAGATTTCAAAGTTATATCCAAATATTTTCAATAACTCAATTTCGATAAATTCATTTATATTTGACAATTCAACTTTTAAATTCCAATTTAAATCCTTTGTACAATTCATTAAATCAATTCCAATTTCAGCATTAAGGCTTGGATTTTCGATATATAATTTAGTTTATATAAATCAATTTCTATTCAAAAATACTAATTAATTGAAAAAAATTTAAAGAATTAAAAATCATTTAATTTAACCAATCCGATGTTCGTATATAATTTTCTGCTCTATGGTCAAGTGATACGGATATTTATCATTTCAATCCGTAATTTAAAATTTTATGGGTATATATCATTTCAACCCATAATCCCAAAATTCAATTTCAAATACATGAAATCGCTCGAGTCTATCATTTCAACCCATAAAGATTTCTCTCTAATCTATCAGATCGTTCGGGTATGTATCATTTCAACCCATACGGAACGTGCAGTGTTATAACAATAAAAAAATATAACATCTAGTCATCCAATATCAACAATTAAACATACATCACAATCACCATACAATCAACCAATAAATAATATCAACAACCGATTATCATTAACAATTATTAAATTTGACAATTAATTTAAATGACGATTAAATGCAATAAAAGTCATATTTAACTGGAATGACAATTTAAATAAACCAAACAACACCCAACCAATTTCTAATCACATCATAAATTTCATTTAACTAACATAAGATAATCTAGTAGTTGTGAGTGGGGTAAAACACTCACCTTTGATTTCAAATCGATTTGAAATCCAAAATAAGGCCCAAATTTTGTTAGTCTCAGAATTCATCCAAACTAGTTTTATAATGTCCAGAATTTCGATACAATCCCAACGAAACAAACGGCGCCCAAATCCGAGTTCATATACAAAAGTTATATGCATTAGAAGTTACACGATAAAAAAAATCAAAATAAATAAATAAATAAACAACCTCACCTGCTACGTCACCCCCACTCCCTCACGCATCAGCTTGGCCTTGGAACCCAAAAACAGGGCCGATGACCCTACTTTGACCACGAAATTCGTGTGCCTCCTACCACCATAGCCGACGCCACCACCTCCATCACGACCGTGCTCCTCTACCGCACCTCCAGGCCCAATCCCCAGACCTCCGGCCACCCTATGCCTCCGCTCTGCCACCCTAAAGATCTAGGGTTTCGAATCCTATTTTGCAAATTCCGGCCACCATGAGCATCTCTAGGTCACGCGACCACCTCCAAACAATTCCATGCAGCCCCCTCTACAAAACCGTTATCCCAATTTCGTCGATTGATGCACCGATCAAAAATGCCCAATTCGACTTCGACCGTGATTTGAGGTTGATTCGTACACTGTTATGAAGAACGATCACTAGACGTTGGTTTCATTCGTCGATACCTTTCCAACGATATAAAATTCAATATAGTTTGAGGAGATTTAATTTTTCGATTTGATTTGGTTTGTAGTTTGAATCAAGAAAAATGGAGTTTCTACCATTGAGGAACAAGATAGCCAGAAAGAATTGTACATATAGTAATAAGTAATGAGAAGCTGCTAGGGTTTATAAGAATCTATTTATATTAACAAAGCCCGTGTAACGACCCGTATTTTTACGGATCGAAAAATCGTAAAACTGTTATTTTTAGGTCGTTAGTGTTGATAAGTCGTCCAGAGTTTAAGTCGACCAAAGCTTAAGTCGTCCAGAGTTAGGTCGTGTAGTAGCTTAGGTCGTGTAGAAGTCTAGGTCGGTTGAGCGACTTAGTGAAGAGGAGCGACCTAAGGATTAGAACGACCTAAGGAGTTAGGTCATGTGATAGTTAGGACGTGTTATAGTTTAGGTCGGTCGAGCGACCTAAGGAAGTTGGTAGCATTAGTGAGCGACTTAAGGGGGATAGCGACTTAACAAGATAAGCGACATAGGAGTTAGCGGCATAAGCAGGTTAGCGACCTAAGGGAGGTAGGTCGTTCGAGCGACTTAAGGATTTCAGTTGTTGTAGTTTAGGTCGTAAGCGACCTATGTTGCCCTGTAATGAAGTTAGGTCATATGCGACCTAAGGTAGATTTTGTGTATAGTTAGGTCGTGAGCGACCTATGATTTAGTTAGGTCGTGAGCGACCTATATCAGGTTGCTAGTTAGGTCACGTGAAGGTGTAAGTGTTAGGTCGGTACTCCTGTTAAGTCGTTAGGTCGGCATCTCAGTTAGGTCGCGCATAGGCCTGAGTTATTAAGTCGCAAGGTCGTTGAGTCGTAAGTTGTTAAGTCGTCTAAATGACTTAAGTAGGAACGCGGCTGTGTGTTAGGTCGCGACTGTTATTAAGTCGTTAAGCCGCATTTTTGTTAAGTTGTTAGGTCACGCGTATGTGTTAAGTTGCGTAAGTCGTAGGTCTGGGGATCCGCTAGGTCGTAGGGCGGGAGGATTGTTAGGTCGTTAGGTCAGGGTTTTTAGGTCGGCAACTGTTAGGTCGGCAATTTTTAGGTCGTGGACGACCTATGGGCGAACGACCTAAGGAACTGCCTATAAATACGCGGGGTATCTTCACTTTTTGGGAGCGGGATTTTTGAAGCGGCGAAGCCCTGCCATTTTGAGAGCTCGAGTGCTGCACTTCTTCACTTCTTTTCTCCACTTTAATTTTGTGCTTCCTTCCATCCAAATCGAAGATCAAATCAAAGATCCAAGAGCTTAGATTGAAGATTTACATCCATCGAAGAGAGATTTCATCGTTTGAAGCGGAATTTTGGAGAATCGAGCTAGATCCTTCGCTGTCCAGATCTGAAGTGTGTTGCTTTTGAAGTGTTTAGGTGATTTGGTGAGTGGTGGTTATCTCTCACACGGATCGAAAGGAGTATATCGGATTGGTGCCTTGATTTTGTGTTCAAATAGTGATTTCCATGCATTTTCTTAAAACTTAAGTATAGATCTATTGTTCATGATGATTTGACATCCATTTTACTACATGTTAACCTATGCAAGTTCATTCATCAAGTTGTAGAGATATTGCTCATGATTCATGCTTGTTAGATTTGGACTCTTTATTTACAAGATTGCTATTATAGTTATAATTGTTTATTAGATCTTGTTTGCATGATTGATTACTTGGATTAATGATTGATTTGATTGGTTGTTATAAATTAGTTGATTAGTTGTTGGATTTAGACAAGATGGTCGAGGATGATTCAAAAGCTAAAGGAAAGGATCTTGAATGGGAAAAGTTGCTCGTGGCATATGTGGCGGATAATGAAGCTCATATAGATAGATTTGGTGATGATGATGAGATGAGGCTTTGCTATGATGTGATGTAGCCTTGGTATAATCCAAACGGGATCATTCCAAGCATGTTGATAACTCGAGGATGGTTCGAGTTCATTGATAATGGATTGGCTCGAGGGGTTTGAGCTAGTATGAGAATGGTCGTCAAGGAGGATGACTAGAAGGCTGAGATTTCATCGTTGTTGAAGATTCCAGCAGACTCAAAGCAAGAGTACGCTGGGAAGATTAGATAGTCCCAAAAGACTACAGTTGGTAGTCGAGTACTCTGGGCAGATTCGATAGTCCTAGGCACGGGCTAAGACGACGTGCGGAGTTCTGTCTAGAACCGGGGTTACCATTAGCCCTTGACGGATGGTTGAAAGAATGTGCCGGTCATTCAATTAACGGTGGTATCAAAGCAATGATAACAGTGATAGCCAGAGTCATGGATGTTTGGTTGTATCGTCATTCGGTCTCAAGAGCAATATTTTCTGGGTGCTTATCTGATCTTGGTTTAGGCCTTGGGGGTTTGTACTTGGAAAACATCGACCTTGACTCGAGTGATAATTGCTTTACATTAAATGTTTGCTTTTCTATGTTTACTTCTGCTTAGTGTGTCTGGGGGCTATCACTGTAGAAAGAGGTGGTGTAGGAGGGTTGGGTTCCTATTCCTTTTACCTTTATTCTCTTTCGGTATGTTGTTAGTTAATTTACCGCTCACTAAGACTGTTGTCCGACTCAAGGTTTTATGTTCAACTCTTATGACCTTGGGCTGTTCATCCATTTTGGGATGGACAGACTAGGTAGCAGGTGACAGGTGCTGTTCTTAGTTTCCAACGATGCTGATGACGAAGACGAGCTGGAGGCTTGCATATTATTTTCTTATTATATGTACTGGATGTTCCGCTGCTTGTATATTCTCTGAGTGATATGTAGTGAGGCTGGATGTATTGACTATTTAGATTTTTGTATCAAACTACTATAAGGCTTATTTGATGCGATTCTGTTATGTGTAGCTTCACTATGAATATTTTTCTCTATTGTA
The DNA here is from genome assembly GCA_030737815.1 of Allium fistulosum. Taxonomy (NCBI): domain Eukaryota; kingdom Viridiplantae; phylum Streptophyta; class Magnoliopsida; order Asparagales; family Amaryllidaceae; genus Allium; species Allium fistulosum. The sequence continues at coordinate 939,870,993 of CM060908.1, read as the reverse complement.
TTTTATCCATGCGCTGTAAGTAATACGATAGATTCTGCTGTTTTAACTTACCCCTGATGTTAACCCTGAATTATCCACGACCTAAGAAGTATACGTCTCAAGACTTAACGAGTTAAGGATTGCGAGACTTAACAAGTTGACTTAGATGATCTACGACTCAGTAGGCTCCGATCTAAGGAATGGTCCTACTCAGTGACCTACGAGTTAAAAGGTTAGCGACCTGAGACATGGTGGGACTTAACAGTTTACGAGTTAACAAGTTTACGACTCAGTGGATGTACGACTTGAGGGCTTGATGACTCAGCGAGTTAAGCGACCTACGACTTAAGAAGTTAAGAAGTCTCCGACTTAACTACTCAACGAGTTAAAGTCTATACGACTTAAGAAGGTTTCGACTTAACATGCTACGACTCATCAGGCTTACGACTCAAGAGGATCTTACGACTCACAAGGTCTGTACGACTCATCAAGTTAAGCCGCCTACGACTTAAGAGCTTTATGACTCATCAAGTTAACTCTTCTATGACTTAAGAGACTCAGCGACTTAACTTGCCCAGCGACCTAACTATCTTGAAGGACCTTACGACCTAAGGACATGGCGACCTAACCTTTAAAGGGACATCGCGACCTAGCAATGTTGCGACCTAAAAACCTACGACATAAGGGATACGTGTCTTAGGAGTAAGTCGTATACGGGTTAAGGACTTAAGTCATCTACGACTCATGGCTTGCTATAAGTCGCCTACGACTTACCACTTGGAGGAAACGACATAACTTCATCACTGCATCTCCTAAGTCGCTCGCGACCTACGACCTAGCTTAGGTCGTACGTGACCTAGGACTTAGCATATTTTCTGCCCAGAACTCAGAGCTGCTCCTATAAATACCCCATCACTTCCAGCATGTAGGGGACTTTTGGCCATTCATTTCTTCAAGCGCCATTACGCTGTCGAAGTCTCCTCTCATTCAGCAATCAAAGATCTTCAAGCATTCAAGACGCTACAACAATCTACGAGAAGAACTCCTTACATCCAACACGGATTCGTCGAGTTTCATCATCAAAGATTGAGCTAATAGTCAATAGTGCATTCATGATCAAGTTGTATTGTATTTTGAAGGATATTGTATCAAATTGTAACCGAATCAGCAACAAAAGATTATAAAGTGGACGTAGGCTCAATTACGAGCCGAACCACTATAAACTGTTGTTCATTTACTGCTTTTCTGCTATTTCCAGCTTATATTCTGTTCCCATACCAACGGGTGGTGCTTTCACGATTCTATTACACACACCGGGTATTAGCGTTCACTTTTTATCGTTAACATTTTGGTGCTTTCACTGAGAATTGAACTCAGGCGATCATCCACCATTGCTTCGCAAAGATTCATAAAAAGAACCTCTCTTAAAGACCAGATCCGAAATAATGGCTCCTGGAAGAAGAGGTAGACCTATCAGATCCGGAAATGCTCACGAAGGGACTTCCGCTTCCCCGACGACAAACCAAGCAACTCCAACCATTGGAGTCACCAGTGCTGAATTGGACGATGCAGTTTCTGGATTATACCAACAAATTGAAACTCAAAACGCTTTGATGATGGATAGGTTAACTGCTCTGCTCGGGGCAAATCGTCAGCCAGAAAACCATCAAACTACTCTTCCTGAAATGCCACCTTTCCAAGCCGATGGTTCTATGCCACAACCAACTTGTCATGAACATATGCCCGGGCAAACTTCCGAGGGAAGAACTGATGCTTGTCCGGAGGTGTCTTTGAACAATAAAGAATACCTGTCTGAAATGGTTAACCGCATCATGAAAGAGAGCATGCTAAGGGAATAGGATGAGAACGACTGGGGATTTGCACCAAGCAGAACTCCGTTTACTGAAAGGATCCTGAAAGCGGAGTTTCCAAGGAAATTTGCACCTCCTACTATCCAAGCCTATAGGGGAACCAGTGACCCTAATCATTTCCTCTACAAGTACGATTGGCATATGACCGGTGCAAGAGCATCAGACGAGATCAAGTGTCGGTACTTTCCAGTATACCTGGAAGGTGTGGCTTTACTTTGGTTTACAAAGCTCCCAGTTCGGTGTGTAGATAAGTTCTCCGACTTAACGCAAAAGTTCAAAGAACAGTTCAGATTGTATGCTTCAAAAGCTAAGGATATAATGTCACTATCTAACCTTGAATAAGCGCCCGGAGAATCAATCAAATCTTTCTTGAGCCGTTTCAATATAGCTTTAGCCGAAGTAGAAAATGCGGAGCCACGCATGATCCTGATTTATTTGATGCGAGCCATTGATAAATCGAGTAAATTTGGAATATGGCTAAAGATGAAGGAACCGAACTCACTTGATAAATTTTATAAAAAGGCCGACGAGTTCATTCGCCTTGAAAGCCTTTCTGCAACATCGAAAGTGGTTGCTGCCCAAACTGATAATGACAATGTCCCATCTAAGAAAAGAGAATCTGAAAGTCAGAAAAGGGAGAATGAAGGAGGAAAGAGCCAGGGAAATGAAAAGAAACCTCGCCGCTTTAATCCTTCGGACTTTACTCCTTTAACTGATACACCAAGAAATATCTTTTTTGCAACAAAGGACGTTGTCAGGTATCCTAAGCCACCTGAGATGACGAGAGGTGCAAAGCGTAATGGAAAATTCTGCCAATTTCACAATCAACCTGGCCATGACACTGACCAATGTCGCCAATTAAAGAATGTGATTGAAGAATTGCTAGAGCAGGGTAAACTCCAACAATACATTAAAAGAAGCGGAGTCGATCCAACCTCATCCACTCGGGATCAACAACGTCCTACCCGTCAATCCGATTCTCTCGACAACACTGCAGTGCAAGATTCAGGAAAGCTTGTCATTAATGCTGTTACAGGAGGACCATACCCAGCAAGCAGAAGTTGGGACGATTACTAATTACCCACAAAACTGCGGCTGGGGCATCTCTCACTTTCTCTGGCATAAAAATCCAAAAGCTATGAATCAAGCACAAATGGAAATCCAGCTTGGAGATTCTGAAACAACAATAACTAGCCTTCATTTTTACTTAACAGCATTGCTTGAATTTGTAAAGATAATGATGGATGTGTAACTTCTGCATTGTAAACCGCTGAGAAATCAGCGCGACTCAATAATGAAAAACTATGCATTCTGTGTTTTCTATTATAAAATGCCTGTTATGTTTCGATGTGTAAATACTCTAAATGTATTGCTAAAATGTCGATCTAATATTACAGGTCATTAAAGCAAAGCTCACCCATCGCAAAGCTAAGCGAGCCTTACAAATCATTCATTAAAGCAAATTTCAAGCAACAAAAATTCCAAACTCAAATCCCATACAAGAGGAACTTCACATAAAAAGTTGACGGCTCTACTGTGTCAAGCCCTTGTTAACTGGTTGCGATTGTTGATATAAAAAGGCATCCAACCAAATAACTTGCGTTTACTCTGTGGAGTCATTCAACAGTGAAGTCTACTTCTTCGGATAAAGCAGTTTACTTGCAAAAGAAAGGAAGACGCGCTTGGAAACGATGATAAAGGATCGCAGATTGGCAGATGATGATACAACATGAGCGGGCAAACATGGAAGCAGCCAAAGGGAGGTATGCCTCTCAACAAGAAAGCCGGTAGATCCACTAAAGGGATACCTTCCCAAGCAGAAGGAATAAGACCCTCGCTAACTGATTGTGATGCATCCGATCAGGCAGCTTGTGTCCATCCCATGGATCTACTTGCCCCTAAGACGCAACCTTCCTGACACACCAACCAAAGCCCTCTAACGAGGCACGCCAATAAATGGGAGTGCTTTCCTCAATCAAAAAGATTGGTAGGACCACCAAAGGGGCACCTTGTTAATTGATTGCGATCGTTTGTGCGAACAAACATCCAATCAAGCAACTTACGCCTGTCCCGTGGACCCCTCCGACCATGAGAAAGTAACTTCCAGGCAATCACAAGCCCTCTTCGGAGGCACAAGCCCTCTTCGGAGGCACAAGCCATCTTCGGAGGCAAAATCCCTTTTCGGAGGCACATTTCACCCGTGTAGAAGTGCAAAATGCTTCTCTTCGGAGACCCACTTCACCAGAGCTGTAATACTAAAAAGCCCTTTTCGGAGGCACATTTCACCCGTGTAGAAGTGCAAAATGCTTCTCTTCGGAGACCCACTTCACCAGAGCTGAAATGCTAAAAATGCTTCTCTTCGGAGACCAAAACTGCTTCTCTTCGGAGACCAAAGTTGCTTCTCATCGGAGACCAAAAATTGCCTCTCTTCGGAGACCAAAACTGCTTCTCTTCGGAGACCAAAATTTCTTCTCTTCGGAGACCAAAATCGCTTCTCTTCGGAAACCAAAAGACCTCTTCAGAGGCGTACTTCACCTTGCTTGAAGTACCAAAAATAAACCCTTTACTGGGGCACAAAAATCGAAACCTTCTTCAGAAGCTCATTTCACTGTGCAGGAAAATTCACTTTCAAACAAATAAAAGTGATCATTCCCAGAAGTCGAAGTGTTCTTCAGGAAAAAAAAAAGAAGAAAATAAAAATTTCTCCAAAGACAAGATATACTCTATTAAAAGCAGAATAATTCTTCCCTTAAAAAGTGGAAAGTTGTTCTCTAAAACAAGAGTATCGGTCTTGTGAAAGCAAGAAATATTACAATATACTTGTGGTATGGGGGCAACATTATACAATTCAGTTACATTAATAAAAGTAATATACAAGCGACACACCACAAGTTCATTGCAATATCACATAAAGAAGATGTGGAATAAATGCGTTCTTGAAACACAGACAAAAGTTTGTACAAGTAAAAAGAATCGTTTACTCTACACTTCAAATGAAAAACAGATATATTCCTACATACACAAGAATTTGTACAAGTAAAATAGTCATTTTATTCAATACTATGGAAACCTTTTACATTGTGCAGATTACAAAAAAGGCGGAGACCGGTATCCGCACAATCCCTGGTCAATACAAAAAGCGGAAAAGACAAAATCAGACTCATTTCTCCTTCTTCCCACCCTTGGAGCTTTTACCCGGCCTGGTAATTAGTTTCGAAGGCCGTATCGGAGAAGAAGGAGGAAGAGACTCAGCCGGATCAATCTCTGCTTCATCTCCAGCAGCAGAAGAACTCTTCTTTCCTTTCTTCGAAACCGCACGTTTTCCCTTCTTCTTGGAAGAAGACTCACTCCCCGGAGCAAGAAATGTAGAAAGCTTTGTGTCGTAGTCAAAAGACCGCTCCGGGGTCTTCTCGCTATCTTCCAGACCTTCTGCCTTCTGCTCTTCGGAAGCAAGTGGTTCGTCCAAACCTTGAAGGGCTGCTATTGGTTCTTCCTGTGAACCTGGTTGAGAAGCTGGAAGAGGAATAACTTGAGAAGGAGGAGGAACGGCAGCTGAAGAAGGTAGAATTGGGGCAGTTTCCGGCACGTCTGCTGCATAATAAAAGAAATCAAAATCGGTATTCTCCGAGAAAAAAGAAGATCGTGAATCGTCAAAGTTACCTGGAGAAGCCGGTTTAGCGAGATCAATCTCAAATTCCCGAGCTTGGAAGTCCTTCATTGCCTCTTCCTCTGTAGGGGTGGTTACAGTTTCTTTGTCAACCTTAGCGGGAGGCGTGGAATGAGAACTAGAGCCAGTAATATCCGCGTAAGCTAAAGCCGAAGTATAAGCAGGAGCAATAGGAGGTATTTATTTCTCAGGAAGCTTCTCTCCCGTCGCCTCGGCCCGCACTCGGATAAGCTGCTCTTTTCCTATGGCAAGGGCAGCGCGGTCGCTCTCACCTAAGTAGGTAGTTTGAAGATCTGCTTCAGCGTAACCGACACCGCCAAACAAGTCAATGATTGCCTCCCATACTTCCGCCAAGGTGACTTCATATTCTGGTCCCAAAAATGAAAGGCTCCCACGCCCCAGGACACAATGCATATAAAAGTCAAATAGAGTCGCGTCAATGGTGGCTATGGTTGCCTTATGAGATTCTTCGGCTGCAGCTTTACCAGAAAGAGCTTCATCACGTTCTCTTTCAGCCTTCAGTAGCTGAGATTGCAGTCTTGTAATTTCTAAGTCTTGAGAGCTGACTTTCTCTCGAAGCTGAACAGCGTCATCGCGGTATTTTCTCGTAAACTGCCGTTCTTCTTCGAGTTTCACCTCAATATCTCTCTGAGCAGCATGGGCGTCTCGAACTTGTTTTTGAAGCATTTCTTCTTTCTGAGAATAAGAAGTGGAAGAAGTAGCAAGCTCATTTTTAAGTCTTTCAACTTCAGCTTCGAGCTTCCCATAACCATCGCTAATGCTTTTCATCTCCGCGTCATGCTGCTTACGCCATTTGTCCCACTCTGATTTATCATTCTCCATGGTCATCATCGCCTCAAGGTTCATATGGTTGACCCTTTGAAGTTCATCAACCAGCTTCTGCCATCCAGACATTCTTTCGATGTCAAGCTTTACAGCATCGACATTTTTCAGCATCGCCTGCTTATCAATGGGGACCAAATCCAAATCAAAACGCACTCCTTTCAGACACCAATTCGGAAATCGGCTCTGGAGTGTGGGAGGACCATCTCCAGCTTGGTACTGTGGCCTATTAATGATTGTCTGGATGTCAGACTCCTTAAGGGCAGGAGAACCGGAAGATGTATTAGGAGGAATAGAAGCGGTAGTCTTTTCCGAGATATTAGATGTATCTTTCTCGCCAAGTCTGATCCGTTTGCTGGAATCGTCGGAAGTATGACTCTTCCCCTTGTCATCGTAAGATTTCCTCTTGTAAGGATCGTCGCTTCTGCGAGAAGAGTCACGTCGCTCGTCCCTACTCCCATAGTATTCCTCATCTTCTCTCCGGCGACGCTCTTCATGAGCTCGCCTCTCATGAGCCTTTCTGGCAGCCCTCTCCTCATCAGTTTCTTCCACGGCACCGATATAACTCCTAAAGTCATAAGCCTCACGGCTTCCGTAACGCTGGAATTTGTTGAAGTAAGAGCCGCTTCGCCCCATCAGAGAACCTGAAATGGAAGAAAAAGACCAGTTTTAGAAATCCTAAAATTGAAGAAGCTAAGTGCATATAGGTGCCAAAATCCTAAGTGTGTGTGATGTGCAAACTACGCGCGTCAGACTACAAACCACTTTTGGGTGTAGAAATGGCAATAAGTTGTGTGGAAGGCGTTGTGGTTTGTTGCAAAGAAGAAGTTGCTTCGATAACAGGAGGGACCACTTTAGAAACATCATCTTTAAAGAGCTCCTGAGAGGTTATCATGATGTCGCTCAGACTGTCAAAAGTATCATCGCCATGGTGCATGGGAGAATTATCTTTTTCAACTTCCACCTCAGCCGTCTTTTTCAAGAGTGTGAAGATTTTCCTCCTCTTCAACAACCGGGGCAAGTGCTAACTTACTGGACGATCCAGCAATGTCGGTAGGAGTAGAACACTTTACCAATGAAGTCTCAATGGTAAGTTCTTTCGAGGAAAGTTCCTTAGCAGGAGCGGGGGCATCTGACTCCGTATCTGGAGAATCAGGGACGTCATGCAGTTGAGTAGAGCGAGAAGGATGTAAGAGTCCGAATTGATGAAGAAACTCATCTTTCAATAAAAACTGAACACTTCTTTCTTCGACTGGCACGGACACAAGCCTCTCGAAGGTTGTTTTATGACTAGAGTTCCTAGAAGGAGGAGGGAACGCTGAAAAAGCAGAAAAAGCAGAAAAAGAAGTTAATGCTTGACAATTCGGGTTTGGAAGAATTCAGAAAAAATAAGGAGCGAAGACAAAAGGTCGTACTTCCCACTCTCCAGATGGCGTAAAATTCCGAGGGACAACGGACATAGAAAAACTGGCTCAAGAACCCGGGAACGCTTTCGGGAAGACCAGTAATCAATCTACGATTCCTGGCACTCCTTACAAGTGTGATAGAGGGATGGTCTTTGTTTTTTTCAAATGAACACAAGAAGCAAATTTCTCCAAAGCTGGGAAAGCGGTCAAGCGTTCTCCTGAAAAGCACACACAACCCTAACAAGATGGCGTAGCCATTAGGATGTAGTTGAAAGGGGGAAATAGATAGTCGAAGGAGAAGTTCTCGGATACAGTCATTAAATGGGGGGATAGCTCCACTCAAGCACATGTGGCGGTTAACTGCGACAAAGCCACGAGGCGGCCTATCAGCAGTGTCATTTACTCCAGGGAACAAAGCATCGGTTTCGGCAATGCCAAACTGGATGCATAACTGACAAAAGACTTTATGACTCAGAGTGGTGGAAGTCCTTTCTGGAGGGTCATCCAGTGGAGTAGCAATTGGGAAGGCTTCTCCAGCTAGTTCCGAGTCCTCTTGTTGAGACGCCATTCTACACAATCAACTGACGATCAAATATTAAGGTGCACGTTTCCTAGAAAGTGTGAAGTGTTGTGCAAAGCCAATAAAATAACAAGTAAAAGCCACTGGAATTAAACTAGTCGACGATAGATCGATTATAAGGTTTCAGGACTTGTTAATATTTAAAGTACAGTGTTAATGCAAATAAACTAGTTTTGGTTGATTATTGCAATTTTGCCCTAATACTTCACTTGAATTGGTTATTGTACAACATTTCGTTCATGCAGTTCTAATTTAATTTTCTCTTTATCGACTAATCTGTCATCTGATGCGGACAGTCAGTGGCAGTATATTCGTCCCAGTTTTCTGTAAATGTTTTAACAGGTAATTAGAATTATTGACAATCTATAAAAGAATGCAACAAAGTTCAACAGTCCAAAGTTCAAACAACTCAAGTCTTAACATTCAAGGCAGTGCAAAATTTGCTCAAGTTCTAACTCATTCTCGACTTAGTATGGGTCAGATTTTCCTCAAGTTCTAGCTCGGTCACGGACTAAAAGATATGCTATGAATCAAGTTGAGTCGTAACTCTCCAATCGTACCACATTCAAGCAAAGTCTGAAGTGTTAAGTCGCAAAACGACTCAAATGGTTCCTGCGAGCTAGGGTCAATTATTCTCTAAGTCGTAAGTCGTGGGGTTTAAAAGGGGACTTCAATTCTCTAAGTCATAAGTCGTAACTCGGCTACGACTCAAAGCTTAGGTTGCTGTAAGTGATAAGTCGATCCAGAATTTAGTCCATCTAACTCCTGACTCGTTTGATCCCTAACTCGTTAACCATATATCCATCCAACTCCTAACCCTTAACTATCCAACCCGTTAACCCATTCACCGGTTAGCTTCTTCATCAACCCTATTTCTAAACCACCACAGATCACAAATCATTACAAGCCATATCAAGCCACCTTAATTCCATGAATATCCTACATAGCAGTATTCGCAAGGACCGAGGGAAGAATTCATGGAGAAAGGTCGATAGCAATGGTCAGCGATTGGGAAAAGGGAGAAGACGCTTACGCGATGTAACTAGAAGTGGTTGGAGGTAAATCGAGTCGAAATCGCCTTTGGAAGCTTGAGATCTTGTTAATGGCAGATACGACTTAAAGCACGAGTGATAGGAAGAAGAAGATAAGAGGTACGACCTAAGCGTTTTATACCTCAGGTCGAAGGAATTGGAATCGACTCACACGAGCTAAAATGAATCGAAACACACGACCTACGACTTAGGCGTGTATTTCGAGGGGCAAATGTTAACCCTGAATTATCCACGACCTAAGAAGTATACGTCTCAAGACTTAACGAGTTAAGGATTGCGAGACTTAACAAGTTGACTTAGATGATCTACGACTCAGTAGGCTCCGATCTAAGGAATGGTCCTACTCAGTGACCTACGAGTTAAAAGGTTAGCGACCTGAGACATGGTGGGACTTAACAGTTTACGAGTTAACAAGTTTACGACTCAGTGGATGTACGACTTGAGGGCTTGACGACTCAACGAGTTAAGCGACCTACGACTTAAGAAGTTAAGAAGTCTCCGACTTAACTACTCAACGAGTTAAAGTCTATACGACTTAAGAAGGTTTCGACTTAACATGCTACGACTCATCAGGCTTACGACTCAAGAGGATCTTACGACTCACAAGGTCTGTACGACTCATCAAGTTAAGCCGCCTACGACTTAAGAGCTTTATGACTCATCAAGTTAACTCTTCTACGACTTAAGAGACTCAGCGACTTAACTTGCCCAGCGACCTAACTATCTTGAAGGACCTTACGACCTAAGGACATGGCGACCTAACCTTTAAAGGGACATCGCGACCTAGCAATGTTGCGACCTAAAAACCTACGACATAAGGGATACGTGTCTTAGGAGTAAGTCGTATACGGGTTAAGGACTTAAGTCATCTACGACTCATGGCTTGCTATAAGTCGCCTACGACTTACCACTTGGAGGAAACGACATAACTTCATCACTGCATCTCCTAAGTCGCTCGCGACCTACGACCTAGCTTAGGTCGTACGCGACCTAGGACTTAGCATATTTTCTGCCCAGAACTCAGAGCTGCTCCTATAAATACCCCATCACTTCCAGCATGTAGGGGACTTTTGGCCATTCATTTCTTCAAGCGCCATTACGCTGTCGAAGTCTCCTCTCATTCAGCAATCAAAGATCTTCAAGCATTCAAGACGCTACAACAATCTACGAGAAGAACTCCTTACATCCAACACGGATTCGTCGAGTTTCATCATCAAAGATTGAGCTAATAGTCAAGAGTGCATTCATGATCAAGTTGTATTGTATTTTGAAGGATATTGTATCAAATTGTAACCGAATCAGCAACAAAAGATTATAAAGTGGACGTAGGCTCAATTACGAGCCGAACCACTATAAATTGTTGTTCATTTACTGCTTTTCTGCTATTTCCAGCTTATATTCTGTTCCCGTACCAACGGGTGGTGCTTTCACGATTCTATTACACACACCGGGTGTTAGCGTTCACTTTTTATCGTTAACACCTAACGATCATCCATGGCTGCCTGGCACACTCTTCAGCGCACTATCTCTATGTTTAGTGCAGGGGTCATGGGCGGTCGTCACAGCCCGATAAGAAAATAAACACATATCGAATTTGTACGAACAACGAATAGTGACCCAAAAAGCCTGTTCTGCCTCCAAAACGAAAGTGGGTCATCCCATATATCAAAACATATGTTTACGATATTTCTAAATCCAATGGAACAGGTTTCAAGTCCTAATTCCATTGTATAAAGAAGTTAGCTTTAAAATCAGCTTATTTCAAATTGATTTCAATTAAATTGATTTCTAGGCGTTTCGAGTCCGTATGATCAAACGACAAGTCTAATCGCTACGAAACTTGAAATCCTATAATAATTCACCATTACAGAGCCGATAAAACTGGTTTCGTCGAAATTCGAGACAGTGGCCAAAATGGCTATTTTCCCGTTAATTAAATAAATTATAAATTTATTAATTAATTCACTATTTAATTCAACTTTTATAAACTAACAATTTTCACCATTTTGATTACTTAGACATCTACAATCATTTAAAACAAATTTACATATCAATTCAGTGTTAATTTTTACACCGGTTACAGTGTTCAATTTCAATTGAAATTAAATTCAATAAATTATAATTTAGTTCCAATATATTGATTTAATTGGATTTCAATCTTTTTATTCGATCAATTATTACTCTATAGACATAGTTAACATTTGTTTATATCTTATTACACTAATATTCTACAATTATCATTTTTTACCATATTAGATGCAATATTTCAATTACATTGAATTTTTTTTTCAATTTTATTATATTTAAAAATCCCAATAAATTAATTTATCTTTGTTTCACTCTTTCTATAAAAATCAATTATTGCCTTGTGAATATAAATAACATTTCTAAACATTTTATTACATTCACAATTTGCAGTTATCGTCTTAACTCATATTAACGTGATATTTAATAACAATTGATTTCAAATTTAATTCAACAGATTAAATAAATTGATTACAAATGACAATCGTTACCTTTTCTTAATTTAATAACATTTTCAAGTTTGTTATCTACACATAAATGTCATAACTATTACCACAACACTAATTTTATCCAATTACAATTTATTACATATTATTTCACCAATTAATATAACTTTTAAATTATTTCCTTATTTACAATCAATAACCAATTATAACCTTTAATCACTTCAATTAAATTGGAATTACATTTAAAGTAGTTATCAATTACCTTGAATTAATACTATTTCATTTCATTCTCGTCATGTACTTATTATTAAATCTTATGTTTTCGAATTTTCTCACACCAATAAATCAAAATTTCTAATTTCTTCCAATATTTACTTACAAAATCTTATTGAATTCAATAATTTAATTATCGAAAATTGCGGATCGTTATAATTTCCTTAAAAACATAATTCTTTATTAATGATTTTACCCTTGAAATTACACTTAAAACAAGGAAATTATAACCCTTTATTTTATCCAAAATATTATGCCAAGATATATGCTTTTATAAAATAGCTCTCATTAACTTCGAAATCAATTTGAGGTCGTCGCACCTCTAAAAGCTTAGGCTATAAAGCCATATAATAAAACTAATTGTATTAATAAAGTGCTGCATTAATACTGCCTACATAGATTATCGCATCCCTTCTATGTCGCATTAATAAGCAGTTCCGGTTTTATAAAACACAAGGCCATAAGGTCAATATCATCTATGTCGCATGGCATAAAATATAATTTATAAAGTCTGTATAGTATAAAGCTTTTAAACTTGGAAATATGGAAATGTTAACATTGATAACCTTCGGCATCAATATCATTAAACCATTGATATCAGGTGCTTTAAAACAGTAAGGTCGACATTGATGACTTCCGACATCAATGCCATAAAATAGTTGACATTGTACTCGTACTGGGCTACTATTTAGCTATAATAATAAGGCCGAAGTTGATAATAGGCGACATCATTTCCATTTTATATACTAGCGGCATCACTGCCTAAAATAATTAATGTCGTAACTACTACTTGGGACATTGCTGCTTTAAGTTATGACGTCAAATGGGAAGCATGTGGCATTGTTTAAAACCATAGTGAAAACTTACAACATTACTCTAGTCGATATAAAATAAGCGGCATTGTTGACATACTACCTTTATCTTGAAAGCAATACTAGCGGCATTGCTATAGCCAATATAAAATATTCGCTATTGTTACCATAATATCTTTATCTTGAAAGCAATACTAGCGACATTACTATAGCTGATATAAAATATGCGGCAATAATAGCTGCGGGATGGGTGGACGTCAGAATTGATTATTAACGACGTGGCAATCTCGTAATTAACATAAAACAATTTTATTTCTTTTAAAAGCAATTTCTTTTCACCAACCCCCAACCCATGTCCAATTTCTATTGGTTAAAACTATACTTTATCAATTTCTTTTCCAAAAAACTACGGTAAACCATATTTATCATTCCCAAAGTATTTTGCAAACCATTTAACTTATATAATTATTAAGCCTTTATAACCTAATAACTTCATATAAAATCATAAACACTTGGAAAAAATCCTCAAAAATCACAATAATCGAACTTAACATATAAAAATTTCAGAACCAAAACATTATTTAATTATTTTTAATAATTAAGACCCAAAATAAATCATTTTTCTCACCTAGGAAATTCATAAAATATTCATATTTGCTGGAAAAATTATGAAATTAAAAATCCACTTCTAAAACAATGTTATGAACATCATATCCAAATTTCAAGTCAATTGAATGTCATAAACTTAGTTTTGACTCTGAAAATCAATTAAATAATTCTATAATAAATCCAATAACTCTTCATTTAAGCACAAAATCAACCAATCAATCATTACATGACATAATAAAAACACATGATTTGGGTTTAGGCATAAAACCAAAATAAATATGCAATAGTGAGATGGATAACTATTATTTACCTTGATTAGATAAAGAGATTAAGATGTAAGTGTTGATTTGATCCCCTAAGCTTTATCCATTGATTTCTTAGCAGTTTCTCTTCTTACATCCCTCGTAACGGCTGGCCTTGTCTTTGTTTTAATTTGTATGAAGTGATTGTGAATGAGGAAGAGGGAATGGAAAGGTTTATGTTTAGGAAATAAGGCTTTTTCCTATTTGCTCCTCACATTATTCCTCTTTCTTATTTAAGTTATAATCAATCTTATTACTCATTAATTAAGGCATGACCTATTTAATTATCAAATCTCATTTTTCTTATCTCAATACATTATTATTTTTGTTTAATTTATCTAATTAAATGTCCTAAATAATGTTACTCAAAATTAAGGGTGTTACAATAACCAATGTATTTTATTGTTGTTTTGCAATCGTATCGCATTGTTGTCCGTGATCGTATTTTTATTTCTATCATTCGCGATTCATACGCGAATGAGATATTTTGTAGCAAAGTGCTAGAAATTATAAAAAAGAAAAACCCCACCCTTATACTTTTTTTCACTTTTCTTTTTCCCTCTTTCACTTTCCCTCTCCTGTAAAAAAAAATCAAACCTCCTCCTTCAAAATTAAAATCAAGAGCTAGGGTTCCCGAAAAATTATGAAATTAGATTCATTGAACTCGTAAGGAGAAGTGCTTTGAATCTAAACAAGATATAGGAGGTGCGACATCATTTGGAGATGATGGACATGAAGGTGAAGAACTAGGGTTAGGGATTGGGTGCGTTACAGGCGATATTGGGATATGGCGTTAGAGGCATGGGGTTTCTCGTGCAAAGGAGCTTCCATGGTGGTAATTTGGTAGGGTCTGGTCGATGATAGGAGGTCACAATTTTATGGAGTAGAGACAGCGTGCTCCAGGTTGCGAATTGAATGGGGGAGTCGACCTCGATGGCGTTGGGTTGACGGCGAAGCACACGTGAAGGGAAGATCAATGGCGAAGCTCCTTTGTCAATTCATCGACTATGGCTCTGTATCAAGGCATGCGTGCATAGGTTAGAAGTGGGTGTGTGTGTATAAGAATGGAACGGGAGTGTTTGGGTTTGGGAAAGATAATTTAATAGGTGATTAACATTTAGTTAAGTAATTAATTAATATAATTAATCCAATTTTCTTATAAAATTCATATCTCATTATACTAGGTCCAATTGAGACGCAGTCTTTTATGTTGCGCTCGTAGGAGCATTATTTACGCACTGGAGTTGATTTTTTCAAGTTTGAAGTAAGTAAAATTTTAAGTTAAATCGAATGCCATTCGATTTTAGATCGAGAAGGAACACTTAAGCGTCAATTGGAATTTTGGTGAGTTAACTCACCTTTGATTGACACTATATGGTTTATGTATTGATATATATATTATTGTTTGGGTATGCTTGGATATTTATTGTTTGGTTGTTGGAATTGGTTGAATTCCCACTTTATATAAAATGACATATGAAATAAAATATAGGGAACTTATGAAATGCTGTAGAGGGATCCGGATTCCTCGCCACTGTTTATTTTAATTTCATTTATATACTTGTCATATAAATTGTTGAATGCCAAAAGTATTGGATGTTACATTGATATGTGTTAAAGTTGAACTTTTTCAATGATAAAGGTAGTAGTAGTGTTGGTTAAGTGTTATGGTAGCTATTGGCCTCATTTTTATTTTGGAAATACTATTATTTGTTGTTTTTGATTTGAAATTGATTTTGATTTGGTGAATGATTTTAAATGACATTTGGGATTTTCTATGGTATTTTATAAATAAAAAATAGATTTATAAATGGTAATTTTAAATAAAAGAATAGATTTATGAATGGTATTTTATAAATAAAAGAAAGATTTATAAACGGTATTTCATAAATAAAAGACTAGATTTATAAATGATATTTGATAAGAGGGAAATGATATCATTTTAAGGAATTGGAATAATAAATCACATTTGTGAATTTATAGTGATATATGAAATGATCGTTTTATGTAAAGTATTTAGTCCTATCCTAAAACTGAATTTTTTTGATAAATATATACGATTTAAAATCAGGATATTTATAAAAGAAGTTTTATAAATATGAAGGAGATTCATAAAAGAAGTCTTATAAATATGAAGGAGATTTATAAAAAGAGTTTGTAAATAAAAAGGAGATTCACTAAAGGATTTTTTAAAAAAGGAATGAGATTTGATTTTCATATATGATCATTTTAAATTATGGTGGTATGGAAAGTATTCTTTTCATACTTCACACCAAATTCCAAGGTAGGGAAACTCATTCCAACTTTGAGAATTGAGAATGTATGTCGAGGCAAGAATAGTTTTCCAACTTATCCGACTTTATTGTTAATCGAGGGACAGCACAAGTTTGAAATCAGGAAGTGGTGTTAAGTATATTAGTCTAATTTCCGTACGATTTATTTACTTATACCAAAACTGTTTTTGGTTTATTGTTATCTATGTTTTAAATTACATTTGTTTTAACCCAAATAAGTATGGTTTTAGAATTGAAATCTTTCTTCAGATTTTGCGAATATACTTATACCGTTAAGTAAGTATATGGTTACATTTTCTAAGTATTAAAAGTGTAAGGGTCTGTGAATATACTTATACCGATGAGATAAATATATGGATATTTTTCCAAGCATCGAAAGAGTACAAATGAATAGTGAATGAGTAATATACATATGTATATCTTCGTAAAAGTATTTTGATACATGTATTTACAAAGTGATTTTTAATTAATGAAAGGATTAATTATAGAGGCTTAGTGGTTTCTTATGTGCTTAACCATGGTTGATTTCCATATGAAGTTAAATTTATGATTGGATAGTTTGTTTATTCGATAGTTAAATAACTAACTATCAAATCTTGACTAATTTTGAAACTAGCGATTGTCAGTTCGAAGAGACTGGGATCAGATATGTTATCTGAAAACCACTTTGAACTGGCATAAGCATTCGAATTTGGAAACATCTTGAAGATGATGGAATCGAAGACGGAGTTCTTAGAAGTGCAAGGGCTATTTGCTATTTATCATGAGGATGTAGTAAAAGTAGTCGTTTGATTTTTTCAGTCCCAGAACTACTTGTATGGATGACTGATGACATTGCATTGTTGTCTGGAGGGCACTGTTAGTATTCCAAGAGGGATTTGCTAAAAGGTAAAACGTAGCCTCAACACTCACACATGGAAATGACTAAAACAGAGAAGATCTAGCAGGGCTATGTGGTTCACTACCATTAGGGTATGGTCATTACTTGTATCTAGATCGATATTTATGGATTATGTATGCTTATGGCCATAAAAACGGTTTGTCAAGTTGGCAACCGAGGTAATGATCACATTCGATACTATCCAGGAAGAGGTAGACCGATTCTGTGTTGGTAGAAGTGCAATGTTTGCAGCCTTGGTAAATTTTATCTAGATGTGTACTGTACGGAAGGTAGTTCATTACCTTGTCATTGCTAGAATCCATTTTCCAATATGTGCCTTACAGACTTAGTTATATACCAAATATGCTGGAACGTGAGATGCAAGCATTTCAGCTATGTTAAATATTTAATTTAAACCCTAGAGATTATTATAATATCATCGAATTTTCTATTAAAATGGTTGGGTTATCGTAAGGTAAAAACTCATCTATGTTTTTGTGCGGTGTGATCTCATGAGATACCTTTATTTTTAAAAGGTTTTATAAACAATAAAAATCTATATTATTTAAGTTTCTCACTCTAGTTTACCAGACTGATCAGGGCATTATTTTTTATGATGTTCGGGTCAGCCCGAGTATATTTCAGATTTAGTTATGTATGCTTTGGAGTTTCATGAGATGAGCTAGATGCCTCTAAGATGTATTCACGTATCTTTTATTTCCACTGCATTTGTTATTTGTACTTATCAGCATTTGTGGGGACAGGTTGTTATAACTGATCAGGTTGATGATAGGTTAATTTACTCTGAATGATATATGTATATTGCAATTTTCTTTTGTAAAGATTGTTTGTACATTATATATTACTCGTCACGATGTGAGATTCTATTCTGCCTTTTTTCTTTTTCCCCAACAATCCGTCTTTCCGGCACTTGGATTTTCGGCATGTGAATACCGTGGATGTATTAGTGTTGACTTTTGAGGGTCGAAAAGGTCGGGTCCTTACACTTGAGAACTACTTTAGTTACTAATTTTTCAACTCATAAAATGTTTGTACAGAAAGATTTATGTATTTTATTTAAAACTCTTATTTTTGACTAAAACCTATGAAAAGATATTTTGCAGTCTCGTTGAGTTAAACCTATTTCACTATAGCATTATATGTAATATTTATTTTTGTACTTTTTACTCAATGTTTGAAATACACGATCTCATAGCATATAGTGAACTAACAAAATGATACTGAATAATAGCATTAGACAATTTGATTTCCATGTGAAATATATTTAAGAATTTTGGAATTGCATTTGTAAAATGATACTGCATAATAGAATTATAAGTGTTATAAGAAGAGAAAGTCTTTCATGAAATGAAAAGCTATTTTGTATTTCCTTTAGAGAAAACGATAAGTCCCTAGAGCATAAGATATACTATTTGTTTATGGATTTTTCACTAAATGTTTGATACTAATGATCCATTATCATACCGGTTACTAATCAAGTGATATGGAATAGTAGTAGTGAACCCATTGGTTCCATGTAAATAGGTTTTAAATAAGAATTTGGAATTACATTTGTAAAATGATACTAAGTGGTAGAAATATTTGTGATATGAAAAGATTTCTTTAATGAAAAATATGGAAATTTATTTTGTAAAATCAATTAAAAAATATATTTCCTCATAGTAGTATAATTGATATTTGTTTTCTACCTTTTCGATCAATATTTGAGACTATGTAGTTAATATTGGATAATATCATTGATATATCGCTGATATATCTCATATCGCTCCTTAACCGAAATTATTCCCAAAATATCACTTAAAATATCGTTACCGATATAGCACCCGATATTTACCGATATATCGCTCCGATATCTAGTGTAAAATCCTCGATATTTTTTAAGAATATCGTTTATTGTATGTCTTAGAGAAAGTAAGTTTACAAAAAAATATCTTCATATTCTCAATAGTCGTTCTTAGTATATGGGAATGTCAACACATAGAAATCCCAATGCACTAATTTTTTTAGTTTTAACCATAATTTTTTTAATCTATTTCATTCATCTTTTAACAAAGAAAACTCTACTTATTCGATTACTTTATTTATTTTATTTCTTGCAAAGACTTTAAAACTAAAAACTAGATTGTTTGAGAGGTACTTCTCGTTTCAGTTATCTTTTGGTTCACCATTTCTAATTGGTAAGTTAGGTTATGAAACTTAATTTTTATTAGTTATTATCATGCACCAAGAACTAAAACTTTAAAGTGTAGTAAAGTTATATATTTGAAAAATCAATAAAGAACATGCTAGAAGTTATAATCGATGTCAAATCAACATTACTAATTTGATAAACTAAGTGAAAATGAAAATGAAGATACTATAAATATGGAAAAGAATTCAAATTAATACAGAATATTAGATGAATTAAAAAACAAAAATAATATAAAAAGAATAAAATAATAAAGTCATACAGTATATGAATTTCTCGAATTTTATAAACTTATTCTATGACTTGTGTTTAATATAATTTCTCTGTAAACATATTGTAATATGTAAACTATATGCAATCACTCTTTAATAGTAATTTGGCAATATTGATCCAGATATTTAAAAGCATAACCTAATTATAACATTATAAAATAGTACAATATGGTTTATAACATATTCTGCACGTGTCTGATGTATCACCGATATTATCATGATATGTTAAAATATCTCATATCGGTACTTGATCAATACATACCGGATGCCGATATTAACTACTTAGATTTGAGATACATGTTTTGTTAGCACATTGTTTAATACAATTTGTTGAAAATGATACTCAATAATATCATGTTATGAATGAAATTGAATATTTTTCATTTTTTCATTTTCAGTGCAGTTGAATAATAAAACAAAATTTCATACAAAAAAGCTGACACCAAATGGTAGCATATTTATAGTAGAAATTATAATTATTAATTAGGTTCACAATACTAGTAATGTTAATTGTAACTAACATAAATACAAAAATTATATATATATATATATATATTAGCTTCACTTATGTTAAAAAAATGGTCCCATCTTATACTTATTAATTACAATACTAAGCTAAATTGATACTCTATAGTAGGATACTTAGTAAAATTATCAACATATATCCTAACTTACTTCCTGTAGGGAACACAAACCCAAACAATTCAAAAGAAAAAAAACAGAGAGAAGAATTGGAATAGCAATATAACTCCTTGGCTCTAGTGACCGAAATAACAGAGAGAGTTTACTGTTTGATAGCTCAGATCAATGGGCATGGAAGGTTCGATCTCTCATATACACTATTTTGGGTCAATACATATACATTTCAATATCTTAATACATCAGAAATAATATGTATCTCATCTCGATGCAAGGCAATGCACACAAGCTTTAGAATTGAATAATATAGTATTAAAGACACGGTTAGAAATTTCTCAACTAAGAATCAGAGTGAATAAAAACAATGAATTTTATACCATATCCAAATTTAATACATCGTCTCATATATATTTAGAACTCATCATATCATATCGACCAATACAATGACAACTTAATATAAGTACAAATAGAATAAATAATCAGCATTGTCATTTGCTCCAACTTTATATCATAGCCCACAAAGTACATGTAGCCATAATATTGACCTGTAAAACAACCTCAGTCCGACTTGAGGTTGTAAAACAAATAACAAACTCTGAGTCAGGCAAGAAATGTAGCTGTGAGTATAATAGTGCTTAATAATAACATATAAGAGTGGTGTTGAGTATAAATACGTGACATATCAATCAAACACAATGCGGTCACTCACACCAAACAATTATCCCACCCACATTTCATTAAAATAGTTTTAACACAAATGTCATGGCTCTAATTATTATGACTCACAGCTGCAACTCTAATCAATTAAGATATCACAATCTATTCATAATATATGAGTTGCTTTCATTTTAAATCAAGTACACTGTTTTCAGATTCCTAGAGTCTGATTTTGTTGTTTACCATAGTACAGACTTTTACAGTGGTATATCTAAATAATATCCATATATTTCATGAGGTCAATATATATATAAAAGGAGAGTCATATCTTAACTCTCTTCCTTGAGTTCCCAGTAGGAATAATCATTGGCAACCCCTTTAGAATTCAGCCTCTACATAGACTAACTGCCTCGACAAGCCCGTACGGTCTTTTTCGCCTGCTGCTTACGACCAGTTGTAAGTCACTTCACACGATCCCTTAGTTGCACCACCCTTCTGGCTTTTGAAGACGCATGCATTTTATGTACTATAGTCACCTGCCCAATTCCATCTTGAGGTGCTAGCTCCATGGCACTATGTCTCTAATATCTTATTATTCATTATATTGTCTGTGCAATAGATCTTTAGACCTTGTGGCGATGGATAAAGTCGTCACGATTCGGGTTGCGATCCTCGATCAGTCTGCTGGGATGGATTTTAGTAGTCTAGTAGTCAATAGGTCATATCATTTTCATCAATTGTTAAATTTCATCTTTAAAACACATTTGACTTCCCAAAACATCATTATTCCCTAAAGTGAAGTTATATCCTATTTTCATCAAATAATATCGTCTACGTGCGTCTCATAATATTATGCAATAGTGCATTCAAAGCACTTCAATTCAAACATGACAATTCATCCATTCAAATCAATATTAATAGGATGTAATAAACTTGCTTATATATATCACAGGTGAAAATACATATCGTAATTCTATTCTTGAGTTTCTATAATTCAAACAAGTATTTTAAATCACCCAAGTCAATCATATTATCCAATTCATTAATTCAAGCCTAAATCAAGCAAGTTTTCAAACATTTATTTTATCATGAGTATTCTAGTATAGTACGGGTGCAATATCAACATTTAATATCAATTTTATCCACTCGACTTTAAAACTTATATCTCATATTTCATCAAATAAATAATCATGCTTTCCGAAATATATAAACACACACTTGGATTATCTACTTTTAAAATTTAACCAAGTATTATTTAATACTATTTAGTGTTCAAACCAAAATAAAATATCTTTGCTGGTATATAAAATGAATTTCAAATTCATATATCAAATATTTTCAATATCATCTTGAATAATTCCTAAAATTCTTCGATAGAAAAGCTTATATATTTAAACAATTCATCTATTATGGAACTCAAATTATTTCTAAAATAAATCAATCTATATTTTATAAAAGCTTTTCTATTTCAAAATCCAAATAAAAATATTCATTTGGATTTTAAATTTAAATTTAATTGAAATCCCGTTATTTTCTACTTGAAAATAGTTCAAACTCAAATTCTTTTAAC
Source organism: Allium fistulosum (assembly GCA_030737815.1). NCBI lineage: Eukaryota > Viridiplantae > Streptophyta > Magnoliopsida > Asparagales > Amaryllidaceae > Allium > Allium fistulosum. The sequence continues at coordinate 939,848,607 of CM060908.1, read as the reverse complement.
GTCAAGATAATTCGAAATCGTTTTGTACGAAATTCTTTCTAGTAATATAATTTATCAGAAATTATTCTAAAGAATTTCAATATAAAATCTTCCATTTTTGTATAAATTCAAATAAATCAAATAAACTTGATTTTTATATTTTTTAAATATTCTTTATAATTTAAACTTATTATTTTTTAAATCCACATAAGTTTAAAATAATCAAACTCAAATGTTAAAGCTTTAAAAATAACAATACAAAAACATTACTGTTTATATTTAATATAAATCCATATATATATATATATATCATCTTCATTTTAAATAAATCAATTCCAACTTCTTTCAAAAATAAATTCAAATATATATTTTAAAATAAAACTCTTTTAAAATATTATACTAGCTTTAAATATTCACGTCCTATTTTTCATATAAATAATTCAAATCACTCATTTAATTCAACTTTTTTATCATCCAAAACAATCATATAAATATATATAGCATACCATTCGACCATATTCATCCATTTCAAACAATCAACCATTCCAAATATATTCTAAATGCAATTCAATCATGCTAGGCTACCAAGCCATCATCAATCGATATAAATTATATTCAAACAATTCTGGCATTTATCCTAAGCAATTATAGCATTAATTAACAAAATTATCAACGAATATCAATCTATTCAGCCAAACAGCAAGAATCAATTTCTTATACTTTAGTTTAATAATCAAAGTAATATATGATAACCATATACGTTAATTGATATTCTTGTTGTGAATTAAAAGAATTTTGAAATACCTACTGTAGTTCGAAAAATATAGTTATATTCACTATACTATAAAGAAAGTCAAGTTATACTCACCAATCTATGAAGAAGCAAGGGATATACTCACTCATTTCACTGTCAATTTCCTTTCAAAATTGCCAGCACCACCCCTATTGCAGCTAACGCATGACAACAGTCATCAACGCACACGCAAACCTACATCTAACGTCGAGCTCACCTCATTCATGTTGTTGTCGATCTTCCTCGTTGTCGTTGCCTGGATTGCGAGCTTCAATGCCTTCTCCATTTATCTTTCCTCCTATGCAAGCATGGCTGACGTCATCTCCCTGGTTGAGAATTCATTCATGAACTTTTTTTAATTGATGTCGTCGATTTGAGAAATAGGGCTTAGGATGCAGCGGAAGGGATTTATCCAAGGATAGGATAAGGAGGAGAGGAGTAGGTTGAATGTGATAAGGAAAGTATGGTCTAATAAGAAGAGAGGGGAATTTCAATTTTTCATTCTAAATCAATTCAAACCCTTAACCACTATAATATTTGGTCGCTATTCGATCTTCGATTAAAATTCCGCTCGAGGTGTTTTAATCCAAATTTTATTTTACTCATATAACGATTTTTCTTTTAATAAAATATTACTCTTCAATTTCAACAATTAAAAAATAATTTTTTTATTTACAAACTAAATTTCAAACTTCCACAAATATTATTTATTTTGCCAAAATAAATTTTCAAACAACTTTTGGATCTTTTAAATTTCAAATTTGAATTTTAAATCAATATTCTTCTTTTATTATCAAATAAATCCAAAAATATAATCTATTTAATTAAATTCAATGAAATATCCAAAATAACTTTTTAACTATATTTATCCATTTAAAATAATTGTTCAAGATTTAAACTCAAAGTAAATCTTAATTCCAAAATTTATAATCAAATAATCAAATTTCTAAATTAAATATTTAATTAGTTTCCCAAAATCTCAATTTAATATGTTTATTCTATTTTAATTTCAAAACAGGATGTAACAAGCAACATATAGATGTGGCCTCAGTGCAACTTTCCAAATCATAAAACTATTCATAAGGGAAAAAAGAAATGACTAAGTTAAGAAGGAATTTCATGAAGGCTACTCCATTTTACAGTTTCTTTCGTGTATTCTATGAAAATATAATAAAAAAAGAAAGGAATTTAAGAAAACCGCGAGCAACATAGATGCACTAATGGATTTATTCAGTATAAGATGAAACTTTTTTGCTTGAACATGGAAATATATAAGTTACTGCTAAAGACATAAGTTTGCTATTTTGATTGTCATTTGCTGGAGCAAAAATAAAACCACTGGCTACTATGATAAAAAATTCATGTTGGAACTGGCCAGTACGTAGTGAGATAAATGGGTGAATTTCAAAAAAATTATTCCATTTCGGATCTTATTTGGTGTAACAACCCGCATATTTTACGATTGTATATTTAAATGTTTTATTTAAATATAGCATCGTTAATCGGATTAAAGTCCGAAATGCTACTTTTTGTAAACAGTCGAACCGGGACTCAAGACCACTTCCATCGAGTCCAAAATGGCATTTACAACTTTTTTGAGTATAAACATCGATATGTCTAGAGTTGAGTGAATTTTGCTATTTTTCACTTAGGGCTTTGGGCTTTGGTTTGGGTTTCAGCCCACTAACCCAACTCATCTTATATCCTAACTCCACCCCCTCTCCTCTTCATTCATTCTATTATTTTCCTAACACTTCAAGCTTTAGAAAAATGGGGGAAGAGATTGGAAACTAAAATCCTAAGCCCTAGTTTCCTTTGCAAATTCAAGTTCTAGCTCCAAAATCAAAGAGAAGCTTAGGTAAGCATCCTCTTCATCTTCTCCATCTCTATCTCTCTCCAATTTTAGAAATTTCCTATGACCAAACTTAGGAAATATTCGTTGTAATCTTAGATTGGAGCTTCTAGAGTTGAAGTTGAAGTGTGGTTGATCTTTCTTTTGATTTCAAAGCTTCTCATTTGTTGTTTTGGGTTGAAAAGGTGAGTTCTTTAACTCACATCTACGTCTATAGCTATCATTGTTGTTAGGTATGAATTCCTAATATTTGTGCATATTCATTTGCTTTTGATTTGAATTGATTTGGTGAATTTTCCAAATTTTGGTGTTTTAGTCCAATTTTATGAAAATCCTATTATGGATGTTTGGACATTGATATTTGGGTTGTATCGAAGAGCCTTTGAGGCTGGGTTGTCGCTTGGCATAAATCCTTAGTCGTCGTTTCTCGTCCAATCGCTTCCGATACGTTTTGGCCACTTTGGCCTAGGCAAATTGTTGCCCAGACCAGGTGACCAGATGTTTGGTGATCAAGTGTAGACGTCTGGTTTGGACCTGGAGCAAAATAAGATGCACGTAGAATTAAAAAAAAAAGACAGAACCTAAATTCAGACGTTTGATTTTTTAGTTCAGACATCTTAAAAGGTTTCAGACGTCTGGTTTGCCGAACCAGACGCCTGGAAGGGTTTTTCTGGAATTTCGAGAATCTAAATCCAGACGTCTGGATTGACCCCCAGACGTTTGGAACTGTGCATTTTTGCCTGTTTAGGCTTTTCTTGATTGAATTTCCATTGTTTATCGATTTTAGTTGCTCTGATTTGTTGTTATCACTTTTATCGACCTTGATGACTTCTTTTTCGGGATTTTTGGGAATATCCATTTTGACGGATTTGGTATCGATTTCTTTTGATTTAATTCACGTCTTCGTATGTGAATCTTTGGTGATTGATTATTTCTACAATCATTTTTGTGATTTGTCACTTCTAAATACAAAGGTTTCTATACTAGTAGTAAATACTCAAACTCTTTCATCAAAACGATTTCGACACTATTTTAAATATAAAGCTCTCTTTTAAAACCGTTTTCCAATCTACTAGTATATACAAACCTTTACCTCATTCGTATGAGAAATCTAATTAAACGGCTTAGTAAAACAAGTGGTATGAAACACTTGCGTTTACTTCGTCGGTTAATTCTTGGACTTGTTCGATTGAACTCTTGTGACAATTTTCGAGTGGAAATCTACAATTTGTTCGTAAATATTTAAGTTAGCCAGTGGTTATGGGACATGAAGCTAAACTCTTATATTTACTAGCTTAGTGTAATCGACACTTCTTCATGATCGATGATGATCATTTTGTGGTTTAGACTAGCGATATGCGATGTCTCCTTTTCCACTTGGGGGACTGTACCCCGATTTATGGAGCTTCGTCTCATTTCTTTTATGGGCTAGCGACCCAATTCTTTTATGGTGTTCGGCTCATTGGATGTACCGTTATTGTAATACATCGATAACTCGGCTTTTCGGTTCATTGGATATACCGTTATTGTACTGCGTCGGTGTTCCGAATTATTTGAGTTTCGGTTCATTGGACGTACCGTTATTGTACTGCGTCGGTGTTCCGAATTATTTGAGTTTCGGTTCATTAGACGTACCGTTATTGTACTGCGTTGTTGCACCCGCTCTATGGTTAGCGACCATGGAATAGCGTTCCATTTGTGATGCACGTGTTGGTGAGTTTTCATGCTCCCGTTTGTGATAGGCCTTCCCCTTTTGTGGTTTCTGGATTTCTAGTTGATGATTTCTAGAATTTGTGTTTCACCAATTTTCGTGGATTGGCATTGATATGTTTTGTCAATATTTTTGTTTTGGTGAATAATTTAAAGAAGGTGATTCTTTTTGGTGTCTTGAGATTCTTGAGATATTGTATGATTTTTGTTGTTATTTGATGTATACTTGACACAGTATGGCATTTTTGTTATTATACGTTTTTGGTCATATCTCTTGTCCTATCTCATTTTATCTGATATTTATAGCTAGACTGATTCGTTTATTATTTTCTTCTTAAATAATACTCGGGTCAGACCGAGATATTTCAGGTGCTTCTGCTTGACTTCTTATCAGAGTTCGTCACCTGACTTTTGGCTAACTACTTTAGCTTAGTATTTTTTGTTAGTATACATTTGAGAAAGAGATTCCTTGTTGTATACTTATTCTTTTGTCTAGCACTTGTATATAATCTTTTGTGATGTAGTCGATCTTGTATGACCACTACTTTGATGTACACTACTATGTGTTATATTCGTATATGTTTCCGCCTTTGTGATATGAATACATGTGACTGATTTGTGTTATGTTTATTTCTATATTTGTTTCCGGAGGCCTCATAGCCACTATGTGGTAGCTTTGAGTTTGTATTTGATATGTCAGATTTCGAAATGTAAGTTATATTATCTGACATATCGGTACTCACACAAAGCAATTACAGAGATGGTCGCTCCTCAACAGCCCTATTCTTCGTGCTAGTCAACGGCATTACCCCGTAGTGTCCTTGGCTAGCATGAGTATAGAGGTGGGGCATCACAGCTTGGTATCAGAGCAAAACTTTGGAACAATGTAGAATAATCTAGCAAGGATCATTGTCCTAAGTCTTTCTTAGGAATCGTGCCATAGGATTTAATTCGAGTCTTCGTACCGTTCTATCTTATTTCTTTTTATGATGCCTTGTCTTATCAATCAAGTTTGTATGATATTCATTTTGTGAATAACCTTTTTCCTCTTCTTTCTTTCTTAAAGAAGAGAAATGGTTAGACCAGGCTGTCCCAGCGCCGGTCAATCCAGTGCTACTCCCCAGGAGGGAGTATTTATGTCTGCTCAACAACTTTTAGATCTTGTGAACAATGCCCAAGCTGTCGGACCCGTTCCAGTGCCTACTCACCCTAAATCCGGGTTTGCACGCTTGTGCAGAGATTATACCGCCTTGGGTGGAAGACCATTCAAGGGATCAGAAAACGTTATAGAAATCCAAGCTTGGCTTAGATCATGCGATCGCATCTTTTCTCGCATGAATCTTATTGATCTTCATCGAGTCCAAGTGGCTTCTAGCATGCTCCAAGAAAGAGCATTAGATTAGTATGAGCTTTAGGTTTCTGAGATTATCGAAGCGGATCTTACCTGGGAGCAACTCCGGGAAAGATTCGAATCGAAGGTTGTGCCGAAAGCTGAAAAGGTAACTTTAGCTCGGCGCTTTATTGACCTTGTTCATGGTGAATCTTCTGTGACCGACTACGTCGCATCTTTTGAATCTCTCTCTAAATATGGGGTCGAATATATTAATACCCCATTGAAGAAAAATTAGAGATTTGTCTATGGGTTGAATAAGAACCTCAAAAAGCCTTTACTTCTGAAACTAGAAGTTTCTTTCGATCAGCTTGTAGATATTGCTCTTCGACTTGAAGAGACCGATAGAGAAAGTGATGTTGAAGTTATGCGTGCCAAACAGAACTTCAAGAATAACATGAAGAGGCCTATTAAGTTCAAAAGCCCCAATCCCAATCCCAACAAGAAAGGGAAGCAAGAAAATTCGGTAGCAAACACTCCTACCTCTAGTCGTGGACAATGCTACAATTGTGGTTCTATGGACCACTATGCAAGCGAGTGTCTGAAACCCCTTTATTGTCGCTATTGCAAAAGTTTGAGTCATCATATATCTGCTTGTCCCATACTTCAAGCAAGAAGGAGGGAAAGCTAAAGGTTGTGCAAGCCTCTACTAGCACTTCTCTTGGTCAAGGTATTTCTCATTCTATCCTTGATGACATTAATTTGTTTTTTGATTATCCTATTCGAGTTCTTTTTGATACGGGTTCATCTCATTATTTTATATCAAAAGAACTTGTTGATACTTTTTCTTTAAATATTATGGGCTTGATGACTTCACTGAGAATTGTGAATCCGGTTGGTGGATCCGCATCACTCAGGTTGCTTTGTGAAAAATGTCGAGATTATTTTATGTGATTATTCTTTTCGAGCCGATTTACATGTTATGCATTACTTCGGCTTCGAAATTGATTTTTTAGGAAAGGATTGGCTTAATCATTATTAAGCCCACATCCTATGTCCCGAGCGGACTATATATCTTCGACATTCTCAATCTGTTAAGCATATTTCTATTGTTTTTAATGATTTTGATTTCCAAATTCGGTGGCATCATTTTATTCTTTAAGCCCACTTGATGAGGAAAGTGTTATTTCTCTCATTCAAGTAGTTCGTGAATTTTCCGGTATTTTTGAGCTTGTCTTAGGATTACCACCTAAGCGATCTATTGAGTGGTGCTAAGGTCTTTTCAGCTCGACCTTGCCATCGGTTTTCATCAACTACGAGTTGCGGAGGATAGCATTCCACTTACCGCATTCCGCACTCGTTATGATTCTTGTGAGTGGTTCGTTATGTCATTCGGTTTGACGAACCTTCTACCTTATTCTTGTGAGTGGTTCGTTATGATTCTACGAATATCTCGATGAGTTTATCCTTGTATTTATTAATTATGGATGAAAACAATAATTTAAAAGTTGGAAATCTTTTTCATAAGATAATTTTAAGTATGATTGGATTTTGTTCTTAAAAGGAGCAGAGAATATTTGTAAAAATTTTAAGAGACATGTTTATCATATAGAAGATGAATTTGTGTTGTTTTGTCCATTGAGTGCTTTAAGAATTCTGGTCGATGTGCTTGATCAACGTTATCGATAGGAATCTCCTAAACGCTATGATGAGACAGTCAAACACAGTAAATTGACTTGTAATAAGTAAATTTTTATAAAACGATGATTACATTTAAGTTAATGATAATTTTGAATGTCTTAGCTTTTCGGGAAAGAGGATCATTTAAAATAACTCTTTTCCGATGCTTCTATTCTTGTGATTCCCGAAGGGAACCAAGACTTCACTGTTTGTACCGATGCTAGTCGTATTGGTTTGGGTGTCATTCTCTTACAAAGGGAATGTGTTATCGCATATGCTTCTTGACAATTAAAGCTTGTCGAGACTAGATATGCCATTCATGATCTAGTGCTCGCGGCCAGTGTTTTCGCTCTTAGAATTTGGCGTCATTATTTTTTGGGAGAGAAATTTATTCTCTACACCGATCATAAATCTTTGAAGTATTTATTTTCTCAAAAAAGGAACTTAATTTGCGTCAACAACGTTGGCTCGAGTTCCTTGCATCTTATGATCTTGATATTCTTTGTACTCTCGGAAAGGGTAATCGTGTTGCCGATGCCCTTAGTTGTAAGCAACAAGCAGTTGTTTTAATGATGATATCCAAATGGAATGATCTCGAGACTTTATCCACTTGTGAGATTCGAGATCGTGAATCCAATTTATGTTCATCTCTTGTTTTGTGTAGCCTTGAGGCGCGTCCTTCTCTTTTGGACCGTACCTCTTTTGGCTAAACTCTATGTCAAAGAAATTGATAAATTGCATGGAGTTCCTACTTCTATTGTTAGCAATCGTGATCCATTATTTTACTAGTGGATTTTGGTAAGGTCTTCAAAAGCTTTGGGAACAAAGCTTAATTTTAGCACCGCTTATCGTCCTCAATCCGATGGACAAATGGAGCGTGTGAATCAAACTCATGAAGATCTTCTCTGTGTATGTGTTCTTCATTTTGGTGGAAGTTGGGAAGATCATATTTCTCTCGTTGAGTTTTATTCCTATAATAGCTTCCAATCTAGTATTGGTATGGCACCTTTTGAGGCACTCTACGGAAGGCCATGCCGATTTCCTTCGTGTTGGCTTGAAGCCGGTGAGAAGCTGGTTTTAGGTCTACATTTTATTGGTGTTCATTTGTGTTTCACCTGTGAAGGGTGTTGTGCGTTTCAGTCGATCAGGAAAGTTAGCACCTCGATATTTTGGTCCATTTCCCATCATCGAACGTATTGGTTCCGTGGCTTATCGCTTTTATTACCGGCTCAATTTTCTGCTATTCATGAAGTTTTCCACGTCTTTTAACTACGGAAATACCTTAGGGATTCCGATTCTATTCTTGAGCCCGATGTTGTTGAAGAAATTGAAGTTTCACCAAATTTGACTTATGAGCAACATTCTATTCGTATCATTGCTTCGGAGGTTAAACGCCTTCGAAATAAAGATGTTTTTCTCGTGAAAGTTCAATGGTCCTCAAATCCTAAGGATTTCTCTTTGGAATCTTGTGAATTCATCGAGCAAACACATCGCTACTTACTCTTTCGTGCTCTTTATGGTGTACTTCTTATTTCAAATTTTCTTTTGTGTTGATATGCTTTTATGGTTGTTACACTTTATTTTCCTCTTAATTATTGCAAGGACGCAATTTCTTTAAGGAGGGGAGTCTGTAACAACCCGCATATTTTACGATTGTATATTTAAATGTTTTATTTAAATATAGCATCGTTAATCGGATTAAAGTCTGAAATGCTACTCTTCGTAAACAGTCGAATTGGGACTCAAGACCACTTCCATCGAGTCCAAAATGGCATGTAAAACTTTTTTGAGTATAAACATTCATATGTTTGGAGTTGAGTGAATTTTGCTATTTTTCACTTAGGGCTTTGGGCTTGGGTTTGGGTTTCAGCCCACTAACCCAACTCATCTTATATCCTAACTCCACCCCCTCTCCTCTTCATTCATTCTATTATTTTCATAACACTTTAAGCTTTAGAAAAATGGGGAAAGAGATTGGAAACTAAAATCCTAAGCCCTAGTTTCCTTTGCAAATTCAAGTTCTAGCTCCAAAATCAAAGAGAAGCTTAGGTAAGCATCCTCTTCATCTTCTCCATCTCTATCTCTCTCCAATTTCAGAAATTTCCTATGACCTAACTTAGGAAATATTCGTTGTAATCTTAGATTGGAGCTTCTAGAGTTGAAGTTGAAGTGTGGTTGATCTTTCTTTTGATTTCAAAGCTTCTCATTTGTTGTTTTGGGTTGAAAAGGTGAGTTCTTTAACTCACATCTACGTCTATAGCTATCATTGTTGTTAGGTATGAATTCCTAATATTTGTGCATATTCATTTGCTTTTGATTTGAATTGATTTGGTGAATTTTCCAAATTTTGGTGTTTTAGTCCAATTTTATGAAAATCCTATTATGGATGTTTGGACATTGATATTTGGGGTGTATCGAAGAGCCTTTAAGGCTGGATTGTCGCTTGGTGTAAATCCTTAGTCGTTGTTGCTCGTCCGATCGCTTCCGATACGTTTTGGCCACTTTGGGCTAGGCAAATTGTTGCCCAGACCAGGTGACCAGACGTCTGGGTTGGACCTGGAGCAAAAATATATGCACGCAGAATTTAAAAAAAAAGACAGAACCTAAATTCAGACATCTGATTTTTTAGTTCAGACGTCTGGTTTGCCGAACCAGACGTCTGAAGGGTTTTTCTGGAATTTCCAGAACCTAAATCCAGTCGTCTGGAACTGTGCATTTTTGCCTGTTTAGGCTTTTCTTGATTGAATTTCCATTGTTAATCGATTTTAGTTGCTCCGATTTGTTGTTATCACTTTTATTGACCTTGATGACTTCTTTTTCGGGATTTTTGGGAATATCCATTTTGATGGATTTGGTATCGATTTCTTTGGATTTAATTTACATCTTCGTATGTGAATCTTTGGTGATTGATTGTTTCTACAATCATTTTTGCGATTTGTCACTTCTAAATACAAAGGTTTCTATACTAGTAGTAAATACTCAAACTCTTTCATCAAAACGATTTCGATACTATTTTAAATATAAAGCTCTCTTTTAAAACCGTTTTCCAATCTACTAGTATATACAAACCTTTACCTCATTCATATGAGAAATCGAATTAAACGGCTTAGTAAAACAAGTGGGATGAAACACTTGCGTTTACTTCGTCGGTTAATTCTTGGACTTGTTCGATTGAACTCTTGTGACAATTTTCGAGTGGAAATCTACAATTTGTTCGTAAATATTTAAGTTAGCCAGTGGTTATGGGACATGAAGCTAAACTCTTATATTTACTAGCTTAGTGTAATCGACACTTCTTCATGATCGATGATGATCATTTTGTGGTTTAGACTAGCGATATGCGATGTCTCTTTTTCCACTTGGGGGACTGTACCCCGATTTATGGAGCTTCGTCTCATTTCTTTTATGGGCTAGCGACCCAAGTTCTTTTATGGTGTTCGGCTCATTGGATGTACCGTTATTGTAATACATCGATAACTCGGCTTTTCGGTTCATTGGAAGTACCGTTATTGTACTGCGTCGGTGTTCCGAATTATTTGAGTTTCGTTTCATTGGACGTACCGTTATTGTACTGCGTCGGTGTTATGAATTATTTGAGTTTCGGTTCATTGGACGTACCGTTATTGTACTGCGTCGTTGCACCGACTCTATGGTTAGCGACCATGGAATAGCGTTCCATTTGTGTTGCACATGTTGTTGAGTTTTCATGCTCCCGTTTGTGACAGGCCTTCCCCATTTTGTGATTTCTGGATTTCTAGTTGATGATTTCTAGAATTTGCGTTTCACCAATTTTCGTGGATTGGCATTGATATGTTTTGTCAATATTTGTGTTTTGGTGAATAATTTAAAGAAGGTGATTCTTTTTGTTGTCTTGAGATTCTTGAGATATTGTATGATTTTTGTTGGTATTTGATGTATACTTGACAAAGTATGACATTTTTGTTATCATACGTTTTTGGTCATATCTCTTATCCTATCTCATTTTATCTAATATTTATAGCTAGACTGATCCGTTTATTATTTTTTTCTTAAATAATACTCGGGTCAGACCGAGATATTTCAGGTGCTTCTGCTTGACTTCTTATCAGGGTTCGTCACCTGACTTTTGGGTAACTACTTTAGCTTAGTAGTTTTTGTTAGTATACATTTGAGAAAGAGACTCCTTGTTGTATACTTATTCTTTTGTCTAGCACTTGTATATATTCTTTTGTGATGTAGTGGATCTTGTATGATCACTACTTTGATATACACTTCTATGTGTTATATTCATATCTGTTTCCGCCTTTGTGATATGAATATCTGTGACTAATTTGTGTTATGTTTATTTCTATATTTGTTTCCGAAGGCCTCATAGCCATTATGTGGTAGCTTTGAGTTTTTATTTGATATGTCGGATTTTGAAATGTAAGTTATATTATCTGACATATCGGTACTCGCACAAAGCAATTACACAGATGATCGCTCCTCAACAGCCTTATTCTTCGTGCTAGTCGACGACATTACCCTGTAGTGTCCTTGGCTAGCGTGAGTATAGAGGTGGGGCGTCACATTGGGCATATGAAGTCAATTTATTTAGATATTATCTATTTAAAACAACAATGTTTATTATTTTGCACATGCACGTACATACATATATGTATATGATACACATATCATATAATATAATACAATCTTAATTATAAATAAAATCTTATTTATAAAATTAAAAAAAATTGATTTTAAAAAAAATAGATAAGATCTAAAAAATATTAGACTTCATAGGCCCAACAAAGATCCAAATGGAATAATATTTTTGAAAATTACTCATTTACCCCGCTACATGCTGGCCCAGTTCCAACACAAAACACATTTATCCAAATATTGATGGCAATGACTTATAAGGATTCATTATATATTCAACTATTATTTAATCACATATATGACATAAAACGTTATATATACAATAATATATGAAATTAAATAGATTATTACTTTTCACCAAAGCCTAATCGATACATCTAGAAACGTTGAATCTAATCACCCCTTGATCGAATCCTGAATCCAGAAAACACTACCTTCCAAATGCAGCTACCACCGATAAACGATTGTTTGATGTTTTAAAGGTTGAAAATTTGTGATACAGTGAGAGGTAGAGGTCGACCTAATCTGGTCTTTAGGAGTGGATAGTAAAAAATAATAATGTGAGGTTTAGAGAGCCTTAAATAAAGGAGATACCCAGGAGAAAAATGTGGATCAAGATTATTATTTTTCTCTTACCTTATCTTCTCTTTTTAATTCAAAATCTAACCTACCCTTAGACATCATATGACCGGCCTCCTTTAGGTAATCATGTACGCACTCTATCAAGCGTCATATAGGCCTCAAAATCATTTCCCTGATCAATAATTAGTACATTTAAATCCAATTTAAATGTGTATCGATATTGTATATCGTTTGATATATTTATAACTATAATATACACACACATTTGATATTGATCAATAAACATCAAATAAAATTTTATAATTAATAGTTCATAAATATTAATTGGGTGGTAATAGTTTTGGTTATGTAACTCGTAGGTTTAAATTTGAGCAACGATTAATATCGAACCATTCGAAAATTATTGTTCACACGTCACTTAGTAGATGGTGTAATGTTATGGGGCCAAATTTATCACTTACTTGGCATCGGTAAAATCCAGTTTTACTTTATTGAGCATTAGCAGATAGTGATAATGATTTACATCAATTCTCTTCATTAAAATTATATCACATTCGATAATGGAATTTAGTAATGGTAAAAATTCCAGTATCATACATATTCGACTCTATAGTTCAAAAATAAAGTCCATGTTTCAATAATAACAATTATTATTAACTGAACTGCTCTGGCCAAAGACTTTGAGTTTGAGTTTGCTTCAGTTCACCATGATACTAACCTCATATAACTAAGAAGACGAATCCTTTCTTGAATAGTGTTTCACTTCCAATATTTCCACTCGATCCAACCGTAGTCATTCGATGGACGTCGTGCCACAATTTAACTATAATCAAAGCGACGCTTCCATATTAAAGTTCAGCGGTATTCTTAAGTTAGGAGAACTATGTAATTTTGTAACATCGATATTTTTTGTTTGACCTTAGTTATATTAATCGACAAAAAACTATTGAGTGCGCCATTCCATAGTTCTCCAATAACTATCATTGCGTAATATTTATGCCCTCAATAGTCATGAGCAATACACTGCCTAGCATTTGGAGAGCGTTACGTACTCTAGTCTCAACGGATGTATTGATATTCCAATCTCGATAAATCTTGAATAGGAATATTTAAAATGGTGTGCTTGATTTCATTATGTTAAATTACTCATGCTTACAATACTTTGTAACTACCATCACAAAAACATACCATTTATGGGTTTTCTATTAAATATACTTTTAGTTAAATCAACTAATTAATATATAATACATTATATCATGTATATAATAGAAAGAAAACACCAACAAGATTGGTTATCAAGTTAGATATATGTAAAAATTACATAATTGCCCCTAAGGCATACTCCTAACTCTATCAATTCAAACCGAGTCTAATCATTTTGTGTGAAGTACTTTTGGGGATGTGCACTAAATAAAAAAAATAAGCGATAGAAGAAAGAATAAAAGAAGAGATGATGTCACGACCCACTTTTCCGTACAGTTCGAACGGACACTTTACCATACTTGTCTAGTCCAAATTGAACAGAAAGGCGGATAATAAGAAAAAGAAAGTAGAAAGAAGACAGAAAGAAGATAGAACAAAAATAGAACAACACAGAATCTCACAACGGAAACGAAAAATATATAATATAGAACAAATCTTTACATGAAACAAAACTGTAATATTTACATAACCGATAACAATCAGAGTATATTAGCCTATTCAGCATGGACAGTTATAACATCTCGCCCTTACAATTGCTGATAAACACAACCAAAATGCAACAGAATATAATCATCTACGTGAATACGTCTCTAGGCCTCCAACTCCTCTCTTGAAGCTCCACTCCTTCCAGCTAAACTTGGAAATATGCTCTGTCTGACCCGAGCATATAGGAAAAACCATGCCCGGGTCAGTCTGGTAAACCAGCGTGAGAATTTAAATCACAAGGAATTTTATTCGTTATAACTTTCAAAATCCTTTTAAAATCCAAGGTATCTCGTAAGACCACGCCACACATAAACACGACGGGTTTTTCCCTTACGATAACCAAAACCTTTTATAGAAATCCAATGATATTATAATAGTGTCTAAGTACAAGTACTTATTCAAATGGCTGAAATTGTTACATTAATTAAATTCCAGCATACTAGGCTCTACAACCAAAACCGTAAGGGCATGTATTGGAGAATGGATTCCATACAAATGACTAGGCACTAGGGTACCACCTACCACAGTACACGTCTAGAAAAATGTACCGAGGACCATGCCGGGATCCCCTGCAACACAAGATCGGACTACCCCTAACCTGGATAGACCGAATATGCTATCACACCGAGTATTCCCACCCTTACCGAGTTCTTCTACGCGCCGTAGTAATAATATCCGAGGGTATCTTGAAGGGTGTTAAACATACCCTAATTGGGTACGAACCACTTAGCCTTGCTGCATCTTCCCTGATTTTCAGTCATTCCCGGTTGATGAGGCTAGAGGCTACGATTACCTTTTTAAGGATTACACTTAGAATGCTCATTGTCCTCCAATGACAATGTACTGATAGCATTCATCCATACAAGTCCATTCTGGGTCTGAACGGAACCGAAGGCACTACTCCTACTACATCCATTTTGGAATAAACCTCGGGATTAGTAGCGATTAGCCCTTGAACTTCAATTCTCTGTCTTTGATTCCATGCTCTTGTCTTCATTTCGAAAATGTATTCGTTGGATCGAAGTGGTTTTCGGATAACTTATCCGATCCCGGTTTTTTTGAAACAAATTTTCGATATTTCCGGTAAACTCAACCCCGGTCCTTTAGGAAATAAACAGACAAAAATAAGATCGAAGATCATCTCCTAACCTTTAGTGGATGGATTTCCTTAAAATCATCCTAGAAGAACGAATGAGTTTATACGTACAGTATAGCACCTCGAACGGTAACTGTACCCTATAATTCCCGTGTTTCTACTAGATATTTCCAAAGTTACTTTTTGGGTCCAGATTTGATAGTCGGTTATTTAACTATCAAATAAACAATCATTCAAATCAAAGATTCCATTTCCACTAAAATCACTAAGCCTTATTTAATTTAAAATTTAATTAAATTAAATCTCTTAATAAAAAAGTATATACTTATCTCACAGGAATAAGCATATTCACAAACTATTTCCTTCAAATATATTTGAAAACCCTTTAAATAAATATGGAAAGTACTCTGCGGTATCAACCATGAATTCGCAGCTCAAAGATTACGTCTCTATCCCAGAGAAATCCAAACTTAACTGTAGACAGTCTCTGCCTCCCGATTACGCCATGAAAATATACCATTACCTCCCGAAAACTATATTTAATAATTATCTCAAAATAATACATATAAAGTTTCTATATAATTTTTTCCAAGTTTTAATTAAGTAAAATACTCTTTTATAAAAGTTTACTATATAATATATTATTTTTAAAACATTATTAATATTTAATAAATTTATCTTTGGAATAAATATACTTTAATACTAATTAACCCTTAAGTAATAATTAACTTTAAATAATCACTATAAAATAACTTTTAATTAATAATTAATATACTTTGAACAATTTAAATAATTAAATAGCTTTGAACAATAATCAAATACTTTTAAAATAATTTTTTAAGGAAATAAAATAATTAACTTTAAATCATTTTCAAATAATTATAAATTATCTTTAAATATCATTAATAATTAAAATTTATCTTTTAAATAACTTTGATTTAAAAGTCAACTTCCCAATTGGAAAAGAGGCTTATTACTTTCAATGGTACTTAATCAAACTACCATTTGTTTCATAACAATCCATCACAAAAGATCTAGATATTTATATCCATCTATCTTTATCAATTTATTCAACATTACATTACCCAATATCAATATTAGGATAATAATTAGATGTCCGTACAAAAGTGATAGCAGAACAGGGTTTATTTTCTGCTAGTCAGTGTCCAGAAGCACATATATTCAGTAATAATAGAAGAACAGTGATTTATTCTGCCAACAGAGGTCCAATTAGATAAGATTAGCGGAACAGTGTTTTATTCCGCTAAACAAATGTCAAAACATCGTAGTTAAATTAAATTAACTCGTCGTTATTTTTATCAGGGAAAATAACTTCAATATATGGGTCATATAATTTTAAACGACGTTATTTATTTTAAATCGGTAATTTAAAACTGTTCGTTTTAAATTGCCTAAATTCTTCACTTATTCAAACTTAACAACAGATTTCACGATGATGTAGTGTTCGTTGACACGAATCCATTGCAATGAGTTTCGCGTTAATCGGAGTTCGAATGAAAAAGTTGTAGTGTTCTGATTTATTTTTTCAACATATATATATTAAAACATTTTCGGTTTACACCCTTGCCTCCTTCCATCCCTTGGGCCAAGCCCATCCCCACGTATCCAACCGATACCACTTCCCTTCTTCTTTTTTCCTTCCCTTCCTTTTTCCCCCAAACTTTCCAGATGAAACCCAGGAACTCCAAACCAATATGAGATTCCTCGATCGACTTGCAACCCTCTTCGACGAACCCATCCCCTACACGCGCGACTCAACCAAGCCTAAACTTCAGCAACCGATCAACCAGAATTCGATTATTCATCTTAATTGGAATCATCTTCGCTCTCGATCAAACGTGCACGCATGTACGAATACGTGCACATCACCACCAGGTCGCCATTTGCCCATCCAAGCTCGCCACTACGTCTCCCTTCTCCCCTGCATTTGATTGTGCACCTCCACCGAAGTTTCGACCCCCGCCATCCATTTTCCACTGCGAGACTGAAGATGCCAATCCTCTAGTTCCATATATCAACCCAAATCGACATCGTCCCACCACTTCCACCACCAAAACACACGCCACCAACTCCAGAACGTCCGCAACCTACAGACGCGTCACCAACCACCACCCCGACCCACTCGGTCAACACCACCATTCCCAGTGACAAAATTTCCGAAGCCAAACAAAACGCGTCCTTAAACCCTAGAATTGATATGCCCCCACAATCCAAAGCCAATTTCACGATTCTGCCATGTTGAAACCCTCCCCCTCGTCACCACGCATCTTTTCGACCAAACCATACACCCCCTCGACAACCAGATCACCGTAAATTAATTTTGAATGGATTCCGATCATCTTCGAATTACACACAACCTAGGTTATTAAAAATCATAATTCCATCAGCAAAAATCCTATTTTCCTACGATGATCATGATTACGTGGCTGATTCAACGATTTAAACGTGTTAAAATTTGTCGAAACTTGTTTTTCTTACTGTATCTCACCATTTTCATACAATATATAAATTTAACGATCTTCCAACTATTTTTAGCATGATCTTTACTTAATAACAAGAGTTCCATTAGTTCACATCATTCACTAACTCAAATCAGACAAAGAGATTTTGATTTTTGAAAATCAAGGCATATATAAATTTATAAGTCCTATTGAATATAACAGAGTAGATTATAGCATTTTCAGGCATTCCAAAGATCTAAATGCTCACATTAAACATGCTAGCCCTTCCAAAATTTCCACTTTAAACTTTAGTCTTCATCTGAAACTTGATTAGCTACTAAGCTCCTTGAAGTCTTGAAAGAAGAGTATGCTTTTCTTCTTTTTACTTTACAAGGTTTTTGTTTTATAGAGCTTATATATATATATATATATATAGTTTTTAGTTTACAGGCTTTTGAAACTGAAACCTACATACATACAACCTATATATACACACGTTTTGCAAAGGAGAATGATGTATAGGTTCGGTCTTTTCGCTCAAGAGGGATTTGATTTTGTTGTACAATGTTTGTACAGTGATGGATTGAAATTTGGTGACTTTGAGTTGATATATTATTTTGAGGTTGAAAAGAAGTGAAAAAAATGTTTTCAACCTTTCCTTATTTGACCCAAACATGCATAAGTATATGTATTTATGTTTTTACCCATTTTACATTTTTTTATCTTTTTACCTATGTTATTTACTTTGTATTTTACTTAGCTGAAATTTATTTTTGTTTGTATAGCAAGCTTCGTACATATATAATTTAAAAAACAAGAAATATAAAGTGGTTTCAAACAAACTTTAAGTCTTCATATTCATATCAAACTATCTTTAGAATATAAAATAAAAGTTTGACATTTAAAAATATATTACTTAAAACACTAAAACTTTGCTATTCCATTTTTAAATAAAACAACATTTTTGTTCTACATTTCTTCTTATTATAATTTAAAAATGAACAACTCAAGGCAAATGAAAATTTGTGCTATTTCATTCTAAATATCATTTTTGTAAAAACATTATTTCATAAAATCCACTTTTTAAAATAATTTTAAAAGATTTATAAATTTCTCATATTCAACATATAAAGATAATTTTTTCCATATATGGTTCTTATATTTTTTTTTTTCATATTTACTCCTTTCATTTTTCAATATATACATACATACATACATACATATATATATAAATATAAAATTCTTAATAACTATATTTATTAGTTCACAAATATGTATATTTCACTTATCATTACATATATTGTTTTTAACCCACTAGCTTATTTAGTTTATAAATATTACACTCTTCTTAACTGATATGTATATATACATCATACATATGTGTGTGTGTGTGTGTGTGTGTGTGTGTGTGTGTGTGTATATATATATAAGAAAACCCAATTTTAACTCTCTCCCTTTATAATACATAATATTTTTCACAAGTCATATCATTTCTATTTATAATATATCCTTCTTATTCACTATTTATTTGCTATGAATTTTTTCCAAATTATATATATAAATTCTGTTGTTCTGAATATATATGAGAAATTCCATTTTAAATCAATTTCCTATTTTATAAATAAAAATATGGAAATTCAAAATACTATCTTGGTTTTAAAAAAACTATATATTATTATCAATTATCATTTAACGGGGATTTTATTTTGATTAAAATAAAATATTATTGAATATTCAAAATTAATATCCAAAATTCAAGACGACAAAAATTCTAGGTCGTTACATTCCTTCCCCCTTAAAAGAATTTCATCCCCGAAATTCCCATAACCATGCTAGTAAACATAACTAACTGAATTTTAATTTATTAACGAATTACACCCATATCACACAAGTCAACACACACACACACACACACACATATATATATATATATATTCCAAAATATCAGTTATATCGAGTATCACTAGAATACTTTCACAGTTACCATCATCATATACACATACACATATATTTATAGTCATACCAAAATATCTACTGAGATACTTTACTGGACTACAATTAAACAAACAAGACGCCTACAAGATACTAATATATTAATAGGGTATACACTACCAAAAGACCACTCAACCCAAACCAACACTCATAGTGGACTATCTCCATTAGAGTCCTCCACTTCGGGTCCTTCCATTTCCCTAGATTCAACATTATTATCCAGAACCCATGCAAACACCGGGCTTGGTTCCCTCCGACGGTTATCCCCATCTGCAAGTGTCTCATTTTCAACCTCGCCCATTTCCCAGATGACAGCGTCATCATTTTCCGATTCGGGCTCTTCTTCTTCTCCTTCAAATTCCTCTTCTTCCTCCTTGAATTCCTCATATTCATCCTTGAATTCTTCCTCTTCATCCTCGAATTCTTCTTCTTCGAATTCCGCCTCTTCTTCTTTCTCGGGCTCCTCTTCTTAATGCAATGGCTGCACGATAGGCTCTATTTCCTCCTCTAACTCCTCCTCATATATCGATGGCTGATTAAGATCCTTCAGAATCCTGTTAATTAAGTCATTATCGCCACCTCTCCTAGCCTTCGAAAGTGCTCCTCCTTGGACGATACTACATGTTCTCTACAATCAATTAACAAAACCAAGAATGAGATCTAAGGTTTTAGGAATTTATATATGCTAAAGAGTACATATATAGGTGCACACTTCAAATAACTCTTCCTTTTTAAATTACTACCATTCAAAAAATTTACTTAAGCAATACCAAAATCATTTTCCTCAAAAATTTGTTTAAAACAATTTTTCCGAAATCCCTGAAGTTTTTAATTCTCAAACATCTCTTTTATAAATCAATTATTATAAAATTATCTTTTATCTATGAAAAATCTTCCTAAAATATTTATATAAAAATATTCCAATTATCTTTAGTAAACAAAATTTACTTAATATTTTTTTTCAATTTCTCAAAGCTTCTATCTACAAGACCCAGATTCTAAAGAAATACTCAAGTTAGAAGTTCAGGTAATAGAGTGTACTCAAAACTAGATGGCTATGACCACTCAAATCCAAGATGATAAAATATTAACATCACTTATCAAACAACACCTCAAAATACTATATATTTTGAAAACCATGCCCTTAATATATAACATATATTCCGAGTAAAATTATTTCAATTAAAAAAAATGAATCTACATTGTTTATTGACTTGTCGAATCGTTTGCTCCCGTTGGAGCTTCTCGTTTTCCACCTGACGTCCATCGTTTACGGCTAGGACTACTGGGGTATCTAATCCCATTTGTTGTGTTTGTTGACCTTGTTCAAGTGTTTAGAGATCCCTATCAATAACGTTAGCTACTCGTATTGACCAGAACCCATAAGCCACTCAATAGATCAATTAACCCAATATAAAGCATTTTATATCACTAACAAATACACACTCTCGTATGTATATACACTCAAACTCATTATAGGGTACAACTGACCCTATCTCTAATGAGTAACCCCACCAAACCCTAGGTATTCGCTCAACCTAGGCTCTGACGCCATGATGTCACGACCCACATTTTCGTACAGTTTGAACGGACACTTTACCACACTTGTCCAGTCCAAATTGAACAGAAAGGCGGATAGTAAGAAAAAGAAAGTAGAAAGAAGATAGAACGAAAATAGAACAATACAGAATCTCATAGTGGAAACGAAAAATCTATAATATAGAACAAATCTTTACATGAAACAAAACTGTAATATTTACATGACCGATAACAATAAGAGTATACTAACCTATTCAGCATGGACAGTTATAACATCTTGCCCTTGCAATTGCTGATAAACACAACCAAAATGCAACAGAATATAATCATCTACGTCAATACGTCTCTAGGCCTCCATCTCCTCTCCTGAAGCTCCACTCCTTCCAGCTAAACTTGGAAATATGCTCTGTCTGACCCGAGCATATAGGAAAAACCATGCCCGGGTCAGTCTAGTAAACCAGCGTGAGAATTTAAATCACAAGGAATTTTATTCGTTATAACTTTCAAAATCCTTTTAAAATCCAAGGTATCTCGCAAGACCACGCCACACATAAACACGATGGGTTTTTCCCTTACGATAACCAAAACCTTTTATAGAAATCCAATGATATTATAATAGTGTCTAAGTACAAGTACTTATTGAAATAGCTGAAATTAATACATTAATTAAATTCCAGCATACTAGGCTCTACAACGAAAACCGTAAGAGCACGTATTGGAAAACGGATTCCATACAAATGACTAGGCACTGGGGTACCACAATACACGTCTAGAAAAATGTACCAAGGACCACGCTGGGATCCCCTACAACACAAGACCGGACTACCCCTAACCTGGATAGATCGAATATGCTACCACCCCGGGTGTTCCCACCCTTACCGAGTTCTTCTGCGCACCGTAGTAATAATATCCGAGGGTATCTAGAAGGGTGATAAACATACCCTAATTGGGTGCGACCCACTTAGCCTTGTTGCATCTCCCCTGATTTTCAGTCATTCCTGGTTGATGAGGCTAGAGGCTACGATTACCTTTTTAAGGAATTTGCACTTAGAATTCTCATTGTCCTCCAATGACAATGTACTGATAGCATTCGTCCATACAAGTCCATTTTGGGTTTGAACGAAACCGAAGGCACAACTCCTACTACATCCATTTTGGAATAATCCTCAGGATTAGTAGCGATTAGCCCTTGTACTTCAATACTCCGTCTTCGATTCCATGCTCTTGTCTTCATTTCGGAAATGTATTCGTTGGATCGAAGTGGTTTTCGGATAACTTTTCCGATCTCGGTCTCCTCGAAACAACTTTTCGATATTTCCGGTAAACACAACCCCGGTTCTTTAGGAAATAGCCAGACAAAAATAAGATCGGATATCATCTCCTAACCGTTAGTGGATGGATTTCCTTAAAATCGTCCTAGAAGAACGAACGAGTTTATATGTACATCATAGCACCTGGAACGGTAATTGTACCCTATAATTCATGTGTTTCTACTAGATATTTCCGATGGACAGCAGCGTCGTGGAGGGTTTCTAGGCATGTGGTATGGGGAAAAAGAATGAGGAGATGGTGGCAAGGCTGCTGGTGGAGTTTGGTGGGTGCCGGTGGTCGGAGATGGCCAGACGAGGTGGAGAAAGGGGGAAGGGTTCATTCCTGGATTTGGATTCGAGTTCGAATTTTTTGAACTAGGGCTGCATCGTGAAATTGGGGTGGCCAGTGGGTTTGCGAGGTCAGAGGTGACGTGGGGAGATGGACAGAGATGGATGGCGAGTGGTCACCGATATGTGCACGTGCACGACGAGGGATACATGCAGGAAGAAGGGAAGCGCAGTAGAAAAGAAAAGAGGAAGAAGGGAAGTGCAGTGGAAAAGAGAAGGGGGAGGGGAGGTTGTCTCGTGTTTGGCCGATGGACAGGGTCTTTGATTTAAAGATAAATATAAAAGAATTTTCAAGTGTTCTTTTTAAAATAAACCTATTAACCCTTTAAACAATTATTTTATTTCACCCATATTTAAACAATATAGGAACTTGTATTTTATCCTATCACCTAAACATCTATGCCTAGTTGACCTTGTTAAGTTTTGGAAAAAAAATATAGAATTAAATTAATTTTAAACAATTAAGGTTAATAAACAAATTTAACTTTAAATGGATAAGCCTATGTTAAATTATATAAGATAATTATTGATGGATTTTTAAATTTTATTAAATTAAGACTAAATAGTTTGGTAACTAAAATTAATTATAAGTAAGCAGGATTTGAAAAATATTTAATTTTGTTTTAAATTCAATAGATGATGGTTTGTGATTGGTTAATATAGACTATAAATCGTTAAATAGTTCAAGATATGTGGTTTGACTTGATGTCTCTTGTGTATTTATTTCAGTTGTTCTTTGATAAAGTACCCTGATAAATTGAATAGTTAAAATATAAACATTGACATGTTTTATTAGAAACAAACATACGTGATTAAATTTCCAATTGTAGTTGTGGCATTCCGAATTTAATTGTCTATTTAAAGAACTTGGCCTTTAAAAATCTATCGTTTGGATTCGATGAGATCGGGATCGGATATCAGTATTATTCGAAAACCACATCGATCTAAAATAAATGATTAGACCAGGAAGATTCCAAGGGGAGATCCAAAATGAAGATTTCTGAGTACAATGGCTATTTGTCGCTGTTGCGACTTTTCTATTGATTAGAAAAACACAAATTTTAATAAATTCTGCAAGCGCACAGGCGTGTAGTATGCAGGTCGAACACAGGGAATTGCGTTTTAAAACAATTGAAATTCATTTTTAAATCTTAGGCGTGTTAAACAAATTCGATGATGGTTTTGAACGGATAATAAAAACAATAATAAAAGCAATCACCCTGAAATTCCAAATTTCACTGAAACTAATCAACGAAATTTACTGTAGAATTCAGAGTAGAAATAAAAAGTACGGAAGGGAAATAAACAGAGTAAACAACTGGAAATCAAACGAACTGTATTTAAATTACTGAAAAGAGTACTAAAACAAAAATAAACAGACTGCTAAAACTAATTAACAAATCTGTCCATGCTCTGAAATAAATAACATTGCTGAAAAAATAAACTAGAAGAAAGAAGTGCTGGGTAAGAGATGATCCTTCTGGTTGCTATCTCTTCTGTATTTATAGAGTTTTCCTTTGAAAATATCAGTCCAACTTTTCACAAAAGAATGGGTCCACATCACTTGCTCTGCCGAAATATACGTACTGATCTATTCAAGCTTCAATTGATGAAAGAAAATAATGTGGCCACGTGGTCATTGCTTGAATTGGTCCATATTGCTTTGAATTGATGTTTGCTACTTTGAGAATATGCAGCCAATATTTACTAAATCAAAGTTTGTGCATGCTTTGCCACATCATTGATTGAAGAAAATATATGTTGAACATGGTTGGTCCCCACTTGCTTGAATTAATTAAATTTGTTCCATGCTTTGAGTTTGAACACGTGACTTGCTTTATTAAGTTGGAAATGGGAGTAATTTGAGATATATATGATTTGTTCCTCATGTTGCTTGCACCCATATGCTGAAGTGAGAACGTGAACTGACTCATTACGCCGAAATATACATGTCTTATTGCTTGATTTATTTGGTGCTCAAAATGTTGCTCTCTTTGCTGCGTGACTCTTGAACCAATGGACGGCACAACCGGTTAATTTCAACGTTGCACTTCGGAATCTATATTCTGCAAAACCATAATAAAATACCCGTATAATACCGCTTTATTAAAATAAAAATATATGAAACAAACGGTTTAAAATGCAGAAAAATACGTTCATCAGTCGCTAACTCTGAGGGTGGTTCCAACATGAGTGTAGTGGAAATGGTGCCTTCTGTTCCGTTCGAACCCGGAACGGACTTGTATGAACGAATGCTATCAGAACATCGTCATTGGAGGACGATGAGCATTCCAAGTGAACATGTTCTTAAAAAGGTAATCGTAGCCTCAAGCCTCATCAACCGGGAATGACTAAAACAGGGGAGATGCAGCAAGGCTAAGTGGGTCGCACCCAAGTAAGGTAAGGTTACCCCTATCTAGAGTCCCTTTTTATTTGGTATGTTGGTGTGGTTGTTGATCCCAACCGTGGGGTAATCTTGTTCGGACTATCCAGGTTAGGGGTAGTCCAGTCTTGTGTAGCAGGGGATCCCGGCGTGGTCCTCGGTGTTATTTTTCTAGAGATACACCGTGACGGGCGGTACCTCGGTGGCCCAGTCATTGTATGGAACCCATTCTCCAATAAGTGCCCTCGGTCTTAGTTGTATACCTATTATGCAGGAATTTAATTAATGTAACAATTTCAGCTATGTGAATAATTTATTTGAAAACCCTAGACATTATTATAATATCACTGGATTTCCTATGAAAGTGTTCTGGTTATCGTAAGGGAAAAACCCGTCCGTGTTTATGTGCGGTGAGTCTTACGAGATACCCTTGATTTCAAATGGTTTTCAATTTAAAGTAATTTAACTGTTTTACTCACACCAGACCCATGTCTGACCCAGAGTTTATTTTTCTGTTTATCCTAAACTCTTGGGTACTCAAATTTTTAAGAGTAGCCAAGTGATTCCAGGTTTGCTCTCGATGTATTTTGGAGGAGGAGTTGGAGCAGGTGGCTTCAATGTATCTAGCTATATCTATATTCTACTGTATTAGTATTTATGTTTGTATTTTGGTTTGTAATGAATAGACAGGTCACTACGACTGTCTGGATATGATGCATGTATAATTATGACTCTGATATATTGTACTAGTGACTATGTGATATATGTAATGTAATATATATTATCCGTTCCGCTGTGAGATTCTATGATTTGTTTAGTTCTTTCTTTCTATCTATTTCTTTCCTACCTATTTCTTTCTATTTCACGATTCGTCTTTCAATTGAATGAAAGGCGGTTCGTCACACGTCGTTAGAGCGGATGAGACACTATGCGCCCCACATAATAGCGGATGACCCTATATTACCGCGATATCCCGCCTCAAAGTGGGATTGGTATTTTATGTTATATAACATCCGTAGTTGCAGAGAAACAAGTTGGAGGGATGCAACTGGATTCCTCAAAAATGTTGATTTTTATTTCATATATAGTGATATATGATGTGTTTGAATAATTTGTGATGGATTATGATATGATTTGATTTATTGGATGTTAGGGTAGCACTGGCCTTAATTTTAGTATTTTAAAAACTATAAATATTATTTTTGGATTTGAAAGGAAATTTAAAAGCGATTTGGAAGAGAAATATTTAACTTGAATTTTGGATTAATTAAAAAAAATGATTTGGATAAAATAAATGGTTTGACTTTAAATTTGTACTTAACTATTTCGTGATATATTTTAAATAGAGAATTTGAAATAATGTATATAAAGGATTTTAAATAATAAATCTTAAGTGATTTTGTTTAAAAGTAAAAAGGTTTTAAAAATCGATATTTCAATAGATTAGGAAAATAAGAGAAATTTATAAAAGACTATATTTATAAATGGAATTGTTAATATAAACCTGTTATTAATAGAGAAAAACTGGAAACAAGCTTATGAAAAGTTATAAATGATGTTTATAAATAAGTGGTGATAAATGGGAAATATAAATTCACAGTGTGAATTTAAAATGAGATAAGGAAACCGGGTTAGAAAGAAATAGTGGATTCTATTTTGGAATTTGGGAATAGTTGTGAATTTGGAAATGTAAATTGGATTGTGATAAATTAAGGGAGATTTATAAGTATAAAAATGGTTATATTAGATTTTAAAAATATATTTTTATCAAGAAGTGAAGTTGTTTTAGAAAAGGATTTTTATTTATAAAACTATTAATTGGACTAAAATATTTCAGGAAGTTAGTTACCTAAATATTTAATATTGATTGAAATAAAATTCTAATTTTCATAATAAGCTTTGAAAATCTATTATTATTATTGATGAATGAATTGAAAATTTGCTATCATTGTTATTTAACAAGGGGTGGTGATATTTTAAATAATTACTTAAACGTGTTTGAAAATTTATTATTTTACTTTAGAATACTTATTTTAAAAAGGTAGAGTTTTGAAAATTTATTGAAGTTACTTATAAATGCTCTCGAGATTTGTAAATATGATTATATTGAATGGATGTTATTTTATAAGAAAAATCTTATAATGGAATTCGGAAACTTAGAAAAGGTAGAGAAAAGGAAATTTCCAAATTGTTTAGATACAGAGACTTCGAAAATGAATCTGAATTCAATAAAGGAGTTATAAATTGTTAGTTGGATTATAAATAAGTATAATCGATAATTTTTGAAATTTGTAAATGGAGATTACAAATGGTTTAAAATTTGTAAAGAAATATTTCTCTAAATTAAACATTGAAATTTATAAAGTAGTTTTATAAATAGATTTGGAAATATTTATGAAATAAATAAATTTTTGGGAAGTAATGGTATATTTTCATAGCGTAATTCGAGGGCAGAGATTGCCTACAGTTTGGGATGTTTTCGCTGGGATAGCGACGTAACCATTGTGCGAACTGCGATCTATGATTGATTGCATGGCGGAAATCGGGAGGCAGAGATTGCCTAAGTTAAGTTTGATTTTTCTGGGATAGAGACGCAACCATCAAGCAGTGATCCATGGTCGATATCGAATGGTACTTCCAGATCTATTTTAATAAGTTTTCAAGTATTTTCGAAAGAAAGGATTTGTGAATATACTTATTCAGATTAAATAAGTATATGCCTGTTTTAAATGAGGAATTCAAATTTATCAAATTTAAATTAAATGAGGCTTAGTGATTTTAGTGGGAAATGTAATCTTTGGTTGAATGTTTGTTTATTTGATAGTTAAATAACCAACTATCAAATCTTGGTCCAAATATGTAATCCTTCTTAATTTTGGTGGTAGGGAAATGATTTCCTACTTAACACCGAAGGGTTTTTAACTTTGGAAATATCTAGGGGAAACACGGGAATTATATGGTAGTTACCATCGTTGGCGCTATACTGTACGTATAAACTCGTTGTTCTTCTATGACAAATGATAAGGAAATCCGTCCACTTAAACGGTTAAAGGGTGATCTCCATTCTTATGTATTGTCAGATTGTTTCCTAAAGAACCGGTATTGAGCATTCCGAAAATCGACGATTGGTTCATGGAGTGCCCGGGAAGCGGGAGAGTGTACTCGTAAGAGATGGCTCGGAACCGATACCACTCCAAACCAATATATGGTTCTATGGAGGAGTTTTCGTGTTATATTGAGATGTTGAAATCCATGTGTGATTCCAAGACCGTTGGATATGGGAATCCGCGTGTGATTCCAAGATCTATTTGAGATGTGAAAATCTATATGTGATTCCAAGGCCATTGTGGTGTGGGAATCCATATGAGATTCTGTGATCTATTTTTGGAGCGGTGCGTAAGCTGGAACGTCGGACGTAGCCTCATTAGCAAAAATGACTAAAACAAGAGATATGAGGCATGGTCAGTAGGGTCGGCAAACCCATAGGGTGTAATTGGCTCCTTTTTCTAGCAATATCGATACCTTCAGTTGTTTTTGGCATGCCGGAGCGATGCACTCGGTCTTAGCAAGACTAGTTATGTTTTTCCTATAATACCGCGACTAGACGGGTATGATGCTTCAGAAGGATAACTCTGATCCTTGTGCAGGAGGACTGTTCTCGAAGTATTGAGGGCACCTCCGTGGAATCCTACACAATTAGCGAAAGAGCCTTATTGAGTTTTTATTTTATACTAGTATTGTTCTGGTGTACATAGTACGAGCATCACAGCTACTTGATTATTATTATTTTGACCCTTAGACATTATTATAATATCACTGGATTTTGATATAAAAGGTTTTGGTTATCGTAAGGTAAAAAAAAACCCGCTGTGTTTATGTGCGGCGTGGTCATATGATATCTTTATTTTAAAAAGGTTTTATAACTTTAGAAATCAAATTGGGTGTGTTTTTCTCACGCTGGTTTACCAGACTGATCTGTGTGTTATTACTTTATAATAATGCTCGGGTCAGACCGAGTATTGCAAATCCAGGTTAGGATGCTTTAGAGCTAAGGAGACGAGCTGGAGTATTTCAGGCGTATTACACATACTTGGTTATTTCCGCTATATGTTATGCTGTATGTTCAGTATATGTGAGTACAAGTTATTATAACTGTCCGGAATTGATTTGTTGATTGTTGTACTCTGATGATGGTATGTATAATAACAATTATAGTTCTTTTGGTATAAAGATATGTTATTATCTATTATATATTGTTCCGCTGCGATTGTAAGATTCTGTGTTGTTGTTCTTGTTTTCTACTATTTCTTTTCTTCTTTCCCCTAACAATTGGATTTTTTGGCATTCGATTGCTCGGCATGTGATATAGTGGACGTATTAGTGTCGATTTTCAAGGGTCGAAATTTCCGGTCGTTACAATCCTAGTGATTTTCGGAGAGTTAGTGTGATTTCCATTCAAGTTAGTAAGCATTACGGTGAGTAAAGCTTCCATCTTGAACCACCAAGTTTAAACTATATCCATGCCTCTACCTGTAGCTATTGAATGTTTATCATATGGTTGTAATGATGGTTTGGTCGATTTTTGGTTTGTTGCTTGAAAAATAGTCGCATTTGAAAAGTTAGTAAGCGAACCTTTGGTTATATGTAAAACTAGTAGACAAACTTATGTCATTATTATTAAATGTTTGATATATGTTATGTTATAGTAAATCATCATGTATTTATGCTCATACCTTGGTTATGTGATGTGTGGTTGTGTTGCAAACGTCATATGCTCGAATTTTGAACTGCCCGTATAGCGATAGTCGCTATATCGGCACTTTCGGGAAATCACCTTTTATCGAAATCGTTTGATTTCATTATCGTGCTTGGAATTACTTTATGAGAACAAGTTTTGATTAATGATGTTTCCAGAAATAATTAATTATTTTAATATTGATTATTTAATTTAATTAATTAATTAATTAATTAATAAGGATTAAAGTTAACTAATTAACTTGTTAATGATGTGTTTTAAATCTAACGAATTACTTAGTTGATTATGTTTTAATTTTAATTAACCATTTTATTTGATGATGTTTAAGACTAATTAGTCTTTGGATAGTGGTAGATTAAGATTAATTAATTTATTAATTAAAGATATCTTAAAATTAATTAACCCTTTTTAATTAGCGACTTTTTAAAGGTTAATAAATTTGTTTAACCTTAAATAAATATTTTCTTAAATAAATTTTAAATTAACTAATCACTTTTAAATAATTATATTTAATTATTATTTAATTTAAAATTAATTAAATATATTATTAGTTGAATTAATGATGTTTAAAAGGGTAATTTACCGTTTTTAATTAAAGGGCATTAAAATGAATTTATCAACTTAATTAATGGGGTTTTAAAGTTGATTAATAAGTATAAGGATGTTCTAAGTGGATAAATCCTATTTATAATGATGTTTCAAAATCATTAAAACAAAGTGTTTTAAAGCTAATACTTGTAATGTGAAACCAAGCACGAATTCAGGTTTTTTTATAAGAAAAAAGTTTGAATTGTTTATGGAAATGGATTAATTTCCATAAAGCGGTTCACTTGTATGGAAACAATTTATTTGTATAATTAGCACTAAACATCGAAGAGGGAGACTTGTCGCTATTTCGAAAATTAAGAATAATTTTGAGATATGACTTCGAGGTAACACTACCTTGACTTGTACGGTATTATTGTTAACCAAGAAATAGTACAAGTTTGAATTCGATGAGTGGTGATAAGTATACAAGACTTAATTTCCATATACGATCGTTTTAAATCCTCGATAGTTGGTTTCCCGACTATCAGTTACTTCAGCTTCTTTATTATCGTCATTCTAAGACGATGTGTTGCTCTGTCAAGCATTAATATCCTTTGTCAGAAATGACTGAATCCAAAGCGCGAAAGGAAGCCAAGCTATGTGGGGTTGCTCCCATTAGGGTACTTTCACAACTCATCTAGATTGGATTCTGCAGCGCTATTAGATGTGAAATATTCGGATACTCGGTAAGGTTTGGCGGGGTCCAGCTTGGTATTGTCCGAGAAGTGTCATAGAATATATGAGCTTCTCAGAAGTATATTACTAGAGGTATACTTCAAGGGTGGTGCACCTTCCTAGTCATTTGTTGGTGATTTTCCTTTCCTTATTTGATTCGAACCTTTGAATTTGTTTCCTTAATTTAATCGGGAAGAGTCAACCACTCTTCGCGATGTTTAATTATTTATCCATTCTTCACGTTTGGATGTTGATTCATGTGAGGGTAAACCTGTTCCGTGTTCAGCGGCGTGGTCTCATATGTTTGTGTTTAATTACATTCCTTCGTTTAACGTTTTACTCATACCAGACAAATCATTTGACCCGAGTTATTTGTTTCCATGAACTCTCGAGTACTCATTTTATTTGAGTAGTCCGAGAGTAGCAAATCTTTGTTGGACTCTTTGAAGACGACATCCTAGCAGTAGACTTTTCATCTTCATATTCCGTTGTACTATGTAGTTTGTGTAAGTGTATTTTGTTTCAACATTTGTAAAGGCGGGACGTTATAACTGCCTAGGTTGATTTGTAGTACTTTTGTGTAACTCTGATAACACCCTGTTAAGGAGTAACTTGATGTACTATTTTTGTTATGTTTGTTTAGCAGTTTCGTTGTGAGGTTTTTATTCAATTCTATTTTTCACCCTATGACGATTCGTCTTTCCGATGCTTAGGCACTGGCACATGAACACCGAGGATGTGTTAAGTGTCGTTCCTAGGGGTCGGAAAGGTCGGTCGTTACAAAAAGATCATAGATAAACTAAGAAATATGTCAGGCTATTCCATGATCCTTGTAACGACCCTGAAATTCCAACCCAATTTAAAAATTTTAGAACCGTTATTTTAATTAAAAATGAGAAACTTACATACGAATTCAATCGGCGTCCAAACTTTGGTTCTAAATTGCGCCAAGATGATTGTAGATATGGGTAAAGTTTCGTCGGAAAATACCGCAGTAAACTTCGTGCGCGTTTTACTGCACATCAGTTCATTTTAAAGCGTGAAAATTTCATCTTCCGAACCTAAATATTTTTACATAGAAAAATTCTAAATCATTTTCTGACGAAGGCGTCGTTTTTCGTTTTTCAAAATTCGGACATCTTTAGCTCCGTCGATCTTATTCTTCGCTGTTTTGCTGCATTCTCCGTAGTAGAAATTTCAAATATTCACAAACGATTTCCGTTACCGTTCAAACTTCACATTTGGGATGCGTCTAGATAGACATAGGCGTACGCCAAATTTCATCGAAAAATATTGTAGAAAATTTCGCTCGTCGAATTTACATATTAGTTTTAATTTTGCGTGTAAATTTTCTATCGTCCAAACTTTAATATTTTTCGCAATGTTGCATAAGAAAAATATTCTGATCATATCGGCGCAATTCGTTTCGTCAAATTTCGCTTTTAATTGCTAGTTAAAATGTTCACTCGTGCAAATGGGTTAATAAGATTCGCCACTTCGCAAACAATGTCAAACCATAAATATCTCCATACCGTTGTGTCCGCCCCGTCGCGCTGATCAAAACGGTATATTTGTTTGTGACAATCGGAGTTTGGCGTTGCAAGTTATAAATTGTTGACGGGTACAAACTGGTCCGTTACGCCACACAAACCGGTACCCAACATTTCAATATTTAAAATTGAGAGCCTTTCAGCTGACCTTGGGAACCTAAATAGCCACCTTTTTGAAATCATCATTGCATTACCTGTGCACACTGAACCCTCTGCCTTCTTTCTGCTGCATTAATGGCTCTGCACTCGTTGTCCTACGCAATAGCTCTGTCCCCTCCTTCTGCAAAATTCTTTCTCTCTCCCTTTCCTTACTTCTGTTATGATTTATTAGGCCTCCCAGTAAAAGAAACACACCCCTCCCTTTCTTCTTCTTTCACATTTTCTTTTGTTTTCTTTAACATTTCACCTACAGGTACGTCTTTGCTCTCTTCCTCCTTTCCCCTGCATGTTTTATTTCTTTCTTACTTCAGCTTGAGACTCATCCTTCCCAACTCCAGGAAATGGAAACTCTCCCCTCACCTACTTCATGCAGCCTGCCCAGCCTTTCCCCCGCCTTCGCCCCTGCACCCGCCTCCAACTCCCCCTCTCTCCGACCCCGCCTCCGACCCCCTTCCTCTCACGCGCCAGACCCCGACCCCTCGCGCCAGACCCCGACTCCAGCCCGCTCCCGAACCCACCAGCCCGCTCCCGAACCCCACCAGCCCGCTCCGCCCTCCAGCCCGCACCGAACCCCACCAGCCCGCACCCGAACCCACCAGCCCCGCACCCGAACCCCAGCCCACTGCTCCGCCCACTACCGGCCTCCGCCCTGTACCCCACCCTGCCCCACTTCGCCCTTCAGCCCGCGCCCACTGCCACCACCCCTCCGCCCCTGCCGCCTCCGCCTACACGCTCCAGCACCTGCTCCCAGCCCTGCCTCCGACTGCCCACGTCCAGCCGCCCTGCCCTCCACATGCCAGCCCGCATGTACCCCACCCTGCTCACTCCTCCCCTACCAGCCCGCCACCGCCGCCTTGCCCTCCGCCTGTGCACCCGCGCCCTCCACCCAGCGCACTCCGCGCGCTCACGTCCCCAGCCGCCTCCGCCCCGTACCCACCAGCCACCCAACTCGCCAGCCCTCCGCCACCAACAGCCCAGCCCAACAGTCCTCCGCCCCACTGCTTCGCCCCAACGCACTCCGCCACCAGCCCACCCCATTGCCCGACTTCGCCTGCCACCAGCCAACCACCTGCACGCACGCGTCAACCCCACTGCCCGCCTCGTCCCCACCAGGCCACCCCATCGCCACTGCAGCCCCTGCTCCGTCCAGACCCACCCGCCGTCACTGCTGTGCCGCGCCTTGGCTGCCTGTGATTAGTGCACTTCAGTTGCATATAAATATATGCATGAAACTGTTAATTGTATGCTTGGAATAGTTGCTTACATTTTACTGGTTTGCAGCTGCTGATCCGGGATCTCAGTCCTAGGCTTTATCCGGCTTGTTGAATCTATCTCGCTTCATCGTCGGTATGATTTATATATATCCAATCGACATATATATGGCAATAAACGAATTATTGATAAATTATTGTTTGATTGCAGTTGTGTTCTTTTAGCGTCGTGCCTATTAGGGTCTATTTTGTCTATTTTTTCTTCGTGCCGCGCCATCTTCTCCAACATCGCAAGGTGAATATTTTATATTCACGACTCAATCTATTATGCTATGATAATCAAGTGATAATTGTTGTTAATATTAATCTGGATATTAAATTGTTGATTGTTAAAATTTGGTTGAAATGAATTGTTAATTTCTAAAAGTTGACGCCATATATTGTTTAAACATGTTGAACTGTAATACGATGTTAATTAGAGTAAATAATAGTGACATTAAAATTGATAAGTACGATTGATGTAGAAATTTGATAACGGACACCAAGTAAAAATATAAATGTGATAATCTTTAATCCGTAGGATTCTAGGAATAATTGTATTAATTTACATAATAACAAATGTAAGTTAATAGGGTTATTTCGGGATTATTTGAATAAATTGTTAAATTTGTTATGTATGGTTGCTATTGCTTGTTTATTTACTTTGACACCATCCCAGTTATCACACTGCAAGTTCCCTTTGCTATGCCTCGTTTTATATTGAATGATATCGGGTTGAAATGATAAATACCCACTTAAATAACTTGGCCTAGGATAGACAATTAAAAATAAGAAACCCGATTGGTCAACGAAATTATTTTGAAATTGAAATCTATTTGAAATTAAGAAATGAACTTATTAAATTGTTTGGAAATCAAGTAACGACTTAATGGATTTAATTGAAATAAATTAATGGATTTAATTGAAATAAATTAATGGAGTTAATTGAAATAAATTAATGGATTTAATTGAAATAAATTAATGGATTAATTGGAATAAATTAATGTATTAAATTGAAACGGGTTAATAAATCTATTTAATTGAAGAAAAATGAATTGGAAAATTTGATTGAAATAAGGTTTAAAACAAGTGAGTTTTAGAATTTAATAATTTAATTTATTAGATTGGTAGATTCAGATTTAAACTAAGTTAAATTAAATAGATTTGAACTTGTTATAAATAATAATTTAGATTTAGGAAATTTTGACTTAAAATGGAATACGAAACTAACTAAAGTTTTATGGATTGAATTTAGCGACAATTTAAAGGTAAATGATTTTAAATCTAATAAAATTGACTTAATCAAATTTATGATTATATTTAATGTAACGATGAATGTAAATATGAATTGAGATAAATAGAATTTGATTTAACGATTCGAACTTAGTTAACCGGTAAATTTGGATAAATTGATTTTGAACTAAATTTAATAAGAGAGTTATTAAATTGAACTTGAATACTTAACTATATTGTAAATTAAATGTTGAACTACAGATTTCATTTGGAAATATGATTTTAAATATCCGAAATAAATTGAATCGTGAAATGTCAAATTTTGGAAGTCAAATTTGCACCTTGACTTTCAGACTTTGATTTGTTTTAAACTTTAACTTAAATGACCATTGGGTAATAAATACGTAGTTATTAAAGAGTCCGGGATCGGATATGGACATACTCTCTGTCGATACCGAAACCACTTTAATAACTATTACACGCGAAGTGGATCCAGAATGAAGTGGATGATTTGGTGATCGCGTTGACTGAAGAAAGAGAACGATATTGGACGACCCCTGACATGACTAAAACAGGAGCCGCGCCGGGCCATTGAGGTTCGCTACCTCTAGCGGACGCACTTCTTCGATACCATATCTATTACTTTTGTGATTCGATTTGGGTGCACCCCTTGATTTGGGAGTGTTGTTTCGCGGTGTTGAGATAGTAGCTGCTATGCTCAACATCAGTCCGGATCACGCAACTACTAGTATCCTAGTTGGTATCGCCTCATGTACCTTGTCATACTGATTATCCTATTCGCGACCACTACGTTTTGATTTGTACCTTAGTATATGGATTGCCCTCTGGTGACTTCCGGTTTTGGGGAAACTACGGTCTTGTATATGCTCTTGGGAATAAAACGTGTTAAGGATGGAATGGGCCATGTCTTAACACTATTTTAATATCGTACTTTACTGATTAGGCATTACCTATCTATCGTATTCTACTGTATATATAGATAGTTTATCGGATCCTTAGAGATGTTATTTCACCCATCTCTAAGTTATGAACTATTACCTTGCACTTGATTTAATTGTATAAGATTTTGAGTCCTGACTCGAGTGTTTCTTTTGCATATGCTCGGGTCAGTCTGAAGCTATCCAGTTGCTGATCAAGGTTGGTTGAAGATGCTGAAGGCTTAGCATTTATCTTTATCAGTCTATTTATATTCCTGTATTGATGTCCTAGTCTGTTGGACATTTTTGGTATTAGTCACTTGATGTTAAGACATTGTTGTATATTATATAGTGGCTTCATGAACTGCTATTATGACGATGTATTTTCCGCTGCATTATTCTGTGACTGTTCTGTGATGTTGTATTGATTCTCATTTACATTTATGTATTTATAATCCCATAATGATTCGTGTTTTGTATTATTTAAGTTGACATGTGTGGATTATTGTCAATTTAAATGGTCCAAATATACGGGTCGTTACAGTTGGTATCAGAGCTTCGGTTTCCCTAAAAACCTTAGTTTGGGATTATATATAAACTCATTAGAGATAGGGTAGCAATACCCTAGAATGAGGAGAATCGATTCAATATCCAAATCCTTTCATTTCAAACTTCTTTGATTCATTAATTAGACTTTCCTTAAAATTCTATGATTCTCTATCCTTTGGTTTTAACAATCTCTTTGATATTTCAGGATGGGTACTAGAGGAACCCATAGGGGAGGAAGGGGCCATGGTCCTGCTCAGGCTGCATCCATCGCTCCAGCTCCTGTCAAATTCACCATTCTTAGTAAGGAGTATACACAGCTGGGAGGTATTAAGTTTTCTGGATCCGAGAACATTATTGAGGCTCAGCAATGGCTTAAAGGTTTAGAGAAGATATTTTCTGGTCTGGAGATCACTGATGCTCAGAAGCGTCAGCTTGCTGCCTGGCAACTTCAGGATGCCGCGCAAGATTGGTGGGAATCAGTTACTTCTCGTATCGAGGAGAACACCATTACTTGGGCCCAGTTTAGGTATAAAATTTAATTGGATTCCGTAGTCTAAACTCTTCTTTTAATCTTGAAATGTTATTCATCTTGTCTATCTTTTGATTAGGGATACTTTCTCGGCACAATGGATGCCCGCTGCTGGGAAAACCCAACTTTATAGAGCTTTCATGGACCTTAAGCAAGGCAGTATGACCTTTTCGGAGTACGAGAGGAAATTCAACGAACTCTCCAAGTTCGGCCCGGGATTGATTGATACACCGCTTCTAAAGAACGAGAAGTTCATTTTGGGAGCTAGACCAGAGTATTATGACTTGCTTACTGGCCACACTCACTGCACCTTCACAGAGCTTGTTGACTATGCTCTTAGATATGAGGCAAAGCCTAGGGGGCCTACTGCCAAGGCCGCTCCTACTCAGCCCTCCTCTAGTCAGCTCGGGAAGAGGAAGATGAACTTTGATCAACAAAAGAAATCTTGGCAGAAGACTACAGGATTGGGATATGCTCAGAAAAGCCCAATCGACCTTGCTAATATCACTTGCTTCAAATGCGATAAGAAGGGCCATTATGCTAATAGTTGTCCATCTACCGGAGCTGCTGTTCCACCACCTTCTACGACTAGGAAAGACTTATGCTATGTCTGCCTCCAGCCAGGTCATTTCAAGAAAGACTGCCCACTGTATAAGCGTGGCACACCATCTGGAGTATTTGCTATCACCACTCCTACACCGCCTGCTCAGGATGACCAAGGTACTTTACGAAGTACTTTTTCATTACATGATTTACCTATTAGGGTATTATTCGATACTGGTGCTTCTCATAGCTTCATATCTATTGATCTTTGCAATAAGCTCAACTTAGAACCTACTCTTGCTGCTACTTCCTTATGCGTCTCCAACCCTATTGGAGGACTTGCCAATCTCAGTCGAATTTGCAAAGAGGTTGTGCTCTTGTATGGAAGATATCGATTCACTTGGGATTTTTATGTTCTTGGCTTCGCAGCATTTGACATTTTGTTAGGTGCTGATTGGTTAAGGAAATTCGATGCTGTTATTTCTTGCAAGGCTCGTTCTGTTTCTCTAGTCAATGACAAGGGCCTACCGCTTGTCATTGAATGCAAATCACCACAGAAATATGCCGGAAGCTTCATATTCTCTCTTGATGCTCACCCGGATGATCTTAGCACTACCCCCATTGTTCGGAAATTTCCCGATGTATTTGGAGAGGTCAACTCCCTACCACCTAAACGGGAAATCGATTTTCGCATTGATCTTATTCCAGGAGCTACTCCCGTAGTCCTCCCTCATAGAAGGATGGCTCATAAAGAAAAAGCTGAACTTAAAACTCAAATTGATGATCTATTTGCTAAAGGTTTGATTAGGAGAAGTCGTTCTGAATGGGGCGCCGTAGTTGTATTTGTCACCAAATCGGATGGGTCTCTCCGCATGTGTGTTGATTTCAGGGAGCTGAACAAACGCACTCTCAAAAACCGCTATCCGATGCCTCGCATCAATGATTTATTCGATCAGCTCCATGGAGCTAAAGTTTTCTCCCAACTTGATCTTGCCACTGGTTTCCACCAACTCAGAGTAGCAGAAGATAGTATTCATAAGACAGCTTTCCGTACCGAGAACGGATTCTATGAATGGTTGGTTATGCCCTTCGGTTTGACCAACGCACCTGCTTATTTCGTCGACTTAATGAATCGAGTCTTCCGCGATGTTCTTAACAAGTTTGTTCTTGTTTTCATTGATGATATTCTCGTCTTCTCCAAAGACAAGAAGGAGCACGAGACACACCTTGCTTATGTCTTGGAAACTCTCCGAAATCATCAACTTAAGGCCAAATTCTCTAAATGCCACTTCTGGCGAGACGAAGTGAGATTCTTGGGCCACATTGTTTCTGAAAATGGGATTTCGGTCGATCCAGCTAAGATCGCCGTAATCAATGTAAGTTCTATCCTATTCGCTGTTTCTATTCAATTCCTCTTATCCCTTTCTAATTTGAAATTTATCTACAGGATTGGGAGACTCCCAAAACTCCTACTGATATCCGTAGCTTCTTGGGCTTGGCCGGCTATTATCGTAGATTTATTGAGCACTTTGCCCGGATTTCTGCCCCACTCACTGCTTTAACCCGAAAGGATGTCAAGTTTATTTGGAGTGAGAAGTGCGAATCAGCTTTTAATGAATTGAAGCATAAGTTAACTTCAGCCCCAGTTCTTGCGGTGATCGATGGAAGTGAAGAATTAACTGTCTATACAGATGCCTGCCGAGAAGGTTTAGGCGCTGTTCTTATGCAAAGCGGAAAGGTTATTGCTTATGCTGGCCGCCAGTTGAAGATCCATGAAGTAAACTATGCAACTCATGATCTAGAGCTTCTTGCAGTTGTATTTGCTTTGAAACTGTGGAGACATCATCTTTTGGGAATTAAATTTGAATTATTCACCGATCATAAGTCCTTGAGATATATCTTTTCTCAGAAGGATTTGAACCAGAGACAAGTCCGATGGCTCGAATTCTTAGCTGCATATGATCTCGATATCAATTATACTCCTGGGAAAGCAAATGTTGTAGCTGATGCTTTGAGCCGTAGCAAAGCATTGTCATGCTGTAATCTTGTAGAAGGCATGCTATTTCAGCTTGTTATCTCCCCATCTCTTGTGGATCGCATCAAGGACAAACAATATGAGGACACCTTGCTCTATCGCATGAAGGAGTTAGTTCTTGGTAGAGTTGGAAATGCCGACAGTAAAGTGGGAGCACAGATAGATAGTAATGGAGTTCTGAGGATTGACAATCGCATTTGCGTTCCTAATGTTGATGGATTGAGACAAGAAGTGCTTAGAGAAAACCATCGGTCATCACTTTCATTTCATCCTGGTGTCACTAAGATGTACCGAAATATGAAGCGTTTATATTGGTGGAGTGGGATGAAGAGGGATATTTCTATATATGTCAGTAGATGCACCACTTGCCAACAAGTTAAGGCCGATCACCAGAAGACTGCAGGGTTACTTCAACCCCTAGAGATTCCGTGTTGGAAATGGGATCAGATTTCTATGGACTTCATTGATGGATTACCGCGGACCAGAAAAGGTAACGAGAGTATATGGGTGATTGTTGATAGGTTGACAAAATCTGCTCACTTTATTCCGGTTAAGACCACTCGTACTGCTTTGAGTTTGGCCGAGATATATATGAGAGATATTGTTAGACTCCATGGGGTTCCATCTAGTATTGTGTGCGATAGAGACCCTTTATTCACTAGTAAATTCTGGAAGGCATTTCAGGACGTCTTGGGCACTAAACTGAATCTGAGCACAGCTTATCATCCTCAAACAGATGGACAAACTGAAAGGGTAAATCAGATTTTAGAAGATCTGCTCCGAGCCTGCATTATTGATTTCGGGGGATCTTGGGAAGACCATCTCCATTTGGTTGAATTCACTTATAATAATAGTTATCAGGTAAATCAAAATTTCAATTTGAATAAGTAAATTTGAATTGAAATTTAACCACCTTTATGTTCAGGCAAGTATCGACATGGCACCGTTCGAAGCTTTATATGGACGGCCATGCAAATCGCCAG
Source organism: Allium fistulosum (assembly GCA_030737815.1). Classification (NCBI taxonomy): domain Eukaryota; kingdom Viridiplantae; phylum Streptophyta; class Magnoliopsida; order Asparagales; family Amaryllidaceae; genus Allium; species Allium fistulosum. The sequence goes on along the minus strand of CM060908.1, from coordinate 939,807,454 downwards.
CTTGTTGGATTGAGCCTGGTGATCGATTAATTCTTGGCCCAGATATGATTATAGAAGCATCCGAGAGGGTAAATGAAATCAGAAGAAAGATGAAGACCGCACAGGATAGACAGAAGAGCTATGCTGATAGGCGTAGAAGAGATTTAGAATTCCTGATTGGGGATAAGGTATTCCTTAAGGTATCACCCTTAAAGAATGTTATTCGATTTGGTCGTAGAGGGAAGCTCGCTCCTAGATTTGTTGGACCATTCACTATCACCGAGAGAATTGGTACACTAGCCTACAGAGTTGCACTGCCAGAGAAATTTGAGGGCGTGCACAACGTCTTCCATGTTTCACATCTTCGGAAAGTGGTACACGATCCATCCTTGACCATTCCTATTGCTCAGTTAGATGAAGTTGATATTGAGCCGGATTTGACTATAGAGAGGAGACCACTTCGTATTGTTGATAGGGATACAAAGCAACTTAGAAGGAAGTCGGTTAGCCTAGTCAAAGTCCAATGGAGTCCCGATGATCGGGATTGCACTTGGGAAACCGAGGAGAGTATCCGGGATTCTAATCCAGAATTGTTTGTTGAAGGTAAATTCCATTCTGTACTCTTTACTATATTCAATGATCTATTCTAAATCCTTTGTATCTTTGTTATTTGTTCTTCCACTCTTTACTTTGTTCCTTTTCGAGGACGAAAAGTCTTGAGTAGGGGAGAATGTAACGACCCTGAAATTCCGACCCAATTTAAAAATTTTAGAACCGTTATTTTAATTAAAAATGAGAAACTTACATACGAATTCAATCGGCGTCCAAACTTTGGTTCTAAATTGCGCCAAGATGATTGTAGATATGGGTAAAGTTTCGTCGGAAAATACCGCAGTAAACTTCGTGCGCGTTTTACTGCACATCAGTTCATTTTAAAGCGTGAAAATTTCATCTTCCGAACCTAAATATTTTTACATAGAAAAATTCTAAATCATTTTCTGACGAAGGCGTCGTTTTTCGTTTTTCAAAATTCGGACATCTTTAGCTCCGTCGATCTTATTCTTCGCTGTTTTGCTGCATTCTCCGTAGTAGAAATTTCAAATATTCACAAACGATTTCCGTTACCGTTCAAACTTCACATTTGGGATGCGTCTAGATAGACATAGGCGTACGCCAAATTTCGTCGAAAAATATTGTAGAAAATTTCGCTCGTCGAATTTACATATTAGTTTTAATTTTGCGTGTAAATTTTCTATCGTCCAAACTTTAATATTTTTCGCAATGTTGCATAAGAAAAATATTCTGATCATATCGGCGCAATTCGTTTCGTCAAATTTCGCTTTTAATTGCTAGTTAAAATGTTCACTCGTGCAAATGGGTTAATAAGATTCGCCACTTCGCAAACAATGTCAAACCATAAATATCTCCATACCGTTGTGTCCGCCCCGTCGCGCTGATCAAAACGGTATATTTGTTTGTGACAATCGGAGTTTGGCGTTGCAAGTTATAAATTGTTGACGGGTACAAACTGGTCCGTTACGCCACACAAACCGGTACCCAACATTTCAATATTTAAAATTGAGAGCCTTTCAGCTGACCTTGGGAACCTAAATAGCCACCTTTTTGAAATCATCATTGCATTACCTGTGCACACTGAACCCTCTGCCTTCTTTCTGCTGCATTAATGGCTCTGCACTCGTTGTCCTACGCAATAGCTCTGTCCCCTCCTTCTGCAAAATTCTTTCTCTCTCCCTTTCCTTACTTCTGTTATGATTTATTAGGCCTCCCAGTAAAAGAAACACACCCCTCCCTTTCTTCTTCTTTCACATTTTCTTTTGTTTTCTTTAACATTTCACCTACAGGTACGTCTTTGCTCTCTTCCTCCTTTCCCCTGCATGTTTTATTTCTTTCTTACTTCAGCTTGAGACTCATCCTTCCCAACTCCAGGAAATGGAAACTCTCCCCTCACCTACTTCATGCAGCCTGCCCAGCCTTTCCCCCGCCTTCGCCCCTGCACCCGCCTCCAACTCCCCCTCTCTCCGACCCCGCCTCCGACCCCCTTCCTCTCACGCGCCAGACCCCGACCCCTCGCGCCAGACCCCGACTCCAGCCCGCTCCCGAACCCACCAGCCCGCTCCCGAACCCCACCAGCCCGCTCCGCCCTCCAGCCCGCACCGAACCCCACCAGCCCGCACCCGAACCCACCAGCCCCGCACCCGAACCCCAGCCCACTGCTCCGCCCACTACCGGCCTCCGCCCTGTACCCCACCCTGCCCCACTTCGCCCTTCAGCCCGCGCCCACTGCCACCACCCCTCCGCCCCTGCCGCCTCCGCCTACACGCTCCAGCACCTGCTCCCAGCCCTGCCTCCGACTGCCCACGTCCAGCCGCCCTGCCCTCCACATGCCAGCCCGCATGTACCCCACCCTGCTCACTCCGCCCCTACCAGCCCGCCACCGCCGCCTTGCCCTCCGCCTGTGCACCCGCGCCCTCCACCCAGCGCACTCCGCGCGCTCACGTCCCCAGCCGCCTCCGCCCCGTACCCACCAGCCACCCAACTCGCCAGCCCTCCGCCACCAACAGCCCAGCCCAACAGTCCTCCGCCCCACTGCTTCGCCCCAGCGCACTCCGCCACCAGCCCACCCCATTGCCCGACTTCGCCTGCCACCAGCCAACCACCTGCACGCACGCGTCAACCCCACTGCCCGCCTCGTCCCCACCAGGCCACCCCATCGCCACTGCAGCCCCTGCTCCGTCCAGACCCACCCGCCGTCACTGCTGTGCCGCGCCTTGGCTGCCTGTGATTAGTGCACTTCAGTTGCATATAAATATATGCATGAAACTGTTAATTGTATGCTTGGAATAGTTGCTTACATTTTACTGGTTTGCAGCTGCTGATCCGGGATCTCAGTCCTAGGCTTTATCCGGCTTGTTGAATCTATCTCGCTTCATCGTCGGTATGATTTATATATATCCAATCGACATATATATGGCAATAAACGAATTATTGATAAATTATTGTTTGATTGCAGTTGTGTTCTTTTAGCGTCGTGCCTATTAGGGTCTATTTTGTCTATTTTTTCTTCGTGCCGCGCCATCTTCTCCAACATCGCAAGGTGAATATTTTATATTCACGACTCAATCTATTATGCTATGATAATCAAGTGATAATTGTTGTTAATATTAATCTGGATATTAAATTGTTGATTGTTAAAATTTGGTTGAAATGAATTGTTAATTTCTAAAAGTTGACGCCATATATTGTTTAAACATGTTGAACTGTAATACGATGTTAATTAGAGTAAATAATAGTGACATTAAAATTGATAAGTACGATTGATGTAGAAATTTGATAACGGACACCAAGTAAAAATATAAATGTGATAATCTTTAATCCGTAGGATTCTAGGAATAATTGTATTAATTTACATAATAACAAATGTAAGTTAATAGGGTTATTTCGGGATTATTTGAATAAATTGTTAAATTTGTTATGTATGGTTGCTATTGCTTGTTTATTTACTTTGACACCATCCCAGTTATCACACTGCAAGTTCCCTTTGCTATGCCTCGTTTTATATTGAATGATATCGGGTTGAAATGATAAATACCCACTTAAATAACTTGGCCTAGGATAGACAATTAAAAATAAGAAACCCGATTGGTCAACGAAATTATTTTGAAATTGAAATCTATTTGAAATTAAGAAATGAACTTATTAAATTGTTTGGAAATCAAGTAACGACTTAATGGATTTAATTGAAATAAATTAATGGATTTAATTGAAATAAATTAATGGAGTTAATTGAAATAAATTAATGGATTTAATTGAAATAAATTAATGGATTAATTGGAATAAATTAATGGATTAAATTGAAACGGGTTAATAAATCTATTTAATTGAAGAAAAATGAATTGGAAAATTTGATTGAAATAAGGTTTAAAACAAGTGAGTTTTAGAATTTAATAATTTAATTTATTAGATTGGTAGATTCAGATTTAAACTAAGTTAAATTAAATAGATTTGAACTTGTTATAAATAATAATTTAGATTTAGGAAATTTTGACTTAAAATGGAATACGAAACTAACTAAAGTTTTATGGATTGAATTTAGCGACAATTTAAAGGTAAATGATTTTAAATCTAATAAAATTGACTTAATCAAATTTATGATTATATTTAATGTAACGATGAATGTAAATATGAATTGAGATAAATAGAATTTGATTTAACGATTCGAACTTAGTTAACCGGTAAATTTGGATAAATTGATTTTGAACTAAATTTAATAAGAGAGTTATTAAATTGAACTTGAATACTTAACTATATTGTAAATTAAATGTTGAACTACAGATTTCATTTGGAAATATGATTTTAAATATCCGAAATAAATTGAATCGTGAAATGTCAAATTTTGGAAGTCAAATTTGCACCTTGACTTTCGGACTTTGATTTGTTTTAAACTTTAACTTAAATGACCATTGGGTAATAAATACGTAGTTATTAAAGAGTCCGGGATCGGATATGGACATACTCTCTTTCGATACCGAAACCACTTTAATAACTATTACACGCGAAGTGGATCCAGAATGAAGTGGATGGTTTGGTGATCGCGTTGACTGAAGAAAGAGAACGATATTGGACGACCCCTGACATGACTAAAACAGGAGCCGCGCCGGGCCATTGAGGTTCGCTACCTCTAGCGGACGCACTTCTTCGATACCATATCTATTACTTTTGTGATTCGATTTGGGTGCACCCCTTGATTTGGGAGTGTTGTTTCGCGGTGTTGAGATAGTAGCTGCTATGCTCAACATCAGTCCGGATCACGCAACTACTAGTATCCTAGTTGGTATCGCCTCATGTACCTTGTCATACTGATTATCCTATTCGCGACCACTACGTTTTGATTTGTACCTTAGTATATGGATTGCCCTTTGGTGACTTCCGGTTTTGGGGAAACTACGGTCTTGTATATGCTCTTGGGAATAAAACGTGTTAAGGATGGAATGGGCCATGTCTTAACACTATTTTAATATCGTACTTTACTGATTAGGCATTACCTATCTATCGTATTCTACTGTATATATAGATAGTTTATCGGATCCTTAGAGATGTTATTTCACCCATCTCTAAGTTATGAACTATTACCTTGCACTTGATTTAATTGTATAAGATTTTGAGTCCTGACTCGAGTGTTTCTTTTGCATATGCTCGGGTCAGTCTGAAGCTATCCAGTTGCTGATCAAGGTTGGTTGAAGATGCTGAAGGCTTAGCATTTATCTTTATCAGTCTATTTATATTCCTGTATTGATGTCCTAGTCTGTTGGACATTTTTGGTATTAGTCACTTGATGTTAAGACATTGTTGTATATTATATAGTGGCTTCATGAACTGCTATTATGACGATGTATTTTCCGCTGCATTATTCTGTGACTGTTCTGTGATGTTGTATTGATTCTCATTTACATTTATGTATTTATAATCCCATAATGATTCGTGTTTTGTATTATTTAAGTTGACATGTGTGGATTATTGTCAATTTAAATGGTCCAAATATACGGGTCGTTACAATCCTTCTAGTAAGTTTTCCATATCAATACAATGTTAATTTAACTAAAAATATTAGCTATATATTTCTAATAAACTTTATCTCTTTTCATACTATTACATTTATGAAAAAATGAAACTAATCCAACCAAAGATGGGACATGATACATTGTTGCCAAGATTTGCAAAATGGGACTTATGAAAACTAAAAGACATACTTGTAAAGGACTTCATGTATCATATTCAACAAAAAGAGGTGCAAATTTGTAAAAAAAAATCAGCATTTTCTATCTCAAATTATATCACACAATAGTAGTAGTATTAAACTTAGATGATACACAGTTTACATTTTTTCAACTATATATGAATCTGTGTTAATACCATCAATATCGCTAGGATTATCAAGATGGTCACTAGTAACAAGATTCTAAACAATGTTGGAAATGAGATCACGATGGTCCTTCTGTTCTTCAGTTTGTGAATGATACCATGCTCTTTACATCTCATTTGTCTAGGCATATTATAGCCCTTAAGTTTATTTTATACAGTTTCGAGTCACATTCTGGATGAAAGATTAATTTTGATAAGAGATCCGCGTTAGTATTAAACGATATAAATAAGATAGAGAATCAAGTCGCGTGTACACTGAATCATAAAATTATGAAATTTCCTATAGAATACTTAGGATTTTTAATAAGTCAAACTAAACTCAAACATGATGATTGGCTAATAATAATTTATAAAATTAACATGTGAGTTTTAAAATGGAAATGTAAATTTTTATCGAGGACGGGTATGATAGTTATTATCAACTTTGTTTTATCAGTATTACCCATATACTGGATGTTTTTTTTCGTTTTCAAAATGGGTAATTGATAAAATAGATAAAATTGAGAGAGGTTTTTTATTGTGTGGGATAATCCTAATAGTAGTTCAAAGTGTTTAGTTAAATGGGAAATGATTATAAATCTAAAAATGAGGGAGGTCCAGGAATTATAAATTTAAATAATGTAAATACATCTTTATTAGAAAATGGGTATGGAAATTTTCTGATAATAATGAAAATTTAATTTTAAAAGAAATAATATCAAGTCAATGGTATGGTGGTACATATAATCTACATTATATTTTTAATAGTAATACATATAATATTTCTTATTTTTGGAAATCGATAATAAAAGGTTATGATATTTATAAACAAGAATTAATAATGTGGTACGTTCGGGGAATAACGCTGCGTTATAGCATGATTTTTGGCTATTAGTTATTCCCTTCAAAGTGGAATTTAATGAACTTTATGAAATTTGTAGTTTCAAAATAGTCTTGATTTCATAAATATATAGATCAAATTTAATTTTTCCTATGAGAATCTGGTTTTAATCGTATGCTAGTTGGAAATACGCTAACCTAATTTTCTTTATTGTATGCTAACCTTGAATTACACAAAATTGATAATGAAAAAGACATTAAAATATAGTGTTAGGATAAGTGTAAAATCTATACATCGCACTGTTTTTATAAGTTTCAAAAAATTTCGAGAACAACGTCAAACATATTTAAATTTATTTGGAAAATTAATGCTCCTCTCAAAGCAAAAATACACATGTTGTTAATTGTGCATAGAAAAATTAAATACGATAGAGCATTTAAAAAGGTAAAATAAAAATAAGTGTTCGTACTAAGTGTTTTTGTCTGTAGTATGGGAATGCAAAATATTTCACATTCATATTTTGAGTGTCATATCACTAATTTTATTCTTATACATTGTCTTAATATCTTTGATTTTAATATAACAAATAGTTACATCAATTGTGAATTATATTCGCATAGTCTTAGATTTTATTATATTGGATTTCATAGATTAGTATTTGATACTATTTTTACTATAATTTGTTGGTATATATGGTTTGAAAGAAATCAAAGAGTTTTTAATAATATAAATACCCCTATGGAAAATTTAATATATACAATTGCCTTATTTTGTTTTAATAGGATTTTAAACCCTAGTTATAAAATAGATCGCAATATAAATTTCAAAGAATATCTTAAAAGGGTAAAATATTGTATCAATTTAATTAAGGAAGTTTAGTCGCTAAAATTAAAGATAACAATAATAGCAATATAAATACATTTTTAATTGATATGTGTGCTAATGAATTTTGTGATGCAATATTTTTAATAGAAACTAGTTAGACTATAAAATGTTATTGTTTAGAATTTATCATTCATTTCATGATTATACATGTCTGCTTCATACTATTATATAATGTTCTTTATTTACTCTTTTATCTGTTACTTAGTTTATATTTAATATGTTTGTTTTTCGTCTTATGGCATATATATGTATTTAAAATACTTTTATATACATACATGTGTCGATCTAATTATTTGATTGAGTTTTAGTTTTAAGTTTTAGATGTATCGGTGCTTGGATGGACTTAAAGATTTTAACAACATTGATAAATAGTTGATATTGTAGCATACATAGGCTCCGCTTGGGAGTTTTGTAGTAACGGTTATAAGAGGTTTTGAGAGTACCAGTTTTGATTGGTTTTGGATGACTATGTATTTCAGGTGTTATCATAACCCTTGCTTGTAAGTTTTTTTCACACCGGTTGTTGTTGGTTATAAAACTGGTGAAAACCGATAAAGTGTAATTTTGATAGCTATTCTTAACCCATCAAATTGGGGTATTGTGAGAGGTTATAAATTTTTTTTCAATTATACCTCCACTAATTATATTGTTGAATTAATCTTCACAAAACCAGAGAAAAAATATAAGGATATATATATATATATATGTATGTATGTATGTATGTATTGTTGCTTTAGTGGAAAACTCTCAAAATCGGTGTATGTTAAACTCTCAAGCATGTATTGATCGGTTATAACAACATTTCATATAAACCAATCAAAACTGCTATGATCATTAATGGTCAAAACCGATACTCTCAAAACCTCTCATAACCGCTACTACAAAACTCTCAAGTAGAGTCTAACATACACTAGTTGTAAGAGTTTTCTACGAAAATAATATTACATATATATATATATCCTTATATTTATTCCCTAGTTTTGTGAAGATTAATTTTTCAATATGATTAATATGGGTATAACTGAAAAAAAAGTTATAACACCTCAAAACACCCCAAATTGACGGGTTGAGAATTGCCATTAAAATTATACTGCACCAGTTTTTACTGGTTTTATAATCAAAAACAATTGATGTTGACAAAAACTTGCTAGTAAGGGTTATCACAACATCTGAAATACAGAGTCTTCTAAAATAAATTAAAACCGGTAGTAAAAAACTCACAAACGAAGCCTTAGGGTTTAGATTAGTTCTTTTGTTTTTAGTTTATTTTATTGTTAATTCTGTTTACATTATGGGCTTTAATCATTAAGTTTGGGGTTTTAGCTTATTTCATAATATTGGGAGGAGGTTTAACTATTTGCTAGACTTGTTGTCAACATCATTTTTTAAATGTAGAATAAAATACACGAGTATCCTCCTCTTTGAATAGATTATTACTATTTTTTTTTCAAAATATCGATTAATAACATTTATTTAAAACAAAGAAAACAAATTAAAACCAATATAATTACACAAATGAGGTTTTTTGTATAAAGGAATTTTTTTTATTTCTTTAGCCTGAAGGGCATAGCCTCAATATTTTAACCACAAGGACAAACATTCTTCCAAAATTAATGATAAGGACAAACATTCTCGCAAAATTAGTCATAAAGACAAACCGTTAAACTTATCAACCGCCACTCGTCGCACCACCATCCACCGCCATCACCTGCACCATCAACGTCGCCGCCGCCTCCATCACCACCCGCGACCATTACATGCTACCGATAACTCTTAACTTAAAAACTGATACCTAAATACTACTACCTAAAAAATGATACCTAAAAACTCCTACCGACAATTAGAACTGATACCTAACTGCTGATACTCAAATATACCACCCATAATCTTCTAGGTTTTTTATCAAATTTGATCACCACTATCTAAGTTTACAGTTCATTCTTGAACAAACATTTCAATCGTAACAATCATCCTTGTAGAAAATCAGTTCATCATCATATTTAAAGCACAAATAGACCACCCATAATCAACATCTATCAAGCTCATGAAATTGTATCATTATCTCATATGACGATGCTTTGACTCAACATCTCCATTCTCCGATGCAAGCTAGATCGAGTGGCTCCACTCCAACATTAGCATGGATTCCATTCAACTAAGGTAGCGTGCACAATGGCGAGTGCGGCAGCGGTTCATCTCTACGTAAAAAAATAGTTTTTACAAAAATGATACCTACTGTCAATAAAACTGATACCTAAAAACTGATCTTTAAATTAACAGTATAACTGATACTCAAACAAAATTCATTAAATATTTGATACTAACAATACACTAATTCAACTCAATGATTATCATATTTACTATGTAACAACTTCGTTTTTTATATATAATCAAACAAAGATAACAGTAAAAACTTCTGCGTTGTATTATTTTAAAATATGATATTCAGAAAAAATAAAAATGATACCTAAAAACTGATCCTCACTATACTCAACACAACAATACATTATCAATCAAACCAATATGAATGCAAAAAAAAAAAATAACAATTAAAAAATGTTTGCTTTAAAATGTGAATTTATTACAGTATAATAATTTTGTTATACAACAAAAATCACAAACTCAAAAATAACAAATATTTTCAAAAATGATACATACAAACTGAAAAAGTGATACATAAAAGCTGATACCACTTCTTCTCCCTTAATTCTTCCATGGCCTGCTCTTCTTCTTTCTCAACTTGTTCTTCTTTTTCTTCAAATTGTTGTTTTTTCTAAAACACCACTTTACCACGATGTCCCTATCGTCAAAGCCATCAATTTTCCATCATCAGATGACTTCAAATTGAGCTACTTTAAAACCCTAGCCGTTGTCATCCACCGTTGACCCAACCACCATCGCCGTCAACGCCATCGCAGCAACCGCACTCGCCGACAACGCCGCCTAAGTTTGACGCCGCTCCAGACTCATTTGCGTGTTTGTCCTGGTCGCTAATTTTTTGTCCTGCTTTCGCATTGAAATTCAAAGGTTGTTCTTCATACTAAAATACCGAAAGCCGGTCTTTGAGGCTAAAATGGTGAGAAAGTTTGTATTTGATTCTCATTCCACCTTTGTCTAACAAACCCCTTTAGTGAGTTTTTTAAATTTTCATTTAACGTACCCATTTGCTAAGCAAAAAATGCAGCCGTAGTCTCGAAATTTTATATTTAACTTGCGAAAAAATGAAAGTAAACAAAATCGCATGCAACCCGTAGGTCCCAAAGTGTTTTCAGACGACCTCGTTTCAAGGTTTCAATGTTATGGTCTAAGATATAATTGTTGGATCACTAGTACGGAGGCGTCGGAGGGAGATTGAAATGAAAACAGGATCTAAACTTAACAAAAGCAGAAGTGTACAATAAATATAGAAAGATGGAAGGAGGTCCAGAGCATCAGCCATGTGCAGGCAGGTGATCGGTCCACTCCTCAACCAATGCCGAGGCAACAGCTCAGCAAACTACTCCCTCACACGCACGAGAAAAACAAATTGAACAGCAAGTCGCTTCTGATGTTCACTTGCTAGGCCAGGCAGGGGCCATGCATCCAGTCCTGCTTATGCATCTAGGACCAGCTAGTCCAAATTGGAGGACCAATGTTTTCACAAACTTCAACCGACGATCCATGTTGCATTCTCCTTAAATACTAAATAATGCAAGTGTAAAATAAAAATTAAAAGGTTTGTGCTCTTGTATTCTTTTTTTTTTTCTAAAAAATGTCAGTAGATTTTTCTGTTAAAAAAACTTAGGTTTTACTGTTTGTAATTTACATTTATAGTATATTATACCAATGTTTTGAAAACCGAACCGTAAGTCGGACCGTTGTATCTCAAGGTTCAAGGTTTTGATGGTCGGACCGGTCGAACCGCTGAAACCTTGCATTTTTATTTTTTTAACTATTTGTACATTCCAAATTGAAAAATATAGTTGTTTAATACATGATATTGACTCATGTCATAAAAAATACCAAACACATATTATTACTCAAACACAAACACAACATATCTCATATAACATGATCTTAAACATACAGACCGATAATAATTCACATATAATAGTTGAAAACATCGTATAAATACCACAATAACATAAACTTGAACATTTCATCATGGTTTTAACCTCAATCACACATTAAAGTTAACATGTATATAATAGTTGACACCTACATATTAATAATAAAATAACATGAACCTACAACATGGTTTTATGCATAGTGCTATTAGAGGAGTTTGCAGCAGCAAAGAGCCAAATGATGGAATTTGTAGTTTAGATTTTAGTACCATTATGATTTTTGAAATAGAGATTTACTTGTTTTTTTCAAAGCAATACAAAAGATGAAAATGAGAGAGAATTATAGGATGAGAAAATAGGAAAAATTAAAAGAACCGCGGTTCAACCGGATAAAATTAATGGTTGGACCGTCGGTTTGAAGGTTCGACCGGGGTTCACGCATGACTAAGGTCTGATTGAGTTCCGAACCGTGATGATCCAAGGTTCAGGGTTATTCGAGGTCGAACCGAGGCTGGGTCGGGTTTTCAAAACACTGTATTATACACACAGAGAACAAAATGCATTTGCATTTTTGTAAAAAATTTCTGTTCTAGAATGTAAATGGATTAAAAATTTATTTATCAAAATAGTCATTGTGCTCGGGGAGTGATTAGATGCTCAGAGCCTATGTTATTGGTAGTTTCCATATTTTGCTTGATGATTATGCTTTTAAGCAGTTTTATGTTAGAATCATTGCGTTAACTTGGTAAGCTTTGGTTATACAGTTTTAGGTATGAGTTTATGATAGTAAGTGTGACAACCACCATATATCTACAACCTCAAAATACCATAAATAGTGCATAGAATGATATCATGTCGATGTAAATCGGTAATCAAGTTAAAACAAAACAATTCAAAACAGAACATGTCGTGTATCTTACCGCCCATAAGATAAAATATAATGAAAGGACACAAAGGATCTGATAATATGGATAAATAAAATATAGTAATGAGCTAAGTAAAGAATAATAAATAAACAAATGCACCGACGATTTTATTACTGGTTCGGACTTCCCGTCCTACGTCTAGTCACAGACTCAAATTTGACTTTAAAGTGTTCTTGTACAACACTTATAAGTCACTTTTCAGTACATACTTCGTACAATTTCATTTAATAATGTGAATTGAATGCGTAGAAAATGAAAGGCAGTAGACAGTTTTGAAAGCTTTCTGAAATCCTAGAGAATATAAAGTATAGATAACATAGTATGAACTTAATATAGTAAGCAAAGTTCAGTGCAAATGTTCAAAATCAATCTTTATATAGTGTTTGAAATTAAAGTCTTTATTTAAGAAAAATCACCGTTAAAGTAGACACAATCTTTGTTTGAATGAGATGACTCTTCAAATCAAAATCTGGCCATTCAAATGAAAAAGCTCGTCATAGGTATTCAGACGTCTGAATTCAAATTCAGAAGTTTGAATTTATCCAGGCGCGAAACAGAAAAGAATCAGTTCAAAATCACCTTTATTCAGACGTTTAATCAAACATCTAAATCATTTTTCAGACAACTAGTTTGAAGTTTTAAATGTTTGAAACGATAGTTTAAAAAATATTTTAACAGGCATTTGGACGTCTGAAAATATTAGTCGGATGTATGAAAATTCGTTCAGATGTATGATCAATTATTCAGACGTCTGTTTTATACAAGACATGAAAGAGAAAGAAAACAATTCATTATAACCATTTTCCAGGCGTTTATTATCAGATGTCTGAATTCCTTTGAAAAACATGAGTAAATCTGAAAATTTGTTAAGTATGAAATTGAAGAAAATTTTAAAGTAAAATTTTTAAAATAGAAATGTGTGTATGTATTATCAAAGGAAATTGTACAAGTTTAATCTAAGACTTTTAAAACTCACGACAACTATACTTTGATCTTTAATCTTCAAGCACATTGTCTGAGTAATACGTCATAATTTTCTTAATCTCCAAGAGTTTTTATAATTGAGACATTAACTTGTATAATATATTTCAAAATGTATAATTGTCATTTCAAAACTGAGGTTCTAACATATAGTGATACGTGAGGGGGTGATATAACCTAATCTATATTACAACAAAATGCATCTGAAGACTATTTTACACTAGGGGGTGAACAATGTATTTAAACTTTTTAACAATATACTTGCTGATTTCAAACTTTTCATACAAAATTCAAACATAGGTAAATAATATACTAACAATCAATCAGAGATAGTAAGTAAATGCAGTAAAAGTAAAGGTAAAGAAGACACAAAGAATTTTATACCGGTTTGGATAACCAGTCCCACATCTTGTCTTGTACCCCGTACAGACTTTTACTAATCACGTCTTGACTTTAAATCAGGTGGCAAGAACACCATTTATATGTCTTGACTTTGACTTAGGTACAAGAAACACCTACTGGAATTAGACACAGGTAACCGACACACCCTCTGGAATTTCGCTCGGTTAACCAAAACACCTATCTGTCTTTGACTCAGGAGGCAGGACAACACCCATTACAAAACCGTCTTAACTATCACTCGGGTGGTTAAGATCACCCTTTATCAAGTAGTAGTGGTGGACTACCATAAATCGAATCTTTCGATCATAATTTCAAGTAATTTCTTGATATAATTTCCTACAAACCTTTAGTAGTGGAATATCTTTGCTTATGAGTAGAAAATTGTAAAGATCGGAGAGTTAATGGAGTAGAAAAGAAGTGAGTCTTATATGATATATAGAGAGAGATAGTGAGAATTGATGTAGATTTCAGCAGAACTTCGCTGAAATATTAAAGAGACAAACAAAAGTAGGAGATAAAAAATAATGAAGATTATTGCTTAAAATTCGAGTTCAAAACTCTTTAAATAGACATTGAATAAATGTGCCTATTGCTGAAAGGGTGGCCCCAAAAATCGCCTCTTTTTGGTTTTTCAAAAAACTAATCAACGGTCACTATGTCGACATAAATTTATTTATATGTTGACATATCCATTATAATTTGTATATTTTCAGAAAGATTTTAAATATGATTCATATGATTTTTATGAAAAAATTATTAAAATTGGTTTTAATATATAAATTAAATGCTATTCTTTTATAAAATCATTTTGGGTGTTGAATAATAATTTTTGAAGTAAAGATAGCTAAAGGTATGATACTACTTAGGTCTTTAACATTAAACTAAGATTCAATAAAAACTGGCACATATTTATTAAGATTTTCGTGCTTTTATTCTTGAAATCTTCAAAACTTATGAGTCTTCAATATATCTTGATCAACTCTTGAATTCTTTATACCGATCAGTTCTTCAAGCTATTATTTAATCAACACTTTGTGAAAACCTATTAAATATTTCTGATATCCCGCACAATTTACTATATAACTCGAGAAAACATTAGCAACAATATTTATATAGTTGTTGTCATCAAAATCAATACCTTGGGTATTAACAATCTCCCCTTTTTGATGATGACACGATTAAATATTTTGTTATAAAATATAATGAAGTTTAAGTAAAACTCCCCTTGATTCCCCATGAATATGTGCTATACAAATCCCCATATCCTTTTGCTTACTATATTTTTTACAACTTCTCCGCCTTTCTCATCAACAAAAACGAGCGAACAAGTTGTGTAAATGAATAATGTATAAGGAGTTATAATATTTCTACTCTAAGTGATGAATATTTGCATATATGATTATTATGGATTATACATAAGGAGTTATAAATTTATCTTTGTATGAGTGAAGTATCATTCTATAAAGTCATCAAAAATTGATAAATCATTCATATATATATATATATATTTACAACAACGATATGAGTACATTTAATTAATTTAAGAAATAAAAACACAAACAACGTAACACAAAATAACTCAAGAAAAATACATGAACTATTATTTTGCGAACTTTATGTTTTCTTCGATGGAACTTTTCCCATCCCTTGACTAAGCCAAACATTCCTTCAATAGAATTTTCCTCCCAATCTTTGAGACTTTCCATATCCACATCCATGTCTTCATTACCGAATTTCCTATAACTAGTCTTTTCAGAAATGGTAAAATTTCATTCCCTTAAGACATAACATATGAAGTATCGAAGCCTTGCGGGTTGTCTTTCAAGTTCATGAATCATTTGCTCCCGATTCATTTCCAAATGGATTTATTTCTCAAAATCATATGGAAGGCCATCTTGAAAAATTGTAGAGTCTCTTCTATGTTGTTACTCAAATTTTCTTTACAAACACTCTTTCCTAAATCCATTTTTCTTTTAAAAAAATTAATTAGAATTGTTAAAGAAGAAGATATATTTGTTACACTATGTTTGAAAATTGTCCATTATATGTCGACCTATATATTTCTGTATGGACATATAAGTTTTTGTTCAGAATTTTATGAATTTTATTTTGGTTAAGTATCTTATTATTTTTATAAATTTTACATTAATTATTAGTTCCAAAAAATAAATCAGTGGGTACGAATAATAGTTTTTAGAAGATAATAACATTTCATATGAAATTAGTTTTCTTTATTTATTATATGTACTATAAATATTCATTAATAATATATTGTACTATAACATTTATATAAAACTAAATCTTATATACAAAAGTACTAGTTATATAAGGTACAGATTTAAATATCATATATAACAAAATATTTATAAACTTTTAACAATTACACAAACATATATACATACACACATTTAAATAAACAAACAAAGATCCTAGCGACGCTTCCCAATGATTGAAGATTTTTGAATGCTACAATTTGGATAATTAAAACAAAAATTTCCTTTTTATTCCACTAGATTTCTATTAGCATCAAAAATTACTTCTCCATCCCATTTAACACCATTTTCATCGTCAACCTCCATTTCTACTTCCTCTTCTTCCTCCTCCTCTTTCTCTTTTCTTGATATTCATTTCACGTGTTATTAGGACTATGGACAACCATATTTTGAGGTTTTTCCCTTTCTATTATAATAGAATCCATTTGATTATTTAGAAGATGGTTCTGAAGATTTCTTATAATCCTTCCATGCCTCTCTTGTTCATTTTTCTTTCGGATTTGAAGAACTTGAATTTGAGTAAGCATGTTGATAACATGCTTTATTTCTTTCTTAATTTTCCATAATTTTGAGAATATGAAGTCACGGAGAGGTGAATTTCTTTCAAGTGCGTGCTTGGAAGTGTTTGGATCCATCAATGGTGTGTGTTTTCAATTTTTATAGTGAAAAATAAGTGTAAATGGGCCTAGAGACGAAATAATTTAGTTATATATGCATTTTTTTTTAACATTTAAATCAAGGAGGAAAAATCAGTTTCAACGGTCTATATGTCGACATAGACATATTTTATGATATGTTCTATATTTTTTCTTTTAGTTTATTTAAATACTGTATATAAATATATATTATACTTTAAATAATGTGCAGATTCCTAATTCTCTTCTTAGTTTAATAAGATTATTTTGAATTAATTGTTTTGTTAATATATCAGCTTTTGATTTTCAAATATTAGGGCTATAAATTTGAACCGCCCTATTTTTATTTATGAATTAATTGCTATTATAAAAAAGTTAGAAATGATAGATTACTATGATAGTCAATATTTCAAAAAGAATTAATATAGTAAAAATTCTATTTACTAAATTAATATATTCTACGAATGATTATATTAAAGACTACTTATTTTTATAATATAGTTTCATCTTATTTATTAATTATTTTCTATGTTACAATATTTTTAAGTTTATTCATTATTAAAATATATGATTATTTATATATTTATTATTATTATATTCGTAAATTTATATGTTTTATTTATACATATTGTATAATATTTTATAATAATAAAATTTCAAATTAAATGAGTTTTGTATTAAATTTAAAGATTATTAACTTGAAACACTATTTTACTGTTTCAAACAAAGTTTCTAAAAGAATTAATAAAATCTAAGACGCATATTATCTATTTACGAAAGTCTAATATCTAGATTATTGAACTCTATTGCAATAAATAAATTGATTAAAAATTACTGATTTTTTGAATCATTCCTGCTTTTCTTTAGTATCAGTGGCTTTTACTTTGAGATCAACCGATGTCTGTCCATCTTTTGTTAAGAAGCATATAACTGCATTTTCTATCTCTGAGTCACTACTGCTTGAGGTTGAGTCTAAGTCATCCCATGTTGCATTGTAAGCTCGTTTCCTCTTTCTGTTGAAGGAGTGGGAGAGAAATTTAATTTCTTTTTGTTTGAACAGTCTTTCTAAAAAGTGTTCGGTTTTGTTGCATCCAAAGCATTTGATGGTATCTTTGCTCCTTGATTTGTTCAATTTCCATCAGTCCTTTTGAACTTGTTCTTTTTCAATATTTCAGAATTTTTTTGAAATTCCTAGTCATAAATGTCATTTTCTCATCATCTTCTGATCCTTGATTTTCATGAGTAGAGTTGAATGCCAGTGATTTCTTCTCACTTGATTGGCTTTCCTTTCTACCCAGTAATTGTACTTCATATGATATTAAATTACCCATTAATTCTTCTACTTTCATTACACTGATATCATTGGCTTCTTCTATAGCCAGAGTCTTCTAATTGCATTCACTTGTAGTGAATTAAAAATCTTTCGAGCTTGATCTCTTCAGTGTAATCTTTTCCTAATGAAATTAAAGCATGTAGTACGTCTTGAGATCTAGAAAACATGTTAGAAATGGACTCATTTGGTCTCATTTTAAATAACTAAAATTGGTTGGCTAACATAGAAATCTTGGTTGGTTTAATCATACCAATGCCTTTGTGTTTAACTTGCAATGTTCTCCATTTTTATAAGCAGATTTACATACAAAGACTCTATTAAATTCATTTTTAGCTAGTGAACAAAACAATATATGCATAGCTTTTGAGTTACTGAGTGCCTGTGCATGTTGCTTGTTTGTCCACTGAGCGAATGCAGTCTCGGGTTCAATATACTCACTTTGGGTAATATTCCAAATTTTAGAGCCATTAGATTGTAAATAAATTTTCATTCTACATGACTAGTATGCGTAATTACTACCATTAAACACTAGGGGTCTAACAGTTGATTGACCTTCTACAAATGTGTTAAACAATGTGTTACTAGTGTTAGTAGCCATTTAAAAAATTTCAAAACTCAGATTGTGAGTTATTGAATACCGTATGGTTTGATACTAAATGTAGTCCTTTCATAAGGAATATTAACTCACGCGGATAGCCTACACTAGTCCCTTAGACTCGGGTTTTATGTCCAACCTGTCGACTGGGACCAACTACTCCATGGGACGTGAAGCGGTAAGAGCCAATGCTTCGCATAGAGCATACTATGAGAACCCCCCATCATGCTTCAGCCTGCTCTAATACCAAATGTGAGAGGGTGATATTACATAATCTATTTTACAGTGGAATGGATTTTAAGGCTATTTTACACTAGAGGGGGGTGAATAGTGTATTTAAACTTTTTAACAATAAACTTGCTAATTTCAAACTTTATCATAGAAAATTCAAATACATGTAAATAATATAATCATAGATCAATCAGAGAATAGTAATTGAATGCGGTAAAAGTAAAGGTAAAGAAGATAACAAGAATTTTATACTGGTTCGGATAATCAATCCTACACCAGTTCTACACCCCATACATAATTTCACTAATCATGTATTGACTTTAAACCAAGTGGAAAGAACACCCTTTACACGTGTTGACTTTGACTCAGGTGGAAAGTAACGCCTACTGGAATTTGACTCGTGTAACCAACACACCCTCCAGAATTTGACTTAAGCAACCAGAACACCTATACTGTCGTTGACTCAGGAGGCAGGACAACACCCTTTACAAAGCCGTCTTAACTTTCACTCAGGTGGTTAAGATCACCCGTTATCAAGTAGCAGCAGCAGACTTCCAGAACTCAGATTTTTCGATCATAATTTTAAGTAGTTTGTTAATACAATTTCCTATCGACCTTTAGTAGTGGAATATCTTTTCTATTAAGTTGAAAATAATGAAGATCAGAGAGTTAATGGTGTAGAATAGAAGTGGATCTTCTCCAATATGTAGAGAGAGAAAGCCAGTGAGAACTGATGTAGAATTCGGTAGGACTTCGTCGAAATATTAAAGAGAATCAAAGAGGAAAATGAGGTAAATAAAATAATGAAAATTATTGTTTAAAATTTGAGTTTAGAACTCTTTAAATGGAGATTGAATAGATGTGTCTATTGGTGAAAGGGTGGGGCCAAAAATCGCCTCTTTTTTATTTTTTAAAAAACCGACCAGCGGTTACTATGTTGATATACATATATTTGTGTATCGACATATACATTTTTTTTTGTATATTTTCAGACACACTTTAAACATTTCAAAATAAATATTTTTATGCAGAATTTATTAAAATTGGTTTTAATATATAAATTAAATACTATTCTTTTATAAAAACATTTTGAGTGTTAAATAATAATTTCAATGTAATAATGGTCAAAGATACGATACTACTCAGGACTTTAACATTTAAACTAAGGTTCAATAAAAACCGACACATCTTTCTTGAGCTTTTTGCGCTTTTAACTCATGAGTCTTCAAATATATCCTGATTAACCCTTGAATTATTTGTAAGGACTGGTTATTCAAGATTTTATTTAATCAACACTTTGTGTAAACTTGTTAAATATTTCTAATATCTTACACAATATACTATATAACTCGAGAAAACATTAGAAATGGTTATTGTCATCAAAATCAATATCTTGGGTATTAACATAATAAACATAGATATAAAATAGGCGAGACAATAGTATAATAAAATGGACTAAGATAAATTAGAGTACATCCGAGCTTGGCTAGGTCCACCGTGAAATGCAAAAAATAACACATGATTTATCATAGTAGTGAAAGACATGCTATTCTCTTGTTATTAGCGTGTAATTTTTGCTTTTCACAATGCACTTGTATCATTCCAAGCTTAGCTAGAAAACTGGTCAACAATTTAGCGCAAGAAGGAGGGCCTCCCTCTAAAAGCTCTCCCCTTTCCACAACTTTCAACTCCATAGGACCTGATCTGATTTGTTACTATGGACGATCCTCCGCTGTTCGAAGGTAACAACTCTAATGAGCACCAAACCAATGATAACACTCTAGTTAGTGCTGCCCAACCCAATCTTAGATTCAACGAAGAAATATAGCGTGCTATTACTGCAGCTGTCAAATGTAGTTCAACTAGCCCATGAAACAAATGGTTTGAGGACATAGATATATGCTCAAGCCACCGTGTACTTTGTCCCACCAGCTCCTCCAATAGTCGATCCAGTCGACCTGCTTGCATACAAACCAATGCTTCCTTATGGTTATGTTCTCCTGAACAATGCTAATGCCCAAGAGTGGGTGGTTCCAGAAACTCCACTGATAGGGGCCCTAGTCCATCTTGGCTGGTATGCCGTGTGCGTGCTTGGCCGAATTTATCTTGCCCTAGACATGACTTTGCGTGCTTGGCTGAATTTATCTCGCCCTAGACATGTCTTCGCTTGTTGGGCCAACCCGCCGTCGTCACCCTCCAATGGAATGGCCAACATTTCTTAATTGTCTGTGGACTTCTGCATTTGACAGTTTCGAGGCGGTCCCTTACCGTCAACAGTGCGCACATGGCTCCCTCGACACACTCCCAATCCCATAGGGATGTGGCTAGAAACAGGCAAAGAGAAGAACGAGCCATGCATTCTATATCCTTATCAGTGCATAAGAGGAGATCTCTAGCTTGTTCTCATCATTCTCCTTCTCGTCACCAATCTATTACTCTGCCCCAGTGCTGGCTTAGTCCTCAGTCTGCCATTGGCCAAAACATCCTACAATAGGTCGATGCCGATGTTAGGGAAGAAATGAACGTCCTTCACCACAACCCTATAGAATGCAAGTCCATAATGTTGGGAGCTCTCATACGACAAGAATGGGGAACTGCTCTCCAATGAAATCCTGGACACTTACATCCATCCGCAGTATGCCTTATCACCAATTAACAAGTAGGATGAGAGTGCAAACCCATCCGACCACAATACATCATTCAACTCCACTACCTTTGCCGGACAGCTCTTCGGCTCAGCAAAGTGCTTGCTCTTCCTCTCCACCCTCCCAGGACCGGCATTTCGCTAGTTCTGACACCTACGATCGGATAGTATCCACTCCTGGGCCTAACTGTGCGCGGATTTCAAGACTCGTTTCTGCACGTTCTGTACCCATGTCATGTTAGCCAGCAAGCTGGGAAATATCAACCAGGGTCCTTTTGAAAGCTTGCGATCGTATGTTAGCCACTTTAACAGAGAGTCCCTTCAGGCTAGGGTTGTAGATGTGAGTAGCCTGGTCATAGCATTATGCTCAAGGGTTAGGTATAAATCAAGGATATGGAGGAAGCTTTAGAAACAACCAGCTTCGTACCTAGCCGACTTCTATCGACAGAAGAACGATATGATGAGGATGGAAGATGTAGATATTTTATATAGTGACAACAAGGCAAAGCACCCCGCCTAACCCAACGCTTACAACGATAGCAGTCGTCAGGCCGACATTAGAAGGCGTCCAAAGGCCAGCCCTCCATAAAAACTCAGGTATCGTAATTACTCAAACTTGAACATGGACATTTCCACCGACTACCTTGCCACCAGGAACCAACTGCAATATCAAAGGCCTGCCACCACCAAAGACGGAAAGCTAGAGGAACCTATACCATGAGTTCTATAGAATCAATCACCATTCTACGATAAACTACCGTGTGCTCAAGGATGAGATCAAAAAGCTCATTCGGGAAGGAGTACTCCTAAAATTTTTTCGGCATTGGGTCGAGCAAAGGGAAAACTGTAAAGAATGACAAAATCAGCCACCTTAGTCCAACAACGCCAGAGTTCAAGCGTCACCGAGGTCCTGACCATTTGCGGAGGACTACATGTGGCCGGCAGCAGTCGGGGTGCCCAATTTTGGTATCAAAGGGAAGTGGGCACTGCCAGGCATGTTTACTCATTGGAGTCCCATGCTTCCTAGGCACCCTAACTGAATCAAAGCGGTCGATCAACCTCACGACTTAGGATACTAAAGCAGTGTCCTACCCCCATCACGATCCCATGGTTGTTACTATTGCCTTGGCCAGTCCTAATGTGCATCGAGCCTTCATGGGTCGGCGCATATCGATCAACCTCATTTTCTAGAATGTCTTTGAAGCTCTTAGGCTTCATGCCTCTAGCCTTACTCAATGCGCCTTGCCTATCTATGGCTTCAGGAGTATGGGCATTGTTCTGATAGGCACAACCTCTCTTGTAATGACATTCGGTCAAGAGCCTCTCACTGCAAGGATTCTAGTCAACTTTATAGTAGTTGATTTCCCATCTGCTTATAAGCTATTAAAAGGACGACCGGTGCTTTTCGAGTTAGATGCCTTCATCTCCTACAACCGCCTCATTATGAAGTTTCCTGTTAAAGATGTGGTCGGCAAAATTTGGGGCAACCAGCAAAAAGCAAGGGAATGTTACAGAACTTCCCTTAGGCTAGCAAAGAAGAGTGGTCTCATGCTACAATAAGAACATTCTAGGCAAGCCGATCAATGCCCTGGTTCTTTCCAAGACCATCCCAACCTAAGGGCATTAGTAGCAACCCCTACTCTCTCATAAGCAGCCGCCTCATCCGATAACCGGATGCATCAGAACCTTAGGTCAGACTCATCATTATAGATAAGTTCTCCTTGATAAAAAATAACATGAATATTTTATCATCTATCATTTCCTTATGAGCAAGTTGTGTATAGCCCACCTCACCTTCATGTGACTCACTTACACTAGGGTATCTGAGCTAAATATGCACTATGGTTCAATTCGAGATCAATGGTCGCCTCACAACAGGCGATGTGTTGACCGGCTTAACCTCATAGCCTCATGCGATTGGGTCCTTGGCTCGTCCGCCACTCTACGCTTGCCCTCTTGCCTTCGAAGAGAACCTACGGTTGGTGATTGGGTCCTTGGTTCAATTCGTGTGTCACCTTCGTGAATGTTGATGATGGGTCGGGAGTGTGGAGATTTTATTAAGGGACGCATCGGTGAGGTTAGTTCATCATTTAACGGAGCATAGCTCCGTATCATGGCTTGAACGTGCACAACCATGGTAGGTTTGTGATATCCTATGCCCGATTTTGTTGAGATAGGGAAGAAGGTGAGTTTAAGGGTAATGTTGTAATTAATAGTAAATTAAGTTATTAATTAATATAAGATAATCGATAACTTATAAATCCAAACTATGTTTGTTGCGTTGCACTTTTATGGACATTATCTTCGCAATGGAGTTGGTTTGGTTGGATTTGGAGGTAATGGAATTTACGGTTAAAATCGAATGCCGTTCGATTTTAGTCCAAACCGGAACGCTTTGCCGAAAACTAGAATCAATATGAGTTTAACTCACATTCAATTTTACTATATCATATATATGATGCTATAAACTATTATTGATTGCTTGGATGTTAGTTAAATTGTTTGATTGATTGTTTGGTTAAATTTCTTATCGGAAAATGGATGACATATTAACTTGATTGTTATGAACCCATATGATTATGTATATTATCCGTAACCATTGTTTTGTAGGGTAATTTGTAGAGAGACCCTGAGGGGTTTCTCGCCAATAATTATTTATTTACATCCTTATGTTGTTATATTGATGTTTAATTGAAATTAATCTTGATATTCCAATTAAATTATTTAAGTGTCGTTATAGCGATTTTTGCCATACCGTCATTTATTGCATATCACTCCATAAACCCTTGTATGGGCGTTTTGAACTTGAGCTTGTATTTTCACAAAATAGATGTTTGAAATTTATTAATCATTTTGATTAATGGTATTTTAAATTAATTAATCATTTTAACTAATGATGTTGAAAATTAATCAATCTTTTTTATTAATGAGATTTGGATTAATTAATCATTTTAAGTAATGATATTTGAATTTAATTAATTATTTTAATGATATTTGAAAACTAATAATCATTTAATTAATGAACTTTAAAATTAATCAATCATTCTAATTAATGATATTTAATTTTAATTAATCATCCTAATTTTTGATATTTGAATGTAATTAATCATTTTAATTAATGATGTTTGAAATTTGTTAATCTATTTGATTATTGAGATTTGAATTTAATTAAGTCATTTTAATTAATGATTCTGAACTTTAATTGATCATTTTAATTAATGATTACTTTAAATTTAATTAATTATTTTAACTAATGATTTTTAAATTTTTGTTAATCATTTTAATTAATGATGGTTTATAGTTAATTAATCATTTTAACAAATGGTGTTTTAATTAATCGTTTTAACTAATGATATTTTAATTTAATAAATCTAATTAATTTATGATTATTTGAACTTAATAATTGTTTTAATTAATGGTATTTAAAATTTATTAATTATTTCAATTAATGATGTTTGAGATTTATTATTTGTTTTAGTTAATGATTATTTGAATTTAATAAATCTTTTAATTAATGATATTTAAAGTTAATTAATTTATTTAATAAAAGTGATTAAAGTAAATTAACTAATATAATGAAAATATTTTATGTTAACAAACAAGTTTAATTAAGATTTTAAAGTTAATTTACCGATGATATAAAAGTGTTTGGAAATAATTAACTTTTTTATTAAAGATCATGGATTTGTTTTTTTAAAAGAGATTATAAATGTGATTGATTGTCTTTTGGGATAATAACTATTATTTAAAATTTATGAAGGTATTTAAATTGTTTTATTATCTTTGGGATAATAATTATTGTTTTAAATTTATAAATAATGGTTCTAAATTGGAAAATCCTTTAAAAGCCTAGAGGTGGCACTATCTCATCTTGCCAGGCTTCATTTTCAACCGAGAGATAGCACTTGTTTAGAATCGATGGGTAGTGTTAAATATATGATATTTAATTTCCATATATGATCATTTTAATTATCCCCGATAGTTGATTTATTAATCATCGGATACATCTTCCTTTATGGTGTATCGTTACCTTAAAAACAATTTGCTGCTCTTTTGAGCTTTGTTATCCTTTGTCGGAAAATGACTAAATCCAAAATGCGAGAGGGGGCCGGGCTATGTGGGGTTGCTCCTATTAGGATACTTTCACATCTCATCTAGATTGGATTTGGTTGTGCACTTAAATGTGAAATATTCGGATTCTCGATAAGGTTTGGTAGGGTCCGTCTTGGAGGTTTCTGAGAAGTGCCATAGAGTAAATGAGCTTCTTAGAAGTATATTACTAAAGGTATACTTCAAAGGGGTGCACCTTCCTAGTCATTTGTTGGAAAATTTCCTTTCCTTATTTGATTCTAACCTTCGAATTGTTTTTCTGTAATTGCAATGGGAAGAGTCAACCACTCTTCACGATGTTTAATTATAGGTTTTGTCCATTCTATCAAGTTTAGACCGTTATCTTGTTTTATCCATTTTGTCCAGTTTGGATTTTTCTCGGATTATTTTCATTCTTTCAAGTCTGGTTTTTAATACTATTTATGCTCATTTTTATTTGGATTTGTTTCCTGTTGTTTGTCACTACTCTTTCCCGTATGGATGTTATTCTTGTGAGGTAAAAACCGTTCCACATTAGCGGCATAGTCTCACAAAACTTTTGAATGTTCCTCATTATTTGAATTTTCTCACGTTGGTTTTCCTAGACTAATCCGGGTGTTATTTTATTATAATGCTCGGATCAAACCGAGTATTTTCCCAAGTTGGCTTTAATGTTAGGGAGATCTGGTTCACCTATCATAGTGTTTTATTTTCTGCTGTATTATATAGTATCCATATCAGCAATTGTAAGGTTAGGATTTTATAACTGTCCAACTGATAAGGTTTGTTTCTAACTCTGATGTACTCTGTATTTTTGGAGTGATAGATTTTACTGTCCTTGTTATATTATATTTTGTCTATTCCACTGTGAAATTCTAAATTTCTCTGTTCTTCACTTTTTATTTACCCCAACCACCTGTCCTTTTGTCGATTGGATGTTGGACATTTGAACACAATGGTATTATTCGGTGTCAAATTTTCGATGGTCAAAAAGGCGGGTCATTACATATTACTTTTTTACTCAATACTTGTAAATTACACTCAATACCACCTTACAATATTCCATACTATAAGTCAAAGGAATAATAGGAAAAGTATTATCGAACATCCCATACCACTCGGTATTACTAATCTATTTATCGAAATTCTCATTATATAGAACTACAGACCATTCGATGAATTATTGATTAAAAAGGGGTTTTATTAAAAATTACTTATTTTCAAAATCTTCATATTAAATTGTCAATATCAATATAAAATTCCAAAGAGATTTTAGAATATAAATATCTCATTCTACCAAAAAATCTTTATTTAATTCTGATCTTCAATATTCTTAAACCTCTTATTTAATTATAAGAAATTTTACCTTTATGTTCCACTTAGTTTCATGATCACTAAACTCCTTTTTCAGAACAATTCGTGCAATATGATATTTAATACTTTAAACCAATACTAAATAAAGTTTATAATCCAAAATTTCCCTTATAACTCAAAATTCAAACCATATTATTTTCCCTAAATGATTTTTCAACTCAAACTATTTCCAATCCTCTATTATTAAATTTCAAAATCAATATAAAGTCTTTATTTACTTCCATACTCTTTTAAATCACTTTTGAAAAGTAATTTATCCAGAAATTTTTTTTCCTTACTTAAAATAATACTAAAAATGATTTTTTTTCAAAAGGAAATTTTTTGTTGTATAAAAATTCAAAACTTCTCTTTCCATTTTCTAGAAGAATCTTATTAAATAAAATTTTCCATGCAATTAATAAATCACATTCAAAATTCCTTACTTTTCCAAAAATATTCTTATAAAACTTCACGTTTATTCAAATTCCATAAAGTATTTTAATTGATTTGGAAAATAAATTTTTAGTCCTTTTCATAAAAGAAAATTCATTTAATAATTTTATAATTATAATAAAATAATTTCTATTGGTAGATTTACTTATAAATTAATTTCACTTTTCTTTGTTTTAAACCAAACAACTTAATATCTTTGAAATAATCTATATAAAATATAAATTTAAAAATATAACTTTATTTCTATCTATAGATAATATTAAAATCTAAATTTCTAAAGATAATTTAAACTTCATAGATTTTAAATATTTACTTCAAAAAAATTTCTCTTCTCTTTATTTTCAATTCAACTAATTTGAATTTATCACAACAATCTCCTTAATCTTTATTCTTTTCTTTTATAAAATTATTTATATAATTAAATTCTGAAATTTCATTTTCCAAAAATATTGTGTACGTATAAAAATTTCATATAAAAATTTCAAAAAATTTAACTCAATTCCCCTTTTTAATCAACTCCAACAATAAATCTATTTATATCCATATTACTAATAAACAACGTGTCACGTACAATCAAATCAATAAAATTTTCCATAGCAATTATGTCGTATACAAATAAAGCAATCAACCATTTAAGTCCAAATAACATCAATATTAATTGAATTCGAACAAAATCAACTATACTAAGGTATGTGAAGGGAAAATTAAGGCTAGAACATAGATGTGAGTTCGATAACTCACCCAAATTCCCAAGAAAAATCCCTAATTTTTGCTTCAATTCACAATCCAGCCATAATACAACCATCCCTCAACCTCTAACCTTCGATCGTTGTGCTGTCTTCCTAACTTCAGGTGCCACTCTCGCCACAATTCCTTCATTGCGGCTCAGATTTGTGTGCCTCAACTGCTGAGCATAGCCTCCAAACGCATGGCCAGATTACTTGAGCGCCCTTTTGAGGTGCCCACAGCTCCTCCTGGCATTGATGCGACCATCTTTTTCTGTTTGAGTGATTTTTTTTCAACTTGATCCTATGAGTAAATTGGGGTTGAGAAAAAATTAGGGATGAGTGGGCTTAGGTTGATGGGGAAATCAGAGTGGTCAAAGCAACAAGAGAAATGTGGATCTTTCTAGAATAAAGGAGAGAGGACCTTTGTTTATTATCATTTTTCAATTAATTCCTTTAATGGAATGAATTTCAAATTGCCTTAATGATTACAAATAGAAATATCTTTATTGCATATAAATAATTCTAAATATTTGTGGATACATTTCCAATTTGATTTAAGTCAACATGTTGACAAGATATATTTTAATAGACTATATAAGATATTTAAATTTAATAATTATTTTATCTTCATTGATTTTATTAATATAAAATAAAATAGCTTTTCATTTGTTTAAACCATGTGAAAATTAATTACAGTATAAAATATTTTTATGTTCATGAAAATATTTTATTCGAGGTTAATATATTCTCCAAATGGAATTTATTACTCAATCAATTGATTAAAAGAAACTCCTTTATCGAGTAATTTTATGTCATTACAATGTACTTCAATAATAAAAGTTATCAAAAATTGAATTTGAACATTTAATTTTTAATTAAAATTATATATCATAGAATGTCAGATTGTTACAGACTTCCCTCTTAAGAATATTGCATCCTTTCAGTTTTTATAGGTAAGACGTCATTCTCAATTTATATTATCTGGTCTTTTGACCCTACTATATCTGGATTGAATGGACAAGTTAGACTCAATAATAGACAAGGCAAGCAGCCTGGAGAGGTGATTATGGAGACCAGAGATCAAGTATAGAAAATAGTGTGAAGCAACGATTAGGCGAAGCCAAGAGGTAGAATCTGTGGAATACTCTAAGTATGGGTTTGTGCCTTCCCCTAGGCAGGCGATCGGCTATGGCAAATCAGCACCGATCAGTATCGAACCCTCCAGAAGGATCGCATTGAACCTTCGAATCATGTGGGAAGTCGGCATGTCGGTGGAGGAGCTTACTTTGGAGGTACCGCGATCGATCAAGACATTGGAACTTAGGCCAATGTGGTTGAACCGTAGCTGAAAGGCGATGATAGAACCGCTGCTCGAGAAATGGATCAAGAGCAAGAGGAGCCGAGGCAACGTGGCGCTGCCCAGAGGCATGGATCGGGCCACTTACGTAAGGTGGAACACGATTACCTCTTGGCACCAACTCTCCAAACACAGAATTAACAGCTAGGGTGGGTGGGCTAGTGAAAGAAAGTCAAGGCTTTGACTAACGATGATTGGGGATTGTCCAAAAGTCATTCTCTATTCGCCGACAATATTCTACATGCAGAATATCCACGGAGGTTCCATATGCCTACGATGCCTGCCTACGCAGGAAAAACTGACCCCAGGTAGCATCTCTTGAAGTACAAATGGAACATGGACTCCACCCGAGCCACGGATGTAGTCAAGTGCAAGTGCTTCCCCATTTTTTTAGAAGATGCTGCGACCAAGTTGTTCACTAAGCTACCACCATAGTCAATCTCTTCATTTGATGAGTTAGCAAAAAAGTTCCTAGAGTAGTTCTGCATGCACATGCTTGCCCCAAGGACGTAATATTACTCTCCAACTTAGTCCAGGCACCGATTTTCTGAAAAGGTTTTCTCACATGAAAGATTTTCTGAAAAGATTTAATACAGCTATTACAGAAGTCAGTAATCCGAACGATGATGTGATACTCATGGCACTGATTAGGTGAGTCGACCCCGATTCCAAGTTTGGCGATTAGTTAGCGGAAAAGCCTCCTTCTACATTGGACCGTTTCTTTGCAAAGGCGACTCAATTTCTGAGGAAGGAGGCAAAGTGAACCAGGAAGAGAGATGTTGTAGGCTCAAGCGTCGAGGGAGTACAAATGTAACGATATGCTTTCTTACACCTAAATACGACACTTAATACATCCTCAGTATTTAAAACGACCCCACCGCGATACCCAGATTAGCAAAGAACATTACAAGTAATGTCGTCTGCTAATCCGGAGAATATGGCTTATTAAGGGCGATCGAATGTGAATATACCTTTATACTAACACTGACATGTCATTTTTACCTTTTCACTTAATATCTGAACTAAATTTGACATGTACAATATTAATACAAAGTAATAGACATATCGATTTCTCAGAATCAGAACAATATATCATATAAATAACAGTCACAGATTAGAGCGGAATAAACCTCAACTTACACATATACAAATTTTGAGTTTACAAAATGAAATACTAAACTCGATTGTTATACAAGTGTTACAATTCTCTAATCTCAATTATACATCTTATAAACATATTCACAAATTTCCTAAACGAGATAAACTAAAAAATGAAAAGTGTTTATCTCCTTGCTAGCCCAAACATCCAAAGGTCAACTTGTCTTGTAACCTGAAAAGTCTCAACCTGACCCAAGCAAAATAACACCCGAGTCAAACTATCTCTAAATATCCAATAGGGTGAGAATAGAATATAACACAAGAGTAAACAACATATAAGTAAATACAGATGTCCAGGACATAACGAGTAGGGAATTAATTTAATAGAGAACAGAGTTATAACTTCAAGTCACAGACACGAACTAGTCACCAAACACAGAATAATAAAATTAACTTAATTTAGCATCCATCACAAGACACAATAATATATATTTATTTCACGAACACGAGACATAAGAATATATATTTATTTCATGAACACAAAACACAAGAATATACATTTATTTCACTAACACAAGACACAAGAATATATATTTATTTCACAAACACAGAATAGTCACATAATCCAAATATCTAGAATCCAAGTGGTCTTACTCAAACGATCGTAATGATCGTAGACAGAACCGTAGCAAACAAACAAACAATTTGGTATCACACGAACCGATCCGATAACTAAGGATTGTACACAGAACGGGAATCACAGGATCACAAGACGATCTTAAGGATAACAGCCATGACCGAATCTTTTGGTTTATTTTATATTATTACACTTGAAAAGAAATCCAGGAGTAACTTCTTAAGGATCTAGCAGCCACTTTCCGCACACCAAAAGAGAGTAAACTCAAAAGTGTCAAATACTATCGTCTTCAGTAATTACTACGAATCTTTCGGTTTATTTTATATTATTACACTTGAAAAGAAATCCATGAGTAACTTCTTAAGGATCTAGCAGCCACTTTCCGCACACCAAAAGAGAGTAAACTCTAAAGTGTCAAATACTATCGTCTTCAGTAATTACTACGATTTAACCAATACGTCCCATACCGTATGGTGAAATCCAAGTATTTACTAAAAGCTATTAAATATCACTTATTCCGGATACCACTAGAAAAACCTGAACTACATTCTCTTAAGGATCTAGCAACCACTTGTCGCACACCTGAAGAGAATGCAATTCTAAAGTGTTAAGTACTTTCCCAGATACGATCACAAGAATTTAACCAAGGCATCCCATACTACCCGGTGGAATTCGAGTATTCGCTAATGGGTTAGTAAATTCCACTCAAGCATTCTATTCAATGAGTTATACCGTATTCAACGAAGCATTATTTGAAAGCATTTAAAATAATCAATAACATTCAGTCGAATAATAGTACTTCCTAAATTATAGAATCAAGGTTCTCAAAACAATTTTTCTCTCTGATTTTTATTATTTAAAAAATACATGTTATAATTTTCCACAAATCCACTTGTTATTTAACTTTAAATAAGTATTCACTTGTTTAATAAAATATTCTATAACCCCGAATTGTTCCATGATTCCACTTATATACACAAAGTTGTCTCAAATTTCCATATACTTGTATTATTCACAAAACTATATTTTTAAACCATATTTAATTACTCTTCTAAATCAATATTAAAATATGACCATTTTATTTAAAAATAAACTAAGTTTATACTTTTCAAAACTACATTTCCAAATTCCATGAATCCTATATTATTTATTTAATAAAACCATAATACTTATATTCCAAATCTATAACCACTTTGATATAAAAATAGATTAGATTTTTATTTCCAAAGTCATATTTCCAAATCCATAAATATTTTACTAACCATGCTTAATATATAAAATAACTTGCTAAAAAAATCATTTTTAATATTTAGTAACTTAATTTAGAAATAATTCTAAGATTTATAAATATAAATAATTCTCTTTCGTAAAATTACTTGTATACGAAGCTTATCAACTTATTTCATTTAACTAAAATTTACGGTCAAAAGAACTGCAGTTACGACCACTTAAATCTCATAATTTTACAAAACTAAAAACATGAAAGTTATAAACAAAAGTCTAAGCTTTCCAAAAAATCAAGAATCATCAAATTCTGATAAGTAACGAAAAAGTTAAGACTTAAACAATTCTCAGATTATAACTTCATTATCGTATTCGTTTATTTTCGCAATAGCAACACTGAAATGTATTTTCGACCATGTAAACCATAAAATATTACAAAAATCAAAAGAAGAAGTTGTAGCAGATAATCTAAGCTTTCCAGAACATCAAGAATCATTCAGTTCCGATAAGTAACGAAAAGGTATGGCCATATTAATTTCAGGTTTCAACTTAGCAATTACACAGGAATAGAGCAACACTATCAGATTCAAACTCGATTGCGACCCAATAAACATCAGAATTTCATAAAGTGATTAAAAATGAAGTTGTAGATAACTAAAAGGCCTTTCTACCATAAAAAAATGGGTCATCCTCAATTATTTTACACTGAGATATCGTTGTTTTACTACAGCGATTTTCCTAATTCAATTTCAACAACCATATCATGTTTTCAAAAGAGCATCCATTTCAATCTTCACATAACCATGGAACTTTAAGCAAATAGTGTTTTATAACGGCAACAAATTGATTCAATTTAACATCTAAATTACTATTTGAATCAATCAAAACAATCATTCAAGCAACTTCAGAGATAGTGCTGAGGATTACTCACCTTATTACAAAGAGAAGAAGATTGTTTACTGCTTAAGACTCCTCAAAACTGTTGTTCCTATTATTCTCAGAAAAAGATCCAAAACCCCAAATTCAATTTGTAAACAAAACTGAAATTGATGAACAATAAGATGTATAAATGGTTATCATAGATTACCCGAGTTTATTAGCTTAAGAAACTATTGATTTCACTTTATGATTTTTTGATTTGGGGAAGAACTAGGATTTCATGAGAAGGATGATAAAATTTGTTTACTGTCTTTTGTTTTGGTTTGGCTAAAAGTGAGAAAAAAGAAGTATGGGAAGAAAAAGAAACGTACAATATAAAGCTTCTCAATACAATCAATTTTAACTCTAATTGGGCCTAAATGGATTAAATCCAATACAAGTGTACTAACATCTTATTTCACCTAAGTGAAATAATTACACTATTAAAACTTATGTTTTAAATCATAATTTGATTCCATAAATTACAACTCCATTTTTAATAATAAATCCATGCTTATTTGTTGTAATAATAATTACAACAATTTGAATTAAATCTACTATTACGAATAATGAATTTTTTTTCTTTTGAATTAATTGGGAAAAAAATAAATCATTAAGTTGTAAATTCTTCATTTAAACAAGAATCAAAACACTTTAAATCTCACAAATTACATATTAACATTAATTATCCATAATTAAATTTAATTAATTAGGTAATTAAAAACATGGTTATTACAGTATTCGTATGACAATCGTTTAAGTGTTCGAAAAATATGTCATTTAGGGTGAAGAAAGAAAAGACATAACAAAATCTCACATCGTGATGAGAAATATATAATATATACAAGATCTTTACAAAAAGAGAATAACTTCATTATATACACAACATCAAAATACGCTAACCTATTATTAGCTTGGATAGTTATAACTACCTATCCTTATAATTTCTGATAAATACAGACGGATAATAAAACAACAAAACAACGAAGAATATAAGATACGTGAATATGTGTTGGGGAATCTAGCTCATCTCCTGAAAGCTCTAAAGGATCCAGCTAAATTTAGAAATTATGCTCGGGCTGACCCGAGCATTGTAGGAAAAGGTCAAAACCAGCCTGAGAAAAGCTCGAAATGAGTCATATAGATTACTATATTTGGAAAACCTTTCAAAATAAGAAGTATATCATAAGACCACGCCGCATATAAACATGGACGGATTTTTACCTTATGATAACTAAAGCATTTTATTATAAAAATCCAATGATATTATAATAATGTCTAGGGTTAAAGTAAATACTGAATCATAGCCAAAATTGTTACATTAATTAAATGCCAACATACTAGGCTCTACAATCAAAACCTAAAGGTATGTATTGGAGAATGAATTCCAACTATGACTAGGAAGGGACTACCTTCCGATGGTAAACCTCTAGAAAATGTACCTGAGGGCTACACGCATCTGCCCCTCTGCTACACAAAGCTGGCCTGCCCCTTTAACATGACAAGCCAGATTCCTCACCCCCTCGACACTGAGGCTGCTTTACTTTACCCTTTGATGTCTATGCCCAAAACCACTCTAAGGGGCAATCAAGAATGGGATGACGGCTCCTAATGGTAGCTAACCACAAGGCTCTGCTGCATACCCAGTTTTAGCTATTCTTCCAGGTTATGAGGCTTGAGGCTACACTTTTACTACTTCTACTAACATACCATTTTGGAACGCTAACATTGCCATCCAAGTAGAGATGCAACGCTAGCATTCATCCATACAAGTTGTTCCACGATCGAACGAGCATTCAAAGTTTTACTATCTTCCATTTGGAATCACCATTAGGAAGAATAGTATAGCTCCATATCATACTTCATCATGAACTTTATTAATTTGGAGTGGATTGGACAAATCCGAAAACTGGTGTCTCTAAACAAAGCGATAGTTTCCCTCTAAATCAATTACGGTTCTTTGGAAGTCTGAAATAAGTGTTCCGGTCCTCACCGAGAAACTCGAATATACTAAACATACTTCTTGAGTTAAAACATGTCCAGATTTGATAGTCAGTTATTTAACTATCAAATTAACAAACAACAAAAATTCAGAGATAAACCACTAAGCCTCAAAACAATTCTTTCATTTATTTTAAAATTCTTTTCAAAAGTGTTTATCAAAAACATCCATATACTTATCTCACTGACATAAGTATACTCATAAAACATTGGTGAAAGGTTTCTCTTTTACAAATTATATCATAGGATCAAAAAAAATGTTATTTAAATTGGAGACAAAGATAACCCCAAACAATATTCCTTCGGTGTTAAGTTTGGAACGAATGTCCATACCACCAGAATTAAAAAGGTCCGTTAAAGGAAATCAAATCTCAAATTCTTTTATAAATTTCCTTTGATAAATCCTTTTAACAAATCTCTTTTGTATATAATATTTCCTTTACCCAATATTCCAAATCATTTTGTAAAACTTCTTTATAAATGTTCAAAACCATTTATAACACTCTTTCAAAATCTCCAAAATCATTTATAAAACTTCTTCAATTAAAACAAAACTCCTTTAATAAAATGTAATCCATAAAGTTCCCTTGATAAAATCACTTATTTAAAACACCTTTAAATAAACAAGTTATCATTTAAAACATTCTTCATTTAATTATTTTAAACCATATTAACAAAACACTGAATTTAAACAATCATTTAAAAAGATTAAATTAAGTTTAAACATTTAATAAAATAATTGTTTAGCTATCTTTGAAATATCATATTTAAAATAATAATAAACTTTAAACCATTTCTTAAGGGATAAAATGAAATATTAAAATTTACAAAATTAGAAGGAGGCTTAGCGACCATAATGGTTCATTTAATTGAGCTTAACTTATCCAAGTTATAACATGAGTATTACATAACAAGAAGATATGTAAAGGGAATCATCCAATAATTATAAATCAATATATGGGTAAGTGTCCAAGTTAATAAAATAGCAAAATGAGGATTTGTTTAATAGATGTCAACATTATCTACTTAGTAAATTATGACAGAACTGTGATTTATTCTACCAAACAGATGTCATTGCGTTTAACATTCAAATTGGGGTTACTTAAGGGTGATTAACACAGAAATCCCGTGGATTTAAAAACATTCTTTAAAAAGAAAGTTACTTTAGAACAAAACCGATCTTTATAATTCAAGTGGTTTAAACTTTCAAACTTTATTTATTTAATAATTAAATAATATTTAAACTCTTTATTAAATAATGAATAACCTTTAATTAATAATTAAATAATAATTAACTATTAAATAAATAATAAGATAATAATTAATCTTTAAATAATTAATTAAATAATAGTTAGCTTTTACATAGGTAACTAAACCATAAATAAATATTTAATTAGTTATTAAATAATAATTTAAACTTTTAAATAATATATAAATCTTAATTAATCAATTAAATAATCCTTAATTAAAAATAAAATAATAAATTAAACCTTTATTTAAAATAATTAAATCATAATTAAGTTTTAAATTAAATCTTAACTTGATTAGAAATTAATAAATAATTAAACCCTTTCGTAAATAAATAAAAAATTCAATTAATCTTAATTAAATAATAATTAATTCTTAAATAATAATTTGAATAATAATTAACCTTTGATATTAACAGATTATAATTAACTTACTTAAAAATAACTAAGTACTAATTACCCTAACTTAATTAATGATTAAGTACTAATTACCTTAATCAATCAATCATTAATAATAATTAATTAATTAACAATTACTTTAAAATATTTAAATGTGTTTGAAAATACTTTTCAAAAAGATACTTCAGTTAAAACATTTAAATTCAAAAATAGTTTGTTTTTCATGAACTGCATTTATAACAACTACCGCTATACGACCTGAAATTTTAAATCTTGTTTTGTACTCTAAATAGCTTTCAAAACTCTATCTTTACTTACTTTTATAACTCATGAACAAAATTTTTTTTGAAAACTAGAAGTGAAGTTTAGAACTTTTTATAAAACTTTTTCTAAATTAAATTAAAGAAGCCACTTATATTAAGGATTTCAATGTCGCCATACAACCAAATTTGAATGCTAACTTCTTTAACTTACAACACCTAGTATATCACAAACAATTATGACATGCCATATATACGACATAAGGTAAAGTTACTACTTTTAAATCCTAGCTTCATTTATTTACTTTAATTTCAAGTCCATAACAAACATTATATCCAGGCATACATATATGCATGTACAAATCCAAATCAACGCTACATTTACTCATACAAGAAATGATTAATCAACAAGGTATACTTTAAGCTTCAAGTAAAAAAAATTCAAATAAAGGTGGAAGTTTTCTCACCTAAGAGCTAACCAAAACAACACGACCTTCACTAACACTCGAATACGACCTTAGATCTTTGCTTGGACTTTCGAAAAATATAATTTTGGAGGCCTTAAGGCCTATGGTGGTTTGGCCTTGAGGGACAAAGGGCTCGACCAAGGTTTCAAGGAGAGTGTGGGCTTGAACTTGGAAGGGAGAGGTGATAAAACAATGTTCTTAAGAGTTTTAAAGTGAAAAACAGGATTTTAAACTTTTTAAATGAACATGGAAGCCATGGAAATACATTTAGAAAGGTTTTAGGAATTTTTAAGAAGTGAGAATGAAAGGGAAAAATGAGAAAGAAAATTATGAAATATATAAAGTAAATTACCATTATACCCTCATGTCCTCTACCCTCCACACAAGCTTGCCACATCCCCACCCTTGCCTCCCTCTACCTTATTTTCCCATGGAATTTTGTCCCCTCTTCTTGTTGTAAGCCAACATGCATTAACAGCATGTGTACTTGTTGTTCAAACATGTTTCACTTTACCCTTTTCACTTAATTTTAATTTTAATTTATAAAAGGTCAAATCAACTCATATAAACTAAAGTAAACAAATTTGTTTATATACATTTGTAATATGTGACTCTAACTTATATATAAATGTATGGGTTTGTTCATACAATAGAGTTTACAACATCTTTGGCAAATTTTAATCAACGAAAAGTCCGAAATTCAGAAAACGAATTCCAGTCACATTTTCGATTTTCTTCGAACTAAATATTTTTTTAAATAATTTTAAAAACTATTTCACCATCATTTTTTATTTATTAAAATAGTTTTATTCCAGCAATAAAAACCAATATTTGAATGCTTAAAATTAATTAAATACTCATAAATTAATGTAGTGAAATTTCAGGTTGTTACACTCCCCTCTTAAGAGAACTTTGTCCCCGAAATTTTACCACTAACCCAGAAACAACAATCCCAAGAATAACTAACATTATACATCAGTCTATATGATGTACATAGATCATTCCTATTTAAAATCTGATTTGATCACTTACTCGAATACATAGCTTTATTTTCGAACTAGTATTTCCCACCCGACTTCCTGGTGCGGACTTTGATCAGGCTTCTTAATTAAAAACCTCCATTCTCCTTACATAGCCATATACTATGATAGAAAACTTTCGTTTCATATTAAGAACCCTCATCAAGTATTTGCCGTCAAAAATCGAGTGAGAAATCCTTATTCGGATTGGTGTGAAACACCTCAGGTCACATACTCAAATCTTGGATCGAGAATTATACGAAAAGGAGAAAGGATCTACGTACAACTTACATACTTATCTAAGGATCCCTACTACTCCATTACATTTTACCCTCCCACATCATATTTATGAAAAAATTTCATAAAATTTTCAACTTAGATTCAAACATTTTAAATGTTAAAACTTATTGAAACTTTTCATAACTTTAAAATAAGTTGTATATTACTATCCTATATCCTAAAAGTATATACAAAACATCTGATTTTAAAATCCTATTCACTTTTAATTATTTAGATGTAGGCCCAAAATAATTTGGGTCTCAATATTAAGTCAACCAGTTTAACCTCTATACCCAAGTTGTTCTGGTAAGTAGCTAAAAGAGTAGGACACATGTATCTGAACTTTGTTCTAGAGTCTACTTCTCTTTAGACACTTCTAAGGTAATGGTGTTTATTAGCCGACTTAATAATATCAAATAAAAATTGACCCATAAGGTTTTAAAATCCAAAAAGAAACTGTTTAATAAAACAAGGTTATTAAATCTTCTCATTAAATTATTTCAATTTGACTTTATTTATTAACCTACTCTTTAATCAAAATACCTTATGATGGGTCAATCCTTACCCTACCGAGTTTGACATAATAAAAAGTCATGAACCATATTGGTTCCACACACACATATATATAGATATACATATACATACACACACACACACAGATATACATATATATATAGAACATTGTTCAAACTAAAACAACCTTAGATACAAGCCGAGTGGCTCCATCAGAAAATGGAAGTACACCCCAAAAGATATGATATGATAGAAGATACTAAATAAGGAACAACTTAGGATACTACTTCCTAGTACTAGCCTTAAATCTTCTTAGAGCTAAACCAACCTTTCCATAACCTTCTTTCCCTTTGTTGCTGTCGAAGTGGATGGTTCTGTAATGAAAACAAAGGGCCTAGGCTGCTCCCCTTTCCTGAGCATAGGACAATCTTTGGCAAAATGACCTTTCTAGTGGCAATAATAACAATCCTTTGGTGCAGTCTGCATCTCTAGCTTTGGTACTATAGTGATCTTTTCTTTTGCCATTTTTCTTTTCTTACCCAACTTACTGTAACACCCCTAAGTTTAAATAGCGTTATTCAGGAGATTTAATTAGATAAATTAAATAGAATAATGTAGAGACTAGAGTGATAAGGGGATTGAGATTTGAAAACTAAATAGGGTCGTGTCTTAACTAAATGGGTTTATAAAATGGTTTAGAAGTAAATACCTAAGAGAATAAGGCAAGGGTAATATGGGAATAGCTGTACCATAACCCCATAACCCCTAAACCCTTACCTCATTCTCATTCATAATTTCATAAAACAAAAGAGAGCCAAGGCCGACCATTACCCTAGGAGAAGAAGAGTTAAAATCAAGTAGAAGCTAAGATTCAAGCTAGGAAGATTAAAGCAAAAACAAATCTCAAGTTCCTTATCCAACCAAGGTGAATAATAATATAAACCATCTCACATATGTCTTATTGAACATTTTAATTTCGGGTCTAAGGTTTAAAACCGTTTGGATGGATGAATGATGATATGCTTTGATTATATGCCATGTTTTGATTTAAACAAGGATTTTTTGGTAATGATATAGTTAGATTTTAAGGTTAAAATCATATAAATTGATTTCGAATGCCATTAGGTTTGAATATGTTATGTAAAACATTATTTTGGAGATGGGTTTAAATTTTCATAATATTACAAGCCATGGATAATTTATTATGAATTTTGAATAGAAGAAACAGACAATTTTGGGTTTAAATTATTTAAGGCAATTATATAATGATTTTGGGTCTAAAATTTACATATGTTAGAAAACATATTAAAAGTGAATTGTGATAATTTTTGGGGATTTTTCTTACGTGCTTTAAAATGGATATTAAATTGTTTAAGTTGGAGGACTTAAATGCTTAAATATTTTGTTAAAGAGAATGGCTTATTTGTTAAATGATTTTAATTAATAATTATTGAATACGGTAGCCTTTTTAGAAAAAGGATTTTGATAAAGAAATGGCAACCGATTACCTTTTGACAAATTGGCAAGTTAAGTGAAAAGAAGTTACTTTGAAAGGCATAAAAATCAGTTTTGTCTTGATTTACCACTTCGCCACTTCGGTCTGCTAGCTTTTGTCACTATACTTCTGCTATTGAACCCATTTGAAACCAATGCACATGGTATCAAGCAATTGATATGTAGTGCATTGGAGAAAGACGGAAGGGACAGTGTCGAAACCATACTTTCGAAAGGATAGAATTTATTCCTACAAGCTTTCGAATCCATTACTTACTTTTGGTTATAAAAGATGCTTTCGAAGTGGTTAGAGTCAACTTTATTAGCTTTGAATTAATCTGCTTGCCTTTGTTTTTAGAAAAGAGCTTTCTTAAGAGTTGTCGCTTACTTTGATTTTAAAAGAAGCTTTCGAATGAGTTTTTCGCATTTTGAACCCATTCGATACCTAGCTGCTATCTTCATATCTTTCGAATTGATTAAAGGCCGCTTTACTATATAGCCTTATAACAATGAGTTCGAAAGGAAGGCTTTCATTTTATTAATATTGAAGCCGCCCTCCCAAATGCTTTCGAAAGGGTCCTTATAACGGCTTTTATCAATGGTTTTGAAGGTAATGGTTTCAAAAGGGTAGTTTCGAAGCTATCTTTTTTCCCAATCCTTTTAATTGAAGATTAATGCTTTCGAAAGGGTTACTTTTGTTTTTGTTCACTTTGACCCAGAAGTTATATTTAATGTTAAACCCAATGATTTTGAAAGGGATACTTTCAAATGGTTTTGAAGCTATGCTTCCATAAATTCTACTTGAACTAAGTGGTTTCGATAGATAAGCTTTATGCTTTCGAAAGGTATATCTTTAATGGTTTCGAAAGGAAGTTTTTAATGATTTTGAAAGGAATGTTTTGAGTATTTTGAAAGGTATATCTTTAAGTGTTTTGAAAGGAAGGTTTGAATACTTTCGAAAGGTATGTTTTTAATGGTTTAGAAAGAAAAGGCCTAAGGTTTCGAAAGCCTTAGTTTTCAAACAAGAAACCCAATCTCATTTTTAATAGTAAACCTATGGCAAT
Source organism: Allium fistulosum (assembly GCA_030737815.1). Classification (NCBI taxonomy): domain Eukaryota; kingdom Viridiplantae; phylum Streptophyta; class Magnoliopsida; order Asparagales; family Amaryllidaceae; genus Allium; species Allium fistulosum. The sequence goes on along the minus strand of CM060908.1, from coordinate 939,765,164 downwards.
ATGAAAGAGTTTTTAAATGGCATTTAACTTTAGAGTTTTTGAAGAAGCTTTCCTTGCTAAAGATAGTGGATTAAGGGTATTAACCATGTTTCATTTGAAAAATGAATACAAGGAAATTAAACCATAGATGTTTATATTATTGTATTATGATCAGTTATCATGTATACTTCTCCTATAAAAATATTAACTTTATAATTAACCCATAACTACATTTTGGGGTGCTAAGGGCAGAATAACCCGCTAGGTTGACCCAGTAGTGAATATACATTGAGTTTAGTTCTGTGTGAGTAAAATTGCATCCAAGTGGTCAGGTAGACCGGAATATAGGATGCCCAAAGACTGATCAAAGGATTATTGGTTAGATAGGTTCTTAGTAAGCCCATGAAAACTATGTATGGAAATAGTTATTGGTAGGGGCCAATAGGTTCTTAGTGATCCCATGAAAACTACGTCCAAATTAAGTTATTTTAGGAGATCAATAGGTTCACAGTGATCCCATGAAAACTATGACATGAGAGAAGTTATTGGAGAATCCAATAGGTTCATAATAAGCCAATGAAAACTATGATTGGAGAAAGTTATTGGTAGATACCAATAGGTTTGTGGAGATCCCATGTAATGAATTTGAAATGTGATTTGAAGTGGAACGAGAAATTTGTTTTATGGTTTTAAATTTTTTGTATATCCATGTGTTTCTGTTATATCAACGTATCTAACATTAACGCATTTGGTCACCGAGAATTAATAACTATGGATGACTACAGCATCCGTAATAGTTAGTTTTGGGCCTCCAAATGGGGGGTTACATTTGCACTCCTGAACAAAGTGATCATATTTTCCAAACCTGAGGCAACCATGTTTAGGCACATTAGTCTTGAACTTTCACTTCTTATTCCCAAATGGTGTAGTAGTAGGCAGCTTTGGAGATAAATCTTTAAATCGTAGAGCATTCCTTATTACCTTCTCGAACGATCCTTGAATACAATTCATCATGTCTCTATGTAACTTGTCACCCAAGCCCAGCCAAATATTAACCTCGATGATAGACTCAGTACCGTTGAACTTCCTTTTACTCAAAATTTCAAAGTCACGGCATAGAGAAGCAAAGTCCAATAGGGCTTGATCTTGTCGCCCTTCCTCAACAACATACGGCTTAGATTCAAAAGCACCTGTATTCATAATTCTTTGCTACCTGAATTCATATCAAATACATTAGAATATTTCCAAGAATAAGGTTACTCCAAATCAAAGTTAATAAGAAAGGATTACCATGAGATAATTCCTAAGAAAAGATTATTCCTGTTATCCGACCTTTTGACCCGGTTATACTGAAATGAATGCATAAATTAGATTCGACTGTTATCAAGGCCGATGAGTCCAAAGTGGCGGTTGTAGGGCCTAGAAGTCAAGTACAAATGATAACAAAAAATCGAGTGGAATTGATGGATATGAAAGAATGTTCGAAGTACGAAATATGGTTCAACATATAGAAGTGATCGGTATAAATTGGCTTCCATCATAGGGATTGGTATGTTTTAGGGAATAAGCGCATTTCAATATAAAACAAGCAATATCTCAAGATCCACAAGTCTAATGCATATGAAATTTTGTGAAAAAGATATGGGGCCCTAGGGAATCTACCCTAGGGATTGCACCTCAAGAAGATGAATAGAGGGATCAGCATTCTTCCCTTGGATGGGATCGGCAAGAACTAGCAAGCAACCTATATTGTAGCAAAGATCAAGCAATAACTCGAGTTTTACCGATCCAATTGGCATGAAATTTGGAGGCTAAGCATATTTTAGCATGAGGTAGCTACCATAGGGATCGTACCCCTAGATTCCACCAAAATAGGGATCAGTACCGATCCTTCTTTTTTGGGAATTAGGCCATGCGATCCCTCTTGTGGGTCCATATGGTTCTGAAGGTCCTTCTATAGAATTTTCACGGAGATATTTGGCCATCTTCATCTATAAATACAAGCTTGGTTGTTCATTTTTAGGAACTTTATGCTGCTAGTTGCATTATATTCTTTTGTAACTAAGAATTTTCATCTGATCTCTATTGTACTCAATTTATAAAGTGATTAATAAATCAATATGTTCAAAGTGGACATAGGCAAACAACACCAAACCACTATAAATCATTGTGTGCATGTTATTCTTTTGATTTACTTCTATTTTAATATTATTATCCTCTATTTTCATTTTATATTCTTCATTTATTTCTCTTCAAAGTTTCTATTAGGTGTTTGTGCCATTTTTTGGTGCAAACATTTTGGTGCTTTCACTAAGAGCCTTGATTCTCAGCCTTTTAGGATCTTTTGTTGCTACTGGATTGCATAAATCCCCCAAAGGAGATCCACAGTTATCTTTAGAAAGTTTGCTCATTCTATTCAGATTTGAGAAAATCTAAGCAAAGCTATCAACATAGTGAGGAACACGAGATCTACTTCTCAGAACGTAGAAGGAAACATGAATGCTAGCATCTAGCAAGGAGCCTGAGCAGTCAACCAATTGATGTGAATGTTGATCCAGTTGAAGTCCGAAATCCAGCCGATTCTATTACAAGAGCTGAATTCCAAAATCTGATGAGAGAGCTAGTGGATAACCATCGATAATTAAATCAGCAGATTCAAGCCAATATCAACCTAATGAACCAACTCAGTCAGTAATAACGAGGGAAAGCTAGAAGGGACCCTACCCCTTACTCAACATCTGAGAGTTCTAGTTCATCGAACGAGTATCACAGACATAAGAATCGCAGAATAAATGGATATCACGTAGAAACTTCAGGGCGTCAACAAGCAGACCTTCCTGGTCTGCTAGGACAGATCGGTGCCGATCCCTCCATAGGGATCAGTACCGATCCCTCTTCCAGAGGAGGGAACTTACCTATACATTCTGGGATTCAAGCTAGTGCTGCTGCGGCTGATTTGGATGATGGAGTGTAACATCCCTAATTTTGATTACATTATTCAGGAAATTTAATTAGATAAATTAAATAGAATAATGATGATAAGGAGATTGAGACTTGAATAAATTATACATATAAGGCCGTGCTTATTAATTGGATAAATAGGATTTAAATTGGTTTATTGGTTAACTAAACTACACATGGGGCATATTAGTAAATTAGCCAATTTATTACACGCGGCTATAACTTTTAATTTTTGTCCATTCACGTTTCATTTCTCACGATCACAAACACAAATCAAAAACCTAAACTAAGCCGGCCATTATCAAGGAGGAAAAAAGGAATTTTAATCTAAAGCTAAGGATCAAAGGCTAGGGAGGATTAATCAATAACAAATCTCAAATTCCTTATCAATTTTAAGGTGAATAATAATCTCATACCATCTCTATTTTATTCTATGATTATATGGTTCTGGTTTTATGATTTAATTCATTTTTGTGATAAAATGGATGATGAAATGCTTGAGTTACATTATGATGATTTGTTTTAATTCATAAGCACATGAATTCGCATGGTTCTGACATGAAACCGAGAATCTATGATTTCAGATTGCCATGGAAAATTTTTATGTTAAGTAGAACATGATTTTGGAGATGGGTTTTAATTTTTTGAATTTTCTAAGCTATGGAAATTTTATTATGAATTTTTGATGAAAAATATGATATAATTGGGTTTAAAATTTATTTCAAGAATTTCAGGAAGAAATTGGGTCTAAAATTTTAATATGTTTGATTACATGATGAAATTGTTTTTGTGATTTTTGGGGATTTTTCCCAATTGAATTACAAGGGGAAATAAACTGTTTTAAAAGAAGGGCTTTACTGCAAATGTCAATTTTGTTATATGGAAAAGTTTTAATGTTAAAATCCTTAAAATTTGGATCTGAAAAATGCGGCAGTTTTAAAGGTAAAGTATATGAAAAGTTTTTATGGCAACCAATCAATAGTTTACAAATAGGCAAGTTGTTAGAAAGTAATTACTAAAAGTTGCTATAATTCAGCCTTTAAATCAGAAAAAGGCATTCCGCCTTTATTAGTAAGGACCTTTCGACTCCTTTGATTCCACCTCATCCCAATCGAAACCAACACAGTCGAAGCTACCATAGTCGAAACCAATACACAAGATATCACTTAGATTGTATGTAGTGGATTGGAAGGAGGGCGGAAGCCTTGGTGTCGAAAGGTTAGCTTCCGAGGGAGTCGAAACCCTGCTTTGTTTTCAAAAGTTGAAGTCTTACCTTGTTTTATTTAATGCTTTCAACATAGTCGAAACGTATGTTTTCAAAAGGGTTTCATAATTAGCTTTCGAAGAAGGTTGCCATATTATGTTAAAGTATTAGCTTTCGAAGAGGTACCTTTTTCCTTAAATAAGAAGCTTTTGAAATGACTGGTTTCGACCGAGTCGAAACCAAGCCACTAATTCCCCTCTCGACTGCTTTGAAGTCATCTATGTTGTCGAAGGGGTCACTTCGGTTTTTTTTCCTGGATGCTTTCAAAGGGGTTGAGGGTTTCGTAGGTGATGGAGTTGAAAGGGGGTTTCGACTCTATCCATCTAAGTTTTGATTTTTATGGTCATTGCTTTCGACTAAGATGGTTCCGACACCATCAATTTTTCCCTAAACAAATTTTTGTTGGTTTCGAAAGAGATACTTTCCTATATAACCATCTTGACCCAAACGATGTTTTTCAAGAGTAAACGCAATGTTTTCTAAAGGGGTACTTTCATTTGTTTTGAAGCTCTATATTTTAAAAAGATGATTTGATACCATCGAAATGTATAATATGTTTCGAAAGAGAATTTTTACTAAGGGCTTTGAAAGGTATGCATACAATGTTTTGAAAAGAGGTCTTTGCTTTCGAAGGAGGCTATCCATAGGTTTCGAAAGAGATGTTTTTATGGTTTCAAAACAAAAACCCAATCTCAATTTAAAGTAATAACCAAAACATAAATAAAGATTTTGGAAATGATATTCACATTGTTATTAATCCATAACTGTAGTTTAGAAAAAGCGCAGAATAACCAGTTAGGTTAACCCAATAGTGAATATAAGTTAACAGATGTTAAACTCTAAATTAATGATATTGGCAGGAGCCAATAGGTTTACAGTAAGCCCATGAAAACTGTATGATATTGGCAGGGGCCAATAGGTTCATAGTCAGCCCATGAAAACTATGATTTGATATTGGCAGGGGCAAGTAGGTTTGTAGTTAGCCCATGAAAACTAAAAGATATTGGCAGTCAGCCAATAGGTTCCTAGTTAGCCCATGAAAACTAGGATAAGAAATAAGATATTGGAGTTACCAATAGGTTCTTAGTGATCCTATGAAAACTATGTAATTGGACAGATAGTCCTTAACATTTAACAGGTTAATAGTAACCATAGAAACTATAATTGAGATAGATAGTCAGAAAGAATGGGAATGGGTAATCCAGAATTGATTTATTTGTTTTGCATATCATCATAATGTTTTGAAATACTATGTTTTAACCATTGTGGATGCAGGAGCACAGTATATGGTTTTATAAATGTTTTAGGATACTAGTGAGGGGAAAACCATTCCGCTAAGCAGCGTGGTCTCACTAGATATCTAAATGGTTTGAGATGGTAAATTATTATTCATACCAGACTTTATGTATGACTCGAAGTTTTTGGATTCCCCTTAAACTCTTGGGTACTCAATTGATTTTGAGTAGGTTGAGAGTTAAGGTTTCCATGTGTTCTTTTGGACGAATAAAGCTTTTGAGGACGTGCAGGAGGCAAGATTGTTATTAGAGTTCTTTTATTTCCGCCGTGTGTTTTATTTGTAAAGGCAAATTGTTTTCTTGCCTATATATGTACTCTGATCTACCAAGGGGGCATCTTCATATGCTGTTCTTGGCATATTTTGTAATAATTATATATTATCTGAATGTGGTCTGCGAACTGGGATTATGTAATGAATTTGGAATATTTTGAAATGGAACGTGGAATTTGTTTGCAGTTTAATTTTTTTTTCCATATTCTTATGTTTCCGTGTATCAATGTATCTAATGTCGCCGTATTTGGTCGCCGAGGATTAATTACTATGGATGATAGTAGCATCCGTAGCCGTTAGTTTTGGGCCTCCAAGTAGGGGGATGTTACATGGAGTTCTGTTGTATGTTGACCAATTGCATCCCCAGAATGATGATGAAGTGAATTTACGTGATATACATTGGGAATATGTTGAACCAAGAAGGCGTGGAATGACCCGTAGACATCGACCGGACCATTCATGTAAGGTGGAACACGGTCACCGCTTGGCATCAACAATCTAAACATCGGACTAGTCGGCTATGCTTAGATAGTTAGTGAGAGAGAGCCAAGGCTTGACAAATGATTACTGGGGAATCTCGAGGAACCATACCCAGTTCAATGACAATTTCCTACATGTAGAGTATCCAAGGAGGTTCAATATAACATCGACGCCTGCCTATGAGGGAAAACCGACCCCAGGTAGCACATCATGAGATATGAATTGATGATGGATTCCACACGAGCAGTTGATGCAACCATGTGTAAACGCTTTCCTATAACCCTCTCTGGAATAGCAACAATACGGTTTACGAGGTTACCCCCGCGGTCGATCTCTAAGTTTAATGATTTGGCAAAATGGTTCATGGAGCAGTTCCGTATGCACGCAACTCGCCCAAAGATGTAATGTCCCTATCTAGCGTGAACCAGGCTTCGTGAGAACCGTTAAAAGATTACTTGGAGAGATTCCATACAACTGCCATAAAAATCAGTAAACTGAATAACCATGCAATATTGATGGCCGTAACAAGAGGGATTGATCCGGAGTCTGATTTTGGTGATTGGTTAGCTGGCAAGCCACCCGCAACGTTGGAGCGCTTTTATGCAAAGGCGGCTCAGTATTTGAGGAAAGAAGAAGCCAGATGGTCTAGGAAGAAGAATGTTGTGGGGCTAAGTAGAGAGGGAGTATAGAGTAATATTACAGTGAAGTAGTTTGATGATAGCTCTGGAAAAGTTCAAGTGAATGTCCAGAATAAACCGAATTAACGAAAGAAAGATGGAGATAGGAGCCGAGAACAAAAGAAGGATTCTGAAAGAGGAAACCCTAGAATTTCGATATATGATACTTACATGCCACTGAATACATCTCTAGAGAATATCTATTCGTCTACCTATAATACCATGTAGTACATGAAACTGCCTCTGAAAGAATCAACAGAGAAGAAGAAACGGACTAGAAAATATTGCCGGTTTCACTAATGTTATGGTCATAACGCAGATGAATGTGGGCATCTCTACGATATTATAGAAAATCTTATTCAAGAAAGAAAGTTACGGCAGTTTGTAAAAACCCCACAGGATGAAGGCAGGGGACATCCGACCTCAATCAAGGACAAACATCGCACAGGGATAGGGAGCCTGCACAGATTGCTGGAAGATTGGTAATCAATACAATAGTTGGAGGACCACATCTGGCTGATAAGAGTTGGCATGAGATGGAGCGCTAAGCTAGCACGATTAAGCATGTGAATTTTGAATGTTGTTCGAGTACGGAAGATGGACTCCGGCAAAACACAACGTACAATGGCAGATGATATTGTGTTTAGAAACAGAGATGCAAACAAGGTGGAGGCTCCAAAAATTGACCCAATAATCATTTTGGCCATGATCGGCCCTGCTTTAGTGTGAAGGATATTGGTTGATTGTGGAAGTTCTGTAAATATAATTTTCAAAAAGGTTTATGTTCAAATGAGGTGGAACCAAGGACTTGAAACCGTCTAAAGCTCACATTCATGGCTTTAACGGTGCTACAACTGAAGCTGTTGATTATGTTGAATTGCCCGTGGAGTTAGGAGAAGGTGACTATAAGAGAGTGAAGATTCTGCCTTTTGTTGTTTTGGATGTTGATTCTCCATACAACTCTTTTTTGGGCCGATCGGCCCTAGCTGAGTTCCGTGGAGCTCTTGCCCCATGGTGTTTGACTTTTAAATTCCTGACGGATAATGATGTTGGAGTTGTTCATGGTGATCAGGTGACCGAACGTGCCTGTTATGTAGCTGAATTGAGGGATGCTTAATGAAAGGAAAAGGGTAAGGGAGTGAACAAGTCTGTCTGCATCCAAGCCACTGAAGATTAACAACTAGCGCCTGAGCCTTTGGCTCGGGCGCAAAAGACAGTTCTATGGAGACAGATCCAAGAGATAATGAGGAGGAGCCCAAAGAGACTATGGCTGCACCGGTTAAGCTGATGATTGACATCACAGTCATCCAGGGTGACCCATCATGGGTCCTAAAGATTGGATCATAGCTCAGCCCCTTAACGATGAAAGAATTTGCTGGATTTCTCCAAACGAATCTCGATGTGTTCGCTTGGACTCACTCTGACATGTTTAGGATCTCGCCTGCTATTGCGAGCCATGCATTGAATATCGACCCGAGGCATGTCCGGTGAAAAAAAAGCCATGGCATAGATCCGAAGAGATCCACCGCTCTTAAAGAGGACGTGCATAGGCTCAAAGACAATAGGTTTATTCGCGAAGCCCTCTATCCTAAGTGGGTATCTAATCCTGTACTTATGAGAAAGGCAAATGGGAAATGGCAGACATGCATTGATTACTTGGACTTGAACAAGGCATGCCTGAAAGACAGCTTTCCCCTTCCAAGGATCGACCAGTTGGTGGACTCAACTGCGGGACATGAGTTGCTATCTTTCATGGATGCATACTCAGGATATAACCAGATCCTGTTGCACATTCCTATTTAAGAGCACACCAGCTTCATTATTGATGTTGGATTATGTTGCAATGTGGTAATGATGTTCGGTCTAAAGAATGCAGGAGCGACCTACCAGCGCCTAGTCAACATAATGTTTAAAGATCAGATCAAAAAAGATGGAGGTATAGGATGATATGCTCGTGAATTCATGACAATCTAACGACCACATTAGAGACCTGGTAGAAATGTTCGATATTCTCCGATACTAAAAAATGAAGATTAATCCTCTGAAGTGTTCTTTTGCCGTAGCATCAGGAAAATTCTTGGGTTTCATCATTAGTGCCCGCCGACTCGAAGCTAATCTTGAGAAGATCCAAGCTATTCGCAATATCCAAGCGCTAAAGATTAACAAACAAGTACAAAGCCTGAATGGGAAGGTTGCTACTCTAAGCCGGTTTATTTCCAGAGCTACCGATAAATGCATTCCTTTCTTTGACTTGATCAGGAGAGGAAATTTATTTTTAATAGACACGGGATTGTAAAGATGCATTCCAAGCTTTGGTGAACCACTTAGAGAGACCTCCTGTATTGTCAAAGCCCGTGTATCATAAAGATTTATGTATCTACTTGTCCATGTCGGTATATGCTATAACTGCCGCGTTGCTTCGTGAAGAGAATCGAATCTAGAGACCGATCTATTATGTTAGCAAGCGATTGACAGGAGCTGAAAGGAACTATCCAAAGATAGATAAACTGACATATTGCCTGCTAATTACTTAACGAAAGCTCCGCCCTTACTTTTAGGCAAATCTATCAATGTTTACACCGACCAGCGATTACGACAGGTCCTATAGCAACCAAAAATGTTTGGGAGGTTACTCAAGTAGAATATCAAACTTAGCCAATTCTGCATCACTTATCTTCCTCGGAGGGCTATCCAGGGTCAGGCACTGGCGGAATTTATAGCAGAATTTACTATGCAGGATGGTTTCCCAGAGAGCAGTGAAACCCTGACCATATAGTGGAAGTTGTATACTGATGGAGCATCCAATGATCGTTGTTATGGAGCTGGAATTGTGCTTATAACTCCTGAAGAACGGTCAATTTTCTATGCTTTAAAGCTTGATTTACCTACAACAAACAACGAAGCTGAGTATGAGGCTCTGATTGCTGGACTTACCGCTAGAGAACTGGGAATAAAGTATCTTGAAATCTTCGGCCACTCACAATTGGTAGTATACCAAGTCAGGGGAGATTACCAAGCTAAAGGACAACGACTTGCACCGTACCTTACCCAAGTCCATGAATTGTTGACTGACTTTGAGTACTATGATATTACGCACATTCCTAGGGATCAAAACAAAAAGGCTGATTCATTAGCAAAGTTGGCTAGCAACGGGGATGTGCAACAGATGGGCTTGGTTCCAGTCGAAGTATTAAACGCTCCGAGCATAAGCCCGATGGAGATCGAGCAGGTACTGGAGACGGAGCCTGGGAAGGAGTCGTGGATGACTCCGATTAGAGACTATTTGCTATTGGAAATCCTTCCCGAACGAATAAAAAATGGCAAGTCCTTCGTAAAGCTTCACGATATATCATACAAGAAGGAGTTATGTACAGAAAGGATTTTTTGTTCCCCTGCTATGGTGTATCGCTCATGATGAAATAAAACGAGTCCTAAAGGAGTTCATGAAGGAGAATGTGGCGGTCATACTGGGAGGTAAACTCTAGCAAAGAAAATACTCCGTTACGGGTATTATTGGCCGACTGCCAATCGAGATGCTATTGATTATGTAAGGCGATGTGACAAGTGCCAGATATATGCAAAAGTTCCAAGAGCTCCGTGGATAAAAATTACACATATGGTCAATCGATGGCCATTTTTCGTATGGGGCATAGATATTATCGGTTCCTTACCGATCTCTAAAGGTGGTGCGAAGTGCATCATCGTCGCTGTTGATTACTTCACAAAATGGGCCGATGGGGAACCTTTAGCTATGATCGCAACAAAGAAAGTAATCAACTTCATCGTTCGGAACTTCATCTGTCGTTTCGATCTTCCACGAACTATTGTAACAGATAATGGGACTCAATTTGACAGTGCTGAATTCAAAGACTTTTGCCATCGGCATCATATTGAAAAGAGATTTGCAGTAGTCGCTCACCCTCAAGCCAATGGACAAGTTAAAGCCGTGAACAACATAAAGTCCATTCTGAAGAAGCATTTGGAGATGGCCAAAGGCAAGTGGGTAGATGATCTCCTGACAACACTATGGGCTTATTGGACCACCCACAAGTCCATGACTGGCCATACTCCATTTGCCCAAATTTATGGTTCCGAAGCCGTTATTTTTGTTGAGCTCGAAGTTCCTTCTCATCGAGTGACTTACTACGATTCCAGAACAAGTAAAGATCTCCTCTTGGAATCTCTAGACTTTGTAGATGTGAAGTGTGAAGAAGCTGATTTGAGGGCAGCTGCGCACCGACACTAAGTCACCCAGTACTACAACACTAAAGTCCGACCTAGAACCTTTGAAATCGATGATCTCGTCTTAAAACGGGTTTTTCCTACCCATCACATATGAATCCTACTTGGGAATGACCATATATCATTGAACAATGGCTTGGAGAGGGAACTTTTGAGCTGGCGACTGTTGATGGCATCATACTCCCATGGGCGTCGAATAGCGAGAATTTACGGTGCTATTTCACTTAGTTTATTTCTTTTTCATTCAGTTATATTTAATTTTAGGATTTGATTTAGCATTTGATTTTCAAAGATATGTAATAAGACAAATTATGTCATTTCTTTCTGTTTGGCAAATAAAGTTTTGAATTTCCTTCATGTCTGTGTTTGCTATAGCATTACATATTAGTTACGATACCAGACTAACTAGTGTTGACATGTCTAAGCAAGTTTCCATATTTTGGAACTAGTCGATTACATAAGTTTATGACTGAACTAAATGAAATGAGAATGGTTCGACCGTTCATTTGACAATTTGCGCTCACAACCCGATGGATGGAATGCCTAATGAGGAATGGATGTGGTTTGACCATCCAATGTCCAACTTAATTCTATCAAATGATGGGAAAAATATGTATCAAAAACGATCATGACATGACCAATTGCTTGCTAAATTAACCCTTGGACTCGGGGGCAAACCAATCAATTAAGGAAAGTACGATTTGACGATTTTCCAAAGTAACTCTAAGTCCCCAGAGTGTGGACTGGAGTATAAACGCAAACCGGGTGCGATTCGACCACCCGCTTACTAACTCTTATCCCAAAGTGCAGATATGAGTATAAACAAATAGACGAGTGCGATTCAACCGCTCACTATTCCGTGAACTCAGACCTAAAACCGACATAGGACTATAAACTCCCAAAGGATGGAGTTTGACCATCCACCATTTAGCTCCACTAACCTAAGACGGGGGTAGGAGTATAATCATTCAAACCATTGAATTCGACTGTGTAACATTAGGGCTTGAACCCCGTGTTTGGTACGACTCAAGACCAAGACCACATGGAGGCCTTAGGATAGAATTAACGGAATATCATCTAAAGCAACGAGCAACGAATTTCAAGTACATTGAATGGAAAGTAATAGCTCGACCACTTAAATAAAAAATTCACATAAGAGTTTGATAGAAAACAAAGAACTTTTATTTACATAATAAAATTCAAAAATTGTGATACAAGTTTATTCAAGAACGAGGGCCGCACCTGCACAATCACGGCCAACAAAAGAGAAAAATAGTTATGCAAACTATATACAGACTAAGTCAGAGTGATGACTATTTCTTCTGCCCTTTATCCTTTCTGGATCTCTTTGGAGTATCACCACCCGAACTTCCACCTGTCCTTTTCCTTGATCCTTTGGCGCCTTTGTAGGAGAACTTTCAGAGGATGGAGGGAGTTTTTGGGGAACGGACCCCCAGGTGGGTGACTTGTAATGGGATGAGATTTGGATTGTCAATTGCCATGTTGGCAGGTTCAACCATATCATTTTTCTTTAATAATTCTTCCCTCTCGCTGTGCTCTTTTAAGATGTGCTCATCGGTATGTTCATTGGAGCCAATAATTACAGCGTCATCCAACTCATCAGGCAACGACGGGTCTTCAGCTTTATCATCATCAAACGCTCTGATAACTTGAGCCTTGGGTCCTGGGGCATCGGTAGCCACCAGAATCTCAATTGATGTTGATTTTTGCTCCATGGCAACACCACTTTTTGTAGTTTGGCTGGGACCCGAAAGACCTGTAGATTCACGAAAACTAGAAGATAAGCCCATGACAACTGGACATGAAGAACGAAACCTCTCGAAAAGTGGAGAATAGAGCGGAATACCTATGTTCGGCAGACTCTCAGTTGTAGTCCGAGCCCCTCTTCCAGAATAGGGGTTAGCACCTTAGAATGATAACCGGGTTTGTCCGGACCATAGCTTAGACCATGTCCCGGGCCAAGAAAAACTGATGCTCCGGCTGCTTGAAAAGAAGACGGGCCTTTGGGATCGACTCCGAAGACTTGGCAATGTTTTTCCTTTTGCCGGAGGCTGCTAAAGCGACACAAGATAACCCTCACCAAGAAAGACCAGATCGCAATGGATAAGGACTTTAGCATTGTATTCAATGATCAGGGGATCGAGCATGTCTTTAATTTAATTTCGACTGGCTTCTTTGGCATTCTCTACTTGGGCCTCGATCTGTTCTCTCATCTCATTGCAGCCTGCTTCCCTCATCTCTTCTTTAAGAACTTCAATTTTAGCAAGTTGCTCATCAAGCTTAATCTTCAAAGTCCAGGCTTCAACGACCTCTTTGCAATATCTTCGTGATTCCTCTTGAGCTTTAATTTTCTCTTCCCTCTCCTTCTTAAGAAGTTCTTCAGGCTCTTCAACGCGGTGGGCCAAAATGTTTTTCTCCTTTTGCAAGGTATCTTTTTCTAAGGCAAGCGCACCGCTGCGGTTTAGGGCAACATCGTGTTCCTTTTTGTGGGCAGCTTCCAAACGACTCACCGCTTCAGATTTTTCCTTAGCACCTTTTTCTACCTCGGTCAGTTTCACCGTTAAATCCAAGATCTCAGTGTCTTAGTGTTTAATTATATCTTTATCATGGATTTCCTCTAGCTTGAGATGATTGATTTCATGTTGTCTCTCGATAGAGACCTCAGAGATCTTCTCTGCTAAGTGTTGGAACGATTCATGTTGAAAAAAACATCGTTGACGCATGTGAGAGAACTTGCCTTAACATTCCTTGGGATTGTGTGAATGGAATGGAGGAACTTAAGCTCGTCAAAACAAATCTTTGGGAAAATGACCTTAAATTTGGCCAAATTTTGTGCTGTGGAAGCTTCAGGAGCTGCAGTCGGCAAAGATGGATCAGAAGCGACGATTGGACATTTGCTTGACCTAGTGTCACGGGACTGCTTGAAGCTGGAGGAACCGGAGTAATTCTCAGGCGGTATGCAAACTTGGGGACCATGGAAAGAAGTCTGATCGCCACTATGCATAGGAAGACTAGGTTGAAATTTCAGATGGGACGACCGAGACTGGGACTAATGCTTGTAAGATGAAAATTCCCTCGAACGACAGACTTCTTTCTTGGTCGTCATCCCTCTCTCTACACCTACCCGATTCTGAATCACGTTTGGATCTGTATTGTGCCGCGCAACCCCTCAAGCAATCAAAATCTCAGGATTGAGACCTCGCACCTGCAAAAACCAAATAAAAATGTATAAGTGGCAATTTTACAAAAGATAGATGGAGATCGTGTAGTGAAGTGCACATGATTGTGCATGTCCTAGTGTCCCCCCGATGGACCAGTAGCTGCATCCTTACTTATATGAGTTTTCTCTCCTTTGCCAGTTGGAAGAATGCCATCACCACTTCTAATGGGAGAATTTAGCCCCTAAATACTGATGTTAGGGAAGTCATAAGTCATAAGTCATGATGTAATCAGGAATTTGGAGATTTAAAAACCCTTTCATCGAGCTTTCTAAACGTTTGGAAGACGACTCTTCGTCGATGGAAGTGATAACAAACTCAGGCTCCTTAGCAGTTTTCCTCCTATGGAGCTTATATACAAGCTTCTTTCTTCTATTAGCTAGCGTATGAGTTTGCGTGCCTTGTGACGGTTCGACCACAGGCGCGTTGCCTAGACCCACATCAGCATTGCCAGGCTCGTTGGTCTCGGCACCCCTAATTTCACCTTCTTCGACGTCATCCTGAGCTCCCTCGACTGAGGGCACGATAGGGTTATTGATATTACCTTCTTGTTCTGTAACATACCCTTGTAGCGCAGCTCTTCATGGAAGCCCAATGTTGTGACCTTCCTGCAGCAATCCGAATAGAGAAAACTATTCGTCGGTTATAAGAAGTCTAATGTCCCTGTCATCGGCTGGAATGGCACGGATTGTAGAGATTTCCCGTGAAAAACTATCACCCTCTGGACATGGACGGACACTTGCAGATTTTCAGAATATTAGTTGATTCATGATATGACCTGGGTTAAAGAATTTGATAATAGAGCGAAGACGACACTTACGTCCATCTAACCATCGCCTTGCAAAGCCAGGCCAAATCGGACATAAAACCATTCGTGTTTGAAGAGACTGAGTTTCTTCCAAGCACCCGTTAAGACTTGGCAGCTGGGCGAAGGCTCGAGGAAAATGTAGGAAAGGCTCCATGTAACACCCCTAATTTTATTGACGTTATTCAGGAGATTTAATTAGAATAAATTAAATAGCATAATGTAGATAAGGGGATTGAGGTTGATTAATAAACTAGGTGGTCGTGCTTATCTAATGAACATAAATAAATGATTAGGAAATTAAACACGAGGGCATTACGGTAAATAGCCGCCTATATTTCCCACCCTTATACCATCCTTCTTAGTCTTACATGTTCATTATTCTCAAACAAAAAACAATAGCAACCATGAGAAGCAAGGCCGACCATTAGAAGAGAAGAGAAAATCAACTAAAGCTTAGGATTCAAGCTAGAGGAAAATCAATCTCAAACAATCCCTAATCTCCTTATCTCAAGCAAGGTGAATAATAGTGTAATCATCTCATTTTTACTTGTTTTGGTTCGGTTATAGATAGTAACTAAATGCATGTTGCTGTTCTGATCAAGTTAGGATCTAATAATCATTGTTTAGATAGAATAATGATTTATGGTGATTTATTGGGATTTTTATAGAATTAAAATGATTAGTTTAGAGTAAAAACCTTAGTAAACGACCTCTAAATGACTTGTTTTTTGAATACGTTATGTAAAACATATTTTGGAGATGGGTTTTTAATTTCATAATTTTCTAAATTAAAAGGAATATTTTATGAATTTCCTAAGGTGATAAAGGCATTTATTTCGGGCTTTAATTATTAAAAATAATAAAATAATGAATTATGCCTTGAAATTTTTATATGATGAAGATAATGTTATTTTAGATTTTTGGTGAATTTTTGAGATTTTTCCCAAGTGATTTCGGTTTATTATAAATTTTATAAGCTAAAAAGGCTTAATAATTATATTAAAATATTAATATAATAAATTATTTAGAAAGTAAATTTCTATAATAATAATTTTGATCTGTAGCAGATTTTCTGCAAAGAATTGTCTTTAACCAATAGAAATTTGACAAAGAATTGATAAAGTATTTTATTAACCAATAGGAATTCAACAAAGATTATGTGTGGCAGTTTTTAAGATATTTACGACTCTGCCACTGAGCCTTCTACTTTAGAACCTTCCACGGCATTTCTGCAGCTTTCTACAGTGTTTTTAATGAACCTTTCGTCATAGAACCTTCCAGCATTTCTGCAGCGTTTTTGACGAACCTTTCGTCATAGAAGCTATACCTTTTGTCATAGAACCTTCCGCAGCATTTCTACAACTTTCTGCTGCGTTTTTGACGAACCTTTCATCATAGAACCTAAACCTTTCGTCATAGAACCTTCCGCAACATTTCTGCACTTTTCTGCAGCGTTTTTAGTGAACCCTTCTGCCTTGCTGAAAGCAACCCTTCGGCCTTGCAGAAAGCAACCTTTCGGTAGCAGTTGTAAACGCTGCGGAAGCTCTTTTGAGCAGTTTTCTCCAACTTTGTTTTAAAAACTTCAAATAGGCATAACGTTTTAACCGTAAGCCCGTTTTTCCATAGTCACCACTCTACGGAAAGGCAAACCATCATTTGAACACGAAGGAATAGGTTGCAGACCTTCATTCTACACCTATAAAACGTTATGGCTAAAACAAAGTTTTATATTTCTAAAGGAGGTTGTTATCTTTGCTTTCGAATTTGTTTGCTTGGTTTTCTTTGCCTACGAAGGAGATACTTTCGAAGGGGTTGTAAAATTGTTTTTTTTGATCAAGTTTTATATTTTCGAAAGGTTGAATTTAAAGTATTATAAGGCAGGAGCCTAATGTTTTTAAGAGCTTTCGAAGGAGGCTACCCTATGAAGTCGAAAGCTAGGTTTCAAAGTTATGAAAGTTTTTATGACCGAAACTCTATATTTTTAAAGGAAAAACATGGCTATATTAAAGGATTTTTTACAATGGTTAAAGAAGAATCTATCTTTGATAAATTAAACCCCCAAGAGTGGTATTGCTATGTTGTTATATATCTTCTTCTAATATGAACATATTCACTTTATAAAGGACCCATAACTGTAATTTGGGAAAAAGGGTAAGAGAACCAGTTAGGTTAACCCATTAGTGAATATAAATTGAATAAACTCCTGAATGAGTAAAATATAAAGGAAAGATATTGGCAGGGGCCGATAGGTTTCCAGTAAGCCCATGAAAACTGTATGATATTGGCAGGGGCCAATAGGTTAATAGTTAGCCCATGAAAACTATGTATAAAAGAGGATGTCAAATAGACAGGTTCATAGTTGGCCCATAAAAACTATGTGTAAATAATGATGTTAGATAGACAGGTTCATAGTTAGCCATGAAAACTATGTGCAAATGATAATTTTAGATAGACAGGTTCATAGTAAGCCTATGTAAACTATGTGTAAATGATAATGTCAGATAGACAAGTTCATAATAAGCCCATGAAAACTATGTAATTGGATAGGGAGTCCATAAATGTTTAACCAGTTATTAGTTAGCCCATGAAAACTATTAGGTTAATAGTAACCTAGAAACTATAATTAAGACAGATAGTCAGAATGAATGGGGATGAGTAATCCATATTTGATTTGCTTGTTTTGCATATCATCATAATGTTTTGTTTTTAACCATTGTGGACGCAGAGCACACCATATGGTTTTATAAAGATTTTAGGATACAAGTGAGGGGAAAACCCGTTCCGCTAAGCGGCGTGGTCTCACTAGATATCCATTTGGTTGAGATGATAGAATATTATTCATACCAGGCTTTATGTCTGACTCGAAGTTTTTTTTCCCCTTAAACTCTCGGATACTCAATTGATTTTGAGTAGTTTGAGGTTTAGGGTTTTCAGGTTTTTCTTTGACGAATAAAGCTTCAAAAGGCGTGTAGGAGGCAGATAGTTATTTAAAGTTTTCTTTTTCGCTGTGTATTTGGATGTAAAGGCAGATTTATTAGCCTTACTATATACTCTGGTCAACCAAGGGGGCATCTTCATATGTCGCTCTTGGCGTATGTGTAATAATTATATTTTGCTGGATGTGGTTAATGTTTTGGGATTATGTAATGAACATAAAATGTTTTGATTTGAATGTGGAAATATGTTTTTGAATTGTTAAATTTTTCCATATTCTTGTGATCTGTTTTCAATGTACCTAGCACCGCCGTATTTGGTCACCGAAGATTAATAACTATGGATGACTGCAGCATCCGTAGCTGTTAGTTTTGGACCTCTAAGTAGAGGGATGTTACAAGTTGGTATTAGAGCATTGGTTTATGATAAAACATAAAATAAACCAAACGTTTTCAAACATAATCCTAATGAATCAAAGAATAAGATTGGGGTTTGGGTTAACATTATAGTAACGTACTTGTATTTGCTATATATATATATAAGTACGTGTTCCCCTCTCTCTTAGACCATTCTTCTGTATCTTATTAAGGCTTGTATGCATATTTACGAGAAAGAAGATATGGAAGCAGGAAACGGAAGAGGAAATCTAGGTGGAGGAAGCACCACAACAAATGGTAATGCTCGACCTAATACTAGGAGGAACCAAGGTCGACAAGCTAATGCTAATCCAAGTGCAGAGGCTAATGTAGGTGTTGGAACCTTACCAATCGATATGGGGATGATGTATCAGTTCTTAGTCAACTTGATGTAGGCTAGAGCGGTTGTAGGGTTAGTTGGAGGTAATGCTATGATTGTTGGAGGAGCTAATCATGTGGCCCCAAATGGCAATAACTATGCCAAGCTAAGCAGGGATTATACCAGTTTGGTGGGGAAGCCTTTTCATGGCACAGAGAATGTTGTTGAAGTTGAGAACTGGATTTTGAACTATGAAAGGATCTTTACAGATTTGGGCTTGGATGATGGAGAGAAGAGAAGACTAGCCTCAAGACAATTACAAGGGTTAGCGCTTCACTGGTGGAACAGTGTGACAGTCGGAGTTCTAGAGGAAGAGCTGACATGAGCTAATTTTAGAAGAAGGTTTGAGTAGAGGTTCTTGTCCGAGGTGGCCAAGTCGGCATTGATGAGGAAGTTCATGGATCATGTACAAGGAGAGATGTCAGTGATCGAGTACGCTGCTAAGTTTGATGAGCTATCCATATATGGGTATGCTTTGGTTGACACTGATGTCAAAAGGAATGATTGATTTATTAGAGGATTGATGTCAGAGCTTGGTAGAATGGCTATGACTCATATTAGGGAGCCTTGTTATGTAGTGGTGGAGATGGCCATTCACTATGAGGAGATGCTTACTGTGTCTGTTAGGGAGAAGCCAGTTGAGTCCCAAGGTCCCCGGGGAAAGAAAAGGAAATTCTTCAAGAGGAAAGGAGCCCAAAAAGGGGATGCTGCCAAGAAAGCGAAGGCTGATTTAGTGTGTTATAAGTGTGATAAGAAGGGCCATTATGCCAACGAGTGTAGATCTGGTAAAGGAAAGAAGCATGCAGAGAAGAAGAATGTGAAATGCTACAACTGTGACCAATTTGGGCATTATAAACACTAGTGTCCAGAGCCAGTCCGGGTGGACATGAGGACGGTGTTTGCTATTGGACCACCGTCTTCTTCTAGACCTACTGTCGCAGCGAAAGGGAAAACATTGATGGAAGGTACGCTTTTGATTCAGGGTATACCAGTTAGAGTACTTTTTGATACTGGTGCATCACACTCATTTATATCGCAGTATTTGGTTGATAGGCTATGTATAGAACCCACATACCTTGTTACTTCCTTAAGGGTTGCAAATCCAATAGGGAGCATGCAACTCTTGGGATGAGATGTGACCAGTTAGAACTTGATTTGTTAGATCATAAGTTTGCATGCAGTTTGTATGTTTTTGATTTCGTAGATTTCGGGATTAATTTGGGTATGGGTTGCTTGGGTAAGTATGAGGCTAGGATATTTTGCCAGGATCGGGAAATATCGTTGAGGCACCCAGATAGTCATAACCAAATCATTTTCTCAGTGGAGAATTCTAGTAAGAGTGTATGGGCTTTGTTAAGTGCCTTGGAGGTGGGAGATGACCTTAGTCAGGTTCTTGTAGCAAGAGAATTTGTAGATGTATTTGAGCTAGTCACTAGATTACCACCAAAACGAGCTGTAGAGTTTCGGATAGACCTTGTACCGAGAGCTGAACCTGTCAGTAGACCACCTAGTAGAATGTCGCCGACGGAGATGAAGGAATTAAAGGTGCAGCTAGTGGATCTCGAGGGAAGGAATTTTATTAGACCAAGCAGCTCGCCTTGGGGAGCGGCCATGGTGTTTGTTAAGAAACCAGATAGGTCGTTAATAATGTGTATCGACTACCGTAAGCTAAACGAGAGGACGATTAAGAATAAGTATCCTTTGTCGAGAATCGATGACTTATTTGATCAGTTGAGTGGAGCCAAAATGTTTTCCCAATTGGACTTGGCGACAGGTTTCCACCAACTAAGAGTAGCAGAGGACAGTATCCCATTGACGACATTTCGAACCAAATATGGACCATATGAATGGTTGGTGATGCAATTTGGATTGACAAATGCACCTTCTTTCTTCGTTGATTTGATGAACCAGGTTTTCCGAGAGCACTTGGATAGATTTGTGTTGGTATTCATAGATGATATTTTAGTATACTCAAAAGATGAAAGGGAGCATGAGATTCATCTTAGAGTGGTGTTGGAGATGCTGACGCAGAATCAGCTAAAAGCGAAATTTTCCAAGTGTCATTTTTGGAAGAAAGTTGTTAAGTTTCTTGGTCATGTGGTTTCAGAGAAGGGATTGTCAGTCGATCCAGACAAGATCGAAGCTATGAACAATTGGAAGAGACCAGAAACGGTGACCGAGATCAGAAGTTTTCTTGGACTTGCTGGCTATTACCGGAGATTCATCAAAGATTTTTTACGGATAGCAGTGCCTTTGACTAAGCTTACCAGGAAGGAAGTGAAGTTTGTTTGGTCAGACAGGGAGCATTCCTTAAGTTAAAGCATTTTTTGACCAATGCTCCGGTATTTGTAGTTCTAGATGGTAACCAAGGGTTGGTGGTATACACAGATGCATGTGGAACTGGACTGGGACCAGTATTGATGGATTATTGCTTATGCATCTAGGCAGCTTAGACCGCACGAAGTAAGATATCCTACTCATGACTTGGAGTTGGTAGCAGTAATTTTTGCCTTGAAGATTTGGAGGCATTATCTCTTGGGGGAGTGATTTGAATTGTATACCAATCATAAGTCTTTGAGATACCAATTCTCTCAGTAGAAGTTGAATATGCGACAACAGAGATGGCTGGAGTTTTTGGCTGCTTATGATTTTGGTATAGAATATACCCCAGGGAAATGCAATAAAGTGGCGAATGCTCTCAGCAGAAGACATCAGAATGTGGTGTTAGCTATGTTGGTGGAGTGGAAAGATCTGGAAGCTTTGACGAGTTGTGGTGTGCAGTTAAGATCGACTGCTAGTTCCAGTCAATGATCTGTCATGTTGTCCTGTTTGGATGTTCGACTAGTATTGATCGAGAAAATTGCTTCTAAATAGAAGGAGGATCCATTATTAGCTAGGAGGATCAGAAGGCTTGAGGTTGGAACTAAGGTCGATGATTTGAAAGATTTTTGTCTTGACTAGAGAAGTTGGTTGAGAAAGAAGGAACGGTTATGTGTTCCAGAGGTGTAGAACTTGAGAAGAGAAGTTCTTGAGGAATGTCATCGATCCAAGTTTACGATTCATCTTGGAGTGACCAAGATGTATCAAGATATGAAGAGGAGCTTCTATTGGAAAGGCATGAAGAGTGATGTTGGCTTGTGGGTTAGGCAATGTATAAACTGTCAACAAGTGAAAGCTGAACACCAGAAGCCAAGTGGGTTACTTCAGCCCGTAGATATTCCAGTTTGGAAATGGGGTTCGATATCCATGGATTTATAGATGGGTTGCCAAGGTCAAGGAGTGGAAATGAGAGTATATGGGTTATTATGGATAGGTTGACCAAGAGTGCTCATTTCATTCCAGTAAAGTCGACCGGAATGGCACATATTTTAGCAAAGTTGTTCATGAAGAACATAGTTAGATTTCATGGGATTCCTAGTAGCATAGTCAGCGACATGGATGCATTATTCACTAGCGAATTTTGGAGAAGTCTATAAGAGGAATTAGGTACCAAGCTCAAGGTGAGTACAGCTTATCACCCACAGACAGATGGACAGACAGAGAGAGAGTCAACAAGGTGCTTGAGGACTAGCTAAGAGCTTGTATATTGGACTTTGGTGGATCTTTGGAGGACCACCTACATTTGATTGAGTTTTCCTATAATAATAGCTATCAGACCAGTATAGAAATGGCGCCTTTTGAAGCTTTGTATGGAAGGCCATGCAAATCGCCAGCATGTTGGTTAGAGACTGGAGATAGGTTGGTCTTAGGTCCGGATTTGGTTAGAGAGGCGTTAGAAAATATTGAATTAATCTGAGGATGGATGAAGGAAGCTCAATCCAGGCAGAAGAGTTATGCAGATAAGAGGCGTAAAGACCTAGAGTTCTCAATGGGAGACAAGGTTTCCATTAAAGTATCACCAATGAAGGGTGTGGTACGGTTTCGAAAGTGAAAGTTGGCCCCGAGATATGTTGGACCATTCCAGATTTAAGAAAGGATTGGAAAACTTGCTTACAGAGTAAAGTTGCCGAGCAGTATGGTGAGTGTCCATAATGTATTCCATGTGTCTCATCTTCGCAAGTATGTACATGATCTAGAGGCTACTATTCCTCAGACTGAGTTGGAGGACTTGGTGGTAGAGCCTGATTTAATTTTTGTTAGACAACCAGTTCAGGTTGTAGCGAGAGACGAGAAAAGATTGAGGACCATGACAGTCAAGTTGGTGAAAGTTCAGTGGGGCGACAACGAGAAAGACTGTACTTGGGAGACAGAAGATAGGATTCGAAAGGCTTATCCTGATCTGTTTTGATGGTATGTCTATATTAGATTTATATAGATTGGTTGCTAGTCAGATAGGCTAATATGGTTATTAGGAGATGTTACAGATGATTGCTATGATTGCTAGTTAGTCCTTACTGAATTTCGAGGACGAAATTCTTTAATAAGGGAGCCTGTAACACCCCTATTTTATTGATGTTATTTAGGAGATTTAATTAGAATAAATTAAATAGAATAATGTAGATAAGGGGATTGAGGTTGATTAATAAACTAGGTGGCCGTGCTTATCTGATGAACATAAATAAATGATTAGGAAATTAAACACAAGGGCATTAGGGTAAATAGCCTCCCATATTTCCCACCCTTATACCATCGTTCTTAGTCTTACGTGTTCATTATTCTAAAAAAAAAACAATAGCAACCATGAGAAGCAAGACCGTCCATTTGAAGAGAAGAGAAAATCAACTAAAAGCTTAGGATTCAAGCTAGAGGAAAATCAATCTCAAACAATCCCTAATCTCCTTATCTCAAGCAAGGTGAATAATAGTGTCATCATCTGAATTTTACTTGTTTTGGTTCGGTTATAGATAGTAACTGAATGCATGTTGTTGTTCTGATCATGTTTGGATCTTATAATCATTTTTTAGATAGAATAATGATTTATGGTAATTTATTGGGATTTTTGTAGAATTAAAATGATGGGTTTTAGAGTAAAAAGCTTAGTAAACGACCTCTAAATGACTTGATTTTTGGATATGTTATGTAAAACGTAATTTTGAGATGAGTTTTTAATTTCATAATTTTCGAAATTAAAAGGAATATTTTATGAATTTTATATGGTGATAAAGGCATTTATTTTCGGCTTTAATTATTAAAAATAATAAAATAATGAATTCTAAAATTTTTATATGATAAAGGAAATGTTATTTTAGATTTTTGATGAATTTTTGAAATTTTTTCCAAGTGAATTCGGTTTATTATAAATTTTCTAAGATAAAAGGCTTAATGATTATATTAAAATATTAATATAATTAATTATTTTGAAAATAAATTTCTATAATAATAATTTTGATCTGTAGCAGATTTTCTGCAAAGAAATGTGTTTAACCAATAGATATTTTAAAAAGAATTGATAAAGTATGTTATTAACCAATAGGAATTCGACAAAGATTATATGTGGTAGTTTTCAAGATATTTATGACTCTGCCACTGAGCCTACCACCTTAGAACCTTCCGCGGCATTTCTGCTGCTTTCTGTAGCATTTTTGATGAACCTTTCGTCATAGAACCTAAACCTTTCGTCATAGAACCTTCCGTAGCATTTCTGCAGCGTTTTTGACGAATCTTTCGTCATAGAACCTTCCGCAGCATTTTTGACGAACCTTTTGTCATAGAACCTTCCGCAGCAGATCTGAAGTTTTCTGCTGCGTTTTTGACGAACCTTTCGTCATTGAGCCTAAACCTTTCGTCATAGAACCTTCCACGGTATTTATGCAGCGTTTTTAGTGAACCCTTCGGCCTTGTCGAAAGCAACCCTTTGGCCTGGCCGAAAGCAACCTTTCGGTAGCAGTTGTAAATGGCGCGGAAGCTCTTTTGTAGCAGTTTTCTCCAACTTTGTTTTAAAAACTTCAAATAGGCATAACTTTTTAACCGTAATCTCGTGTTTCCATTATGACCACTCTACCGAAAGGAAAACCATCATTTGAACATGATGGAATAGGTTAGAGACCTTAATTCTACACCTTTAAAAATTTATGGCTAAAACAAATTTGTATATTTTTGAAGAAGGTTGTTTTCTTTGCTTTCGAATATGTTTGCTTGGTTTTCTTTGCCTTCGAAGGAGATACTTTCAAAGGGGTTGTAAAACTGTTTTCTTTTGATCAATTTTTATATTTTCAAAAGGTTGAATTTAAAGTATTATAAGGCAGGAGCCTAATGTTTTTAAGAGCTTTCGAAGGAGGTTACCCTATGAAGTCGAAAGCTAGGTTTCAAAGTTATGAAAGGTTTTATGACCGAAACTCTATATTTTTAAAGGAAAAACATGGCTATATTAAAGGAGTTTTTACAATGGTTAAAGAAGAATCTATCTTTGATAAATTAAACCCCCAAGAGTGGTATTGCTATGTTGTTATATATCTTCTTCTAATATGAACATATTCACTTTATAAAGGACCCATAACTGTAATTTGGGAAAAAGGGTAAGAGAACCAGTTAGGTTAACCCATTAGTGAATATAAATTGAATAAACTCCTGAATGAGTAAAATATAAAGGAAAGATATTGGCAGGGGCCGATAGGTTTCCAGTAAGCCCATGAAAACTGTATGATATTGGCAGGGGCCAATAGGTTAATAGTTAGCCCATGAAAACTATGTATAAAAGAGGATGTCAGATAGACAGGTTTATAGTTGGCCCATGAAAACTATGTGTAAATAATGATGTTAGATAGACAGGTTCATAGTTAGCCATGAAAACTATGTGTAAATGATAACTTTAGATAGACAGGTTCATAGTAAGCCCATGAAAACTTTGTAATTAGACAGGGAGTCCTTAGATGTTTAACCGGTTATTAGTTAGCCTATGAAAACTATTAGGTTAATAGTAATCCTAGAAACTATAATTAAGACAGATAGTCAAAATGAATAGGGATGAGTAATCCAGATTTGATTTGCTTGTTTTGCATATCATCATAATGTTTTGTTTTTAACCATTGTGAATGCAGGAGCACAAAATATGGTTTTATAAAGATTTTAGGATACTAGTGAGGGGACAACCCATTCCACTAAGCGGCATGGTCTCACTAGACATCCATTTGGTTTGAGATGATAGACTATTATTCATACCAGGCTTTATGTCTGACTCGAAGTTGTTGTTTTCCCCTTAAACTCTCAGGTACTCAATTGATTTTGAGTAGTTTGAGGTTTAGGGTTATCGGGTTTTTCTTTGACGAATAAAGCTTCTGGAGGCGTGCAGGAGGCAGATAGTTATTTAGATTTTTCTTTTCCGCTGTGTATTTGGATGTAAAGGCAGATTTATTAGCCTTACTATATACTCCGGTGAACCAATGGGGCATCTTCATATGTCGCTCTTGGCGTATGTGTAATAATTATAATTTGCTGAATGTGGTTAACGTTTTGGGACTATGTAATGAACATGAAATGTTTTGATTTGAATGTGGAAATATGTTTTTGAATTGTTAAATTTTTCCATATTCTTGTGATCTGTTTATCAATGTACCTAGCATCGCCGTATTTGGTTGCCAAAGATTAATAACTTTAGATGACTGCAACATCTGTAGCCGTTAGTTTTAGGCCTCCAAGTAGGGGGATGTTACACTCCCTGTCCGTCGTTTGAAGTTATAAATAAACCATATATCCTCAGGAGTTGGCAGGCGGAACATAATGCTCATGAATAATAAGAAAGTTCCATGGAGAAAGGCATAGTTGTTTGGGTGTAGTTGAGTAGGATCTATCCCGAGGTATTTTAGCATCTCCTGGATAAAAGAATTGAAGGGCAGTACATATCCAGCCGAACACATGAACTTATTGCATGCGGTATACCCCTTCGGGGGCAAGTGAGCCCTATCGTTTATTGAAGGAACCAAAATGTCTTCGAATGGAATTCCATGACCGGAACATAGTCTGCATAGAGTGGCCTCACCAATTTTAGAGGCTTGGGAATTTGTCGGGTTATCTAAGAATATAGCACATTCTACATCATCTACTGCAGGACTTATATCTTCCGTCGGAAGGATGGGAACGTCATAAAAAAGGCTGACCGACGGGACGAAAACTTCTGGTTGTTCAGCTTGACGACCAGGGGAAAGTCTGCCAAATATAGTTGCGAAACTTGACTCAGCTACGGGGTTACTATGTTGCAAGACTGGTCTGGAAGACATTGCAGCTAGACGCTCTGAACGTCTGAAGTCCATGTCAACTATACTCAGTAGATAATCGAGATTAGAAAAGTTTACCTGTCCCACCGTGTTAAGTGTAATCTAGTGTGATGTAGTGTCGTGTAGTGCAGAGATAAGCAGCTCAAAATAAAGTAAATAACAAGACTTTGGATTCCAACTAGATTGACCGTCATCGCTGACCGTCTCAACTGGCGAATAGATTGATCGGTTGTGTAAGCTTTGGGGTCGACCATCGGCATGTCGAAATATGAAATCCATTATTAAAATCCATATGTTAAGTTTTAGTTCATGTTCTTAGTCCCATGGATTTGGTCGTTCAATTTCAAGTTCCTTAGTGGATATGCAAGTGCTGTTGTTTGTCATTGTCATATGGTCAAGTTCATTGAGATGGGATTGGTTTTGATTGTTGAACAGGTGATTATGGATTGGTTTTCAAGTTCAATTTGAAGACTAGAATTAGTCGATCCCTATATGCCGATCCATATTTGCTGATCCCTATCCCAGAGCATTACAACCGATCCCACTCTCTAGATGAAAGATGCCGACCCCTTTCCGTTAACAAAAATCCCACCACGCCAACCAATTCCACCGATCCCTCTACTTCACTATTTTCCACCTTCCACCAAACTTCCACTGCCGATCTCTCCCATTTAACCAAACAACCGATCCCTCCTCTACCTAATATGTTATCCTTCAAGTTACTTGACTGAACCCTATGCCGTGAACTCATTTCTTCCTCCTTCTCTTCTGCTCTTCCGAACCCTTCCATATCCCACATCTCATCTCCTCCAAGCAACTTTAGCCATCAGTTCATCACCGCGTCAAGCTCCACCCTAGTCGCCGATGCCATGGAATATATCATCTCATCATAAAATCGAAAGCTAAAAACTAGAAAACCTACCTACATGTGATATATGTTATAGACGGTGGAAAATGGCAAGAAGATAATCGAGATGGAAGGTAAGGGGAAGTGGGTTCATAAGGACAAGTTGAAATGCAGAAATATTTTGTTTTGAAATTAAAGGAAGAAGAAGGAAAGGTGGGATCGGTTTTAAGGAAGGAACGAGGAAGGTTTGGTATTTTGAGGGATGGTAGAGAAATGAAATAAGTAAGGATGGAAAGAAGGAATGTTAGTTTATATATGGAGACGAGGGGAGAGGGATCAGCTAATGCTAAAAAGATACCGATCCCTATGACCATGCATATAAAAAAAGAGATCGGCTAAAAATATGCCGATCCTGCAAACATAAAAAAAAGGAGGAGGGATCGGCTAAACATATGTCGATCCCTATAAACACTTTTTTTTAAAAGGAAAAAAGAGAGAAAGTAGAAAAGAAGAGGGATCGACTATGAGCTTGTATGCAAACAAACATAGGCATGGAAATTATTCAGAGCATGTATGTTCAAAATGCAATGAAATTGCATTTCAGTTAATGAAAATTGGCGATGACCCGTCGTTCGGGAGCCAATGGCAAGAAAATGTATCTAAATGTGCACATGTATGGTGAAAAAGTTCAATTTTTGAAATCAAAAAAAATTGAAATCAAACCTGAAACCTTCAAGTTGAAGCTGGACAAAATAACCAAAGCTTATTAGTCTCGTGGAACCGTGCTTATATATCAACTGACAGAATATAACCCTAGATTTATACTATCAGAGATCGACTAAGCATCACGACGAACAAAGAGGGATACAATACTTTGAGAAATTAATTCGATAGCGGGATAGTGACTATTCATAAACTGGATGAGTTACTTTCTGATGACTCTAACTTGCCTCGGTTCAAAGCACTTCATGTTCAGCACAAGACATACTTTAGGGAAATGTGTTATCTGACATTTTGACCTGGCTATATTAAACTGATTGCATAAGTTAGAGTCGACTGCTATCAAGGACGATGAGTCCAGAGTGACGGTTGTGGGGCCAGAAGTCAAGTACAGATGATAACACGAAGTTGAAGTTGAATGGAATTGATGGATATGCAAGGCAGAATGTTCGAAGTATGAAATATGGTTCAACATATATAAGGGATCGGTATAAATTGGCTTCCATCATATGGATCGGTATGTTCCAACGAATAGGAGCATTTCAATAGAAAATAAGCAATATCTCAAGATCCACATGTCCAATGCATATTACATTTTGTGAACAAGATATGGGGGCCCTAAGGAACCTACCCTAGGGATCGCACTTCAAGAAGATGAAGTTAGAGGGATCAGCATTCTTCCCTTAGAAGGGATCGGCAGGAACTAGCAAGCAACCCATATTGAAGCAAAGATCAAGCAATAACTCGAGTTCTACTAATCCAATTGGCATGAAATTTGAAAGCTACGCATATTTTAGCATGAGGTAGCTAGCATAGGAGTCGCACCCAAAAATTCTAAAAAAGTAGGGATCGATACCGATCCCTCTTCTTTGGGAATTGGGCCATGCAATACCTCTTGTGGGTCAATAAGGTTCTGAAGGTCCTTCTGCCGAATGTCAGGGAGATATTTGGCCATCTTCGTCTGTAAATACAGGCTTGGTTGTTCATTTTCAAGACCTTTACACTGCTAGTTGCTTTATACTCTCTTGTAACTAAACATTTTCATCTGATCCCTATTGTACTCGGTTAATAAAGTGATTAATAAAGAAATCTGCTCAAAGTGGGCGTAGGCAAACAACGTCGAACCACAATAAATCATTGTGTGCTTGTTATTTTTTTGATTTACTGCTATTTTCATATTTTTATCCTCTATTTTCATTTTATATTCATCATTTATTTCTCTTCAAAGTTCCTATTGGGTGTTTGTGCCAATTTTTGGTGCAAACAATTCCAAAGAAAGAGATACCCAAAGGAGGGATTTTCTAAGAAAGGATACTTGAGGAGGGATATCTTTAAGATATATCTACATAAGAATTTATCAAAATCATTCATTTGTATATAAAATATATTCCTAGGTAAAATTATTTCATTCACAAAATTTAAAACAATATCGTATCGGTTTGCACTGTTCAAATGTTTAGGAACCCCTATCGATATTGTGGCATCCCACGTCTCGACCAGAATTCGTAAACCACTCAACTGATAAATCAGCACAATTATTTTTTTTGTAATCACTAACGAATATGCACTCTTATATGTAATACACTCATACTCATTGTAGGGTCTCACTTACCCGTTCTCAAATGAGTTTACCCTACCAGGGCGAAGGTTCTCGCTTAACACTGCACTTTGATACCAAGTGTAACGATCTGCCTTTCTTACACCTAAAGACAACACTTAATACATCCTCGGTATTCGTGTGCCAATCATTTAAGTGTCCAAAGGGCAAGTCATTTGGGGTGAAGAAAGAAAAAAATAGAACAGAATTTCATATCGTGACGAGGAATATATAATATATACAAGATCTCTACAAAAAGAGAAGAACTTTATTATATACATGACATTAGAATACACTAACATATTATCAGACTGGACAGTTACAATAGTTGTCCTTATAATTTCTGATAAATACAGATATATAACAAAAGAACAAAACAACGGAAGAATGTAAGATACGTGAATACGTTTTGGAGAATCCAGCTCGTCTCCTAAAAGCTCCAATGGATCCAGCTAAATATGAAAAATATGCTCCAGCTGACTCGACCATTATAGGAAAACAACGTCCGGTCAGTCTAGTAAAACCAGCCTGAGAAAAGCTCAAAACGAATCATATAGATTACAATATTTGGAAAACCTTTCAAAATAAAAAGTATCTCGTAAGACCACGTCGCACGTAAACACGGACGGGTTTTTGCCTTACGATAACTGTTAACCGGTTATTTGACCCGGTAACGAGAGGCTCGGCACAAAGTTCCCATTCAGCATGCAAAGCCATCGCTTGGCATAGAGCCTCGATCGGCACAGAGCCTCGCTCGGCAAACGTCGTTCAGCCACGATAGCGCATAGTTCCTAGTTTGGCCAAATGTGGTCCGGCTTGTCTCGTCTGGCATGTCTCGTTCGACTTGCATGGAACGGTGCGCAGAAGTCACTCTCCACGGGCCGAAGTATCTCACTCCTAGGCCCAAGAGGGAAGTCCAACCCATCTTCGTCTATAAATAGAGGGGCAGGGGCACAGTGAAATGGACCTTTTTTCGAGAACACTAGGGAGACTCTACCACTTTCAGGACTTCTTGTTTTCAATTCAAACTTGTATTCAAGTCGTTAATATATGGATTGTATCTATATTCAACTACTTGTGAAAGTAATAAAGATCAAAACTCAAAGTGGACGTTAGGCAGTTACGCCGAACCACTATAAATCTGGTGTTCTCGTTTTTGTTGTTCTTTTGGCATTGAATTACACTATTTTTCACTTCTAATTTATCTTCTTCATTAATCTCTCTACATAATCTTTCTCAATGAGGTTAGTGACCAATTTTGGTGCTAACACTTTGGTGCTTTCACTGAGAATTGAATTCTCAACTTGATTGGATCTCATCGTCTACTAGTGGATTTCAATATTCGCGAGATAGATCTAGTTGTTTACTAGGAAACTTCCTATTCTACTAAGATTTGAAAGAAATCTAAAGGAAGCTGATAGCCGTAGTCAGAGAAACCAAGCCTACGCAAGACCGCTCCAGAAAAAGTCTATGTCGAGCGATATATGCCAAATGGCATCCAGGCCGAGCCACTCCAGCTCCATGCCGAGCCACTCCGGCTCCATGCCAAGCCGCTCCAGCTCCAGGCCAAGCCGCTCCAGAACCATGCCGAACGACTCAGTGTATGTCGAGCAGAACCATGCCAAACGACTCAGTGTATGCAGAGCAGAACAATGCCGAACGAATCAGTGTATGCCGAGCAGAACCATGTCAAACGATTCAGTGTATGCCGAGTAGAACCATGCCGAATGACTCAGTGTATGCCAAGCAGAACCATGCCGAACAACCCAGTGTATGCCGAGCAGAACAATGCCGAACGACTCAGTGTATGCCAAGCAGAACCATGCCGAACGACCCAGTGTATGTCGAGCGGGACAATGCCGAACGACTCAGTGTATGCCGAGCGGGACAATGCCGAACGACTCAGTGTATGCCGAGCAGAACCATGCCGAACGACCCAGCGTATGCCGAGCAGAACCATGCCGAACGACCCAGTGTATGCCGAGCAGAACCATGCCGAACGACCCAGAACCATGCCGAACGACTCAGTGTATGCCGAGTGGGACCATGCCGAACGACCCAGTGCCGAACGATCCAGTGTATGCCGAGCGGGACTATGGCGAGCGACCCAGTGTATGCCGATCCCTCTCTCAAAAAACAATCTGACCGGTCCCTATTCCAAAAAAATATGGATCGGGTACGACCCCTATTTAAAAAATAAAATAATTTCGGGTACTACCCAAATTTCCGAAAAAGAGGCTATAAACTTAATAAAGGCGTAGTGCCTGCAGATAGTGAATTCAAAACTCAACTTAATAAAGGAACATTCTATCCACTTCCTTGACATCCCATGATCAACAGGGCATAGAGGATCTAACGGCAGATTATGAACGACATCAAGGGAACGGACAAGCAACCACTATTCAAACGGTACTCCCAAAGGTTGGAGAACATAGATGATATGACTATAGCAAACGCCAAGATGACTCCAAGCACCATTCTTCGCTGACCCAGCACTTCGAATTTAGTGACTCCAAGCAAACCAATGTTTGGCTCTAAGCAATTTATTCCAAATACTAACAAGGATATCATACTGATCACGTTTGAGGAGAGTCGACCTCCAGATATATTTTGGCAGCTAGTTAGCTGAAGAGCCTCCTACGACTATGGATCGTTTCTTTTATAAAATGAATCAGAACCAAAGTGAGGAGGAGTGGAGCAGACTAGGAAAAATAACAATGCGAGCCCGTCGGCTAAGGACACTGATTCTAGTAGATAAAAGCAAGATCTCAAAATTTGACTAATATGCTCTTTGGTGGATTCAATCGATAGCCTCTACTTGGAAGCTCATGACTCAGAGTGGTACTGAAAACCAACCTCGAGAGAGTCCACCAAAGTCCAAAGAAAATCAGGGGAATGTCGTATATTCCAAGATGCACACCGATCATAACACTGGAGATTACAAACACCTCCGAGGTGTGATCGAAAAGCTTTTTCGGAAAGGAAAGCTTCAATAGTACGAGCAACCCTTCTAGAAGGGTGAGCCAGGAACTGCGGATGCCCATCAATAAAGAACTCTAATTAATAATTGAACCATTGGTAGTCGACATCCCGCTAGAAGGGGCTAGGGGCAAAGTTGAAAAGCACATAATGCTGCTCCACTTATCAACAAGATTTATACCAATCTTCTTCAAATTATTTCTATTTCAATTATGCTTTAAATTATGACTGACTTAAACTAAACTTCTTCCTAAATGATGCAGGTGACCAAGTACTCAGAGTTGGCCGCCAACCAATCCACGTAAACCTTAATCGGATTTGTGGAGTTTCATCAAGACGAGCATGATTCATTCGCTCATCGTCAACCATGTGCCTTTGATTTGGGGCCAACGACTAGAGATTGAAAAGCTCATCACGGTCAGAGCCCAACACAAAGCCAATATGATCGACCATCCATTCATCGACCTCCACATTTGCCTTGGAGATCTACACAAGGCTTGGAATGAATGTGGCCCGATCATCCAATCCTCAGGTCATAAAGTAAAGTTCGATAAAATACATATGTCTCCCATGGAACTCAGTGATGATGGGATCTAACTAGAGCGGACATGATTTGATCATCTACACATCAAATCCTACCCTGAACACAAAAGGTGGTTTGAAAGCCCGACTTGAAGTAGCTGTGATAGACTGCCTACTCGTTTACCATCGCTCTCAATACATGGACGCGACTGCACCTTGAAACATACGCAGCTTACTTTGTCTACCCAGTAATCCATCGTCCTCGTTTTCTAGAAAGAGATACAAAGCAAATTGTGCGAGACTTGATTATCCAACCCTAGCATGGATGTGATCCAACCATCTATCATATACCTCCTTCCTTGACTTGATTGGAAGAGCTATAATCACCAAGCGGATGAGAATCAATCTTCTATTTTTCAAGTTTCATCCTCGATGCTGGGGGCAAAGTCCCATTCCATGAGCAAACGCGGTTCGATCATTCATTCGATGACATTACCCTCGATACGGTAAATGAAATACAAATCAAACGGGTGGAAATACGACTACTATCAACAAAAAATCTCCAAGTCCCTAGAGTGCGGAATGGAGTACTCTAAGTATCCAGAGTGCGGACTAGAGTATAAACGACTTAAAATCTCCAAGCCCCCAGAGTGCGGACTGGAGTACTCTAAGTCCCCAGAGTGCGGACTAGAGTATAAACAACTTAAAATCTCCAAGCCCCCAGAGTGCGGACTGGAGTACTCTAAGTCCCCAGAGTGCGGACTAGAGTATAAACGACTTAAAATCTCCAAGCCCCCAGAGTGTGGACTGGAGTACTCTAAGTCCCCAGAGTGCGGAGTAGAATATAAACGACTTGAAAATCTCTAAGTCCCCAGAGTGCGGACTAGAGTATAAACGACTTAAAATCTCCAAGCCCCCAGAGTGCGGACTGGAGTACTCTAAGTCCCCAGAGTGCGAACTAGAGTATAAACGACTTAAAATCTCCAAGCCCCTAGAGTGCGGACTAGAGTACTCTAAGTCCCCAGAGTGCGGACTAGAGTATAAATGACTTGAAAATCTCCAAGTCCCCAGAGTGCAGACTGGAGTACTCTAAGTCCCCAAAGTGCGGACTAGAGTACAAACAACTTAAAATCTGCAAGCCCCCAGAGTGCAGACTGGAGTACTCTAAGTCCCCAGAGTGCGGACTAGAGTATAAACGACTTGAAAATCTCTAAGTCTCTAAAGTGCGGACTAGAGTATTTTGAGCCCCCAAAGTGCAGACTAGAGTATGAACGACTTGACAAAAATCTCTATGTCCCTGAAGCGTACCAGAGTATTCTGAGTCCCCACAGCGCGAACCAGAGTATTAACGACTTGACGAAAATCTCTACGTCCCGAACTATGGACTAGAGCATAAACTATTCGACAAATCTCTACGTTCCTGGAGCATGGACTGAAGCGTGAACACAAATTGGGAACGAGCCAACCGGGGGAAGAATAACTCTAGGCCACCAGAATGCAGAGTGGCGTATAAACTTTGATAAAAAGATGAGTGGATTCCGACCGTTCTCTATTCTGCAATCTTCGGCCTAAAATCGACGGGAGGAGTATAAACTCGCTAGGGATGGAGTTCGACCAACCGACTTGTGGCCTGGCCAAATCAATGTATGAAGCAAGAGTACTGTTTGTACCAAAAATGGGCACAACACTCTTCGGAAGTTTTTGAAGAGATAAAAGTGAAGAATGAAAATTAAAACTGTGGATTATCTAACAAAAACTCCAAATAACAGAAAGTAAATTGCAAAGACAAGCGATTTAGAGTGGTTCGGCGTTTTGCCTACGTCCACTATGAAGTTTGATGATTTTATTGCTCGATTACTTGAGGATTACAGTAGTTGATAATGTAATACAACTGAATTCAAATGCTAAGTGTCAATCTAAAGCAGCGGCGGTGTTCTGGAGTAAATCTGGCAGAATCTGGACGCTCTTCAGTACTTAGAATTCTCCGACCCCTTTTCTGAATGACCAGGGGGTCTATTTATAGGTGTTGGAGGCTGGTATTTCGCCCAAAATGAGGGGAGACCAGTTCTGGCACGTCAGGGGGCCCACATGGCCGAAATCTGGAGATCCGGGCCCGCTTTGGGATCGATTCGACCTTCGGTTCGAATCGATCAAGAAATCATCCAATCGAGCTGAAATTTGGTGTGTACATTCTTCATCATGTATTTGAGCTTCTGTGAAAATTTCATAGGATTTGGACTTGTAGAACTCGAGTTATGATCGATTCAAGTTGGCGTTTTTCGTATTCTGGAGTCGTTCGAATCGATATGCTTGAATCGATTCGTTCGAATCGATCTTCCTGCTTGTGAAGATGGTGACGTGGTGCGCTTTCTTCGAATCGGTCCGCTTTGCACTCCGCTTTGACTGGGTCGAATCCACGACTTGGATTCGAAGATGGTGGAGTCGAGGGAATGGATTCGAAGGACCTCTTCCTTCGAATCGATGAGACCAATGCTCGTTCGAATCGACTTAGGCTCGTAGCTATGGACCGGTTCGAAGTTTGTCTTGGCCTGGGGATTCGAATGCATGGATTCGAAGGTCCCTTCCTTCGATGGATTCGAACTATGATGTAGGCGAGGGTGGATTCGAACTCAAGTTACATGAAGGCTCGCTTGATGTAGTCGAACGTAATGACTGCCTCAATCGATTCGAAGCTACTGATTCTGCCTGATGGAGTCGAAGCAATGGTGAGCTGATGGAGTCGAAGCAAATGGAAGTTCGATGGATTCGAACTGATCCCTGGCTAATCGATTCGGACCAAGGATGGCTTACTCCATCTTTTGTCGACGATATCTTGAGCATACGAACCCGGATTGACCCGAAACTTGGAACGTCATTTCCTCT
Organism: Allium fistulosum; assembly: GCA_030737815.1. Lineage (NCBI taxonomy): Eukaryota > Viridiplantae > Streptophyta > Magnoliopsida > Asparagales > Amaryllidaceae > Allium > Allium fistulosum. The sequence goes on along the minus strand of CM060908.1, from coordinate 939,728,520 downwards.
GGCCTTGCTTAGCATATCTTATCAATTGCAGCCCGATCCGGACTCGGACAAATTTCGTCAATATCCGTAGCGATCCTAACGTGTAACCGACTTCCAAGACGATCTGTTACTGTTTTCCAGTTAAGTCCTTGGTATCACGGCCTTGCCAAAAGGCGGGATAACATTTGCCCCCCAAAGTACGTCTTGTGTAAACATGACGTGCTTTGAAAAGTTGCAGTCTCTCACTGGACAGCTATGACATGCTTTACCGAAAGTTGCATTCTGTATCGCTGTAATCGACCGTCGTTCAATAGTGACTGGCCGTCAGTTTTTTGAGTCATGACAAGATGAACACGAATGTCCCTGTAAATGATAAAGATCAATCATTAGTCAGAAATACGTGCATATGTGTATTATCCTGACTTTGATTAAAGTTGCGTGATCACAAGTCGTTGTCAGTTCGGTTCACTATCGAAACCTGCATCGGTCCTCTCCTGGACAGATTTGAGATTCGAGCTAAAATATTGCTTTTATGATTGCCTATGATTATCTTCTTGTATCGATCCTCTCCTGAATCGAGGTAAAAAGGTAATCCAGTAATCTTTTCATGCCGAAGCGATGTGTTCATTTTTACAGATGGTTATGATGGATTCGAAGTGCCCATTCGAATCGATGACCTTCGAACCGCTGCGAGTCGAGGGATACGAGGTTGGCACTCCGAATCGATAGGTACATGACGGTTTCAATTCTGTTTTTGCTAACTCCTTCGTATCGATAGAAGTTCGAATCGGTGCAGCTTCGTATCGATGAGTCTCGTGGAAATGTCGCTTTGATGGATTCGAAGAGTAGATGGAGTAGAAGTTGTGAGTGTTCGGATCAATGTTGCTTTGTTTTGATGCTGCCGGAATGGATTCGATGTGGCAAAGGATTCGAAACCGGTTGGGTTCGAACTAAAGGAGGGATTCGAACTGGTGGAACGACGCTGCGTTGTGATGGATTCGAAGATGTCGCGACGAATCGATTCGAGTCGATTATCCCACCTATAGAAGCCGGTCAGATATACCGGGAGGCGAATCGCCACATCTCCCCTATATATACCGGGCTCCTATTCACTTCTCACTTTTCACTTTCTACTGTTACGAGAGCTTCTTCTTCGACTCGATCCTTCAGAGCAGGAAACCTTCGTGTCTTCATACGAATTGATCAAATTTTCCCAAGCCTTTGACTATAGTCGAATACAATCAGGTAAACATGGAACCGATTCGAGTGTAGAACATTGAAACTTGGAAAACTTGGCAGCGATTCCATTTTTTCTTCTAAAAAGCATGAAGGATCAGTAGATCTGGGATGGGTCGAATCGATGAATCTAGGGAAAAGGAACCTGTTATGGATGGACTTCGTTCCTCTTTACTGCTCTGCATCGATCCGGGAACGTGCAATTCGAATCAGTCTTAAGTGTCAGGCTTCGAATCGATGATCATGGAAGAAAAAATAGATCAAAACGATCGATTCGAAGCAATGTTGCCCTGATCGATTCGAAGACATAAATTCTGATCGATTCGAAGCTGTGTCATGCTCATGGGTTCGAAGCATTTTTCCTTCTCCAGTTTTCATCGAGTCGTACCATACGGATTCGAAGTATTTGGACTTGAGCTTTATCGAATCGATTCACATCGATTCGAGCCAGTGGATTCGAACTTCATTGATTCGACTCATATCGATTCGAGTCAATCGATTCGAACGTCCTGACTTTTGAAACTTCTGCTCTTCTGATTTATTCCAACATCTGAACTACGACCAGTTTCACGTTGAATTTCGACGAACATAATGAACTTTAGCATACTTGACTCCGACGAGCTTCGGCCTTGCATAGTCGAACTTGACCGAAAGATTTGACCTCCTTTGTGAAGCTCGTCGATGGAACTGTGACTTAACCAACAACACAACTGACTTATACACGAGGTTGGTTCGTAGCGTTTGGATGTTGCGGAAGTGACGGTCAGCGATGACGGTCATTTTCATTCTCAAATTCCCAAGATATGTTGTACGAACATCTTGTTTTATTATGTTAAATTTGCTTAAGTGATGCATATTACTTGCACTGCACGACACGTCCACACACACACTACACTGGGGCATGCATGGGCTGGTTATGAACTTAACGTTGCTTTCTGATGAGTTAGCTAATTATGGAATCTTCGAGCTCCCAACAACAAGAGGTGCAGAGCTCGACTCCTCCTGTGCTTGAGATTCCTGACATCCCTGCCGACGTAATCGATCCGGCTCCAGATGAATTGCCGGATGCGATATTTATTGAGGACCCTGTTGATTCGGTTCAGTCCAACATATCTGAATCCTTGTTGGGACGAATATGCTTAAAGCACAACATATCTCTGGGTGACGTATTATTGCCCAGCGCCACCGATAGACCGCACAATCCGCCTGAAGGATATACAGCATTCTACCGTCATGCTTATGCGGCTGGAACTCTCCCTCCCTTCAATCAATATATCCGAAGGATGTTATCATATTTAGGGATCGCTCCTTCACAACTTCATCCCAACGGGCACGCGCTGCTGAATAGTGTCTTCGTAATATTTATGGACTGTCTCTTCCGCCCGCCTAGGCCCTTCGAGATCAGACACATATTTAACTTCAAGAGCAGGGGTGATAGCCCGTCGTTTACATTCCTGGAGGCAGTTAGAAATTGCCAAGTTGTAGTTGGAGCTTGGACGCGCCTGAGCTATTTCAAAAACGAATGGTTCTACGTTCGATGCCCTCCGGGTTTCGCTAGGCGATGGTTGTCTAGACGTAAGCGCCTTAACCTGTTTCTTTGACCAATATCCCTTCGGTATTAAAATTGACATTTCATTCCTTTTACAGCTATTATCTCTAGGCCCGATGGAGGGCGTTTCAAGGGTACTGTCCGGAGTCTTCAAGAAGTCCCAAGCGAGCTGAGGCATATTGACTCGGTGCTGAACGACTACAACTTAAGAGTTCTGGGTTTGATTGACATTAATCAAAGCATAGTTGTTGAGGGATTTTCAAAGTCCGTCTCCAAGAAGGAAAATAAGAAGAAACCCAAGAAGAGAAAAGCGAAGAGGTCACTCGGGATCAGAATAATCGAGGCGAGTGACGAAGAAAGAACTCAGACGGATTCAGAGCCGATGGCTGACCTTTCGGGAAACTTGGACGAATCGGGAGGAAAACGGAAAGGCAAGGCCGCCGTTTCCAAAAAACTTAAGTCAAAAGGGGGAAAATCTGTAGATGTGTTTCTTCCCGCTTCCGGAGTTATGATTTCTGAGGCCGCCCCTTCTCATTCGAGAGATTCTCTCAAAGGGCTTGACGATATTCCTAGCCCAGATTATATATCAATCTCTCATAATCCTGGGTTGGAGGAATTACAAGATGTCTTAAATATGAACGAGCCCTTTCCTTTAAGTGCGGTCAACACTTCCGGTCGGTTTGGGGGTTTACACATTTACACACACTTCCACGGCACTTCATGACTTTTGCATAGTAAACATTGCTTTATGGGATTTTAATCCATAATTCTTTCTTATCGCAGGTGAGATGTCAGGACGCGGCTCCACTCTAGATAGGCTTCGGAACGTGCGTCAATCTTCTCCATATTATGATTCCCGTAGGAGAGAGACGGATAGGGACCATGGGCGAGGCTACTCGAGTCAAGAACGTTACGATAGAGACAGAGATTACTCGCGTAACCGTTCCGGCTATGATTACTCTGACAGAGATCGGGGATACCAACACCGACCCCGATCTCGCTCTCCTCCGCCTCCCAGGGCTCCAGTAGACCTCCCAGGGCCATCTCATCAGCAACAGTTGCCTTCTCAGTCTTCTCGGCCTGATGCTCAACGGCCAAGAGTGGAACCAACGGCAGCTGCTATAATTGAACAAGCTCCGGCCGAGCTGACAAGCGAGGGAGCTGCCAAACTCGCCCAAATGAAAAACGACTACCCGGAGATTTGCATGGACGGCTACATCTTCCCGCCTAACTTCAAAAGAATTCCACCAGAGGCTGAGACCACTGCTCATAACTACATCCACGACTTCTACGCTCAGTACAAGGAGTGGTATAAGGCAGCCGTGAAGGCTTCTAGAGTAGCTTTTGACAGGGCGAAAGTCATTGCCGAACGTGATGTTGACATTGCGAAGCAGAAACGCATCATTCAAGTTCTTCAGTCTGAAGTGGAGACGTCCCGAAAGTCAGAGCTTGAAACTCTTAAGAAACACGAGGGTGTCGTGGCCAAACTAGCGAGGATGCAGCAAGAACACTGTGCCACAGTGGAAGAGATGGGCCATCGCAATACCACCGTTGCAGCTGAGCGAGACTTAGCCGTTAAAGAGCTGAACGAGCTCAAGGCCAAATTCGCTGAAATGGTGAAGGAGAAAGACGATGCGAACGCTACTGCTCAAGAGGCTTGCGACCAAGCAGTATCCCTCAGGGCCGAACTTGCTGCGGCGGCGGTCAAGGCTAAGTCTGTGGAAGCGGAGATTCAGGAAAAAATCTTGGAGGAGAGGTCCAGGCTAGATGCTGAGTTTGACGATCTCTTAGTCATGTATAACGCTAATGTGCTGGAACACAGAAATCTAGCGTGGCTGGGAGATGACTCCATGATCTTATATAATGCCTGGACCCGGCTGGTGAATGAGAAGAGAGCGGCGCATCCAGATGGAGCACTTGACGACTTTGAACTGGAGATGCGCCTGCTTACTGAGGATGAGAGGAAGACCCTTCATGAGGTGGTAATTTCTATGGCGAAAGAAAGACTCGGCGTCCAATCATCAGAGACAGGCGAAGGTTCGGGGACCGCGCATCACGAGGCAAGTGTTGGAGCCGTAATCTCAACATTGCCCGAGACTACTGGTGCGGTAGACCCCCAATCTGTTCCTGCATATAATCCTGACCAACCGTTATTATCTTCCGCCGATGATTCTACCCATGTTTCGGTCCAGACTAAGGAAGGTATTTGAACGCTTCTCGTAGTTTTGTTGTGAAGAACCTTAAGCAACACACTTGGCTAACAACCTTCGTTTTGTCGTATTTCAGTGACCGAAGCTATAGTTTCTGCGCCCCTTGCTTTATCAGTTTCTCAGCAAACACAAGGGGTAGTTTTTTCTGAAGCCATCACGACTTCTACTTTGATTGGCGAGGAGGGAGAGGCAAATATGTTTTCTTTCAGCGCTCAGATGATTGAGGAGCTTCTCAATGAACCCATCGATCCCTCTGCCAACCCGTCCGATGTTGTGAATGAGGCTGCTCCGGCCGCTAGTTTATCTATGCCAGCCATTGGCACATCTGATGCGGCCCAAACATCTCGTGAGGACGACGTTTTAGCTGAGATTGCTGCCGAGATGACAGCAGGGAATGTTGGTTCTAGTCCGCCCGGACCCGCCCCGTTAATGGTGATTTCGCCGGGTGGTACTGTATTGATCGAGACCGCTCCCGTCCCTCCTCCTGCTACTACTCCTATGCCCCCGGCTCGTCCTCCTAGAAGAACTTCCGTCGCCTCCAGCTCTGAGGAAGATGTCGACATCATATCGCTGCCGGAGGGCAAGCCTGAAAAGAGCAAGCGATTGAGGAAGAAGTCGGGCAGCGGATCAGGTGGAGCTACTCCAAAGAAGAAGATAAGGAAGAAGAAAGAATGAACTTCTTTCCCTAAATCTTTGTTGCGTAGGGTAGCATTTTGTCGATTTTTCTATAGCCGTGTATAGATGTGGATTCGGCTCCCACTAGCAGAATTTTTCATAAACACTTTGTAATCAGATTCTTTTTGTTGATAATGGAAATGAAAATCTATTCTCTTTCTGTCTTCAACTTGTTATGTGTTATGGTTCTGCCCCCTGTACTGGGGAGAAGTGTGGAGTTGACGTATGTTTATACTCTGCCTTGTGTACTGGAAGCACGGAGTTAATTAATGTTTACACTCCAGTTCGCGTCCTCGGAAGCTGGAGTTCGTTAATGTTTATACTCCAGTTCGCGTTCTCGGAAGCTGGAGTTCGTTAATGTTTATACTCCAGTTCGCGCTCTCGGAAGCTGGAGTTTGTTAGTGTTTATACCCAGCTCGCGCTCTCGGAGTTCTCTGGGGTTTTTAGGAGAATGTTTATACTCCGCCTCGCACTCTGGGAGTACGGAGTTAGATGAATGTTTATACTCCGTCTCGCACTCTGGGAGTACGGAGTTAGATGAATGTTTATACTCCGTCTCGCACTCTGGGAGTACGGAGTTAGATGAATGTTTATACTCCGCCTCGCGCTCTGGGAGCACGGAGTTAGAAGAATGTTTATACTCCGCCTCGCGCTCTGGGAGCACGGAGTTAAGTAAAAAGCTTGTACCCAGCTCGCGCTCTGGGAGTACTCTGGGGTTTAGGAAAAATGTTTATACTCCGCCTCGCACTCTGGGAGTACGGAGTTAGATGAGAGTTTATACTCCGCCTCGCGCTCTGGGAGCACGGAGTTTAGTAAAATGTTTATACTCCGCCTCGCACTCTGGGAGTACGGAGTTTGATAAAATGTTTATACTCCGCCTCGCACTCTGGAAGTACGGAGTTAAATGAAGGGTTGTCGTGTATCAACCCATTTTCGTGGCCTGACGTGATGGCTTGCCCCCGAGCTCGGGTTTCATTTAGCGAGTGGTTGATTGCTTCACAGCCACTCCCTACTTGAATAAATTCCACTGTGTGATGGAACTTAGCTCTTCGTGCATCGTGATGTTGTACATTGTATTTAATGAATCACAGCTCTGGCTCGAAGAGATGGCATTTTATTGCTGAAATAAGAAAATATGGCAAATCAGTTGCCTTATTACAAATTCTAATTTCGAAATGCAAAAGCAAATTGCTGAATAAAAAACATAATGAAATGAATAAAGCCTGTCATATGTAATAGCGGCGGAGACTCTCGCTGTTCCAGGCTCTTGGCAAAACTAGACCGTCCACGGTTGATAGTTTGAATGTGCCATCTCCAAGTCGTTGCGTAATCACGTACGGTCCTTCCCAATTTGGTTTCATGTGTGAAGGAACCGGGTATACTCTCTTGAGGACCAGATCGCCGAGATCAAAGGTTCGGGGGCGAACTTTGGTGTTATATAATCGGGCGACCCGACTTCGGTAAGCGGCCGCTCTTAAATCAGCTTCTTCTCGTTTCTCATCCAACAGATCCAAAGACTCAGCGAGTAATATAGCGTTTGTTTTCGGATCGTAATAAGTTACGCGGTGAGAAAATACTTCTGTCTCCACTGGAATGACGGCCTCCGAGCCATAGGATAAGGAAAATGCGGTGTGTCCAGTTGCGGTCTTGTGAGTTGTTCGATAAGCCCATAACGCCATAGGAAGTTCATCGACCCATTTGCCCCCAGCCTTTTCCAGTCGCTTCTTTAAGATGGATTTGATAACTTTGTTAACAGCTTCGACCTGACCATTTGCTTGTGGATGTGCGACTGCAGAGAACTTTTTATGAATATGAAATCGTTGGCAGAAACTCTTGAACTCTGAACTTTCGAATTGGGTCCCGTTATCGGTGATGATGGTGTGCGGGAGTCCAAATCGGCAAATGATATTGCGGACCACAAAGTTTATCACTTTCTTTGACGTAATCGTTGCGAGACCTTCGGCTTCAGCCCATTTCGTGAAGTAATCAACTGCAACGATGGCATACTTCGCACCACCTTTTGCCAGAGGCAAAACGCAAATGATATCGATACCCCACATAGCGAACGGCCAGGGACTGACCATTTGAGTTAACTCGGTAGGCGGGGCTCTTGGAATTCGAGCGTGTTTTTGGCACTTGTCGCACTTCCTGGCGTAATTGGCAGCATCTCGATTTACGGTCGGCCAGTAATATCCATATCTGAGTATCTTCTTAGCAAGCGCTTGTCCACCGGTGTGATCGCCGCATTCTCCCTCGTGTACATCACGTAACACTCGCTTGACTTCGTCGTGAGCGATACACCGGAGGAGTGGAACAGAATAACCTTTTCTATACATGATCCCGTCCTGAACGATAAACCGCGAAGCTTTTCGTAGAATTTGCCTTTTCTCATTTCGGTGTTCAGGCAATATTCCATTCTCAATATAATTTCGATATGGAGTCATCCATGATTCTCTGCTGGGAAAGGTCTCTAACACATCAGTTGTTTTGATTTGATCGATGCTCGGGGAAGGCAAAGTTTCGACGGGGACGAGTCCCATTTGCTGTGCTTCACCTGTGCTGGCCAACTTTGCCAATGAATCGGCCTTTTGATTGCGATCTCGTGGTATGTAGTAAATAGCATAATAATCAAATTGATCCAGCGCTTCCTGAACTCGGGCTAGATAAGCAGCTAACCTTCGATCTCTCGCTTGATATTCTCCTCGTACTTGACACACAACCAACTGCGAATCACAATAAACTTCTATAGCGATAATTTTCAGATCTCTGGCAAGCTTTAACCCAGCCAACAGGGCTTCATACTCGGCTTCATTGTTGGTTGCGTGAAAATCAAACTTCAAAGCATAACATATGGATCGACCTTCGGGGGTTTCTAGTACAACTCCAGCACCCGAACATCGATCGTTTGATGCACCATCTGTATAGAGTTTCCATACATATTCAGGAGACTCGCTGGTTTCAGGTAATTCGTCAGGAACAGTAAATTCAGCTATGAAGTCAGCTAGGACTTGCCCTTGAATGGCTCTCCGCGGAGCATAAGTAATGTCAAATTGGCTCAGTTCAATATTCCACTTGAGTAACCTTCCAGACGTCTCAGGCCGCGTGAGGACCTGTCGTAACGGCTGATCGGTATACACAGTAAGCGGATGTGCTTGAAAATAAGGACGAAGCTTTCTCGAGGCAATGACCAAGAAGTAAGCCAGTTTCTCCAACCTGGGGTAATTTCTCTCAGCTCCGGTCAATCGTTTACTGACATAATAGACCGGTTTCTGCACTCGATCTTCTTCCCGGACCAAAGCAGCACTGATCGCATGCTCTGATACTGCCAGATAAAGGTATAATTGTTCGTGATCAATCGGTTTCGACAAAATCGGTGGCGTAGAGAGATGCTGAACCAGCGATCGGAATGCGCCTTCACATTCCGTGGTCCATTCAAAGTTTCGTTTCCCTTTCCGGATTAGATCAAAGAAAGGAATACATTTATCAGTGGATTTCGAGATGAACCTGCTTAGCGCTGCTACCTTCCCGTTGAGACTCTGGACTTGCTTGATGGTCTTCGGAGTTTGCAAATTCCTTATCGCCCAGATCTTCTCGGGGTTTGCCTCTATCCCACGAGCGTTAACAATGAACCCTAGAAACTTTCCGGATGCGACGCCGAAGTGGCATTTTAGCGGGTTAAGCTTCATTCCATACTCACGCAAGATACAGAACATTGAATTCAAATCCTTGACGTGATCTGTGGAAAATCGGGACTTAACTAACATGTCATCCACATAGACTTCCATGGTCTTCCCGATCTGATCAGCGAACATTCGATTAACCAAGCGTTGGTAAGTCGCTCCGGCATTCTTTAAGCCAAAGGGCATGACTCTGTAGCAGTAGAGTCCCAGATCGGTTACGAAACTAGTATGTTCCTGATCGGGTAGATGCATGGGTATCTGATTATAACCTGAATAAGCATCCATAAAGGATAACAATTCGTGACCTGCAGTTGAGTCAACGAGTTGGTCAATTCGGGGAAGTGGAAAACTATCTTTTGGACAGGCTTTGTTTAAATCAGAGTAATCGACACAAGTTCTCCATTTCCCGTTCGGTTTCCGAACCATTACCGGATTTGACACCCACTCTGGGTATAGAGCATCTCGGATGAAACCATTCGAATGTAATTTGTCAATTTCTTCTTTAAGGGCGGCAGATCTCTCTGGATCCATACCACGCCTCTTTTGCTTGACCGGAACATGTCGCGGATCAATATTTAAAGAGTGACTTGCAATGTTCGGTGAGATTCCGCACATGTCGGAGTGCGTCCAGGCAAAGACATCAAGATTCGCCTGAAGAAATTCAACCAATTCCTGTTGTATCCGTTTTCCCAGTTGAGATCCAACTTTCAGTACTTTCGAGTCGTCATCCTCACTGACCGGGACGTCCACAGTCAGTTCGGCTGGAGACGCTTGATTCTCTTCTACTTCAGCTTTATCTTCGCTATCTCTAGGGTCAAGATCTCTAAGGAATTGGTAGTGGTGCCCGGGCCGGGGCCCAGGCGTTAGCTGTCAATTATCAGAAAAACGGACGCAGAGAGATTCCTCTACGCCCTTTCCTTTCTCTTTCTTCTGTGCTTCTCGCAATTCAGCAACATAACAGGCTCTTCCTGCTGCCTGATCTCCTTGAACGATTCCTATACCATGATCGGTTGGGAATTTTAAAGTCAAACACCACGGGGCAATGGCTGCCCTGAATTCAGCGAGAGCCGGTCGACCCAGGAATGCATTGTACGGCGAAGCAATGTCAAGAACAACAAATTGCAGTAGTCGGACTCTCCTGCGCTCTCCGATCCCCAGTTCCACTGGTAGTTCCACTATCCCAGTAGGTATCGTTGCACTGCCGTTGAAGCCATGAACCCGGGACTGGCAGGGTTTTAGGTCTTTTGCCTCCATCTTCATTAAATCGTAAGCTCGCTTGAATAGAATGTTCACAGAACTTCCACTATCAACCAGGATTCTCTTCATCCAAGCAGGACCAACCTGGGCAGATATGACCAGTGGATCAATCGTTGGAGCTTCGATTTTGTCAGCATCTCTGCTTCTGAATATGATATCGTCAGACATCATTTTTTGTTGCTTAGCCGGGGTTCCATCCTCACAATTACTGCAACATTCGAAGCTCGCATGCCGGATAGAGCTAGCATACGACTCCATTTCCCTCCAGCTCCTGTCCGCTGGATGAGGACCACCACTTATGGTATTGATAACTAGCCTCCCGCCTGTACGAGCGGGTTCCTCTTGTCTTTCCTGATCTTGCGCACGGTTTGGATTCGATGGGCCCGCACCACCAGATTGCGGCGCCCGCACGAATTGATCTAACTTCCTCTCCCTGATCAACTTTTCTATCAGATCTTGCAAATGGCGACAGTCATTAGTATTGTGGCCATAGCTCTCATGAAACCTACAAAACTTTCCCGTCTGAATCTGCCTTTCTGACGACCGCTTCGGAGCGGGTTTCTTATACTGTTCTGTGTTGCAAGTTTGCAGATACACATTCTCCAGTGATGTGTTTAACGGTGTATAATTTTCAAACATCGGAGCCCTACGCCGTGGGCCTGGATTCGGATCTCTCTTCTTATTCTGACCATTGCCACCCCTTGGCTGAGTTTGTTTGTTCTGTATGTTTAACTGGACTTTTCCGGAATTGTCACCGGATTGTTTAACTGCGACATTGCTTTGTATTCCCTCACTTCCGGGTTTTGCATCGTCCTGCTTCCTAGACTGTTTCGCATCCTCTTGCCGTAAGAATTGAGCGGCTTTGGAGTAGAAACGGTCCAACGATGCGGGGGGTTTTCCGGCTAACCAGTTTCCAAATTCAGAATCGGGATCAATTCCCTTTGTCAATGCCATTAAAATCGAGTTGTCGTTGGGATTACTAATTTCCACGCATGCCGCATGGAACCTCTCCAAGTAACGCCTTAATGTTTCCCCACGAGCCTGGGTAACATTGGATAGGGTGTTAACATCTTTGGGTCTGGCAACATGCATACGGAACTGTTCAACAAACTTCTTAGCCAATTGGTCAAATGACGAAATAGATCTTGGAGGTAGTCTTGTAAACCACATTGTTGCAATTCCTCCCAGTGAAATGGGGAAGCTACGGCATTTCACTGCATCGTCGGCCCTTGCGGCGCTCATTGACCATTCGTATTTCAGTATGTGCTGATTGGGATCAGAACTTCCCTCGTACATAGGGAGAGTTGGCATTCTGAATCGCCGAGGAGGTTCAGCGTATAGTATTTCGTCCGTGAAAGGAGTATGGCTTCGAGAAATTCCCCAATCGTCATTGGTAAGTCCTTGGCTTTCATGGATCATTTGACGTATCATAGTCGGGATGTCCGGCATTGCTACATTCTGAGCCTGCTGAGCTAAGGTGTGGTCGGGTTCCACAATGCGAGTTTGGACCGGGCGCTGTCGACGGTCCAAGTTTCGCCTCCTTGGCTCAGCGTCTTCCTGGACGTATGGTTCAGAAGTACGTCCTTGCTGTTGATTACCCGAATCTGGAAGATATCGGGCATCGACCCTTGTTTCCGCTGTTGCAGCTGTGACATGATTGTCCGTAGTATATTGTGAAGTGCGGCCACCCCGTGCTGATGGCCCAGCTTGGAAGCTGGTTGATGGTCCTACCCTCAATTGCCCGACAGTCAGGGCGGGCTGATATCCCGTAGTCTGAGCATAATCTCCGTCTAATCGGGGACGGGTAGATCTACGATGATAGTCAGATGAAGCAGAACTTTCAGTGGGTGAGCGGGAAACATCATCCCTCCTGGACCTCCTACGGCCCTGGCGATTCAGTTGATTTGTCAACTCAATATTGGCTCGCAGCTGTTCGGCTAACTGTTGCCGACTCTGAGTCAATTCTTGGAGTAACATCTGAAATTCTTGTCTAGTGACTGCCCCAGACGGATCTGAGTGGGCAGTGTTGTCTTGATTGGGTGGCTGCTGTTGAGCAGGATTTTGTCCATCCCTACCTTCTTGTCCTGGAGCCGCAGAAGTGGTTCTCGTGCTAACCATTTTGAACGATGAATCCTTTTCCTAGATTTTATGCAAATCTGAGTAGAATGGAAGGACTGTGAATCGAAGATCTGGATCTTCCTCTTGGATTTGTGCAATCCGGTATCGATGGTAGATCCAAGGAGCAGGAGAAAAAAGCTGGTTTTTTCTCAGTGAAAGCACCAAAGTGTTTGTACCAAAAATGGGCACAACACTCTTCGGAAGTTTTTGAAGAGATAAAAGTGAAGAATGAAAATTAAAACTGTGGATTATCTAACAAAAACTCCAAATAACAGAAAGTAAATTGCAAAGACAAGCGATTTAGAGTGGTTCGGCGTTTTGCCTACGTCCACTATGAAGTTTGATGATTTTATTGCTCGATTACTTGAGGATTACAGTAGTTGATAATGTAATACAACTGAATTCAAATGCTAAGTGTCAATCTAAAGCAGCGGCGGTGTTCTGGAGTAAATCTGGCAGAATCTGGACGCTCTTCAGTACTTAGAATTCTCCGACCCCTTTTCTGAATGACCAGGGGGTCTATTTATAGGTGTTGGAGGCTGGTATTTCGCCCAAAATGAGGGGAGACCAGTTCTGGCACGTCAGGGGGCCCACATGGCCGAAATCTGGAGATCCGGGCCCGCTTTGGGATCGATTCGACCTTCGGTTCGAATCGATCAAGAAATCATCCAATCGAGCTGAAATTTGGTGTGTACATTCTTCATCATGTATTTGAGCTTCTGTGAAAATTTCATAGGATTTGGACTTGTAGAACTCGAGTTATGATCGATTCAAGTTGGCGTTTTTCGTATTCTGGAGTCGTTCGAATCGATATGCTTGAATCGATTCGTTCGAATCGATCTTCCTGCTTGTGAAGATGGTGACGTGGTGCGCTTTCTTCGAATCGGTCCGCTTTGCACTCCGCTTTGACTGGGTCGAATCCACGACTTGGATTCGAAGATGGTGGAGTCGAGGGAATGGATTCGAAGGACCTCTTCCTTCGAATCGATGAGACCAATGCTCGTTCGAATCGACTTAGGCTCGTAGCTATGGACCGGTTCGAAGTTTGTCTTGGCCTGGGGATTCGAATGCATGGATTCGAAGGTCCCTTCCTTCGATGGATTCGAACTATGATGTAGGCGAGGGTGGATTCGAACTCAAGTTACATGAAGGCTCGCTTGATGTAGTCGAACGTAATGACTGCCTCAATCGATTCGAAGCTACTGATTCTGCCTGATGGAGTCGAAGCAATGGTGAGCTGATGGAGTCGAAGCAAATGGAAGTTCGATGGATTCGAACTGATCCCTGGCTAATCGATTCGGACCAAGGATGGCTTACTCCATCTTTTGTCAACGATATCTTGAGCATACGAACCCGGATTGACCCGAAACTTGGAACGTCATTTCCTCTGGCCTTGCTTAGCATATCTTATCAATTGCAGCCCGATCCGGACTCGGACAAATTTCGTCAATATCCGTAGCGATCCTAACGTGTAACCGACTTCCAAGACGATCTGTTACTGTTTTCCAGTTAAGTCCTTGGTATCACGGCCTTGCCAAAAGGCGGGATAACAAGTACAATCACTAAAAGCTGAATACGACAGCTCATTGTAGCTCTAGTTTGGCATTCTCTACAACTTAAGGCAACAACTGCAAGGAAACCTCAATACAAAGCCAATCGGAATGGCATCCAAAGCTACGAATGACCGACTATATCATACCTCAGATCGAGGATCAATATCGATCCACACCAAGCACATATGAATGTGATTCGAATGTCCCTTGAAAAACTTTGACCACCAGAGTGTGGAAAGGAGAGTAAACCATAAAGACTTGGTCATTAATTCTCCAGCACCCTTCTTCGATCCATCAGGAGGAGTATGAAACTGGATGAGCATGACCCGACTGCTCTTGAGGCAACATTACCCCAAGATCTGATAATAGAACATGAACCAAAGTGGACGTGGCTGACCGTCCAGTATCCAACTTACGCCCATACACCGAAGACACATCGGAGTATTCCCCTTGGAATGAAAAAGGATAGGCGAGACTCAGCCTTTCATCAACTGACCTGATCCTACAATTCAAGGGGAAAAGAGTAAAGCTAAAGAGGGGATGGTTGGCCTTCCCACTTATCGGTATTTACCCCAAGCTTGGGGGCACGAGTGAGAAGTAGGATGAATGTGAACCGACTATTCACCGATCAACTCTATGTTTTTGGAGTCTAAGTGGAAATATAAACATAGCTAGGGCGAGACTCAACCGTCCACGCAGCACATTTGTCAACCCGAGACTGGGAGCAGAAGCATAATCATCCAAAGCTTAGCTACTATAGCTCAATATTGAAACTTATATATAGTGCTTACAGTTACTCAAGGCTACGATTGAAAGAATGCCTAGAGATAGAATCATTAAATCAATGCCAAAGCTCGTGGGCAACTGACTGTCACTCCAACCCGAAGGGCGAGTGAAGGATCATGAATGCATTGAATAGAAAATGTGTTACTCGAATATACAAGCAAATTCAAACTCATAGCAAGATCTAGCTATGCAGTTGCACGCAACTCGAGGCTGATCCCTACTCGACATTTCCTTCAACATGCTTTTAAGCCTGATCTTTGGCCATTTGTAGATAATCAATTAGAGCATTCAGAGCCCTTCATTATTAGACTTAACAACTCATGACAAGACTCTAGGATTCGACCAGAGTAACCATCAACATTGACCGTCCCAACCATATTTCACATTGAATGTTATGCAAAACAGTTACATCTGAACTCAAAGAATCCGGGATTGCACCCACTAAGCTGACAGTCAACATTACAGCCAGCCATGGCGACCCTTTCCGGGTGCTGAATATCGGATCACAGCTCAGTGCAAGGATGATAAAAGAATTAGTTGGATTTTTCTGAATAAATGATGGTATATTCCCATGGACCCATTCTGACATGCATGTGTGATTTCACCGACTATCGCGAGCCATGCATTGGATACCAACCCGAAGCTACAAAAGCTAGCGCAATGTCTATTGATTTCATCATGAAAGCTCCACTCTTACCTTTAGGCTCGCCCCATCAACGTCTATGCCTACCAACCATTACGATAGGGCATATAATAACCTAAGACGTCTGAAAGACTACATAAATAGAATATTGAACTAAGCCAATTCAATATCACTTATTTCCTTCGAAGGGCTATCCAAGGACGGAAATTAGCAGACCTCATACCCGAATTCACTGCATCAGATGACTACTCGACGAGTAGTAGAGAGCCAACCAATAGATGAAAAATGTACGTGGATGGAGCATCTAGTGATCAGTGATATGGCGCATAAGTCATGTTAATCACTCTTGAGGAACGATCGATCTGCTACGTCCTGAAACTCGATTTCCCTGTAACAAACAATGATGCTTAGTATGAAGCCTCGACCGCTAGCCTCAAACTTGCTAGATGACTTGGAGTGGAAATTTTATATATCTTTTGTGATTCCTGATTAGTAGTATGCAAAGTTAAGGAAGTTGATCTTGCTAGAGGGCATTGTCTTGCTCCTTATCTCGACCAGGTCCAAGAGCTACTAGCTGACTTCATGTATTACATCACTACACACATCCTCAGCGATCGAAATGAAAAGATTCAAGTCACTGGCCTTGTTGGCCAGTTTCAGGGATGCGCAACGGACATACTTTGTTTTGATTGAAATACTTAATATTCAAAGCATTGACGGATAGAGATCGGCTAGATCTTGGAGACAGAGCCAGAAAAGGGGTCATGGTTGACTCCTATCAAAGACTATCTACAATGAGAAATTCTTACTGAATGGAGGAATGGAAAATGACAGATCCTCCTCAAAGCTTCATGCCAAGAAGTCATGTGTAGAAGGAAGTTTATCCATTCCCATGCTTTGGTATATCACCCATAATGATATCAAATGAGTCTTGAGCAAAGTATATGAAGAAGAATGCGGCGAGTACATCAGAGGGCAAACCCTGACAAAGAAAATACTCTGCTACGGGTATTACTGGCCAACTATCAATCAAGATGCGGTTGATCATGCTAGACAATGCGATGAATGCAAGATATTTGCAAAAAAAAAATTCTAGGAACCCCGCTGATGGAAATTACTCAAATGGCTAATCCATAGCCGTTTGCCACTTGGGGGCATTGACATCATCGTCTTCTTTCCGATCCTAAAGGTAGCGTGGAATACGCTATCATAGCGGTTGATTACTTTACCAAATGGGCAGATTAAGAACTTTTAACCACGACCAAGATGAAGAAAATAATCAACTTCATTGTCCTTAATGTCATCTGTCTTTATGACCTTCCATGATCCATTATAATTGGTTGAAGCTATGAAAAAAATCATCATAAAGTCTATTCTGAAGAGAGGTTTGGAAAAGGCTAGAGGTAAATGGGTGTATGAACTCTAAACAGCATTATGGGCTTGTAGAACTACCCATGAGTTCGCGACTGGCCATACTCCATTCGCCCTTACTTATGGCTCCAAGGCCATCATCTATGTAGAACTTGAAGTCCCCTCCATCGAGTGGCTGATGACAACCGATATTACAAAAAAATATAAACAAGGAATTGCAATTGAATTGCAATTAAACTAGAAGGAATTGGTGATAACTCACGAAAGTATAAAACGCATCCAGGAGCCAATGACAAGAACCTGTACCTGAATGTGCACATTTATAGTCATAAAATTCAACTTCTTGAAATCAATAGAATTTGGATTTTTACATAGGGTTATTAAGAAAAGACTGTATTAGATAACCGAAGTTTACTAGCCCTAAAATACCAGACACAGATGACCACTGATGAACTGCAATCCCGAATTTATACTATTGGAAATCGAACAAACGTTGGGACGACCAAAGAAGGATACGACACTTTAGGAGGATAAAATTGAAGAATAATGACTATTTAGAAAATATGATGGATTTCTTTTTAGAGACTCTAACTTGCTTCGATTCAAAGCACGTCATGTATGCAACAAGACATACTTTGGGGGGCAAATGTTAACCGGTTATTTGACCCGGTAACGAGAGGCTCGGCACAGAGTTCCCATTCGGCATGCAAAGCCATCGCTGGGCGTAGAGCCTCGATCGGCACAGAGCCTCGCTCGGCAAACGTCTTTCAGCCACGATAGCCCATAGTTCCTAGTTTGGCCAAATGTGGTCCGGCTTGTCTCGTCCGGCATGTCTCGTTCGGCTTGCATGGAACGGTGTGCAGAAGTCACTCTTCTCGGGCCGAAGTATCTCACTCCTAGGCCCAAGAGGGAAGTCCAACCCATCTTCGTCTATAAATAGAGGGGCAGTGGCACAGTGAAATGGACCTTTTTTCGAGAACACTTGGGAGACTCTGCCACTTTCAGGACTTCTTGTTTTCAATTCAAACTTGTATTCAAGTCATTAATATATGGATTGTATCTGTATTCAACTACTTGTGAAAGTAATAAAGATCAAAACTCAAAGTGGACGTTAGGCAGTTACACCGAACCACTATAAATCTGGTGTTCTCATTTTTGTTGTTCTTTTGGCATTGAATTACACTATTTTTCAGTTCTAATTTATCTTCTTCATTAATCTCTCTACATAATCTTTCTCAATGAGGTTAGTGACCAATTTTGGTGCTAACAATAACCAAAACATTTTATTATAAAAATCCAGTTATATTAAAATAACGTCTAAGGTTAAAGTAAATATTGAATCATAGCTGAAATTGTTATATTAATTAAATTCCAACGTACTAGGCTCAACAATAAAAAGCGTAAAGGTATGCATTGGAGAATGGATTCCAACTATGACTAGGTAAGGGACTACATTTCGATGGTACACCTCAAGAAAATGTACCCGAGGGCTGCAGACGCATCTGCCCCTCTACTACAAAGAGCTGGCCTACCCCTTTAACATGACAAGCCAGATTACCTAACCCCCTTCACAGCGAGGCTGCTTCACTTTAACCCTCAATGCCTGCGCGCAAAACAACTCTATGTGACAATCCAGAATGGGATGACTGCTCCTAGTGGTAGCTAACCACATGGCTTTGATGCATACCCTGTTTTAGCCATTCTTCTAGGTTGTGAGGCTCAAGGCTACGCTTTTACCAATTCTACTAAAAACCATCTTGGAATGCTAACATTGCCCTCCAAGCAGAGATGAAATGTTAGCATTTATCCATACAAGTTGTTCCGGGATCAAACAAGCATTCAAAATTATGGTTCTTTGGAATATGAATAAGTATTCGGGTCCTCACCGAGGAACACAAATATACCCAACATACTTCTTGATTAAAATAGGTCCAGATTTGATAGTCGGTTATTTAACCATCAAATAAACAAACATAAACAATTTAGAGATTTAATTAACCATAACAACCACTAAGCCTCAAAATAATTCTTTCATTTATTTAAATCTCTTTTCAAAAGTGTTTATTAAAAGCATCAATATACTTATCTCACTAGCATAAGCATATTCACAAAACATTTGTGAAAGGTTTCTCATTTACAAATCATATCAAAGGATCAAAACAAATTTTTATTTAAATTGGAGATAAAGATAACCCCAAATAATATTCCTTTGGTGTTAAGTGTGGAACGAATGTCAATACCACCAGAATTAAGAAGGTCAGTTAAATGAAATCAAATATTAAATTCTTTTATAAATTTCCTTTAATAAATCCTTTTAACAAATCTCTTTCGTATATAATATTTCCTTTACCCAAAACTCCAAATAATTTAGTAAAACTTCTTTTATAAATGTTCAAAACCATTTATAACACTCTTTACAAAATCATTTATAAAACTTCTTTATTTAAAACAAAACTCCTTTAATAAAACTTAATCCATAAAGTTCCCTTGATAAAATCACTTATGTAAAACACCTTTAAATAAACAAGTTATTATTTAAAACATTCTTTATTTAATTATTTTTAAACCATTTTAACAAAACACTGATTTTACGTAATCATTTAAAAAGATTAAATTAACTTCAAACATTTAATAAAGTAATTGTTTAACTATAATTTAAATATCATATTAAAAATAATAATAAACTTTAAACCATTTCATAAAGGATAAAAATGAACTATTCAAATTTGCAAAATCAGAAGGAGGCTTAGTGAGCATAATGGTTCATTTAATTGGGTTTAACTTATCCAAGTTATAACATGAGTATTACATAACAGGCAGATATGTAAAGGGAATCAGCCAATAACTATAAACCAATATATGGGTAAATGTCCAAGTTAATAAAATAGGAGAATGGGGATTTGTTCTGCCTAATAGATGTCAACATAATCAACTTAGTAAATTATGGCATAACTGTGATTTATTCTACCAAATAGACGTCATTATGTTTCATATTCAAATTGGGGTTACTTAAGGGCGATTGACACAGAAATCCCTTGGATTTAAAAACATTCTTTAAAAAGAAAGTTACTTTAGAACAAAACCGATCTTTAAAATTAAAGTGGTTTAAAACTTTCAAACTTAATTTATTTAATAATTAAATAATATTTAAACTCTTTATTAAGTAATGATTAACCTTTAATTAATAATTAAACAATAATTAACTATTAAATAATGGTTAAATAATAATTAATCTTTAATTAATTAATTAAATAATAGCCAACTTTTACATAGGTAATTAAACCATAAATAAATCTTTAATTAATTATTAAATTATAATTTAAACTTTTAAATAATAACTAAGCCATAATTTATTAATTAAAGAATCCTTAATTAAAACTCAAATAATAAATTAAACCATTATTTAAAATAATAAATCATAATTAAGTTTAAATTAAATTTTAACTTGATTAGAAATTAATAAAAAATTAAAGGCTTTCATACATAAATAAAAAATTTAATTAATCTTAATTAATAATAATTAATTCTTAAATAATAATTAATTCTTAAATAATAAATTAAATAATAATTAATCTTTCATTAATTAACAAATTATAATCAACTTACTTAAAAATAATTAAGTACTAATTACTGTAACTTAATTAATGATTAAGTACTAATTACCTTAATTAACCAATGAAATAATCATTAAATAAATAATTAAATAATTAAATAAATAATAATTTCTTTTAAATATTTAAATTATGTTTGAAACTAATTTTCGAAAAGATACTTACTTTAAAACATTTAAATTAAAAAAGAATTCGTTTTTCATGAACTGCATTTATAGCGACTATCGCTATACGACCTGAAATTTTAAATCTTGTTTTATACTCTAAATAGCTTTCAAAACCCTATCTTTAGTTACAAACTTAATTTTATAACTTATTAACAACGTTTTCTCTGAAAACAAGAAGTGAAGTTTAAAAAATTTAATAAAACTTTTTCTAAATTTAAAGTAAAGAAGCCACTTATACAAGGGATTTCGATGTCGCCATACAACCAAATTTGAATGCTAACTTCGTTAACTTACAACACCTAGTATATCACAAACAATTATGACATGCCATATATATAACATAAGGTAAAGTTACTACTTTTAAATCCTAGCTTCACTTATTTACTTTAATTTCAAGTCCATAACAAACATTATATCCAAGCATACATATATGCACATACAAATCCAAATCAACGCCACATTTTATCAAACAAGAAATGATTAATCAATAAGGCATACCTTAAGCTTCAAGTATAAAAAACTTCAAACAAAGGTGGTAGCTTTCTCACCTAAAAGCTAACCAAAACAACATGACCTTCACTAACACTCGAATATGAAATGACCCTCCTATTTCCACCCTAATTTCATAAGGATTTTTTTTTTAAGAAATGATATATAGATATATCATTCATTACAAATATATTTCCCAGGGTCATTTTCTTTCTCCAATAAACAAAATCTATCCAGGATCTTTCACAATATAAAAATATTGTTTTAAATCTAAATCATCCCTAACATACATATATGAAGATATCTATGTTATATTCTACTAGAATCAGAGCATGTTAATATGTAAGTAGAATTCCTTTTAAATCTATTAAAATGTGATAATTCCTTAAAAAAAAGATTAATTATTGTAATCTGATTTTTGACCATAGAATCCACTGGAAACATGTACTTTAGTCTGTTATTCTAATTGAGAAATGATCAAGTAATAATCAGTGGAAAGCAAGCTTTTTATATGGATGATTGTGTTAAAGTCTGTATAGTATCAAACTCAGGCTAAAAGAAAGTGGATCCTAAGTGAACACAAGCAACATCTAGGCGTAATGGAAACGCGCCTAACTTACACATGAGAGGTCACGAGTTCGAGTGCTATGCTGGTCGGTTCAAACCCAATTTTTGTTTTTTTTTCTCCTGTTAACATAATTGTCTGAACCTATTATATACTTTGGCTATGAAACATATCTGAAAATTTAATTTAAACTCTTGGTTGCTGGCTTGACCCAGGCTCAAGAAGAATGGCTATGTTAGCCCTGTTCTGGTTTGCACTACTTAGTTACAAAATACCTGCTATATTATTTTCTTTTCAAAGCAACTCAAACTCTTTCTATCAGATTTTTATTTTTGACTTGAACATGGATTTTCTTATGCCAGTTCTATAGATATACATACAAACCACAAATTCTTTCAATCTCAGATCTTCTACCATTACAGCCTAACTGTTCTTGAAGCTTAAAATTCATTTTCTTAGCAAAGCATTTAACAAAACAAAGCACATAGTTCAGCTGAGACATATAAGTTCAACAACTACAAAACAGTAATTAACCATACATTGGTTTCTCAAAGTAATTTTAAACAATAGGTCTTAATCTAGTTCATCATGAAGGTGTAGTTTACTTCAGCAAAGTCTTTAAAAAAACATAGCATCCAAATCTTAAGCAGTTTAACATCCAAAGCCTGATCAAAGCAATTCCTATTTCCCTGCAAAATCACCATGAACTGCCCCATATGAATATGAGACACCCAATGGTGCATAAACACAAAAGGGTCAGACTATTTGTCTGGTATGAATAATCCAACTGAAAACATGATCTCATTCAATTCTCTTTATAAACAAACTTTACATGAATAAGAAACTCGGTATCTTCCTTATGCTTGTTTTTTTGTGAAGCATGTTCCTTCATCTCAGTGTTAACAGATTATTTACACATATAATCACCATGACTTGATTCATAGAAAACAATCATAAGATTCATCCATAAAAAAAACACCAAAACAACCAAATACAAACATTAATTCAGTTATCATCTCCTTTTCAACTTTACTGGCCATCAGGGATTTTGCCCAGGCCTCTCCTGAATCTATTCCTAGAATTCATTATCAAATATAACAGGGTCTTTAGCTACTTTCTTCTTTTTAAACACACACTGCCTGGGACATTTCTCTGTTAACCCAGCACACTCAGGCCCCTGGGTATAAATATACCATGTGTGAACTTGCAATATTCCCATTGCCAAGCTATACTTTGGTAGCCCTAAGATCCCAAGTCCTTAGTTAAATTACTAAGTGTTATTATTATTTTTCATAGCAGTGCTAATCCCTTCTGCATCTCACTTCTTAATCAGAGAAATATAAATAATGCAAGCAATATGTATTCATCCAGAGTTTGGTAAGTTATATTCTCATAAGCAAACATTTTATCATGAAAGAGGGAGGTGACTTCTTAGCACATTATTTTGCCTGTGGGTTTCACTGGATCAAGATGTAAGCATATGGTCCTGAGTAATTTGCTAGATATATATTTTCCCTTACCTCTGGTTCAATCAGATTCATGATCTGGCTAAACCACAAGTATATTTGATTTGGGTATTTCATAAAACATAGAAGCTCAGCACATGTACAACATTGCACTTCTACATTTTCTTTTGTTTTAATTAATATGAGACATAAGCAACAACACAATGTTACAGCCCATATTTCTTTCTACCTTCAGACCATATACCCACTACTTGAATCCGGGGATTTTTTTTATAAACAACTTATAAAGAAAACTTATAAAAGAAATCACTCAATCTCAAAGCTAACCCATATCTCAGACAAACATTTTTGTTCATGAATCCATGACTCTTATTTTTCTGGGTAAATCAGATAGAGGTTTTACCCTTAAACAAATCATTAACAAAACAAAGTCATTCAATCATAAAACATAACTTGTAAAAGAAAATTAGTTCAAACTGGCTGCCTCAATATTCAGGTCTTAATGCCAAAGTTTTCAGTGAGGTTACTCACCTTAATCCTTCTTCTTCCTATGCCTTATGAACCCCCTTTTAGTCTTCTGCCTTCTCCTATTTTCTCTGGTTTATGCCTTGTATATTTTTCTCTTTAGGTTAATGAAGAACAAAAACATATGGTCTTACTATACTAGGCCTTTTATATAAATCTTGGCTGTTACTAGGGTTTATGGACTTACCCAATGTCAGTTCTACCCCATCCCAAACATAGCCTGCCTCTGGTTTGATTCAAGAAAATAAAAGGGTATGTGGTCCTTGTCTTCCTTTCCAGAAATTAGTTCCTCTCTTTTAATTTTCCCTGGTCATGTCATATGCATGACTTCTTATTATTATTGTTATTATTTTCTTAATAAAAGAAATTACTGAGAATAGATAAAGTGCTTGTTTAGGAACTCATGCCATTTTCATGCAACTCTGTTTCCTTCCAGAGATTGATTGACTGTATACATGTATAACCTATGTATACCTAAGCCTTTTATTTTTCTTTCTTTCTTTAAATAATTTTAAGTTTATTTCAGCCTAGCTCTTATTTTCTTTGTACTATATTTTATTTAAAGACAAAATTCTATCTTTATGCATATGTATTTCTAAATCAGTTATTTTATTTTCTCTATTAATTTCTGCCAAATTTTGTTACACAGAAATCTGTGTGCATGTGTACACTGTCTTGTGCACATGTACATGTTTTATACTTTGTATCTGCAAATAAATTTCCTATTCCTATTTTTCCCAATGCAATTTCAAACAAATACAAACTAAATTAAATCATGAAATTACTCACAAAAATCAAGGTTATCACATATACCCCTCCTTTTAGGAATTGTGTCCCACAATTCTTTCATACTTAACTTAAGTATCATCTCTTCAGAAAAATGAATTTTTCTGATTTCAAAACCATTTTCAAACCAATCACCTATTAAGCACTATGCATATCAACAAAAAAAATCACAATGCATATTCAACCAACACATTCATTAGTATGTATATATATATATATATATATATAGATTTACCTTTTCTTCAATCAAACAGCTGGGGATAATCATTTCTGATTTTATCCTCCACTTCCCATGTGCAATCATTTGGGTCTAGACTCCACTGTACTTTTACTAATTTAATTTCTTTGTTTCTCAATTTCTTGGTTTCTTTAGAAACTATGCCCACTGGTTCCTTTTCATAGATCATTCTAGGATCAATCTGCACATCCTTAGAGGATTCTAGTATTGCTTCCTTATCATGAACCCATCTCCTTAGTTGAGACACATGAAAGACATCATGCATTGCTCTCATTTCTTCTGGCAATTCTAATATATAGGCTACTGTCCCTATTCTTTCTAGAATTTTATATGGTCCTATATATCTAGGAATCAACTTTCCTTGTTTCCCAAACCTTAGAACCTTTTTCATGGGTGATATCTTGATGAACACATAATCCCTAACATCATATTGTACTGCCTTCCTTCTTTGATCTGCATATTTCTTTTGCCTATCTTGGGCAGAGGCAATTCTTTTTCTGATCAAGGCTACCTTTTCAGAAATCTCCTTCACATTTTCTGGTCCTAAGACCACTTTTTATCCAGACTCATGCCAACTTGAAGGTGATAAACATGGCCTTCCATAGAGAGCTTCAAAGGGGGCCATGCCTATGCTACTGTGATGGGTGTTATTGTATGCAAATTCAGCTAGATATATGTAATCTTCCCAGCTTCCTCCCCAATCCAATACACATGCTCTCAACATGTCTTCAAGCAATTTGTTCACAATTTCTGTTTGACCATCAGATTGAGGATGGTATGCTATACTCAAACATAAATCAGTCCCCATTGCCTTGTGAAAACTCTGCCAAAATTTTGAAGTGAAGATGGTATCTCTATCACTCACTATAGTCTTTGGTATACCATGCAGTCTGACTACTTCTTTAATAAACAACTGGGCTAGGGTATTAGCATTTCTTTCTGATTTCACTGGTATAAAGTGGGCTGACTTGGTTAACCTATCCACCATTACCCAAATACTATCATTTCCCCTCCTAGTTCTAGGCAAACCATCAATAAAATCCATTGATATGTCTTCCCATTTCCACTGTGGTATTTGCAAAGGTTGAAGCATTCCTGAGGGTTTTTGATACTCAGCCTTCACCTGCTGGCAAACCATACATTTTGATACATAGGTTGCCACTGCACTCTTCATACCACTCCACCAATAATCTCTCTTGAGGTTGTGATACATTCTTGTGCTTCCTGGGTGTATAGTATATTGGCTTTTGTGGTAAGCATCCAAAATTTCTTGCTTCAACTCATCCATTGCTGGAACACTTATTCTTTCTCCTTTCTTCAGATGGCCCTGATTATCCAACTGAAAGCCTTCTACTGTCTCACCATTTAATATTTTTGTCTTCTTTCCAAATAAAAATGGATCTTGGTTTTGTAGCATTGCAACTTTATTTTTCAATTCTGATCCCAGAGTAATAAAACTTAATTTTCCCATTTCTACCTTCCCAGTGCATAAGCTCATGTTTTCTATGTTATCACTTTTTATCTCTGAATCAATTAATAATGATAAAGTGTTAAACTCTTCTATCATTAATCTAGCCACTTTAGCATGTTGTCTACTTAGGGCATCTGCTACTTTATTAGCCTTACCTGGTGTGTATAATATTTCAAAATCATATGAGGCTAAGAGTTCAATCCATCTTTGCTGCCTCATATTTAATTCTTTTTGTGAAAACAAATATTTGAGTGATTTATGGTCTGTATATACTTCAAATTTTGCCCCTAACAAGTAGTGTCTCCATAACTTAAGGGCATACACTACAGCAGCCAATTCAAGGTCATGAGTAGCATACCTTACTTCACTTGATTTCAACTGCCTAGAAGCATAAGCTATTACCTGATGTTGTTGCATCAACACTGCTCCAAGCCCTTGTCCACTTGCATCAGTATACACCACCAAGTTTTCATTTCCCTCAGGTACTTTAAGAATTGGAGCTTGTACCAGTGCTTCTTTTAATTTCCCAAAGGCATTTTCACACTCCTCAGTCCAAGTGAACACTTGATTTTTCCTAGTCAATCTGGTTAATGGAATTGAGATTTTTGCAAAATCTTTTATAAATCTTCTATAGTAACCAGCCATTGCCATAAATGATCTGACTTCAGTGACATTAGTAGGCCTTTTCCAAGCTTGCACTGCAATGACTTTATTGAAGTCCACAGCTATTCCTTTTTCTGATATAATATGGCCTAGAAAGTTCACTTCATTCTGCCAAAAAGTGCATTTTGAAAACTTTGTTTTCAAGTCTTCCTGTCTCAATTTCTCAAATACTATATGCAAATGGTTCTCATGCTCTCTAACTGACTTAGAATAAATTAGTATATCATCAATAAATATTAATACAAACTTATCCAAGTATTCTCTAAAAATCCTATTCATCAAATCAACAAAATAGGAAGGAGCATTTGTTAAGCCAAATGGCATCACCAAAAATTCATAAAGTCCATATCTGGTGTTAAAGGCTGTATACTTAATGCTTTCCTCTTCTACTTTCATCTGATGAAAGCCTGAAGCTAAATCAAGCCTGGAGAATATCTTTGCACCACTCAATTGATCAAAGAGATCATCAATTCTTGGTAAGGGGTATTTATTTTTAACTGTGACTTTATTTAATTCCCTATAGTCAATACATAATCTCAGGGATCCATCATGTTTCTTAACAAAGACTACTGGTGCTCCCCATGATGAGCTACTGGGTCTAATAAAACCTTTTTCTTCTAGTTCAACTAATTGCTTTTTCAACTCCATCAATTCCTTAGGCCCCATTCTGGTTGGTCTTTTAACCAC
This sequence comes from Allium fistulosum, assembly GCA_030737815.1. Lineage (NCBI taxonomy): Eukaryota > Viridiplantae > Streptophyta > Magnoliopsida > Asparagales > Amaryllidaceae > Allium > Allium fistulosum. The sequence continues at coordinate 939,700,795 of CM060908.1, read as the reverse complement.
TGGGCTAGCTCCTGGAATTATTCTAATTGAAAATTCAACTGGCCTGTGATTAGGAACTCCTCTTACTTCCCCAAACACATCATCATATTGATTAACTATGGGGATCTCTTCTAATGCAGGCATGGGTTTTTCATTTGACAATGCAGAAAGGTTGGCTATACTTCTATTTTTGTTTGCCTCACAAAGAACGATTATCCTTTGTCCATCAGAAACCTTCAATGATATGGTGGATGTCTCCATATTTATGATAGCCTTATATCTACTCAACCAATCAACTCCTAAAATAATTCCTATGTCTGGATATTGCAACACATATAGGTTTGACTCAAACACATGTCCTCCTATATTTAATCCCAGTTGCATGCACATCATACCCATGACACATGAACTACCTATAGGGCTTCTAATTAGCAGTGGTTTATCAACAATCATACAGTTCAATTTTAATTGTTGTGCAATATCATGAGAGATCAATGAGTGTGTAGCCCCAGTATCATATACTACTGTTAAAGGTATTGAATGGATAAGCAAAGTACCTTCAACTTGACCATGCTTTTCAACATTTGGTCCCTCAGCTGCCTTGCCTTTCCCTTCCAAAGCCCCTAATTTTCCTTGCTTAAAATCTGGGCAGTTCCTCTTTATGTGACCTTCCTTCCCACAATGGTGACAATTGAAGGATGCTGGTCTAGGATTGGTGCACCTATTTTTCATGTGCCCCTCTTGTCCACAGTTGTAACAAGTGATCCTCTTCTTAACTTCAGCAGTTCTGGCTTCTTCTGGTTTCTTGGTGGAAGTTATGTCTGTTTTCTTTTTATCATAAGGGTGAAATTTACCCTTTCCCTTCTTGTTTTGATTATTTTTGAATGCCCTGAAATTCTCTCTAGCTTTATCATGTTGTTCAATGCTCAGAGTCAAATCCAAAACTTGATCAAAAGTTTTATCCTTATATGGTAGCATGGCTCTACTAAGGCTAGAGTTCAACCCTTGGATATATCTGCCATTCTTAGCTTCCTCAGTAGTGATGAGCACTGCACCATACTTTGCCAATGATTCAAACTTCTGAGTGTACTCAGTGACACTCATAGTCCCTTGCCTCAATTTGATGAATTCCTCCAGTAAAGATTCCTTAGCTGATGCAGGGATAAATCTGCCTTCCAACATTGCTTTAAACTGATCCCATGTTACTTCTCCTTCAGGTCTTCCAGCTATGATAACCTCCCACCAATCCAAAGCTGCTCCTCTCAATTGCCTGGATGCAATTTGCCTCTTCCTTTGGTCTTCAACTTGCATGTCTGCAAAGATTCTTTCCAAAATTCTAAGCCAATTTTGAACCCCCATAACTCCTTCTGTGCCATCAAAGGTTTTGCCTCTAAGATTGGTAAAAGTCTTGAGTAGTTTGGAAAGTTCCTCATGTGGATTTTCCTGCCTGTTGCCTACTCCATCTCTTATGGCCCTCATGAATTCTTGCACATTCACCATGGGTGGTTCACTTGTTCCTACATTTTGATGTCTGGGTCCTACCATAGCTCTATGGATATAACACTTAGGTTAGTCTATTTTGCCTAATGCTCTATAGATTAATTCATTTTTAATTTATCACGTATTCTGTCATAATAGATATCAATAGTGTAAATAAAAAAAAAAACATCCAAAGCAGTAAACACTTCTATACATCCAATGCAAACAAATTCATACAAAATTTTTGCTATGTTATTTAACAACATAGCTCTGATACCAACTGAAATGACCCTCCTATTTCCACCCTAATTTCATAAGGATTTTTTTTTTAAGAAATGATATATAGATATATCATTCATTACAAATATATTTCCCAGGGTCATTTTCTTTCTCCAATAAACAAAATCTATCCAGGATCTTTCACAATATAAAAATATTGTTTTAAATCTAAATCATCCCTAACATACATATATGAAGATATCTATGTTATATTCTACTAGAATCAGAGCATGTTAATATGTAAGTAGAATTCCTTTTAAATCTATTAAAATGTGATAATTCCTTAAAAAAAAGATTAATTATTGTAATCTGATTTTTGACCATAGAATCCACTGGAAACATGTACTTTAGTCTGTTATTCTAATTGAGAAATGATCAAGTAATAATCAGTGGAAAGCAAGCTTTTTATATGGATGATTGTGTTAAAGTCTGTATAGTATCAAACTCAGGCTAAAAGAAAGTGGATCCTAAGTGAACACAAGCAACATCTAGGCGTAATGGAAACGCGCCTAACTTACACATGAGAGGTCACGAGTTCGAGTGCTATGCTGGTCGGTTCAAACCCAATTTTTGTTTTTTTTTTCTCCTGTTAACATAATTGTCTGAACCTATTATATACTTTGGCTATGAAACATATCTGAAAATTTAATTTAAACTCTTGGTTGCTGGCTTGACCCAGGCTCAAGAAGAATGGCTATGTTAGCCCTGTTCTGGTTTGCACTACTTAGTTACAAAATACCTGCTATATTATTTTCTTTTCAAAGCAACTCAAACTCTTTCTATCAGATTTTTATTTTTGACTTGAACATGGATTTTCTTATGCCAGTTCTATAGATATACATACAAACCACAAATTCTTTCAATCTCAGATCTTCTACCATTACAACCTAACTGTTCTTGAAGCTTAAAATTCATTTTCTTAGCAAAGCATTTAACAAAACAAAGCACATAGTTCAGCTGAGACATATAAGTTCAACAACTACAAAACAGTAATTAACCATACATTGGTTTCTCAAAGTAATTTTAAACAATAGGTCTTAATCTAGTTCATCATGAAGGTGTAGTTTACTTCAGCAAAGTCTTTAAAAAAACATAGCATCCAAATCTTAAGCAGTTTAACATCCAAAGCCTGATCAAAGCAATTCCTATTTCCCTGCAAAATCACCATGAACTGCCCCATATGAATATGAGACACCCAATGGTGCATAAACACAAAAGGGTCAGACTATTTGTCTGGTATGAATAATCCAACTGAAAACATGATCTCATTCAATTCTCTTTATAAACAAACTTTACATGAATAAGAAACTCGGTATCTTCCTTATGCTTGTTTTTTTGTGAAGCATGTTCCTTCATCTCAGTGTTAACAGATTATTTACACATATAATCACCATGACTTGATTCATAGAAAACAATCATAAGATTCATCCATAAAAAAAACACCAAAACAACCAAATACAAACATTAATTCAGTTATCATCTCCTTTTCAACTTTACTGGCCATCAGGGATTTTGCCCAGGCCTCTCCTGAATCTATTCCTAGAATTCATTATCAAATATAACAGGGTCTTTAGCTACTTTCTTCTTTTTAAACACACACTGCCTGGGACATTTCTCTGTTAACCCAGCACACTCAGGCCCCTGGGTATAAATATACCATGTGTGAACTTGCAATATTCCCATTGCCAAGCTATACTTTGGTAGCCCTAAGATCCCAAGTCCTTAGTTAAATTACTAAGTGTTATTATTATTTTTCATAGCAGTGCTAATCCCTTCTGCATCTCACTTCTTAATCAGAGAAATATAAATAATGCAAGCAATATGTATTCATCCAGAGTTTGGTAAGTTATATTCTCATAAGCAAACATTTTATCATGAAAGAGGGAGGTGACTTCTTAGCACATTATTTCGCCTGTGGGTTTCACTGGATCAAGATGTAAGCATATGGTCCTGAGTAATTTGCTAGATATATATTTTCCCTTACCTCTGGTTCAATCAGATTCATGATCTGGCTAAACCACAAGTATATTTGATTTGGGTATTTCATAAAACATAGAATCTTAGCACATGTACAACATTGCACTTCTACATTTTCTTTTGTTTTAATTAATATGAGACATAAGCAACAACACAATGTTACAGCCCATATTTCTTTCTACCTTCAGACCATATACCCACTACTTGAATCCGGGGATTTTTTTTATAAACAACTTATAAAGAAAACTTATAAAAGAAATCACTCAATCTCAAAGCTAACCCATATCTCAGACAAACATTTTTGTTCATGAATCCATGACTCTTATTTTTCTGGGTAAATCAGATAGAGGTTTTACCCTTAAACAAATCATTAACAAAACAAAGTCATTCAATCATAAAACATAACTTGTAAAAGAAAATTAGTTCAAACTGGCTGCCTCAATATTCAGGTCTTAATGCCAAAGTTTTCAGTGAGGTTACTCACCTTAATCCTTCTTCTTCCTATGCCTTATGAACCCCCTTTTAGTCTTCTGCCTTCTCCTATTTTCTCTGGTTTATGCCTTGTATATTTTTCTCTTTAGGTTAATGAAGAACAAAAACATATGGTCTTACTATACTAGGCCTTTTATATAAATCTTGGCTGTTACTAGGGTTTATGGACTTACCCAATGTCAGTTCTACCCCATCCCAAACATAGCCTGCCTCTGGTTTGATTCAAGAAAATAAAAGGGTATGTGGTCCTTGTCTTCCTTTCCAGAAATTAGTTCCTCTCTTTTAATTTTCCCTGGTCATGTCATATGCATGACTTCTTATTATTATTGTTATTATTTTCTTAATAAAAGAAATTACTGAGAATAGATAAAGTGCTTGTTTAGGAACTCATGCCATTTTCATGCAACTCTGTTTCCTTCCAGAGATTGATTGACTGTATACATGTATAACCTATGTATACCTAAGCCTTTTATTTTTCTTTCTTTCTTTAAATAATTTTAAGTTTATTTCAGCCTAGCTCTTATTTTCTTTGTACTATATTTTATTTAAAGACAAAATTCTATCTTTATGCATATGTATTTCTAAATCAGTTATTTTATTTTCTCTATTAATTTCTGCCAAATTTTGTTACACAGAAATCTGTGTGCATGTGTACACTGTCTTGTGCACATGTACATGTTTTATACTTTGTATCTGCAAATAAATTTCCTATTCCTATTTTTCCCAATGCAATTTCAAACAAATACAAACTAAATTAAATCATGAAATTACTCACAAAATCCAGGGTTATCACAGAATACGACCTTAGATCTTTGCTTGGACTTTGGAAAAATATGATTTTGGAGACCTTAAGACCTATGGTGGTTCGGCCTTGAGGGACAAAGGGCTCGGCCAAGGTTACAAGGAGGGTGTGGGCTTGAGCTTGGAAGGTAGAGGTAATGAAATAATGTTCTTAAGAGTTTTAAAGTGAAAAACAAGATTTTAAACTTTTGGAAAGAACCATGGAAGCCATGGAAATAAATTTTGAAAGCTTGTAGGAATTTTTATAAAGAGAGAATGACAGGGAAAAATGAGAAAGAAAATTATGAAAATTGGTTTTACAGGAACTGTATAAAGTAAATTACCATTATACCCTTATGTCCTTTACCCTCCACACAAGCTTGCCACATCTCCACTCATGCCTCCCTTCACCTCATTTTTCCACAGAATTTTGTCCCTCCTTCTTGTTTTTAGCCAACATGCATTAATGGCATGTGTACTTGGTGTTGAAACATGTTTCACTTACCCTTTTCACTTAATTTTAATTTTAATGCATAAAAGGTCACATCAACTTATATAAACTTAAGTAAATAAATTTGTTTATATACATATATAATATATGACTCTAACGTATATATAAATGTACGTATTTGTTTATACAATAGAGTTTACAACACCTCCAACAACTTTTAGTCGATGAAAAGTCGGAAATTCGGAAAACGAATTCCTATCACATTTTCGATTTTTCTTCGAACTATATATTTTTGTAAAAAAATTTTAAAAAACAATTTCACCATCATTATTTATTTCTTAAAAGACTTTTGTTTCATTTTTAAAACCAATATTTTAATATTTAAAATTAATTAAATATTCACAAATTAAAGCGGTGAAATTTCGGGTCATTACACTCTCCCCTCTTAAGAGAATTTCGTCCTCGAAATTTTACCACAACCTTAACCCAGAAACAACAATCCCTAGCATAACTAACATTATACATCAGTCTATACGATGTACATAGATCATTCCTATGTAAAATCTGATTTGATCACTTACGCGAATACATAGCTTTATTTCTGAACTAGTATCTCCCCCCGACTTCTGGGTACGGACTCTGATCAGGCTTTTTAATTAAGAACCTCCATTCTCCTTATATAGCCATATAGTATGATAGAAAACTATGATTTCATATTAAGAACCCTCATCAAGTGTTCACCGTCAAAAATCGAGTGATAAATCCTTATTCGGATTAGTGTAAAACACCTCACGTCACGTACTCAAATCTTAGATCGAGAATTATATAAAAAAGAGAAAGGATCTACGTACAAATTACATACTTATCTAAGGGTCCCTACTAATAAATTACTTTTCAACCTCCCACATCATATTTATGAAAACTTTTCATAAAAATTTCAAATTAGATTCAAACATTTTAAATGTTATAACCTATTGAAACTTTTCATAAATTTAAAATAAGTTGTATAGTACTCTCCTACATCCTAAGAGTATATACAAAAGATATGATTTTAAAATCCTATTTACTTTTAATTATTTAGATGTAGGCCCAAAATAATTTGGGTCTCAAAATTAAGTCGACCAATATAACCTCTATACCCAAGTTGGTCAGGTAAGTAGCTAAAAAGAGTAGGACACTGGTATTCGAACTCTGTCCTAGAGTCTACTTCTCTTTAGACACTTCTAAGATAAAGGTGTTTATTAACCAGCTTAATAATATCAAATATAAATTTACCTCCAAGGTTTTAAAATAAAAAAAGATACTGTTTAATAAAACCAAGGTTATTAAATCTTCTCATTAAATTAATTCAATTTTGACTTTATTTATTAATCTACTCTTTAATCAAAATACCTTATGATGGGTCAACCCTTACCTACTGAGTTTGACACAATAAAAAGTCATGAACCATATTGGTTTAAGTTCTAGTCTATCTACAAGGCTAAGAGAGATAAAACTATGATAAGAACTAGTATCAAACGGAGGATAAAAGAAGGAACATTATATATATATAGAACATCGTTCAAACTAAAACAACCCTAGAGAGTGAATCCATCACAAAATGGAAGTACAGTCCAAAAGATATGATACAATAGAAGATACTAAATAAGGAACAACATAGGATACCACTTCCTAATACTAGCCTTAAATCTTCCTAGAGCTAAACCAACCTTTCCATAACCTTCTTTCCCTTTGTTGCTGCTGAAATGGATAGCGCTAATATGAAAAAAAAAGGCCTAGGCTGCTCCCCTTTCCTAAGCATAGGATAATCTTTGACAAAATGACCTTTCTAGTGGCAATATAAAAATCCTTTGGTGCATTCTGCGCCTCTAGCTTTGGTGCTTTAGTGACCTTTTCTTTCACCACTTTTCTTTTCTTACCCAACTTACACTCCAGAACAAAGTGATCATATTTCTCACACTTAAGGCAACCATGTTTAGGCACATTAGTCTTGAGCTTGCGCTTCTTATTCCCAACTTGTGCAGTAGTAGGTAGCTTTGGAGATAAATCTTCAAATCGTAGAGCATTCCTTATTACTTTCTCGAATGATCCTTGAATAAAATTCATCATTTCTCTACGTAACTTGCACACAAGCCCAGCCAAATATTAACCTGTAATGACCATAAATTTTACGTAACATTATTTAGAACATTTAATTGGATAAATAAAATAAAATAATGTAAATAGTTAATAGTTAAGGGATTGAGATTTTTTAATTAATAAGGGGTCGTTCCTTAATTAATGTATAAGAAAAAGAGGATTGAAAACAAGTAAGTATGAGGACTATGATAACGGTAAAATAGGAACATCATTTATTCTAATACCCTAAACCCTTCCATTCTCCATTCCTTATTCATTCTAGCATTCACTAACAAAATTAAAAACCTAAGAGCTCGGTCGGCCACTATTAAGAGGAATCAAAAAGATGATAAGCTAGGAATCATGTAGAAAGCTTGAAGAAATTAATCAAAGGGCAAATCTCAACCTTCTTTACACCAAGCCAAAGTGAATAATTTGATTTACATCTCATTTTTGATAATGATTTCGGTTTCATGGTTATGTCCGAAATATTTTGCAAGAAATATGCCATGTTTTGGTTGTTTAAATAGAGATATATGCTTGTTGATGATTTATATGATTTTATATTGGTTTTATGATATGTTTAGATTAGAAAATGAATTAAATGACATCCAAATGAGTTGCATATTTGATATATGATCAAAAACATTATTCTGGAAGTAGGTTTCAAGTTTCATAATTTACTAAGTAATGTGGATTTACTATGAATTTTCTACGGGAGAAAATAGTTAATATTGGGTTTAAATTATTTAAGGCGATTATATAATAATTTTGGGTCTGAAATTTATATATGTTAGAAAACATATTAAAAGTGAATTTTTATGATTTTCGGGGAATTTTTCTAAGTATTTTACTATGGTTATAAAATCATTTAAGTTAAGGGACTTAAATGTTTCATATGTTATATCAAAGAGAAGGGCTTATTTGCTTAAAATGTTTTAAATTGTTAATTTTGAGTTTGGTATCCTTTTTAGAAAAGGATTCTGATAAAGAAATAGCAACTAATCACATTTTGACAAATTGGGCAAGTTAGGTGAAAAGAAATTACTTTGAAAAGCATAAAATCAGTTTTGTTTCAAATTACAACTTTGCAACTTCCTTTGATTGCTTCCGTCACCATACCTAGTAGGCCTTTCGAACCCATTCGAAACCAATGCACATGATATCAAGCAATTGGTATGTAGTGTATTGGGGAAAGGCGAAAGGAATGATGGTGTCGAAGGCATGCTTTCGAAAGGGTTGAAGCCATTCTAATTAGCTTTCGAATCAATCAACTTACCTTTGTTTAAAAAGAGGCTTTCGAACAAGTTGTCGCTTGCCTTTGTTTTTAGAAAAGAGCTTTCGCAAGAGTTGCCGCCTACTTTTGTTTTAAAAGAAGCTTTTGAATGGATAATTGCTTTTGAACCTATTCGATACACTTGCCGCCGCATTCATACCTTTCGAATTATAATGTATTTGAAAGGGGTGGTTTCGCCTTTTAACTTTGAACCCACCTTCTCAATGCTTTCGAAACAGTCATATAGCTGCTTTTAAACGGTTTCGAAGGCAATGGTTTTGAAAGGGTGGGTTTTGAAATATCCTCTTCACCAACTTTTGTACTCGGATTAAAGCTTTCGAAAGGGATACTTTCACTTCTGTTTTCTTTGACTCAATGGTCATATTAAATGTTAAACCCAATGGTTTCAAAAGGAATGTTTTCACAATCCTTTGCTTGAACTTAATGCTTTCGAAATGTATATTGTGAATGTTTCAAAAGATATGTTTTAAGTATTTTGAAAGGAAGGTTCTAATGCTTTTGAAAGATAAGGATAAATGGTTTTGAAAGAGGATGTCAAAGGTTTTAAGTAATGCTTTCGCAAGCGTTGTTTTCAATGGTTCCAAAAGGTATTGTTTAAGGTTTTAAACACGGGTTTCGAAGGTATTACTTTGACTTCATGGCCTAAAGTTTTCTAAGTTAAAAGGGGTTTTAACCTATTTTGAAGGGATAGAAAACCCCATTGATTTGGATTTCATCAACATTGTTTTGTGTAAAGTATATATCATGGCATGATAATTTTGAGTAAAGCAAAGAGCATATTTTCCTTGTTTAAGTATGATTTAAAAAGGGTTAGATCATTTTGAAAGAAATTTTTTCAAGAAAAATTGGATGGGGTAGTTAACCCTAAGTTTATGACTCAGATATTAGAAGACTAGATGGGACTGGTGTAGGGTCACGCCCTATAAGTTAGCTAATAGCCCCTAGCTAAAATAAGTCCAAAATTCCAGTGTGTAGGGCTTTGTCATAGATAGGACTAAAATGATGTCATACACAGAAGGGAATATACAGAATAAAGATAGGTTATTGGTGAGCCTGCAAAACCATTAGGATCAGTTGACCCAAGAAAAAAAGAGTTAAGGGTAGATAGCCCAATATTGTGTCTAATAGAAGTTTGATTATTGATTATGTATGGTTGGCCCGAGTCAGCCAATGGTTAATACTTAGCCATATAAAACTATAGTGTGGACAGATAGCCCATTGATTACCTGATTTATATGCATATATGTTATTGCTCTTGCTGTTATAATCAATTTGATTGTAGGATTTTGATATGTAAAAGATATGTTTTTAAAAGGATATTAGTGAGGGGAAACCCATTCCGCTAAGCGGCGTGGTCTTACTTAATATCAGCAAAATCGGGATGTAATAGTATTATTCACACTAGGTTTTATGTCTGACCGAAGTTTATGTTTTATCCCTAAACTCTTGAGTGCTCAAAATTTAATTTGAGTAGACTGAGAGTTAAGGTCTTTTCAGATTTAGTAGGTTGGACGAATAAGCTTCCCAAGACGTGCAGGAGGCAAAGCTAGCTATGTAGGAGTTATTTAGTAGTATTTCCGCTGTGATGTATTTATGACTGATATGTTTATCTATTTAGTACTTTGATCATTCAAAGGGGCATCTTCATATGTCGCTCTTCGTGTAATTTGTAATAATTGTATTTGATCGAAACTTGGGAATCATTTGGGGATTTTGTAACTGAATATGAAATATTGATTTGAAATGTGATTAGAAAAGTTATTTTCTAAATATGTGATTTTATTTATATTCGTGTGCTTCTGATATTATGGATACCATTAACACTACCATATTTTGTCACCGAAAGTTAAATACTATAGATGACTGCAACATCTATAGCACTTAGCTTTGGGCCTCAAGATAGGGGGTGTACATAACCTCGATGATAGACTCATTACTATTGAACTTTGTGATGACCCGCCTTTCTAACCCTTGAGAATGACACTTAATACATCCATGGTATTCATGTGTCATTGCCCAAGTATTTGAAAGATGAGTTGTCAAGGGGTATAATATAAGAACAGAACAATAATCTCACAACGGAACGGTTAAATATATAACATAAAATAAGACAGTACATAAGGTTACTCCCAACATGGAGTTATCAAAGTTATAACAAAAGTACTACTATCAGTCTAGGTAGTTATAACAACCTGCCTTTAAATATACATACATAGAGCCAACATCTCATAACGGCGGAAATAAATAGCTAGATAGATAAGGATCCTCCTGCTCGTCCACCATCTTCAAAAGAGCCCAAAGAAACCTGTCATTTTTGGAATACTCAAATATAAATGAGACCCAAGAGTTTAGGGAAAACAAACAATTCTGGTTAGACAATAAGTCCGGTATGAGTAAACTCTAAATAAAAAATAGAACACACAAAATAACCAGTGAGACCACGTCACAAAAATGCAGAATAGGTTTCCCCTCACAAGGACAACATCCAAGCATAAAAGAATGCACACAAATAATTAAACACAGTGAAGAGCGCAAGACGCTTCCCGATGCAATTGAGAAAGTGTCATCCAAAGATTTAAATCAAAAATAAGGAAAAAGAATTTTTCCAACAATGACTAGGAGGGTGCACCCCCCTTATCGAAAGTAACCTCTAGAAAATATACTTGAGAACTACGATGGCTCTCGGAAACCTCCAAGCCGGACCCCGCCAACCTTACCGAGTATCCGAGTATTTCACATCTCCGTGCGCATACAACCGAAACCAATCTAGAGTAGATGTGACAATACCCTAATGGAAGCAACCCCACATAGCTTGGCCCCCACTCACTCTTTATTTAGTCATTTCCGATAAAGGATATCAATGCTCTAAATGAGCAACAAATCGTCTTAGATTGACAAAAAAAACAAAAGGAAGAAGGGTATTGAAATCGATAGTTAAGATATCAACTATCGGGGATAACAAAACAATCGTATATGGAAATTAAATCTTATACTCTTTCAATGCTTGAAAAATATCCATATACTTACCTCATCGGTATAAGTATATTCACAAAACAATTAAGAGGATTTCATATTTCAAAAGCATACTTAAATGGGTCAAAAACAATTGTCTATAAAAAATGCGAATGTTTTCCATTATAATGATCATTTATGGAAATCAAATCTCCTACACTTGTCACATTTATGATATTCTTGACTTACTCTACCCCTCGCCCAGAAACAAAGCCAGGTAAGTTAGGGCACCGGTTGCTTATAGCCTTGCCTAGACACTTCGGTTCCAGATCTCATAGATAGAGGATCAATCTACTCATCGGCTTTTAGTGCCAAGTATAGGACTACTTACTTTCCATAAATAACCCATTTAAATCATTATATAAATTTTGAAGCTCCTTTAAAATACTTTAAACAAAGATTTAAAACTTCCATTCAAATCATAACTTAAACCCATCATCTTTAAAGGAGAATACGACTAAGAGGGGTGAAGCTCCCTTTTAATCAAATGAGATAGCTAAAAGGGGTGTTATTTCCTTTTAAACAAAAAATCACTAAATGTCAATCCTAAGTTAAAAGGTGGTGTAAGTTCCCTTTACCTAAACATCAAAGTTATTGCTCATAAACTGGCTGAGCACAAATCAAACAACCAAACAAGAATAATAACAAGAATAATAACATACTCATTATTATTAACAATTTACAATCAATAGTTAACACAACATTTGTTAAAATGTGAATGATTCAAAGGGAAGAGATTAAGATTACATTGACTGTAAAATAATTAAATTATAGTTATAGAATAAGTTATACCCACTAAACTATGAAAACAAGGAATATACTCACATCCTATTTGCTTTGATGGAGACTTGGAATACTTCACCTTTGATAATGAATTTTAGTTCTTTTCTTTAGTTTGTGAATGAATTAAAATGAGATATGGACTTGGCTATTTATAGGTGAGGAGAAGGGTACTTTAGTCATTTCCTATAGCCTAACCAGATTCGACCAGATTTTGGTCCAATAGAAACCAGCCTTATGGCCTAATTTGATCGACCACATTTTGGTCCAATAGAAAACATCTTGATGGCTTAATTTGATTCGACCATATTTTGATCCAATAGGAATCCTCTTTATCAACTATGGCATAACATGATTCGACCAGATTTTGGTCCAATGGCAACCATCCGCATGGCAGAACCTAATTCAACTAGATTTTGGTCCAATGGAAACCATCCGCATGGAATATAATAATCATTATGTTATTTTGTTTCATTAGGCAAGTAATTATATTATTCTATTTTATTAGGCAAGTAATTACACTATTCTGTTTTATTAGGCAAGGTTAATAATTCTTTCTTGTTTTATTAGGTAAGTAATTATACTATTCTATTTTATTAGACAAACTTATTCTTAAATAAATTGGTACCCCCAACCGCCTTATAACTCGAACCATCTTTAAACTAACATTTTACATCAGTTTAAAAACTCCATTCGAGACGTTTTATCTAAATTTTTATTCTAGATATAAAATCCATTATTTAATCTTTTAAAAACATACTGACTATTCAAGTTCAAAGTGATTAAATTATGGATCGTTACATCCTCCCCACCTTCAAGGAAATTTCATCCTCGAAATTAATTACATAAACTCAAAATATCAAAAAAACCCAAATGATATCATATATACCACACAAAGATACTAGGAAAGTGATCTCAACACAATTGCTGAGTACACTAAAAAGAAATAACTAAATACAAACAACAACTACATCAATTCGGGATAAGAATTCTTATATAGATCTCAGTTTCCCAAGTACAATCTCTAACATCTTCACTCCAATGAATCTTAACAAGATTCACAACCTTCTTCCTTAATCGCTTTATGTCTCGAGCGACAATATGAATAGGCCGCCTAAGAATGGTTAGGTTAAGCCGAACCTCTAAATCAACTTGTTGTCCCTGTTCTACTATCATCGAAGGGTCGTGTACATAATTACGTAAATGAGATATGTGAAATACGTTGTGCACATCTGATAGTCGATCTGGTAACTCCACTTTATATGCAAATTTACCAACCCGGTCCTGTATGGGAAAAGGGCCAATATATTGAGGGGGTAACTTCCTTGTCTTCCCAAACCTCACGACACTTCTCAGAGGAGAGACTTTTACAAATACCAAGTCCCGGACTAAGAACTCTAGATCCCTACGCCTTTGATCTGCATAACACTTTTGTCGATCTTGCGCTTCCTTCATCTTTCTTCTAATATCAGCTACCTTCTTATTGGCTTTTAAGATCATATCGGGTCCAAGAACAAGTCTATCTCCAGATTCAACCCAACACGAAGGAGAACGACATAGACGACCATAAAGAGCTTCGAAATGGGCCATATCAATGCTTGCTTGATAGCTGTTGTCATAAGTGAATTCGACTAAGGGTAAATGATCTTCCCAAGAACCCCCGAAGTTTAGAGTGCATGCTCGCAATTAATCTTCCAAGATACGGTTCACTCTTTCCGTCTGCCCATTTGTTTGGGGATGGTATGTTGTACTTAGACTTAGCTCAGTCCCTAAAGTAGTCTACAGTCCCTACCATAACCTACTAGTGAATATCGGGTCTCGGTCACTTACAATAATACGAGTAATTCCATGGAGTCTCACAATCTCCTTCACATACAAACTCGCCAGACTCATAGCAGTCCTAGTCAGCTTAACAGGAATGAAATTGGCACTCTTGGTCAGTCGATCGACTATAACGCAAATGCCATCGTTGCCTCTTTTTAACCTAGGAAGCCCATCAATGAAGTCCATAGAGATCTGTTCCCACTTCCACTTTGGGATCTCAAGTGGTTGAAGTAGTCTGGCTGTCTTCTGCTGGTCACTCTTAATCTGCTGGTAGTTTGCACAACGACTCACAAAGATTGAAATATCTCACTTCATCCCCTTCCACCAGAACCCTCTTCATATCTTTGAACATCTTGGTCACTCCTGGATGAAAAGATAACTTTGAATGGTGGCATTCGACTGACACTTATTTCCTAAGTCCATCACAGTCTAGAACACAAATACGCCCATTCATTTTCAATATGCCTCGGAGATCAATCTCAAAGCTAGAAACAAGACCTTCTTCAACATCCTTCTTAAGTTGAGCCAAAATAGGATCTGCCTCTTGACTGGATGCAATTCTCTCTAACAATACTGGCTTAACTTCTAGATTTGCAACCATTGCTACATTCCTACTCAATGCATCGGCAACGACATTTTCTTTTCCAGGGGTATAAAGAACTTCTAGATCATAAGAGGCGAGAAACTCCAACCATCTCTATTGCCTCAAATTCAAATATTTCTTGGTAAAAAGGTATTTCAAAGGTTTATGGTCCATGTATAACTCAAACCTTTCAACCAAAAGATAATGCCTCCACATCTTTAGTGCGAAGACAATGGCCAAAAGCTCGAGATCGTGCGTAGCATAATTTTTCTCATGCGGCTTTAGCCGTCGACTCACATAGGCAATAACTTTCCCATGTGGCATCAGAACTGCTCCCAATCCAGTTCCACAAGCATCTGTATACACGGTTAATCCTTCGCTCCCATCTGGAATGGTTAAAACAGGAGCGCTAGTCAACTTCTCTTTCAATTCATTGAATGCTTGATCACACTTGATTTCAATAGCCGAAATTGTTACATTAATTAAATGCCAGCATACTAGGCTCTACAATCAAAACCGTAAAGGTATGTATTGGAGAATGGATTCCAACTATGACTAGGTAAGGGACTACCTTCCTATGGTACACCTTTAGAAAATGTACCTAAGGGCTACAGACGCATCTGCTCCTCTGCTACACAGAGCTGGCATGCCCTTTTAACATGACAAGCCGGATAACCTCACCCATTAACGGCGTGGCTGCTTTACTTTGCCTCTCGATGCCTACGTGCAAAACAACTCTAAGGGACTATCTAGAATGGGACGGCGGATCCTAATGGAAGCTAACCACTTGGCTTTGCTACATACCATATTTTTTCCATTCTTATGGGTTATGAGGCTTGAGGCTATGATTTTACCTCTTCTACGAACATATCATCTTGGAACACAAACATTGCCCTCCAAGCAGATATGCAATGCTAGCACTCATCCATACAAGTTGTTTCGGGATCGAACAGGCATTTAAAATTTTACTATCTTCCATTTTGGAATCACCCTCAGGAAGAATAGTATGGCTCCATATCATACTTCATCATGAACATTATTAGTTTGGAGTAGTTGGGATAAATCTAAAAACCAGTGTCCCCAAACTAAGCAATAATTTCTAGCTAACTCAACTCTGGTTCTTTGAAAGATGAAATAAGTATTCGATCCTCACCGGGGAACACGAATATACCCAACATACTTCTTGAGTTAAAACTAGTCCAGATTTGATAGTCGGTTATTTAACTATCAAATAAACAAACAACAACAATTCATAGATTTAATTACCCATAACAACCACTAAGCCTCGACATAATCTTTCATTTATTTAAATCCTTTTTCAAAAGTGTTTATAAAAAACATCCATATACTTACCTCACTAACATAAGCATATTCCCAAAACATTTGTGAAAGGTTTCTCATTTACTAATCATATTAAAGGTTCAAAATGAAATGTTATTTAAATTGGAGATAAAGATAAGCCCAAACAATATTCATTCGATGTTAAGTGTGGAACGAACGTCTATACCACCAGAATTAAGAAGGTCAGTTAAAGGAAGTCCAATCTCAAATTCTTTTTTAAATTTCCTTCAAGAAATCCTTTTAACAAATCTCTTTTGTATGTAATATTTCCTTTACCCAAAACTCCTAATCATTTTTTAAATTTCTTTTATAAATATTCATAACCATTTATAACACTCTTTATAAATCTCCAAAATCATTTATAAAACTTCTTTATTTAAAAAAGACTCCTTTAATAAAACTTAACGATAAAGTTCCATTGACAAAATCACTTATTTAGAAAACCTTTAAATAAACAAGTTATTATTTAAACATTCTTTATTTAATTATTTTTAAACCATATTAACAAAAACACTAATTTTAAACAATCATTTAAAAAGATTAAATTAACTTCAAACATTTAATAAAATAATTGTTTAACTATCTTTTAAATATCATATTTAAACTAACAATAAACTTTAAACCATTTCATAAAGGATAAAATGAAATATTAAAATTTTCAAAATTAGAAGGAGGCTTAGTGACCACGATGGTTCATTTAATTGGGTTTAACTCATCCAAGTTATAACATGAGTACTACATAAAAAACAGATAAGTAAAGGGAATCATCCAATAACTATAAATCAACTTATGGGTAAATGTCCAAGTTAATTAAATAGCAGAATAGGGATTTGTTCTGCCTAATAGATGTCAACATAATCTACTTAGTAAATTATGGCAGAACAATGATTTATTCTACCAAGCAGATGTCATTGGGTTTCATATTCAAATTGGGGTTATTTAAGGGTGATTGATACAGAATTCCCGTGGATTTAAAGACATTCTTTAAAAAGAAAGTTACTTTAGAACAAAACGATCGTTAGAATTAAAGTGGTTTAAAACTTTCAAACTTTATTTATTTAATAACTGTTTTCACAAAAAATGGACAAACACCTCAAAGTCGTTTGATTTAAATTGATTTTATGTTGTTCTTAGTGATTTGGGTGATTTATGCAAATATATGAAAAGCAGAGACTAAACTGTAAAAGACACGTAGATTTATAGTGGTTCGGCCAGAATGTGCCTACGTCCACTTTGTATATTATTTCTCTTTTCTTGTTTAGATTACAAGTACAAAGCTTTGATACAAGTATCTGAAAGTTGTTTGAAAGTTCTCTCCATGCTTGAGCTCTCAAACTTGTCCTCCATTGTTGTACCCCTACCCCTCTATTTATAGAGTGAGGCAAGGGGTAGGGGTCGAGGATGTATACAGCTGCTGGTGGGCTTAGGCTGATGTAATCTGGCCTGACAAAGTTGGTCCGGAACTCCCTGGTCCGGTGGGATTTGGTCCGGTGGAACTTGGTCCGATGATGGTTTTGATTCGGTGGGACTGGTACTAGTGTATTGGTCCGGTGGTAGGAGTGGTAGAGGCTGGTTCGGTGGTAGGTGGAGTAGGAGTTGGTCCGGTAGCACCTGGGAGGTAGCTGGTCCGGTAGTGAGGGAGCTAGGTTGGTCCGGTGGTGAGTTGAGTTGGTCCGGTTGTGAGTCTGGTTCGGTTGTGAGTCTGGTTCGGCAGTGGTAGGGATGCCGAATGAAGCTTAGGCAAGCCTAGTCGAACCTGGTGCTTCTTGGTCTTGAGATCTCCTAGGTGAGAACACGCCCAACATTTGCCCCCCAAAGTGGGGCATATGCCGTGCTTTGTTTTAAAATCAATGACGTTAGCTTGGATGCTCCTGCCGAACCAGCCGGTCCGGTCGTCTATGTTCGCCTATAAGTATGGGCTTCAAGCTCCTGTTATCCACAACTATTAGGAAGAGCCGGACCAAACCTACGCCTACCGAATCTGGTGAGCCCTACTTCTACCGAATGGACTTTTAGGGAGTGTGATAACCGAATGAACCTTGTGACCCGTACTGCCGGATGGCTTTTTGCCTTGAACTGCCGGATGGATGTGGTTACCGCCCAGTTTACCAAGGAGGAGAAGGTGGCGGTGAAGGAGGGCATGCGGTTGCTTGTAGCTGAGGAGGAAGGTGTGCAAGTAGAGGATGATTATCAAGATGATCAAGGAGCAGATGCTGGTAAGTCTTCCTTTCTAGTCTTTCCATTAACTTGGTTGCTCATCACTAATGAATTCTTTCTTTGACCGGACAGGTGGGCAACAGGACAAGGATAAAACTCCGACGCAGCCGGCTCCTTGATTGGACCTGGATATCTTTTTGTGGACTTGACATTGTTGTATATGTTAGTCTCAAAACAGTAACGTAACTCTTAGGTTGTGATTATGCTACTTGTAATAAACAACACTATTCTTGACGTGTAATTTTTTAACTTAAGCTGATTCTATCGTCTTTTGAATGTTTTTGCTATTTTAACATGTTGTATGAGAAATATAACTATGCATATTCTTGTAATTAAATTGTGTTTGACGTCAAGTTCTTGTTTAAAACATAATTTCATGACTTGCAATGTTAGCGTGATGTGTGAATAAATTATTGCCACGTGCTTATACATGAAAGAAGGAAATACCGCCCTTTATATTTTGCTTGTAGATGGCAGCTTTGAATGCCTTGTGTGACCGAGTATGGAACACGGTCCAGTGTCTCGTTGCGAGTACCTGCTTCCATTAGCGAATGTCTCTTGTTCTGTGTCCTGTACTTCAGGGGTTGTTACACAGGATAGGAGAAAAGTTTCTTAAATATAATTGAAATATGTGAAAAAGTAAAACTTCCAATCACGGAAGGCCTTCGATGTGCATAAGTTCATGGCAAACGGGCTTTGTAGTCACTTTCCCTAGCTGTGGGTCTTGGAGACATTTGTCACCCATCTTATGCCTCCGCGGGGAGTTAATTCTTTTTTACCACAACCGCACTTAAGACACATCGGAGCCGAGATCGCGCACAGTAACTACCCGGGCCATTATGGCCCGTAATCGTGGGTATTATTCGATTTACTGTGGCCGGCTAGCATGGGTGCCGATCGTCAACCGTGAACTGCCCCTGGCTGGCCACACCTTATGTTGGGGCTTATAGTCGGTTCACTGTTGCCGGCGAGCCGAACGCCATAATGAGCTGCCTCGGCTATAGTCGGCCTTCTCGGTGGCTTATAATCGGCTCATTACAGTTGGCTTTAAGGGCCGTCGCGAGCAAGGAGTTAACCCGCAGCAGAGGGATGCTGGAGCAAAAGTGTCTCATTGGCGAGGGCATAGATTCGCATAGTACCTGTTAGGTCTTGTCCAGGTGAAGCTGCGCTGTGGAGTGCCTTGAATGGAAATGCTATATGCACAGGATTTTGTTCAACAGAAAAGGATAAAGTTAACAAGCAGCCAAGATATAAAGGAACAAGTTAAAAAAGAGACAGGGTTTTTTTAAAGTGGTTCAGCACGAAAATGCCTACGTCCACTGATTCTATTTGTTAATTCACTTCATATGGGCAGTACATGTTAAGAAAAGTATCGACGGAGGTGTTGGATGTTCCATGCCCTCTGGAACACCTCTCCGTCCACTGTTGACAAAATATAAGCTCCGTTGTGGAGATCTTTATGAATTACATATGGTCCATCCCAGATTGGATCTAGTGCTCCGGGGCGAGAGAAGATTCGCTTGAGGACAAGATCCCCTTCTTGTAAGGTGTGATGCTTGACTTTGGAGTTGTATTGTGCTGCCACTTTTTTCTTATGGGCTGCTGCTTTGAGGACTGCATCATTTCTTCTCTCCTCAATTAGATCCAAAGACATGTGAAGGAGTTCTTCGTTCTCTTCTGGGTTATAGTGGATCCTACGGTGGGAAGGCACGATGGTTTCAATTGGGAGCATAGCCTCCGATCCGTATGCCAAAGAGAAAGGAGTATGCCCTGTTGATGTTCTGAAAGATGTGCGATAGGCCCACAGTGCCGTAGGGAGTTCATCCACCTAAGCGCCCTTTGACTTTTCGAGTTTCTTTTTTATTAGAGTTTTTAGAATTTTGTTGACGGCTTCGACTTGTCCGTTTGCCTGGGGATACGCTACGGATGAGAAGCTTTTGTGAATTCCGTGCTCTTGGCACCAGTTGGCGAATTCCTCGCTGTCAAACTGAAGTCCATTGTCTGATATGATTTTGAATGGGACTCCGTACCTGCACAGAACATTTTTGATCAAGAAGTTAAAAACTTTTGCTGAAGATACTTTATTCAGGGGTTCTGCTTCCACCCATTTGGTGAAATAGTCGACTGCCACTATAACATATTTGGCCCCGCCTCGGCCCATTGGTAGTTCGCCGATTAAGTCAATTCCCCATACTGCAAAGGGCCAAGGGCTGGTCATTTGAGTAATCTCAGTTGTTGGTAGCCGCGGAATCTTAGCAAACTTCTGGCATCTGTCACATTTTCTGACGAAATCTAAAGCGTCCTTGCTTAAGGTGGGCCAGAAATATCCATATCAGAGTATCTTTTTTGCTAAAGTTTGCCCTCCGGTGTGATCTCCGCAGCTTCCTTGATGAATGTTGGATAAGATTTCCTTGGCTTCCCTTCCAGCGACACACCTTAATAAGGGGTTAGAGAATCCGCGCCGATAGAGGGTGTCTTCTTGTATTGTGTAGCAGGAAGCTTTCCTCAAGATTTTCTTGACTTCGTTACGCCCGTTGGGCAGTGTGCCACTTTGTAAGTGGTCTCGGATGGGAGTCATCCAAGTTGCTTCTTCGGTTGCAGCTATCAGATTCACTTGCTCAAAACTTGGGGTCAGTTGCTTTGAAATGGCTATTGCTTCGGAAATAGCGCCGTCTCTCACGCTTGCTTGCTTCGCCAATTCGTCGGCCTCTCGGTTCTCTTCCCGAGGGACGTGTTTGACTAAGTAGTGGTCCAATCGATTGAGAAGTAACTTGGTCTTCTTTAAATATGCTATGAGTCGTTCTTCTCGAGCCTGGAATTCTCCTAGTATTTGATTAACAATAAGTTGAGAATCGCTATGAAGACACAAAGAATTGGCTCTGATTTCTAAGGCAAGTTCTAATCCAGCTATCACTGCTTCATATTCTGCATCGTTGTTGGTGGCAGCGAACTCCAACCTTATAGCATAGTGCAGCTTATTTCCCCTAGGAGTGACTATTACCACACCTGCCCCCGAGCCTTGATCGTTTGACGCCCCATCCACGAAGAGATTCCACTTGATGTCTTCTGCTATTTCTGATTGCTCCTTACCTTCGTTGGTAGTGAATTCTGCAATGAAATCGGCCATGGCTTGTCCCTTGATGGCGGTGCGAGGGTGATAGGTGATATCATACTGACTCAGTTCAATGCACGATTTAAGTAGTCGCCCAGAAGTGTCGGGACGATGGAGTACCTGCCTCAGTGGTTGATCGGTCAGAACTCTGATGGAATGGGACTGGAAGTAGTGACGCAATTTCCGTGACTTGATCAGTAAATAGTATGCTAGCTTCTCAAGTTTAGGATATCTGACTTATGCCCCCGTAAACCTCTTACTTACAAAGTAAACTGGCCGCTGCGTGCGGTTGTCTTCCCTTACCAATGCAGCGCTTAGGGCGTGAGATGACACAGCAAGGTATAGGTATAACTCTTCGCCTTCGCTTGGAGTCGAGAGTACCGGCGGTTTCTGGAGGTGTTTGATTAAGTTAAGGAAAGCGGTTAAGCATTCGTCAGTCCATTCGAACTTTCCTTTGTCTTTCTTTAGAGCTTCGAAGAAGGGGATGCACTTGTCCGTTGCTTTGGAGATGAATCGGCTTAGGGCGGCCACTTTCCCATTCAGGCTTTGCATTTCCTTTCGAGTGGAAGGTATCTTGATATCTTTTGGAGCTCGGACTTGTTCAGGGTTTTCTTCAATCCCTCTGGCATGGACGATGAATCCCAAGAACTTTCCTGATGATACTCCGAAGGAGCATTTTAGAGGATTAAGTTTCATTCCATATTGGCGAAGTACTTAAAATATCTCGCCCAGGTGGCTTACGTGATCGTCGGCTTTCCTTGACTTTACCAGCATGTCATCCACATACACTTCCATAGTTTGTCCTATTAGCCCTGCAAATATCTTGTTGACGAGGCGCTGGTAGGTGGCTCCTGCGTTTTTAAGTCCGAAAGGCATTACCTTATAGCAGTACAAACCCCGGTCAGTGATGAAACTGGTGTGGTCTTGATCGGGAGCATGCATATGAATTTGGTTATATCCTGAGTATGCGTCCATAAAGGATAAGAGTTCGTGCCCGGCTGTGCTGTCTACAAGTTGATCCATTCGGGGAAGTGGGAAGCAATCCTTCGGGCAGGGGTCATTTAAGTTGGAGAAGTCAATGCATGTTCGCCACTTCCCATTAGCCTTCTTTACCAGTACCGGGTTGGCGATCCACTCTGGGTATATGGCTTCTCGTATGAAGTCATTGGCAAGTAGATTCTTTACTTCTTCATCGAGGGCTGCTGATCGTTCTGGCCCCATACTTCTCTTTCTTTGTTTTACGGGCGCCTTGGTAGGATCAATGTTTAGTACGTGGCATGCTATGTCAGGGGAGATTCCGGTCATGTCAGCATGTGACCATGCGAATACATCCAAGTTATGGCGAAGAAAGTCAATGAGTTGCTCCTTTAACTCAGCTTTTAGTTGGGACCCGATTTTCAATAGTCTACTCGAGTCATGTTTGGCTTCAGATAAAATTCCATAGCCTATGTAGGCTCGGCGGTGGCCTCCTCCTCTTTGTCCCTGGGGTCTAATTCATTGAAAGGGTCGCTGGTATATCGAAGAGGAGGGGCTTTCTTTAGTTGCTATGCTTCCAAACTTTTTGTGCAGAGGGCAACCTCTACACTCTTCCCTTTATCCTTCCTGTGGTTGTTGCGAAGTTCAGTTACATAGCAGTCTCGAGCAACGTCCTGGTCTCCCTCTACTTCCCCTACTACATTGTCCATTGGAAATTTCATCTTTAGGCACCATGGGGCCAGGACAATTTGGAAGTCAGACAAGGCTGGCCTTCCTAAGAAGGCGTTGTAGGCCGAGTGGTTTTCTATTAGCACAAATGTCTGTTTCCGTACAACGGAGCGGGGATGGCTTCCAATTTCAACAAAGAGATCCAGTTGCCCGAGGGGCATCTTCGCATCTCCGGTGAAACCGTGTAGTGGTTTATTGCAGGGAGATACATCCTTCATTGATAGTTTCATTTTGTC
Source organism: Allium fistulosum (assembly GCA_030737815.1). NCBI lineage: Eukaryota > Viridiplantae > Streptophyta > Magnoliopsida > Asparagales > Amaryllidaceae > Allium > Allium fistulosum. Next base: position 939,677,134 of record CM060908.1, on the reverse strand, counting down.
GAATGCATGCTTGAATAGGATATTTACTGAGCTTCCAGTGTCTACTAGAATCCGGAAAACTTCGGCTGGACCGAGCCGGGCAGAGATAACCATGGAATCCATATGAGGGTACTGCCTTCCCTCTAGGTCACACCTACTGAATGTGATGTCATCACTCTCTTTCCGCTTCGGGTGGAGTTCTTCTATAATAGAATTAACACAGTCTTCATTGTTTCTAAGCGACTTTCCAAATCTTTCCATTTCTGCCCAGCTTCTGTCGGCGATGTGCAGTCCTCCCGAAATGGTATGGACCACTATCTTCTCTTGATTGGAGCCGCTAGTGTTGCGATTTCCTCTGCCTATCTCTGGTGAGGGTAGCCTCGGGTTCTCATTGGCAGGAGTTGGAGCCCTGTTCTGACCTCTTACGTAGCGTTCTAGTCTTTTCCTTCTGATGTGTTCTTCAATCAAGTCTCGGAGATGATGGCATTCATTGGTATCATGCCCACGAGATTCGTGGAAGCGGCAGAACTTTCCATACTTCTGTGCGTTATCTGATTCCTTCTTGTATGGTGTGAGTTTGTATCTAACTTCGTCTTGAGTGGCAAGGAAGATGTTTTCAATGGTTTCATTCAAAAGAGTGTAAGTGTCGAACCTTGGTCCTGGCCTATATAGGCGCTTTTCTCCTTTCTTGCCCCCAGCGTTGTCTCTAGAATCATTTCTTCGAACGTCCTTCGCTGTAGTGGGCGTGTTGCTATGAGCTGCCTTATTTTGTTGCCCTGACTGCCCCTCAGTGGCAGCATCTTCCAGCCTCATATATTTCCCGGCTTCATGGAAGAAGTCGGGTAAAGTAGGGGGTTTTTCTTTTGTCAACCTCCTAGCAAATTTAGTATCCAGATGCACACCACTACAGAGGGCCATTAAGATAAGCTTCTCATCGGCATGTTGGACTATGACCGCTGCGGCATTGAATCGGGTTAGGTATTGCTGTAGTTTCTATCTAGGTTTCTGTTTGATAGTGGATAAGGAATAAGCGTCCTTGGGTTGTTCCACATGAATGCGGAACTGACTGATAAACTTTTCTTTCAACATTTCCCACGAGCTGATGGATCCCTGGGGTAAATGACAGAACCAGAAGGTAGCTAGATCTGCTAAGAATAGTGGAAAGCATTTGCACAGTACTCCCTCTGTTGCTCCACTCATGAGCATATGCTGTGTGTATCTTTGTAAGTGTACAACGGAGTCGGAGGTTCCTTTGTAAGGTTCCATTGTTGGCATTTTCCATTCTCGGGGGGTGATAGCGATTTCGATATTGCGGGCGAAAGGGCTGGTTACCCTAGCGCCTATCCCTCGATCTCTTTGATCCCGTTGGACGCACTCTCTGAACAAGCGTGCCATCCTTTCATCAGAATTTGGAGCAGATAGAAACGAGTTCGGTTCTGTTCTGTGCGATTGATTCCGTCCAGATGACCTGTAGGGATGGTATCGTCTATCATTCCTCATATTTTCTAATGGCTGCCTTTGGTCTTCTGCGAGCATGCTAGGGTCAGCTACAGTTGGCCCCTGCCTTGATCTTCCCCTGCCGGGTTCTGATCTAAGCACTTCCTCGGGTTCAACTTCGGGCTGGACTCTTGCTCGGCCCCGTTCATTAGCGTTTCCGTGGTTAGGCAGTACAACCAGCTCAGCTACAGTTGACCTCCGCCCGGTACCTCCCCCGTTGGGTTCGGTTCCAACCGTTTCCTCGGGCCTAACTTCGGGCTGTGCTTGATCTCGGCTCCTACCATGGCCGCTTCTGTTGTTAGGTCCTTCGAAGAAGGAAGATCTTTGTTATCTCTGAGATCCTCCAGACTGGGACTCACCCCATGATTCAGTGTTGCGGTTGGACTCTTCAGCATCCCTTAAGCGTGACATGAGAAGGTCCACCAAGGCTTCCTGCTGGGACGTGAAGCGGTTAGTCACTTCAGCCACAACCCTGTCAAGACCTGCCCTAGTAATTACCACCGGCTGTTCTGCGGCAGGGGTGGTCGGATTTGCCTGACCTTCATTTGGTACTGCTACTGGAGGGGGATGATTTACTTGATCTGTGACCACTGGATCTGGAAGACTACTGGTTGCGATGTTTTTTCCTTTGTTAACATCTTTCTTCTGCTTGGGAGGCATGTTTTCCAAGAAATGAACTATGCTGTTAGGAAGAAGGTTAAGTGGAAGAAGCTGAAGCTTCGAGCTTCTAGTTCTCAGTGAAAGCACCAAAAATGTTTGCACAAAAAATGGACAAACACCTCAAAGTCGTTTGATTTAATTGATTTTATGTTGTTCTTAGTGATTTGGGTGATTTATGCAAATATATGAAAAGCAGGGACTAAACTGTAAAAGACACGTAGATTTATAGTGGTTCGGCCAGAATGTGCCTACGTCCACTTTATATATTATTTCTCTTTTCTTGTTTAGATTACAAGTACAAAGCTTTGATACAAGTATCTGAAAGTTGTTTGAAAGTTCTCTCCGTGCTTGAGCTCTCAAACTTGTCCTCCATTGTTGTACCCCTACCCCTCTATTTATAGAGTGAGGCAAGGGGTAGGGGTCTAGGATGTATACAGCTGCTGGTGGGCTTGGGCTGATGTAATCTGGCCTGGCAAAGTTGGTCTGGAACGCCCTGGTCCGGTGGGATTTGGTCCGGTGGAACTTGGTCCGGTGATGGTTTTGATTCGGTGGGACTGGTACTAGTGTATTGGTCCGGTGGTAGGAGTGGTAGAGGCTGGTTCGGTGGTAGGTGGAGTAGGAGTTGGTCCGGTAGCACCTAGGAGGTAGCTGGTCCGGTAGTGAGGGGAGCTAGGTTGGTCCGGTAGTGAGTTGAGTTGGTTCGGTTGTGAGTCTGGTTCGGTTGTGAGTCTGGTTCGGCAGTGGTAGGGATGCCGAATGAAGCTTAGGCAAGCCTAGTCGAACCTGGTGCTTCTTGGTCTTGAGATCTCCTGGGTGAGAACACGCCCAATAATAACTAAATAATATTTAAACTCTTTATTAAATAATGGTTAACCTTTAATTAATAATTAAACAATAATTAACTATTAAATAAATAATTAAATAATAATTAATCTTTAAATAATTAATTAAATAATAGTTAGCTCTTACAAAGGTAATGAAACAATAAATAAATCTTTAATTAATTATTAAATAATAATCAATCTTAATTAATTAATTAAATAGTCCTTAATTAAAACTCAAATAATAAATTAAATCTTGAAAATAATTAAATCATAATTAAGTTTTAAATTAAATCTTAACTTGATTAGAAATTAATAAATAAGTAAACCCTTTCTTAAATAAATAAATAATTTAATTAATCTTAGTTAAATAATAATTAATTCTGAAATAATAAATTAAATAATAATTAACCTTTTACTAATTAATAAATTATAATTAACTTACTTTAAAATAATCAAGTACTAATTACCCTAACTTACTTAATGATTGAGTACTAATTACCTTAATCAATTAATTAAATAATCATTAAATAAATAATTAAATAAATAAATAATAATTTCTTTTAAATATTTAAAATATGTTTAAAAATACTTTTCAAAAATATACTTAAGCTAAAACATTTAAATTCAAAAAGAGTTCGTTTTTCCTAAATTACCTTTTAGCGACTATCGCTATATGACTTGAAATTTTAAATCTTGTTTTATACTCTAAATAGCTTTCAAAACTCCATCTCTAGTTTCAAACTTACATTTTTAACTCATGAATAATTGTTTTTTTGAAAACTAGAAGTGAAGTTTAAAACTTTTTCTAAATTTAAAATAAAGAAGCCACTTATACAAGGGATTTCGATGTTGCCATACAACCAAATTTGAATGCTAACTTCTTTAACTTACAACACCTAGCATATCAAAAATACTTAGACATTCCATAGTCGGTTCTACAATGATATAGATTTGAGAGATGAAGAAGTAGAGCCTAAAGAAAGCAAGGCTGCACCCGCTGAGCTGACAATCGACATCACAGTCAGCCCCGACGACTAATCATGGGTCCTAAAGATCGGATCATAGCTTAGTGCAACGATGATGTAGGAATTAGCTGATTTTCTCCAAGCGAATCTTGATGTGTTCGCTTGGACCCATTCTGACATGTGCAGGATCTGGCCGACATCGCGAGCCATGCATTAAATATCGACCGAAGGCATGTCCCGGTGAAACAAAAAAGAGGCGGCATAGATCCAGTGAGATCTACTACGCTTAAAGAGGAGGTGGATAAACTCAAGAAAAATGGGTTTAATCACGATGCCCTCTAACCGAAATGGATGTTCAATCCAGTTCTTTTGAAAAAAGCTAATGGAATATGGTAGACATGCATCGATTACTTAGACCTAAACAAGGCGTCCCCAAAAGACAGCTTTCTACTTCCGAGGATCGAACAGCTGGTAGACTCAACCGCTGGACATGAACACCTTTTATTCATGGATGTGTACTTCAGATACAATCAAATTCTAATACACGTCCTAGACCAGGAACACATCAGCTTCATTACCGACTTGGGATTATACTGCTATGTTGTGATGCCTTTTGGATTAAAGAACACTAGAGCTACTTACTAGAAACTAGTCAACCGGATGTTCAAAGGCCAGATCGAGCGGTCGATGGAAGTTAATGAATGCGACTTGACCGTTTATCTATTCACTCTTGCCTACAATCTGATGGGCTGGATATAAAACAAAGAACGGGTGTGACTCAACCATTCGTTAACTAACTCCATCTCTCGATTCGACGGGAAGAATGTAAAGTAAAAGTGGTTGTGATACGATCGACCACTCTTCGACTTTTGCCGGACTTGGGGGCAAGGGAATTAATCAAAGGAAATGTGTCGACCGTTTCTTAGAATAGCTTCAGTCCCTAAACTAGATTATGAACATTGAACAGTTGTGATTATCCACCCATCGACTAAGTCTGATCCATAGATTACAGATAAGAGTATAAGTAAAAAGGAATGTGTGCGATTCGACCATTCATTCTCCAACTCTAGCCTGAACCCGATAGGAAGAGTATAAACTCATCATGGATGGGACCCAACCATTTACGAACTAACTCCACCAACCTAATATCGAGGGTAGGAGTATAATCACTTAACCGTTGAACAAGACAACGTAACACTGTGGCTCACACCTAGTGTTTGATACGACTTAAGGCCACGATCGAAAGAAGGTCTTGAGATGGATTTGTCGGATCGATGCCCGAACTAATGGGCGACCGAAAGACATTGCAACTTAAATGACGAGTGATGAATTACAAGTACTTGAATGGAAAACGTAATAGCTTGAACACTTAAACAAGTTTTGTACAAAAGCTGAACAGAAAAGTGTTTTTATTCACATACTGAAACTTGGAAACTGAGTACAAGTCTATTTTAGAAACTAAAAGCCAAAAACAGAGGTCGTACCTACACAATTGCAGCCAACAAAAAGAAACTAGATACCTAGCTACGTGCTACCCAAGTCGATTCATCGGTTATCTCTTACCAATTTTGGGCTTCTTAGGGGTGTCTTCGGAGTAGACTCTTTAGAGCTATTGCCTCGTCATCTCCTCTTCGACCCTATTTTTCCTTGCTACCCTTAGGAGAAATGCTTTTAGAGATAGAAGCAGTCTCACTTTGGGATATAGAAGGATCGAGCTCCTTAAGAGTGACGCCGCCCGACAGTATAACTTGGAGTGGAGTAATATCCACTTCAGCACTCTCCTTCTTGGCTTCCAAATCCAGCTCCTTTTCAATGTGCTCCTTCATGCCAAGTTTACTAGTGTGTTCGGAGGCATGAGAACCTATGACATCCTCTATTTCATCCTAGCTCTACTGGTCATCAGCCTTTTCTTCATTCAGAGCTCGTATGACTTCAGCATTCGGGCCAGGATTCTTAGCAGGTTGATTGGTAGGAGCCACATGTACAGTGACGGTCGTAGTGGTCCCTATGGTTTGTGCCTACTGTCCCGAGATAACATCATTATCGGGAGCATGGATAGATGCAGATGGACCTGCAATTTCATTGAGATCAAAGTTTAAGCCTATGACTATGGAGCACGAGATGTAAACCTTCTCAAATGTCGGAGAAGTAAGAGATATACCTTCGCCAAATTGGCCTTAGATCATAGCTTGAGTGCCGCCTCCCAAAATCGAGGACGGCCCAAAAGATTTGTGCATCCCTAGATGATCTGATCGTAGCCCACATCCTTTTCTAGGGCATGAGAAATTGAAGCACTAGTTGCTTGAGTAGTAGGATGGTCTTGGGAAACAGATCCTGAGGCTTCACCACCATCTTTCCCCTTTTCGGTGATCGCTGGATCACTGAGTAAACTGAGTTGAGCAGCCCTGATTTCATTGGGCTCTTTATCGTGCCAGATTTCGCGCATGAGCTGTACTTCATCCACTTCAGCATCATCGAGGGACTTCTTTTTCAGATCTACAATATGGTCCCAGGCTTCAACGAGCGACTCGGGATACCGCTCTCTAGGAAGCGGAGGTTGTGATTCACGAGGACGCATGTGTTGTAATCTATCAGCAGCGGATCGAACTTATCCTTTATCTCTGTCCGACCCACCTCCCTAACCTCTTCCTTGAGGGCCTCTATCTACACATGTTGCCTGTCAGCTTCTATTTTAGCTTCGCGAGCCTCGAAAATCTCCTTGCAGTATCGTCGAGACTCCAGTTGGGCCTCAAGTTTCTCTTGCTTTTCCTTCTCAAGCTCCTCCTCAAGCTCCTCGTCAAAATGTTTAATACAAATGGCCAAAGAACCATCGTCTTTTTCAGCACATCCATCTCCTTCTATAAGACATCTTTTTCAAGGGCTAAAGTACCACTGCGACAAATGACAGTGTCCAGTTCAACTTAGTGCGCTTTTATTTAACGCTCGATGGCTTCAGATGACTGGCTGGCTTTTTTTTATCAACATGGACCAGCTTTGTACCCAACTACTTGACCTCCTCGTCCAAGTACTTAATGATGTATTTGTTGTAAATCGCCTTAAGAGTTAAGCGATCAATTTCGTGTTTCCTTTCCAACGACACTTCATAAATTCTCTCAACCACACATAGAGTTGTACTGTGCTGGACATAGACATCATTAATGTAGGAGATCACTGTGTCCTTGGCCTTTGGTGAAATTGAATACAAAGCGGGAAAAAATTTGAACTCGTCAAAGCATGAATTAGGAAATGTGGCCTTGAGCTCAGCCATCTTCTTAGCAGCAGTGGCATTAAGATTAGCCAGGGCAGAGATGGCCCGTATGTCGTGCTTATGGGATTAAGTATCAAGACCTTCTACGTCAGATTGGTGTTTCGAAGATCGACGAACGTAGGAAGAACCTAAATGTTGCTTAGGCGCGGTAGCCGGAGTGGGAGCATGAGGAAACGACATACTGCTACTCTGTGTAGTATGTTGACTGACATCCTTGCGGTGAGAAGACCGAGGTTTTGATTTATGCTTGGAGGATGAGTCTTTGGATTGGTGGCTTCGGTCTCGGCCTTCTCTTCCTTCATGATCTTCTCTATCTCGACTAGGGTCCGTACCTCAACTAGGCCCAAACAAGATGACTGAGAGTATGCTGATCTCTTCAAGTTATCATAGTTGCGGAGGCGCCCATCGAGCATGTAAACAAAATGAGTGCATGAGAATCACTGGAGTTAAAGGTGGATAATTGTCGTGCGGTGCAGTGCACGTGATCATGAGTGTCCTAGGGTCCCCCCAATGGACCAGTTACTGAAGCTTTGCTCACTAGAGTAATCTCTGCCATGCTAGTAGGAGGAATATTAGCACCAAATCGAATAAGGATTCAGACCCCCCAAGGCTTACATCGGAGAAATCATAATTTCCAACATTATCTGAAATTGGAATGTTTGACAACCCCTCAAATAAATTTCTAGAGGCAAAGAGCTAGATTGATCTATAGCAGCAGAGGTTGACTTAGATTTCTTGGAGACATGCCCTTTGCGAAGCTTATAAATGAGCCTTTTCTTCTTCTCTTTACTGGGGTGGGGAGTTGTAGGTCTTGGAAGGATCCAACTGCAGGCTCATTTCTTGAGCTAACATCGCCATGACTGAGCTTATTAGCTCCGCTCCTCACCTCGCCATCCTCGACGACATCTTGAGCCCCTTCGACTAGGGGCACAACAAGATCAACTTCATTACCTCCTTACCTAACGGAGCCTCTTCCTTCTACAAGTTTCTCAGTGTTTCTTGGCAGTCCCATGCTGCGGCCTTCTTTTAGTAAGCCGAAGACAAAAAGGCACTCGTCGGTAAGAAGAGATCTGATGTCACTATCCGCCAATGGTATATTTTTGAGAACTGAAACTGCCTCTGAGTACAAGTTGTCGGTAAGACGTGGATGGCTAGTTGTAATGTTCAATAAAAACCGCTTAGTTCAGGATAAGACTTTAATTAAAGCATGTAAAGTTAAGTTTGAAGCAACACTTATCCTTCCAACCACCGTCCTGCAAAACCAGGTGGGCAGCGCACATAGAACCATTCATTCTAAAAGCGTTTAGTTTCTTCCAAGCACGAGTTACGACCTAGCAGTTAGTAACTAACTCGATGAAAGTGTATGAGAGGCTTTCCTTTCGCCGCTTGAGATTGTATATGAGTCTGATGTCTTCTAGAGTCGGCTCATGACATAAGAATTTAAGGAATATCATATATATGTAGTGCACAAATGTGTAGCTGTTCGGGTGCTGCTGAGCCGACACCAATCTTAAATAATGTAACATTCTTCGAATGAATGGATTGAAAGGCGGAACGCAACCAGTCCAACACATAAACTTATTGCGTGCAGTATACCCCTCCAGGGGCAAGTGAGCCCTATTGTTATGACACGGGACTCGGACATCCTCATACGGAATCCCGTGTTTAATGCATAATCTGCTGAGAGAGGCAACATCGACCTTTGAAGCCACTGAATCTTCAATATCATTTAAAAATAAGGCATCTACTAAAGTGCCAAGAGCTGGCTCAATTTCTGCATCTAAGTTCGAAGGAATTTCTGGCACCGATTGAGAACTTTCAGGCTGTTCAAATTGACGTCTTGGAGAGTTTCGAGCGAATATTGTTGCAAAGCTTGACTCAGCGTCAGGACTGTCATGTGAAGTAGATTGTTCAGTGCACATAGCAGCTAAACGCTCTGAGCGTCTGGAACCCATAGCTATCAAACTCAACAGATAGTAATCACTAGAAAAACTAACTTGCTCCCCCCGTGTTAAGTGTAAACTAGTATGGTGTGGTGTAGTGATCTACAGTGTAGTGATAAACAGTTTGGAATAAAAACAATAGCTGCAACGAGACTCTGGGATTCGACTAAAGTAACCGTCATCGCTAACCCGCTTTCACGTCGATGGTTGTGGATTTTATCTAAGCTTCGCAATCAGTTAATGGCATGTTAAAGTCCGGTATTTGCATTCAAATACATATGGGCATACAAATCTCTTCAAGGCATATGTTACAATCCAAATTCATATCCAAGTTCATCTGTTATGCACATTCATGTTCTAAGTCATATGCATGTATATTCAAGTCCAAGTGTCCAAGTATTCAAGTTTGGGTCCAACATTGAATATGTAAGTGTTCATGTACAAGTTTGTTTTCCATGTTCATGCTCTTAAGGTTCTGGTTTAGGTTCGGGTTTAGGCCATTTGTGTAAGCAACTTCGAGTGCTCAAGTTCACGTATGCTGAAAATGGTTAAGTCCCCATAGAGCAAGGGACTGTGACCGATCCTTGGTCTAGGTAGTCTTGCCTTATCCAATTTCGAACTCCAACATGCCTGAGCCAATCTCTATACCAACCGATCCCTCCTCATCGTTTCATCTCTTCTTCACATCATCTTCACCAATCCATAGGCAGCGTCGATCCCATACCAAACAATCACCTTCCATCACTTCGCTCCACTCCATATCATAACCAATTGCACCACTCCACATGACTGATCCCACGTTTGCAACTCCATCCACTTCATCGTCTCCACTCTAACACCACTCGTTCCTCCGCAACCATAACCAAAATTCCAAACATCCTCTTGTATCGTCATCTTAAAACCCTAAATCGCATATTACATGCCCAAAACCCCACCTATGTATGCAATGTTAAAAACGAACAAGGGTCAAAGAAAAGGATAAGTGTGGTTAGGGTTCAAGCTTGGATCCAAAGTTGAATTGGCAAGATCGGAAGGAGAATCGATTTGGGATAATGGCATGGGCTTCTAGCAAAATAGAAGATGGAGTCGCATGACAAATTAGATGGACCAGTGGAAGATGTGATGGAAATGTTATGCTTGAATGAAGTTGTTAATGGCAGAGAGAAGGAGGTAAAGGGGATTGGTTCTGTCGCAAAGTAAGTGAAATTAAGTGAAGTGAAATAAGCTAAGTAGTAGTTTATATATACATATGTGTAGTCAATTTCCCCAAAGCCTGAAATCGACTAAGTTCATATAAGTGAAGAGATCAGATCCGATCCCCCACCTACGGGATTCGTACCGATCCCTTACCAATGTTTAAAAAAATGTATATAGCAACACAAATATTTTTCAACTACATGATATTGGCAACGACCAAAAACGTGTAAATGAATGTGCATGTGTACATATCCAACATTGAATTTCTTGAATCGATATAGATTGAATTATTATCTGGATTTTGCTGAAAAGATGTCACTACAGATAGCCGAGGCCTACTAACACGATTAACAGGCTCAATGAAACCGAGCATACAAAAAGACTGAGGATTATCTCCCAAATTTATACTGACAAGTATCGACCAAGCGTCGCAAAAATAGAGAGAGATACAACTCTTCGAAAGGACAATTCAACGGAAGGATAACGACTGTTTAGAAAACTGAATGAATCCTTTTCGGCAACTCTAACTTGCTTCGATTCAAAACATATGATGTACGGAACAAGATGTACTTTGGGGGGGCAAATGTTATCCGGCCTTTTACCTGGCTATATCCGGACTAACTGGACAAGTTAGACTTGATGATAGACAAGGCAAGCAGCCCGGAGTGGTGATCACAGAGACTAGAGATCATGTATAAACAATAGTGGAAGCAACAATCAAGCAAAGATAAGAGATAGAATCTTTAGAATACTCTGAGTATGGGTTTGTGCCTTCCTCTAGGCAAGGGATCGAATCGGATCACTATGGCTATGAATAGCATGAATCAGCAATTTAACTCACAGGGAGTCGATCGAAATCTCTAAAAACGTGAAGGTAACTATGCCAACAACTTTGGAAACATAAAGCTAGCATAAAGGGGGACCCACCATAGCGATCGCACGATGCCACGTGGCAGGGAAGACCGATCAGACCCGATCGCTCCCTATTGGGAATTAGGCCTCAAAATTTTCTAGGTGACCTCTTCTACATCCGAAGATTCTACCGATGAATTTTCAGGAGGATATTCGGTCATCTACCCCTATATATGCAGAGTTAACAGTTCATTTGAAGGATCTTTACGTTGCTGTTTTCTTTGTGCTCCATTGTGTTTACGGATTCTAATCCGATCCCTTTTATACTCAAATATTCAGGTGATTGATAAAGCTATTTCATCAAAGTGGACGTAGGCATTAAACCCGAACCACTATACATTTGTTTGCTATTGCTTTTTTTTACTTGTTTTGTGCTTATTTCCCCTGTTTTAATTTGGATTTCTTCACATATTTCTCTATATATAATCTATTAGGTGTTTGTGCCAACTTTTGGCGCCAACAACTCATATGCCTTTAACATTCTTCATTCTATCCCGATCTTCCATCATATTAATCTTCTTTTGTTCTCTTTAAAATTAACTCGATTCTTTATGTGGTTCTCCTCTAATGAAGACCAAATACTCTCTTTGTTATGTTATTGTGTGTTGTGAATTTAAATAGATTCACTTAATGACTTTCTATTTTTGCATACAATACAATTATGTGAAAAATTGTCCAAGTGTCAAAATTTTTGAAAATTTCCGATAGAATATCATTTGTACATAAAATTTTCAACATATAAAAATACATTTTTGAAGAGGCATCCCCAACATAGGAAAACAATATAATATCATATATATCACGATATAAGCATAAAACATACCTTATATTTGCATTTTAAGCCAGCTTACTCAGTTTTCATATGTGCAAAATTGACCTTACGCCCAACTCAACACAACTAGCCATCTAAGCTCGGCTCAAATAACTCATATGAGATCGTATATAAAAGTATAAAGTAGCATTGTATTAATATTATGTAAGGACAATATCGCATTTTCCTTTTAGGAAATTTTCCGACTAACTTTAAGGTGTCAAAATCATAAAATTATATAATTCTTTCAGAAGTAAAGTTTTTGCACAATGGATTATATTTCAGAAACATCTATCGAATCATAAAATTACAAAGTAAATCAAAAATTATGGTCGGTTTACATGATAATACAAATTCCAAAATGAATTTAAAAATACAAGCCCATACCTCTAAAACCCAATTTTCACCTAGAAACAATGAAAATTTTCAGAATACCAAAATAAAACTTGTTTCTTATTATCTTAGGTTTAAAATAAGTATAATATCGTCGATAACAGATAAAACGTTTGAAAGTTATGACCAAAACAAAATGTTGCTCCAGCTCATTTTTTAATTAATAGGACAGAGATTTGATTTATTTTAAAATCGGTTTTAACATGAGTAAACCTCAAATTTTGCATATCACTTTAAACATAAGTTGTTAACCATTGTCGTAGATTTAAAATGGTCAAAAATGGATAAAAGGGTTAAGAGTTTTGATTAAATCTATTCACTGCTATGGTTTAAAATTTCCATGAATAGGAAAGAATTTTACATTCATAAAAAACAAACTTTAACATTAGCAAACTTCAAAATTTCATAAGGTGACAAACATGAAGATTGTTCTTTATAAAATTCATTTAATTTAGGAATATATATCAATACGTTGGCCAGGCGCATCGACCGGAATCTTTAAAGAATTCAATAGACAAATTAACATGAATTTAACTACTACAACCTTTTTAAGTATTCTAATATATAAAAAAAAATATTACTTTATTAAAATCACATGCTTTCTTCTTGTAAATTTATGTACTAATGGTGATTATGTTAGTAGCTAAATAACCTATCACTAACAACACATAATCAAACATCCAAAAACCAATCATACATATCAGTAAGCAAGCGTTCAATTTAATTTGTATCTCTTTAAATTTTAATTACTTGTTTATATAAGTATTATTTTCTTTTAAATAGCAAACAATTTTTATCCCTTGCGGTATTGGTGATACCGCCGCCTTTTAGTATTTTGGCTTCATCTACACTTTTGTCGTCTCACACCTTTGAGCAAATACTCCTACTCAATTCCACATTCTAGACCGAGCCCAATTGATATATTTATTTATTTAACTATTAGCACCATATAACACACATCAACAAAAAAATGCATGCGCTCAGCGGAAAGCATTCTATAAGTTTCTGATGGACCATGCTGATCACTACTAAATCTTCTTCTCAACTCGCTTCATCATAGCTTATTTATGTAATGCACCCAAAGTGCGAGGTTCTAATTAGGGCCTTCTAAAGATTTCCTAACCAAGTAACTCCATTCTTACTTCAAGCCATACAAAGGTCTATTCCACATTATCAATGTCAACACTACTAGTCTAAATAACACTAGTTTAACCACCACAATCTCCATCAATGTCTCTACATCTCATATAGAGAATTACTCTCAGAAAGAGGTAGAAATATATATATAATATAGTAAGAGAAAAATATAAATGTGTCCCTAAATGATTACCCCAGTAATCATTATATATTCTTGCTATCCCATACTATAGGGTAACTACCTAACACACCGAAGGGGATAAGGAATCAAGTCTCATCTAAAGCCAGGACCCGGGTTTTATACTATATATTGTCTGAAACCTGCTCTGATACCAACTATAACACCCCACCTCTATACCCATACTACCAAAAAGTATTACACCGTAATACTGTATGACAATACAGAGAATGTGGCGATACATGGTTGTCACACATGAATATTTCCTTTGGCTAACACCGTTACAAATTTTAAAGAAATCGCAAACTACTCACTTATACGTACTCAGTATCGGCATAAAGGAATAAACACGTATGTTTCTAGGATAGAACGATACACGGTAGAAAGTAAATAACATAATATGGAGTCAACAATGCAACGATAATATATAATTAATGAAATACATAATCCAAGTGGAGCTACAAAAGAATCAAATGCCCACTATCTAAAAAATATTTATACAACATAAGTCCAGTACATACAGTCTTTATCAACATTAACATATACATATAATGGGATACGTATATACATATATATTACGTATCCTACTAATAGTCTAGCCTCAAACCCTATGACCAATAGCCACAAGCCATCACTTCATCCCTGAACCTAAAATGTCTCGGACTAACCCGAGTATTATACAAATAACACATGGGTTAGACTATGTCTAGAATGTGGATGTCAATATATAATAACAACTGGCATGCTATAAACAATTATACGTCAAAGGGCATATAAACATTTTAAATGTATTAGCATCTCCTAAAATTATGTACATACAATATCAACCATAGCAATGAATAATCAATCATTGCATTAAAAAAAAAGGTGAAACATCATCTAAAAACCAAACTACTATATACATACAACATTCAATAATGAATATTTCTTGACCATCATCCCAATAAGAGAGAAGAATTGTTGACTGTATGACCCTATGAGATATATAAACAATAAGACATGCTGACTCATAATATAAACACTAACATGACATAACACATAAACAAAACACAATGATTTATCTTGACCATCACTTCTACTTAGAGGAAGAACTCCCAACTAAATGGCCCTAAGAGATGCATATACAACACCATTAATAGATCTCTCAATTAAAGGCCCTAAGAGATTCTAAAAGGTAAGAACACAACAAATCATCAAAGATCTCACTAGAATGAATCTACCTAAGTCATGTAGATAGGGGACTTACGTACCGTAGCACTTCTCCAAGAAACTCTAATGACTGCCGCCCATTTCCTATAGTCCCCTAGTTACTTCCAAAATCGTGATAACCATTCCATTTGTCATAAATATGTTGCAAGATTATGCTATACATTGGTCATGACCCTTACTTGCCCTTAGTAACAAACTATTGGCCCTAAAGTGGTGTCTTGGCAATGGCTCTAATAAGAGTAATATCTCTTGGTCTTAACCTCATCAAATTGAGATCATCGATCTAGGGCATGACCCAACCGTAACCAGGACCACTAGGATAGATAATAGCCTATTTGGAGGGCCCTAATCTTGAGCTCTCCATAGTAGCGTGGACCCTAGGAATTATATTCCAACCCAATATTCTTGAATTAATATGTTATAATGAGAGTAATAAATAGCACCGTCAACTTAATGAGTCCTAATAAGAGCTAAAACCTTTGACTCACAAGTCCTAGGAGAGAAACAACATAGTATAATAAATTCTCGAAGACTAACTCTAGGATAAAATAATCCTTGACCAGTTAGCCCTTAGAGAATGGACCCTTAAACCATAGCTAAATCCAACTTGTATCCCTTGGAGAGGAATAGACCTCCCGACTACTATGTTTTAAAGAGTCACCACTAGATGATAACAGAAAGTCCTAACCATCAATATAAACAGAAGTTACATTTACTTACAGAAAGAAACCAAACAAATCAGCTCAGGCGTCCTATACCAGCAAGTGTTACTCGTTCATTTACCCAATGCTCGTAAATTACACTTAATACCACCATACAATATTTTATACAATAAATTAAAGGAATAATTGGAAAAATATTAGCAAATGTCCTATACTGCTCGGTATTACTAATCCGTTTATTCAAAATTATGATTATATGGAACATGACACCGTTCAACGGATTATTTATTTATACGGTTTTATTAAAAATTGCTCATTTCCAAAATCTTTATTTTAAATTGTCAAATATCAATACAAATTTCCAATGAGGTTTAAAATATAAAATTATCACTATCCAAAAATCTTTATTTAATTTTGATCATCAATATTTTAAAACCTCTTATTTAAATACAAAAAAATTCTTCTTTTAAATTTCATTTAGTATCAAAATCGATAAACTCCTTTTTCGAATAATTCATGCAATATTAAACCAATATTTAATACTTTAAAACATTAATATAGGAAGTTTATAATCCAAAAATTTCCTTTAAAACCCAAATCCAAACTATATCATTTTTCCCAAATGATTTTCAATTCAAACTTTTCCAATTAGCTATTGTTAAATTTAAAAGTCAATATTTAAAGTCTTTATTTACTTCTAAACTCTTTTAGACCACTTTTGAAAAGTAATTTATCAAACTAAAATTTTCTTTTCCTTAAATAAAATAATCCTAAAATAGATTTTTCCTAAAGGAAGTTCCTTACTATAAAATAATTCAAAACCTCCCATTTCCTTTTTCTAAGAAAAATATTCAAATTAATAAAATTTACAGTACAATCAATAAATTAGAGTCAAAATTTCTTATTTTTCCAAAAATATTCTTACAAAACTTCACATTTATTCAATCCATGAAATAATTAATCGATTTGGAAAATAACTTTTTAGTCCTCTTTATAAATTAAAATTCCTTTAAATAATTTTTATGATCATAATTAAAGAAATATCTATTTATTAACGTACTTATAAATTTATTTCACTTTTTTTTTATTTTAAACAAAAACTTAATATCTATAAAATAAGTTATATAAAATATAACTGTAACAACCCACACCTTTGTTCACACTGATCCAAAGCCCAAAATGGCCTTTTAACTCACGTCGTGCCAAGAAGTACGAGTCGTTGGGTTGTTTTGGTTTACATTATATGGATAATATTTAGAACATTTTACACTTTCAGGTCTCACATCGTAAGAAAATAAAATATAAGTGCCAGAAATAACCAAATCTGATAGTAGTTTAAACATAAACGGGGTCCGTACAAAAATATTTCTAAATGACAATGCATAAAAGTCCGACCAATAGAAATAATATAGTATAGTAAATAGGGAGTAACTATAAATAAACATATCTTTGGAGCCCCAGTTCACCTCCTCCATGGATCTTGCCTTGCCTTGCCTACGTCACATACTACTTTGACCACCAATAATAGATTTAAAGAGGAAAAAATGGATGGTCACACAAGATCTGGTGAGTGAATTATATCAGTAGTATAGTGTAGACAAGTAATTAAAGTTTAGTTATAACCTACACCCAAGAGTGTTCTTTAGTGTGCGTGTTCATATGTGTGTGTATATATGTATAAAGGATTAATTATTTTCATAATATAGCTTGACTATTCCTAATGTGACTAATCTAAATTTAATTTTAAAAGTTTCCTCTCACGGGTGGAACCTGCCAATTGAAAATTTTCTAGAAACATTCCTAGTGTATGACCACATATCTATATATTGAGTTAACATTCTCAATGGTAATCGTTTGAGTTGCGCCAAACCGAGTATAGCTCACTATGCTAGCCTATGTTTTCGGGTTAGCAATCCCAATATAATTTTTGGGTTAACAATCCCAAAATAATATTTTGGGTTAACAATCCCAACATAGTCTTTTAGATTAACAATCCCAATAATAACTAGTTACTTGAAAATAAACCTTTCTATTAGTGCCCGTATCCTCTTTTTAATGCCATTTAACAAATAGCAATCAAGGGTGGATTAACAGATCCAACTCCTTTGTAGGATTAACAGATCCTACTACGAAGAATTTTTTCACCTACTCTTTCTAGCTTCTACTAATAGGTGGCTAGGACCAGCTACGATTGATAAGAGCTTGTAATTGCTATGCAATCGCCCGCTATGTTGAGTGTCATGTTTAACAAATTCATGTAGTGAAAGACTAAGACGTCACTATGTGTAATACTTTTGCACCTTGTTGCACATCTCCATTCAGCTACCTGAACTCCCGAAAGATAAGGAAGTGGGAACAAGTTTCCCGATCCATTCTACTTGGTCTGTACCAGGTCCGGGTTCAACCCGGGCTTGCTGTAGTAATTCATACATCTAAATTTTAATTCAAAGATCGGAATTAGGTCAGATTTGAACTATTTCTTCTTCGTGTCATAATTTCTCAAATTCAAACATTTGAATATTGGTTTAGACATTTGAATAATTGTTTTTAGGTCAATACCTCTTTTTTCATTCTATTTGTTTTATTCATCTTCTTCGCCGATTCAAGTACACACGTTAGATTCATTTTTTAACCAGTGTTTGGCTATAGTTTTCATCTTTTGTATACACAACTACAAGTAGTTTATCATACCAATTATTTACATATCTTCCAATCAATTATCTATGGTATTTCAACCAATCCTCAACGTATATTCAAGGTTATAAAAAACAAATTTAGGTAAATTCAAAATAATACATCAATTTCCTTTCTATTTATCAACATTTATCCAAACTTGTTATATAAAATCAGGTCTATAGAATTAGGGATATATTTAATCCAATTTACCCATCCCTCCTAAATTACAATAATTATTTTATTAATTCATTACTTAGGGCTTTTCAATCATTTCGATTCATAAGTATTTTAAATAAAAACATTGATTCAAGATTTAAAATAATATTTTTAGTTTTAAGAAGGTATATAAAAATTGAAAATTAACTAATTATCCACATCATAGACATTTCGTAGGTAAATCCACTCACCTCGAAGGGTTGTTACATTTTGATATAGAAGTCAACCAATTATCTTCTTTTATTTTTTATTTAGAAATTAAAAAAGAGAGTAGAACATAATTTTTAGATTTAAGAAATTTTGAGGAGGAAGAAAGAAAGAACTTATAGAATCAGAGAGACAGTGGCTTTGGTTTAGAGTGAAGAGGAGTGAAGGGTAGGGGTTTATTTATAGTTGAAAACTAATTTTATTAGGTTAAATTCCGAAATTACCAAGGGAAATGCCACAGGGTCTAGTTTCCTTTGATTTTATCATGTTTTATCAAATTCAATAAGTTTTATATGTTTTCTAACTGTAAACGATATTTCGAACGCAATGAATGGGTCATTTGGCCTAATTCCAACGTTTATGAAATTTTGTTATTTTTTTCTTTAATGTAAAATTACATTTTACCCTTATTAGTATTTTAATTTGTTATTTAATATTTTCTATAGTGTTACAATAACTTTAAACATAAAATTTTATTTTTATTTATAAATAATATTTAAATATAAATTTCTAAAGATAATTTAAATTTCATAGATTTAAAATATTTACTTTTTAATCTTTTTTCTTCTCTTTATTTTTAGTCCAACTAATTTAAATTTATCATAATAATATCCTTAACCCAAATCTTTATTTTTATAAAATTACTTACATAATTAAATTTCAAAATCTCATCTTCCGAAAGTATTATGCGTAGTTTAAACAAATTTATATAAAATTTCAACATGTTTTAATTCAGTTTCAGCCCTTCTAATCAATTTCGCAACAAGTCTAGTTATAACAATACGATTAACAAATAAAGCATCGTGTACAATCCAGTCATTGAAAATTTCCATAGATATTAAGTCATATACAATTAAGCAAATTAACCAATTTAGTTAAAATATCATTAATATTAATTAAATTCAAACAATAACAACTATACAATAGCGTGCAAAGGGAAAATTAAGGAACACAGATATGAGTTTGATAACTCACCAACTTTCCCAAGAAAAATCCCTAATTTGTGTTTTAATTCCGAATTCAACCATAATACAATCATACCCTTCTCCCCCTTCATGTCAAACCTTTGACCATTGTGATGATGCCGCCCTCCCGAGGTCATGCACCACTATCACCTGTTCTCCTACATCGGCGCTAAGATTTATGGGCCTCAATTGCTGAAGTGCGACCCCCAAACATGCGGCCAAGACACCTATGGTCTCTCTTAACGTGCCTATAAATCCTCTCGACATTGAAGCAACCATCCTTTTTTATTAGTGTGAAGTATTTCTTTTCTTTCTTTTTGATAACATGAGCCATACTCTACTCAAGAGCAGAGCACTCTCTTTTTGATGTCTCGGGGGCTCGAACCCATGACCTTTAGAAACACTATCTAAAGCGCCACACCCTAACCACTTGGGCTAGCAGTCCTTGATAGATTTTTTCTCTTTGATTTGATTTCCCATAAGTAAATTAAGGCCGAGGGAGGAATTAGGGATGAGCGGGCTAGGGTTGATAGGGAAAAAGAGTGGGTCAAAGCAACAAGAGAAATGTGAATCTTTTTAGAATAAAAGCGAGAGGACTTTGATTTATTATTATTTCTTTATTTTTCAATTAAGTCCTTTAAGGGAATGAATTTTAAATTGCCTCTTCGCTTATGAATTAAAATCTATTTATGACATATAAATAATTCTAATTAATATTTGTGAATATATTTTCAATTCAGTTTAAATTGATATATTTCGATAGATTACATAAGATATTTAAATTTAATAATTATTTTATCTTTATTGATTTTATTAATATCAAATAAATTCTCTTTTCATCTGTATAAACTGTATGAAATTTTTTTACAATATAAAATACTTTTATGTTCATTGTAAATATTTTATTCAAGCTCAATATACTCTCCGAATGGAATTTATTAATCATATAATTTGTTAAAACAAACCCCTTTATTGAATAATTTTAAGTCATTACAGTATACTTCAAAAATAAAAATTATCCAAAATTGTATTTGAACGTTTTATTTTTAATTAAAATTGTATATTACAAAAGCATAGAATGTTGGATTATTACATCTTAACTCCGTGATGAATCTTGTTCGATATAAATACCCGTTATGGTTTTCTTTTCTATTATGTGTGTTTGTTCTATATGATATAGACAATGATGATGAGCATTAGGCATATAGAAATAGAAAATCCCTAAGTAGAGTATTTTACCTGTAACGATCCATATTTTTACATATTTACCAATCATGTAAAATATTATTGTGTTTTAACACTTTGACCTTAGACTAAACTTTGGTTTTGGCCCTAAAACATCAAAATGGTTGTAACTTCTTTGGCAATGCAGGCTGGTTTTTATAGTGGCTCGTCCATTTTTTATATATAAAATTGTTACAAATGCGAGGAAAAGGTCCCTCAGTAGCTTCGGCACATATGCCTAAAGAGCAAAATCGCTCACCTAGTTGCGCAAGGCAATCACATATAGACTCACAAGAGACATACAATGACCAAACAAAAGTAGAAAATGCTTCCATTATAATAAATAACAACACATAGCATAAGCACTCTGACCAACAAGAAGCAGAAAGCTTCCCCCTTAACAACAACCCTAGCGAGAACACATAGTACACAAAGAAGAAAACAGCCCCATAATTACCCGAAGAAATTCCGACTTCAAATATAAACACAACAACAAGCTTACACAAACTGCACATGGTAGCTAGCCATATCATTATCACTCAAGTGATGTCAAAAGCACTTGCAAAACACAATGAACATGGATGGCAATAGCCACCAATGAGTTCAGAAAATGACATCATCCAACATGGCAAGAAGCATCAGCCAACCAAAGCCAACAATATACCAAAAATCCACATTACAAGACAACATAGCAATATCCAAAACCACATAAAAGCTAAGGGACTGCATAACCAATGCCACATCCAACAACTTATCCATAAGGCACAAAAATCACCATCAATGATCGAACACTTCATGTTGCAAAAGCAATCCGAAAAGCATTGAACTGAAGGTATTGAAAAAAAAAGTTGAGGACTTGGTTATAAAGTTACTCAACGTCATACAAAATGGGAAAATAGTAAAAAGGCCAAAACTCGAACCCAAAAGACACCAAAACTTCCAACGCCTAGATCTAGAAGTTCCATAAAGGAGGGAAAGAGTAGCAAACGAACAACCAATCCCCAAACTAAAGGCCCGATAATCAAAATCAAAATAGCGCCACTTCTATTGCAAGAAATCGCCAAGGATGTGTTGAAAAAATGAAACCACAGGTAGGAAAGAAACAAAGATGGAACCTTAAACCCTTACTTCTAGACAATAGGGAAAGGCAGATCTGAGTCCATATGAGGTAGCGATAAGTGGATCTACTCGCGAATTGAGAAACAGGGATTGCGAAAAAATAAGAGGAATTACAACAATGGGAAAAGCTAAGTTAGGGAAAGGAAGAAGAAAGATGGGCAAAGATTGAAATGATTAGGACGAAAGTGAAGAAATGGAAAAAGGTAGAGGCGGCTAAATACGAGACCAAGTCCCTATTGATGCAAGACCTGTGAATTTATTTATTTTATTTTATTGACATTTTTATTTAATAATAGGCATGAAATGGTTGTAACTTTGATATAAGCCAAAATAGGGTTTGAAATCTATTTCAAATTAAAGAATAATGGTTTCTCTTTTTATAGAGTAGTCATAATAAATTTTTGGCCAAAAGGTTAAGGAGACATCGCAGTTTTAAGTTTGAAAGTTTTTAGCAGATTTTAGTAGTAATGATCCTAAGCTCATAATTAGGCCCACCTAATGATTTTTGGATTTGTGCCAACAGTAGCATTAGAACAGTCCTAATCACTTTTCTTCTTCCTAAAAACACATCTAATTCTCCACTAGTCGTATCTCTTCTCAAATCCATCATTAACCCATATTAAATATAGCCAAATATAGTAATTAATGGTAGATTAGCAAGGGATAAGCTGGAGATTATCAAAATAGCATTTAAGGGCTTAGGATTTCATATCTACAGCAGGTTGGATAGGATATGCATTGATTTGGTTGATTGACATTGAGTTTACATGACATGTGAGTGTTTTATCATCTCACAACCTCTATTTTATGTCACTATATGCTTTAACATGTTTTGGATCCACTTTTAAACTCAAAATGTGATTATAAAACTATTTTGCATTTGAAAATGAATTATAAATGAAATTATATGATTTTAAATTCATTTAAATGCATGTTTTCATATCATGATTAATCATCTGAAGGTTAGATTAGGATATGATGTTATATTGATTATTTGTTATGATATGACACTTAGTTTGCTTGTTCGTATGCTCTGATTGCATGTTTGAATGGTTGAAATGCTTGTCGAAGCGAGTTTGGGTTTGAATTGATCTATATGCAAGGTTCCTTGTGTATATGAAGGTGTTAATGTGAACCTCTCTGATTCGACTACCCAAAGGATGGAAGATCTGTAGCAATGGAACAAACTTTGATGGATCCGCTCTAAAGTGTTCGGAGTCATATTGATGCAAAGAAGTTGCAAGCAAATCAATATAGTCAGATCGGAGACGGATTGGAGTAGATTGTCCATAAAATGACTTAGCTAAAATTTGGCTAAGCCAAGATGGATTAGCACTGTAACACTCCTAATTTTTAGTTAACATTATTCAAGACATTTAATTGGATATATTAAATAAAATAATGCATATAATTAGAGAGAATAAGATTTGGTTAATTAGTGTGGTTGTGCCAAACTTAATAAACTAAGTAAGATTGTTTTAAAATCAACACACATAGAAAAATACATAGGATGGGCAAAATAGGCATAGATAAACCCTTCATTCATTAAACCCTCACCTCCTACATCATTCTTATATTTACATTAAAAACAACCAAAAGAAAAGCCCAATCAAGGCAGGCCATTAGGAAGCAATATGAAGATTGAAATTTAGGATTCAAAGGAAAGCAAGTTTAGGATTAAGAGCTACACCAAATCTCAACTCGAACAATTAATTTAAGGTGAATAATAACACTTATCACTTCTTAAATCTTTGTATTGATTCAGACATGGGTAATACCCAAATCTTATGTGTTTGATTGATCAAGTTATGATCTAATAATCATTGTTTGGATAGAATAATGGTTAATGGGAATTTTGGAATTTATTAGAAATGGTTTAATTCGGTTTGGGGTTAAATCCAAAGTTTTTATCCTCAAAATGATTTGAAATCTTGATACGTTAAGGAAAACATTATTTTGGAGATGGGTTTTTAATTTCATAATTTTTCTAATTATAGAGATTATTTTATGAATTTCCTATAGGGGAAATGGCTTAATTACGAGTTTAATCATTTTAAATAATTAAATAAGGTTTCGGGCTCCAAAATTTTATATGATGTAGAGAAAGGTACTCTCTAATTTCTATGAATTTTTAGGATTTTTCCCATGTAATTTTGAATTATAAGAATTATTTATGCTCGAATAAGCATATAAAAGTTTAACTAATTATGATTATTAGTTAATTATTTGAAATATGTTTTGGATCTTGGAAATAAAGTGCGACAGTTTTTCAATAAAGAAAATTGATAAAGTTTTGCTAGCCAATAAGCTTTTGACAAATTATAGACGTTTTGTGAAAAGTAATATCTTTATAGTAATTTGACAGTTTTTAAGTTAGTTACAGTTTTACCATGTCGATATTGGCTATGTCAAGCCATATCTTCTCATCCAATTGTCGTCAACATGGAAAAAAATAATGTCGCATGATGTCAACGAGTTTGGCATGCAGCTGACTGGTTTTGAGCCTCGTCGAGGTCGAAGTAATAAAAAGAAAAAGGGATAGGCCCCGACATGGCGATGTTGATATTTATACTTACGAACCTTTATAACATTGACGTCGCATTGTTTTATAAGTGAATCCGAGTTTTGGGTCTCGAATACCCAGATGGTCATCGAGCCTACCCCATGCTATTTCAACTTGTTGTCGAGCCTAAGTAGGTCGCATTTAACTTGTCATCAAGTTTTCCCTATGCCGCTTTTAACTTATTATCAAGCCAACCTCATGCCAATTTTAACTAATCTTCGAGTTTCTTATAGGCGGATAGCCTATATATCATGAGGACGGATGAATTAATTATCCTCGAGGCTCATGATGCAGCATGTTTTAGTCGTCAAGTCTTAAAATAGGTAGAGAGCCTTATGCTGAAATGTAATGGCTGCCTTTCTTGCACCGAAAGATGAGCCATTAAGGGTAGAAGAAAATGAAAGATAAGAAGAAACTACACAATCGCAAAATCTCACCACGAATCAGAACAACATATAATAGATAACATAGGATATTACTTAGTTATTTCCATATAAATAACACATCCGAGTCATTACATTACAACTTCAACTGGACAAGTATAGCTACCTGTCCATACAAAAATACATAGATCATACATAACACAGCGAAATAAGATAATGATTAGCTAACGGTGAAGCCACCTGCTCCGGCTCCTTCAAGTGCTTCCGTAAGAAACCTGGATCACTTGGCTACTCATAAAAAATTGAGTACCCAAGAGTTTTAGGAAAGGAAAACAAAACTCTAGGTCAGGCATGGTTTTAGTGTGAGTAAACTCAAATAACTAAATTTTTAGTTTTATAAAACACTTTGAAAATCAAAGGTATCTTGTAAGACCACGCTGCACATAAACACAGACGGGTTTCTACCTTACGGTAACCAAAACATTTTATATAAAAATCCAGTGATAAGATGATAACATCTAGGGTTTTCAAGTAAAATATAACATAGCTGTAATGCATGCATCTCCCATTTTGATGTATTTGGGTACAACTAAATCTGTACGACACTTATTCAAGAGTGGATTCCATTCAATGACTGGGCTACTGGGGTACCGCCGGTAACGGTGCATCTTTGATAAAATAACACCAAGGATCTTGCCTAGATCCTTAGCCGACACAAGATCGGCCTACCCCTTGCTGGATAGTACCGAATAAGATCTCCCATCGGTAGTCATCGACAATTGTACCAAAGCATACATGAGTTGATAGTAGGGACTCTAGATAGGGATGACCTTACCCTAATGGGAGCGACCCACTTAGCCTTCCCGCATCTCTCCTGTTTTAGTCATTCCCTGTTGATGAGGCCTGAGGCTTTGTTTACCTTTCTATAGCATTGCCACTTGGAATGCTAACATTGCCTTCCAAATGTTGACACAATGTCAACACTCGTCCATATAAGTCGTTCAGGAGATGAATGAACCGAAGCCACTATCTCCACTACACTTGTTTTGGAATCACCCTCAAGGTTAGTAGCAAACAGCCCTTGTACTTCAGAGTCTTCTTCTTGGACCTTGTCTTTACTATTTCCAATTCGAACGTTTATGTTGGTTCAACATGGTTTTTTGATAACAACTAATATATGATCCCGTCTCTTCAAACCAACGTTCGATAATTTTAAAGTTTCTAGTTGTTTATAGTGGACTATTCCACAATCAGAGTGTAAAGAATTGCGTATGAACATACGTTCCAAATACTTAGTTTATCATGATCTGCTTATCGAAATTAACCCTCTTGTATTCATCACATTCCTGAAGTGTGGTATTTGTGATAGTACAAGTCACTTACTTTCAATAAAACGTGTCAACGTTTTATTACAACTACTTTAGTTAATTTGGCTACTTAAAAACATGGACAAAAGATCCTTGGTTTTAAAACAATTCACTTAAAAAAAAAGTGGTTAAAAATAAACAACCGATAGAGGTTTAAAAGAAACTTTAAAATAAATAACCCGTGATTTAATCATAAGTTTAAAACTCAAGTTAATTGATCTTAATTAAATCAAAATTAATCATTAATAATACTAATTTTATCTATAATTAAACCTAAATGAAACTTTAATTAAATAACATTTATTTATGAAATTAAACCCTAATTAAGTGGATAATTAACCTTTAATTAAATAATAATTAATTAAATAATTAACTCTAATTAAATATTAAAATAAATAAACTTGATTAAATAAAAATTAATTTTCTTTTATCTTAGTTAATCATTATTTAAAACTCAAAAATAATTTACTTAGTTAATAATTTCTTAAACTCTAATTACTTAATATAATTACTTAATTAATTAATTAATTAATTAATAATTACCCTAATTAATAAATTAATTAAATAAATTATAAATAATTAAAACTTAAAATTTTCCATAGCAAGCAAACATATACTATACATACAGCCTATGACTAGCTATCCTAACATCAACTCGGGGTAGGCTTTCTTCATATATCCACCGTCTCCCAAGTGTAGTCTCTTGGATCCTCACTCCACTGAATCTTAACTAGTCGCACTACCTTGTTACGCGATCTCTTTTCATCCTGATCCATAACATAAACTGGATGCCTAACCACTGTCAGGTTCGGTTCTATTTCCAATTCCTCCTGAACCGATGGCTCCACAATCAAAGATGGGTCATGAACATGTTTTCTCAAATGAGACACGTGGAACACATTATGAACTACCGCCAATTACTCTGGCAACTCGACCCTATAAGCAAGCAATCTGATCCTCTCAAGAATACAGAAAGGTCCAACATACCTTGGAGCTAACACCCAGCTTTTCCAAATCTAACAGTTCCTCTTATTGGTGAAATCTTTACAAACACCAAGTCCCCGACCACAAATTCCAAATCCCTTCGCCTCTTATCCACAAAACTCTTTTGGCTATCTCGGGCTTCCTTCATTCTTTTCTTGATCAGTACAACTTTTTATGTAGCCTCTCGGATCATGTCCAGTCCATGAACTAATCTATCTCCCATCTCAACCCAACATGTTGGTGATTAGCATGGTCTTCCATACATGGCTTCATATGGTGCCATCCCGATGGTTGCTTGGAAACTATTGTTGTAGGAGAACTCAACTAAATGCAAATGATCCTCCCATGATCCACCAAAATCTAGAATACATGCTCTTCAGAGATCTTCAAGAATCTGATTCACCCGCTCTGTCTATCCCTCGGTTTGGAAGTGATATGCTGTGCTTAAGCTCAACTTTGTTCCAGAGTTGTTTGCAATGCTTCCCAAAATTGACTAGTAAATATGGGGTCTCGATCACTTACTATACACACAGGAACTCCATGCAATCTGACTATCTCCCTCATAAATTTTTTAGCTAAAGTAACAGCGGTCCTTGTTGGTTTCACCGGAATAAAATGTGCTCTCTTCGTTAGCCGATCCACGATAACCCATACTCCTTCATTTCCTTTTCTGGTTCTGGGCAAAGCATCGATAAAATCCGTTGATATCCTTTCCCATTTCCAATTAGGTATTTCCAACGGTTGCAATAATCCAGCTGCCTTCTGATGATCACCTTTGATATGTTGACAACACAAACAGCTGCTAGCATACACTGAAATGCCCTTCATTCTTCATCACCAAAATACTCTTTTCATGTCCTTATACGTCTTATGAACTCCTGGATGAATACTTATCCTAGATTTGTGGAATTCAGATAAAACTTCCTGCCTCGGCCCTTCCACATCTGGAACACACAATCGGTCGTTCATCCTTAAAGTACCTCGACTATCCATCTCAAAATCTAAACATCTACCTCCTTTGAATCCTTAAATTAATCCTTTCAGCTTCTCATCCTTCCTTTGATTCCTCATAATTCTTTCTTGAAGTGTCGGGGTAACTTCCAATAGAGTCAAAACAGCATTCATGCTTAAGGCATCAGCCACTACATTACCCTTAACTGGCGTATACAGAATATCCAAGTCATAAGCCACCAGAAACTTTAACCACCTATGTTGCCTCAGGATCAGATCCTTCTGAGTAAAAAGATACTTCATGGATTTATGATCCGTGAAAAGCTCGAATTTTTCACCTAACTAAAAAAAGAAAACTTACTTCTAAAATCTCTAAAGATTAGAAAGATACTAAGAGGGATAGTGTAACATCCCCCTACTTGGAGGCCCAAAACTAACAACTACGGATGCTGCAGTCATCCATAGTTATTAATCCTCGGCGACCAAATACGATGGTGTTAGCTACCTTGATACACAGAAACACATAAATCTGGATAATTTTAAAACTTCAAACAAGATCACATTCCATTTCAAACATTTCCAATTCATTACATAATCCGACAATCGTTAACCATTATTACAATATACGCCAAGAGCGACATATGAAGATGCCCCCTTGGTTGATCAGAGTATATACAGACAATATAACAACTTTTCCATTACAAACAACACAGCGGAATCAAATAAAAGAGAACTCTAAATAGCTATCATGCCTCATGCACGTCTCCAGAAGCTTTATTCGTCTAATGAGGTACCTGAAAACCTCAATTCTCAAACTACTCAAAATCAATTGAGTACCCGAGAGTTTAAGGGGAAAGCATAAACTTCGAGTCAGACATAAAACCTGATATGAATAATAATCTACCATCTCAAATCATTTAGATATCTAGTGAGACCGCGCCGCTTAGCGGAATGGGTTTTCCCCTCACTAGTATCCTAAAACGTTTTTAAAACCATATACTGTGCTCCTACATCCACAATGGTTAAAACAATTCAAAACAATATGATATGATGATATGCAAAACAAATATATCAATTTTGGATTTCTCATCCCCATTAATTTTGACTATCTATCTCAATTATAGTTTCTTGGATTACTATTAACCTATTAGTTTTCATGGGCTGACTAATAACCGGTAAAATATTTAAGGACTCCCCGTCCAATTACATAGTTTTCATGGGATCACTATGAACCCATTGGTAACTCCAATATCTTTACCCTTATCCTAGTTTTCATGGGTTGACTAGGAACTTATTGGTGACTCCAATATCCTCTTTTCTCATACTAGTTTTCATGGACTGACTAGGAACCTATCGACATCTGTCAATATCTTAATCCGAGTATAGGTTTCATGGGCTAACTACAAACCTACTCGCCCCTGCCAGTATCAAATCAAAGTTTTCATGGGCTTACTATGAACCTGTCTTTCCGACATCCTCTTTTATACATAGTTTTCATGGGCTAACTATGAACCTATTGACCCCTGCCAATATCTTTTCCTATACATAGTTTTCATCGGCTTACTGAGAACCTATTGGCCCCTGCCAATATCTTTCTTTAATATTTTAGCATCCTATATTTTGGTTTTCTTGACCTCCTGGATGCAATTCTGCTCATTCAGGAGTTAACTTAATTTATATTCACTACTGGGTCAGCCTAGCTAGTTATTCTGCCCTTCCCCAAAGTTCAATTATCGGTCCAAAACATTATGAATATATACATATATGAAGAAGCATACATAATAACTTGATTAATCTCTTTAACCTTTTTAATCAAAGAAAACTTCTACAAAAACTTCTTTTCAAAATACTTTATTTAATATGCCATGGTTCCCTATCAAAAATGAGATTGGGTTATTTGTTTTGAAAACTAAGGTTGTCGAAACCTTCAAAACCTTGCTTTCGACTTCGTTGGATAACCTCCTTCGAAAGCATATAAATCTCTTTTCAAAACATTAGGCCCATGCCTTTCGAAACACTTTAAAACATCTCTTTCGAAACCTTTTGAATGTAATAAAGTATTACTTAATAACACTTAGAAGCATGGCTTCTAAACCCTTAGAAGTACTCGTTTCGAAACCATTGGATGTATCCCTTCCAAAATCATTGGTAGTCCCCCTTTCAAAACCATTGGAAGTATTCCTTCGGAAATCATTGAAAGTCCCCCTTTCGAAACCATTGGAAGTTTCCCATCCGAAGTCATTGAAAGTCCCCCTTTCGAAACCATTGGAAGTATCCCTTACGAAATCATTGAAAGTCCCCCTTTCGAAACCATTGGGTTTATACTTAAAATATCATTTAGGTCAAAGTGAATATAAACAAAAGTGTCACTTTCAAAACTATCCTTTATCATATAAAAATATTAGGGAAAACTTGATGGCGTCGGCACCACCCCTTTCGAAAGCCATTTGAACAAAACACTGAAGGATAGCGTCGAAACCCCCTTTCGAAGCCATTGCCTTCGAAACCCTTGGACCCTTTCGAAAGCTTTTAGGAGGTAGCTTAAAACATCCTTAAAAACAAACACTACCTTTGGAAAGCATTGATGACTTCAATACCCTCGAAAGGCTAAAGAACGACATCAAGGCTTCGACCTGGTCGAAACTCCTTCTTTCAAAAGCATTATTTTAGAAGTAAAGAAACCCCTTCAAAAGCTTACTCTTTAAAACATAAGTTGGCAACCCTTTCGAAAGCCTTTAAAACTTCTTTCAAAAACATATGCTTCGACTCCTTCGAAGGCTTAAATAAAACAAAGGCAGGCGCTTCTCTTTTTTAAAACAAACAAAAAGGTATTGACCCCATCGGAAGCCATGCTTTCAACACCTAGCCTTCCGTATTTCTCCAATCCACTACGTACCATCTATATGAGACCCTGTGTATTGGTTTCGGCTTGGTGGGTTTCAATTTGGTTGAAGGCGAAGGCTCTGAGTCGAAAGGTACTTCTAAAGAAGGCGGAACCAACTTTTCTGGGTAAACCTGGTTTAATACTATTTAAAGCGAACCCTTTTCTAACTAACCTACCACGTGTAAACACAAGATTGGTTGCCTTAACTTTTCAAATTCTTTACTAAAATAACTGCCACTAATTTCAGATCTATAGCATGGTTAAGTCTACAAATAAGCCCTTCCATTAAGCAAAACCAATGTTGCAAAGAAGTCCCTCTTCTAAAATAATTTAATTTGCATGGCAAATCACGTAAGAAAAATTCCCAAAATTTCCAGAAATTCACTTTAATCATGTTATCTAACATATCAAAATTTCAGACCCAAATTCTCAATATATTTTTCGAAATAAATTTATAAACCGAATTAACCATATTTTCCTTTGAAAATTCATAATAATCTTTCCATAGCTTGGAAAATTATCAAATTTAAAACCCAACTCCATAATCATGTTTTACATAACATAAAAATTTTCCATGGCATTTAAACATCAATATAAATCGGTTTCTCCCTAAAACAGTGCATAATCTTGTTTAAGTCAAACAAATTTTTATTCAAGCATATCATCATCCAAATCATCATAAAAACAAATTTACCCTTAAATCCGAAAACATATGATTATAAAACAAAATAGAGATGAAATTATTATTCACCTTGATTAAGATAAGGAGATTGGATTGAGATTAATTTCCCCTAAGCTTGAATCCCTAGCTTTACTTTAATTTATCTTCTCTTGTTTATGGTCGGCTCCCTTTGATGTTTGCGTTTTGTTTTCAAAATGACGTGAATGGGAAATGAAATGGTAGGAATGATAATATATAAGGATAAGGGTTATGTGCAGCAAATCCCCAATATACCCTCGTGTAAATTATGTGATGTCCCGGAAATTTAGGTAATATTTATTTAATAATTTCCACTCATAATTATTTCAAAATTAATAACATATTTAATTAATAAAATTTATCTCTCTAAGCTAGTTAGACATTTATTCTATTTATAATGTATATATGAGTGTATACATTGTGAATAGGAAGTTTGGGTTTAATTTAAATTTAAATGGTTATGTAAACGTATGTATAAAGTTTTTAATAAAACTTTATTTTAAATTATTTCTTAAACACTAAAAATAAATGTTTTAGATTTTAAATAACATGTGCAAGAAGATATATTTGTATTAGTTTTAGAATAATTTCTTCTAAAAGTAAAATTATTTATACATATATAAATTATATTTATTAAGAGAATTAAATTAAGTAAGTTATATTTACATTTAAATTAAGTAAAAATTCAATTAAAAACACTTAAGTACAAATGTAACCATATTAGACATTTTAATAACACTTGTAAAACAATCAAGCAAATTGAATGACATTTGTTCAAATTGGAAACAAGTGGCACTATTCTCATTTTAATTTGTAATAAATATTTTAAAAAGAAAATCGGTTTTTTTTTCAAACACTTTCATTATTCCTTGTCTTCTTTTCTAAAACCCAAACCAGAAAATATTCTCAAAACTGATAATGAAAACCAAATATACATTCAAATTGCAAATCTGCAAAACAAAATCAAAATCTGAAATTAAAAACTGCAACACCAACTTCAATCTGAAAGTTCACCTGCATTTCTAAGGAGTATTCAAAACAAAAAAACATGCATAAGGATCAAGTTTCATCAGCAAAGCATCAACATCAAACTTTGACGTAGTTCAAGCATCAAATTCAAAGCAAGGATTCAGCTTCAGAGCAAAAGAGCAGATAATTATAAATTTACAGGCTCTGTTCTATGCTTTTACAAGAACATGTGAGTAACTTTAAACTTAAAGTAAATTAAGGTTGCATGTTATTATTGTAGAAAATATTGCAATTGGGTATGTTTACAAGCATGTTTGTGCAGTTATTATTGATGAATTCTGCTGTATGAAGAGTGCATTTGAATATCTGGAACATCTCTGTTCCCAGTTTTAAATTTCTGGTTTCTAATTTAAATTCAAATCTTTTAGTTTAGTCATGTTAAGAACTTAAGTTTCAAAAGGAACTCTTGTGTTCCAGTAAAAATTTAGTTAAAATACATTTAAGTTAAATAGGATGATAACATCACTGGGAATCAAGGGGGAAGACTGAACAAACTTGATATGAGTAAAATGCAAACATCTTAATTTATAAATTTAAGAATGTAAACCTTATTATTACTCTAAATCATGATTTTTGAAGCTTAATTCATAATTTAAAATGATGGGATAATGGTGTAATTCTGTAATGAACAGAAAAGGGAAACTAGGGGTTTTCTGATGATCTATCGATTTTGAGGGATCGGGGTTCATCTTGTGGGTAGAGGAGTTACCATTGAAGCTGGTAAAAATATGTGATGGTGAAGTAGATCATCATGGAAGTAGTGGCGAGGGTTCTTTGTCTGTAGCCCTAGTTTAAACTAGGTAAATTGTTTTAGTCAGTACAACCTATAGGTATGTTCGAGTTGAACGAGAATTTGGCAGAGGGAAGCTTGGTCGTGAGTGAAGGCATAGCCGCAGTGGTTGGATCTCTGGTGGTCGGAGCGTCGTAGATGAAGAGATGACAGGTTCCGATGGGGTTTTGGTCTTCTGTTTCCAGGTTTTGGAATTTGAACTCGAATTCAAATTCGAGTTGTATATGAGCATTGTGATGTTCGTAATGGCTTGAGGGTTTGATCGTCGTTGTTAGGAAGCCACCGGAGGTGGATGGAGATGGCCGGAGGCACGGTGCACGTGCACCGTGCATTTTTTGGGTTTTTGATGAACTCTGGGTGGCATCAGTATTTTTGACTCGAGTTTTAACTCGAGATTTTGGTAGTTGCTCGAAGTTTATGGTTGGAGGACTCGAAGCAGGATGTTGGGTGTCTCGGGTTCAAAGAAAGGTTACAGGTTTTAAACAAACCTGTACTGTTAGTTTTAGAAATTTGTAAAACTGAAGCTTGTAAATGGAAAGAAAGGTTTAAACCTAGTTTTAAATCCAAGATTGAAATTTAGAATTCAAATTTGAGTTTAAATCTCGGTTTTAAAATAAATTAAGATTTTAAAGATTTGTAATTCATTAAATTTTTAAGGAAGTTTAATAGATAATTAATTTCTTTGATTAATTAATCATTTGGATTAATTAAATAAGTAATTAAGGTTTAAAATTAATTAATTAATTACGATTAATTAATTAAGGATAATTAATTTGTAATTAAGAACTATTAATTAGAAAATTAATTAATAATTAGAGGTTGATTAATTAGATATTCAAGATTAATTAATTTATAATTAATATTGATTAATATAAGTTAATTACTTAAGAAAATTAATTAAAGAATGGTTAATAGTTAATGAATGTCATTAACTAAGGATTATTTAACAATTAATTAATGTGATTAATTTTTAATAATTAATAAGATTAATTAATTGATGATAATCATTTGAGAATTGTTTAAATATAATTACTTAATGGAAGTAATTTAGAAATTAATTACTTAATGTAATTAATGGAGTTTAATGTGATTGGATTAAATTAATAAATTAAGTTTAATTAATTTTAATCACTTGATGATTTGATTACCTAATGTAATTGATGAAGTATAATTACTTAGTAAAGTAATTAATGATAATTACTGGATGTAATTAGTGGAAGATGGAATTGTGAAAGTAATTTGGATTAAATTATTTTGTATAATTAATCAAGGGATTAATTAGAGATAATTAAGGAATAATCAATTTATTTGATGAAGTAATTAAGGGTAGTTAATTACTAATGTTATTAATCAAGGGTGATTAATAATTATGGTAGCAATTAATTAATGAAATAATTAAAGGTTAATTACCGTATTGGGCTAAGGATAATTAGTTTGTGAATTAATTAAGGGTTAATTACTTAAATGAAATTAAAGGATAAATAGAACGATATTGGAAGTCTTTGATTAATTGTTATTCCTAATATGTGGTTTGTGATGCTATGTGATAAGATATGTTGACTTAAAATGTGATGATGTGGTTATCTATTGTTGATGAATTATGTGACACCCTATATTAAAAATTGAGTTATATTTCACTTAAATAATTTAAGTTAAGATGATATTGGTTTCGAAGAGACCGGAGTCGGGTATTAGCAAAGACCCGAAACCACTTCGATTCTTTATAAATTGCTATGTGAAATCAATATGCTGAATGAAATGATTTAAGTAAATTGAACCATTTAATCTAAGTTTTGGTACTTAGAATTTGATGTGTAAAATAAGTGATGTCTATAACAACTTGCGAAGTTGTAAATTGATATAAGTTACCCCGGGTTTATATAAGTTATATGCTTTTGTATTCCATGTTAGATGGGTTAACTCACGCTGGTTTCCAGCCTGACTCGGGTGTTACTTTGATGTAATGCTCGGGTTAGACCGAGTATTACAGATTTTCAGGTTAGGACGTTCTGGAGTTCAGGTGGTGAGCTGAATGGCAGGAACGTATGAGTATATTCCGCTGTGATATTATAGTTGTCAGAGACATGTTAATTCTAACTGTCTAGTATATTTGTGTATATGATTGTAACTCTGATGTATTGAATGTAAAGTAACAATTACAGCTTTTATTTGTATAAATGCTATTATTTGATATTATATTTGATCCGCTGCGAAATGTGAGATTCTGAGTCGTGTCTTGTTCTGTTTCTTCTTCTATCTCTTTTCTTTTTCTCCTAACTATCTGGAATTTTCGGGTTTGAAAATGTTGGGTCGTTACATTTGGTATCAGAGCCGAAGGTTAAGCGAGAACCTTGGCTCTGTTGGGATTACTCGTTAAGGATAGGGTCAATGGTACCCTAGAACGAGTTGAGTGTATATATATATGAGAGCGTAACTGTTATTTTCTTATATAAGGATTTTAAATGATTTTATATAAGAATATATTTTGATATATAAAATGATATTTCTTTCTAATAAATATTAAGGTAATTGGTTGTTAAAATATTGGAATTAAATTAAGTAGTAATAGAAATACAACCAAATTAAAATTGAATAAAGATAATAATGAATTGGTTTTTAAATATGGTAATTTTGGTTATTATCATAAATGGTTATTGTGTTTAATAATGAAATGTTTTAGGGAAATAAAACTTTTCGGTGAATATGACTTATAAATTGGAATTGAAGATAATTTGAAATTTTAAATCTAAATCCAGAAAACTTGAAATTGTTTAAAGAAGTTTTTTTGAATTAAAACCAAAGGTGGTTTAAAAATTTAAGGTATAACTTGGTGTGTAAATAAAATGTATATATGAGGATATACATAATATTAAGGATGATTTGAAATAACTCTTAGTGTTGAGTTTTAAATTGGAATGTGATATGAAAACCCAAAGTGATAAGTTTTTGAATTTAAGTGGGAAGATTATTATTATAAGGTTTAAAATTTGAATGGAATTCAAATTAGGTCAAGTTGACTAAATTAAATTAAATTTAACTTAAGGAAAGTTAAATGAGTTTAGAATGAACAACTTGAATTGGAAATTTTAAGATGAAATTGAAATTTAACTTGGAAAGTTAAATGGTTGGTTTTAAAGGGGAATTATGAGTAATCTCAAAATGGGTTTGAGATCTGGAAATTGAAAATGGATAATAAATTAGAATCTAAAGATTAAATTGTTTTTGAATTCTTATTTGAACTTTGTAATAAGTTAAGTAAAGATAATTTTAAAATGGAATTTTGGAATTTGGATTCAGAATTAAATGGTTTAAAGATTTAAGTTGTTAAATAAATAAATAAATAAAGGTTGATTTGATTTTAAAGTAAGGGTTAATTTGATTTAAAGGATTAAATCAACATTTAAAATTTAACTCGAAATTATATAATTCGAGATGGTTTTAAGTTGAGATTTGAATAAAATTTGTTCAAATTGGATTTGATTTGAAATAATTTGGAATTATGATTAAAGTTGAATAGGTTTAAAATTCAAATGGAATTTGATTTGAATTAGGAAAGAAATTGAGGATTAATTCAACTTGAATTGAGGTTAAATCAATTTCAATGGAAATTGAAGTTATTTAAATTGGAATTGAGTTAATATAAATGGAGGTGGAAATTTAAATTGAATTGATGAGAATTGAACAGTTTGACTCTGGTTTATTTTCAAAATAAATTGTTTTAATACAAATATATTTTTCCAAACTATTTATTATATAATCTTTCTTCTTAAACCCCAAACTATCTTATACTTATTTTACAATTATTTTGGAACTATTTAACTATTTTGAAACTATCTTATAAACTAATTACTATTTTTCAGTTACTTATATCTAATCACTATTTAATAATAATAATAACTATTTTGCAATTATCTAACTATTTTATACCTACTTAACTATTTTACAGCTATTTTACAAACTGATAACTATTTTTCAACTACTTAGCTATTTTAAACTTTTTCAAGCTATTTTTAAATTTAATAAGTCAGAGTTCAAACTGTTTGCGATTGAAGCAATAACTCAATTGGAAATGGAAGCAATTGAGAATAAGTGAATGGAATTAAAGGAAATGTGAATAGAAAAGAGAATTGATTTGGCTAATAACCAATAAAGATAAATACGTAGGATATACATATATTATTCTATTCGCATAGTGATTTGATCCAGATTCGAACACAGAATTTCGAGATATTATTATCGATCCGAGTTGGGATTTTTCGCTCGATTTTCAACGGCGAACCTGGATTTGGGTTGTTGATTGGTTCTGGATATTCTCTATCATAGTTGTGACTATGCAAGGAGAATGATGGTTTCTGATCAAGAAACCAGATCTGAGTCCGCACTAGGAAGTCGGGTGGACGATACTAGTTCAGAAGAGAAATTGTGTGATCGAGTGAGCGATCAGATTGATATAGCGTATGAATGGTATGTGTACATCATACGGATTTGAATAAATTGATATTGGAAATTTGTGGATTAGAACTGTAAAATGGTCTTTGAAATGAAAAGTAAATTTGTGAAATATATTGGAATTGGATATTTCTTTGGTTGAAATTTACTTTATTGAAGTAAGTAAATGGTTAATAACTTTATAAAGAAATAAAACTTGGATATTTGATTTGGCAATAAATAAAGTTATATTTTGTAATATGATAAACTTCCCTTATTGAATCTAGCCAAAATAAAAAGGGTTTTGAAATATTTGAAGTATAAAAGAGGTTTTATACAAGTTTGAAATGATCCAAAGATTTTCAAAGTTATATATATCTATATATATATATATATATAAAGGATCTTATGAGAATGATTTTGAAAAAGGTTTTGGAAACCTATGAATTTGGAAAAGGCTTTTGATTTTTGGGAAAAATCGATTTTGGGAATTTGGAAAGCCTGGTTTGAGAATTATCGATTTTGGTAATCAATTTTGTGTAAAGGAGATTTTGATATAAATCATAAAGAATATGATTTGAAGATACTATAAGTGTATAGTATAAAGTGTTTTGTGAATAGCTCTGGGGAAAAAGGCGCTTCCTTGAAATGAACTTCTCAGGAGTACCACTGGGTGGTACTGCCTTGAACCCCAAGGGGGGATTCTAAAGTTGATCCTGTGAGGAGTCCGGCCAAAACTAGTTCCTGAGGATTATTTGTGTAGCGAAAGTCGAGGGGCTGGTGCCCACAGAGGCATTTGGGTTATGCTGTGACGACAGTTTAACTCAATGTCACTGTGATCTACGGCAGACCATAGCGAAAGTCATGTGTGCCGTTGAGAGCCAACAGTCTACGTTTGATTTTATATCGGTAGACTGTGACACTATGGTAACATAGCGAAAGTCATGTGTGCCGCTGAGAGCCAACAGTCTGCGTTTGATTTTATATCGGTAGACTGCGACCTATGTGGGAGAAGTTTCATTTTGACAGCGAAATCGTGTGTGCCGCTGAGAGCCAACAGTTACATGGACTTTTGCTGCGACGGCAACGTAACCCTGGAATGTAACTGCGATCTGTTGTGGGTTCTATGGTGTAATCAGTTACATGGACTTTTGCTGCGATGGCAACGTAACCCGTGATGTAATTGTGACCATGGATGGGGGTGATGATTTCCAGAGCATTTTTCACCAAAGATATTTCCTCTATTTTCAAAACTGTTTTCTATATTTTCAATAAAATTATTTTCCAAAATATTTTCACTAGGTGTTGAAAACGAGTTTACCGAGTACTTATAGATTTTCAGTCGTACGCCTGATCAACGTATGACCAAATTTCTATGAGAACAAGGATGGACTGGTTAATACATCAAGTTATAAAAAGTATTTTCATAAAAACTATTTTATAATATTATATAGATTTTCAAAGTGTTTTTAAAAAAAAATGGTCAAAGAATAATTTTTCTGATAAAAGCATTTTAATA
Source organism: Allium fistulosum (assembly GCA_030737815.1). Lineage (NCBI taxonomy): Eukaryota > Viridiplantae > Streptophyta > Magnoliopsida > Asparagales > Amaryllidaceae > Allium > Allium fistulosum. The sequence continues at coordinate 939,637,494 of CM060908.1, read as the reverse complement.
AAGTTTTGGCTTCATTCCTTTTCGAGGACGAAAAGATTGAAAGGGGGGAGGAATGTGATGTCCCGGAAATTTAGGTAATATTTATTTAATAATTTCCACTAATAATTATTTCAAAATTAATAACATATTTAATTAATAAAATTTATCTCTCTAAGCTAGTTAGACATTTATTCTATTTATAATGTATATATGAGTGTATACATTGTGAATAGGAAGTTTGGGTTTAATTTAAATTTAAATGGTGATATAAACGTATGTATAAAGTTTTTAATAAAACTTTCTTTTAAATTATTTCTTAAACACTAAAAATAAATGTTTTAGATTTTAAATAACATGTGCAAGAAGATATATTTGTATTAGTTTTAGAATAATTTCTTCTAAAAGTAAAATTATTTATACATATATAAATTATATTTATTAAGAGAATTAAATTAAGTAAGTTATATTTACATTTAAATTAAGTAAAAATTCAATTAAAAACACTTAAGTACAAATGTAACCATATTAGACATTTTAATAACACTTGTAAAACAATCAAGCAAATTGAATGACATTTGTTCAAATTGGAAACAAGTGGCACTATTCTCATTTTAATTTGTAATAAATATTTTAAGAAGAAAATCAGTTTTTTTTTCAAACACTTTCATTATTCCTTGTCTTCTTTTCTAAAACCCAAACCAGAAAATATTCTCAAAACTGATAATGAAAACCAAATATACATTCAAATTGCAAATATGCAAAACAAAATCAAAATCTGAAATTAAAAACTGCAACACCAACTTCAATCTGAAAGTTCACCTGCATTTCTAAGGAGTATTCAAAAAAAACATGCATAAGGATCAAGTTTCATCAGCAAAGCATCAACAGCAAACTTTGACGTAGTTCAAGCATCAAATTCAAAGCAAGGTTTCAGCTTCAGAGCAAAAGAGCAGATAATTATAAATTTCCAGGCTCTGTTCTATGCTTTTACAAGAACATGTGAGTAACTTTAAACTTAAAGTAAATTAAGGTTGCATGTTATTATTGTAGAAAATATTGCAATTGGGTATGTTTACAAGCATGTTTGTGCAGTTATTATTAATGAATTCTGCTGTATGAAGAGTGCATTTGAATATCTGGAACATCTCTGTTCCCAGTTTTAAATTTCTGGTTTCTAATTTAAATTCAAATCTTTTAGTTTAGTCATGTTAAGAACTTAAGTTTCAAAAGGAACTCTTGTGTTCCAGTAAAAATTTAGTTAAAATACATTTAAGTTAAATAGGATGATAACATCACTGGGAATCAAGGGGAAGACTGAACAAACTTGGTATGAGTAAAATGCAAACATCTTAATTTATAAATTTAAGAATGTAAACCTTATTATTACTCTAAATCATGATTTTTGAAGCTTAATTCATAATTTAAAATGATGGGATAATGGTGTAATTCTGTAATGAACAGAAAAGGGAAATTAGGGGTTTTCTGATGATCTATCGATTTTGAGGGATCGGGGTTCATCTTGTGGGTAGAGGAGTTACCATTGAAGCAGGTAAAAATATGTGATGGTGAAGTAGATCATCATGGAAGTAGTGGCAAGGGTTCTTTGTCTGTAGCCCTAGTTTATACTAGGTAAATTGTTTTAGTCAGTACAACCTATATGTATGTTCGAGTTGAACGAGAATTTGGCAGAGGGAAGCTTGGTCGTGAGTGAAGGCATAGCCGCAGTGGTTGGATCTCTGGTGGTCGGAGCGTCATAGATGAAGAGATGACAGGTTCCGATGGGGTTTTGGTCTTCTGTTTCCAGGTTTTGGAATTTGAACTCGAATTCAAATTCGAGTTGTATATGAGCATTGTGATGTTCGTAATGGCTTGAGGGTTTGATCGTCGTTGTTAGGAAGCCACCGGAGGTGGATGGAGATGGCCGGAGGCACGGTGCACGTGCACCGTGCATTTTTTGGGTTTTTGATGAACTCTGGGTGGCAGCAGTATTTTTGACTCGAGTTTTAACTCGAGATTTTGGTAGTTGCTCGAAGTTTATGGTTGGAGGACTCGGAGCAGGATGTTGGGTGTCTCGGGTTCAAAGAAAGGTTACAGGTTTTAAACAAACCTGTACTGTTAGTTTTAGAAATTTTTAAAACTGAAGCTTGTAAATGGAAAGAAAGGTTTAAACCTAGTTTTAAATCCAAGATTGAAATTTAGAATTCAAATTTGAGTTTAAATCTCGGTTTTAAAATAAATTAAGATTTTAAAGATTTGTAATTCATTAAATTTTTAAGGAAGTTTAATAGATAATTAATTTCTTTGATTAATTAATCATTTGGATTAATTAAATAAGTAATTAAGGTTTAAAATTAATTAATTAATTAAGATTAATTAATTAAGGATAATTAATTTGTAATTAAGAACTATTAATTAGAAAATTAATTAATAATTAGAGGTTGATTAATTAGATATTCAAGATTAATTAATTTATAATTAATATTGATTAATATAAGTTAATTACTTAAGAAAATTAATTAAAGAATGGTTAATAGTTAATGAAGGTCATTAACTAAGGATTATTTAACAATTAATTAATGTGATTAATTTTTAATAATTAATAAGATTAATTAATTGATGATAATCATTTGAGAATTGTTTAAATATAATTACTTAATGGAAGTAATTTAGAAATTAATTACTTAATGTAATTAATGGAGTTTAATGTGATTGGATTAAATTAATAAATTAAGTTTAATTAATTTTAATCACTTGATGATTTGATTACCTAATGTAATTGATGAAGTATAATTACTTAGTAAAGTAATTAATGATAATTACTGGATGTAATTAGTGGAAGATGGAATTGTGAAATTAATTTGGATTAAATTATTTTGTATAATTAATCAAGGGATTAATTAGAGATAATTAAGGAATAATCAATTTATTTGATGAAGTAATTAAGGGTAGTTAATTACTAATGTTATTAATCAAGGGTGATTAATAATTATGGTAGCAATTAATTAATGAAATAATTAAAGGTTAATTACCGTATTGGGCTAAGGATAATTAGTTTGTGAATTAATTAAGGGTTAATTACTTAAATGAAATTAAAGGATAAATAGAACGATATTGGAAGTCTTTGATTAATTGTTATTCCTAATATGTGGTTTGTGATGCTATGTGATAAGATATGTTGACTTAAACTGTGATGATGTGGTTATCTATTATTGATGAATTATGTGACACCCTATATTAAAAATTGAGTTATATTTCACTTAAATAATTTAAGTTAAGATGATATTGGTTTCGAAGAGACCGGAGTCGGGTATTAGCAAAGACCCGAAACCACTTCGATTCTTTATAAATTGCTATGTGAAATCAATATGCTGAATGAAATGATTTAAGTAAATTGAACCATTTAATCTAAGTTTTGGTACTTAGAATTTGATGTGTAAAATAAGTGATGTCTATAACAACTTGCGAAGTTGTAAATTGATATAAGTTACCCCGGGTTTATATAAGTTATATGCTTTTGTATTCCATGTTAGATGGGTTAACTCACGCTGGTTTCCAGCCTGACTCGGGTGTTACTTTGATGTAATGCTCGGGTTAGACCGAGTATTACAGATTTTCAGGTTAGGACGTTCTGGAGTTCAGGTGGTGAGCTGAATGGCAGGAACGTATGAGTATATTCCGCTGTGATATTATAGTTGTCAGAGACATGTTAATTCTAACTGTCTAGTATATTTGTGTATATGATTGTAACTCTGATGTATTGAATGTAAAGTAACAATTACAGCTTTTATTTGTATAAATGCTATTATTTGATATTATATTTGATCCGCTGCGAAATGTGAGATTCTGAGTCGTGTCTTGTTCTGTTTCTTCTTCTATCTCTTTTCTTTTTCTCCTAACTATCTGGAATTTTCGGGTTTGAAAATTTTGGGTCGTTACATTTGGTATCAGAGCCGAAGGTTAAGCGAGAACCTTGGCTCTGTTGGGATTACTCGTTAAGGATAGGGTCAATGGTACCCTAGAACGAGTTGAGTGTATATATATATGAGAGCGTAACTGTTATTTTCTTATATAAGGATTTTAAATGATTTTATATAAGAATATATTTTGATATATAAAATGATATTTCTTTCTAATAAATATTAAGGTAATTGGTTGTTAAAATATTGGAATTAAATTAAGTAGTAATAGAAATACAACCAAATTAAAATTGAATAAAGATAATAATGAATTGGTTTTTAAATATGGTAATTTTGGTTATTATCATAAATGGTTATTGTGTTTAATAATGAAATGTTTTAGGGAAATAAAACTTTTCGGTGAATATGACTTATAAATTGGAATTGAAGATAATTTGAAATTTTAAATCTAAATCCAGAAAACTTGAAATTGTTTAAAGAAGTTTTTTTGAATTAAAACCAAAGGTGGTTTAAAAATTTAAGGTATAACTTGGTGTGTAAATAAAATGTATATATGAGGATATACATAATATTAAGGATGATTTGAAATAACTCTTAGTGTTGAGTTTTAAATTGGAATGTGATATGAAAACCCAAAGTGATAAGTTTTTGAATTTAAGTGGGAAGATTATTATTATAAGGTTTAAAATTTGAATGGGATTCAAATTAGGTCAAGTTGACTAAATTAAATTAAATTTAACTTAAGGAAAGTTAAATGAGTTTAGAATGAACAACTTGAATTGGAAATTTTAAGATGAAATTGAAATTTAACTTGGAAAGTTAAATGGTTGGTTTTAAAGGGGAATTATGAGTAATCTCAAAATGGGTTTGAGATCTGGAAATTGAAAATGGATAATAAATTAGAATCTAAAGATTAAATTGTTTTTGAATTCTTATTTGAACTTTGTAATAAGTTAAGTAAAGATAATTTTAAAATGGAATTTTGGAATTTGGATTCAGAATTAAATGGTTTAAAGATTTAAGTTGTTAAATAAATAAATAAATAAAGGTTGATTTGATTTTAAAGTAAGGGTTAATTTGATTTAAAGGATTAAATCAACATTTAAAATTTAACTCGAAATTATATAATTCGAGATGGTTTTAAGTTGAGATTTGAATAAAATTTGTTCAAATTGGATTTGATTTGAAATAATTTGGAATTATGATTAAAGTTGAATAGGTTTAAAATTCAAATGGAATTTGATTTGAATTAGGAAAGAAATTGAGGATTAATTCAACTTGAATTGAGGTTAAATCAATTTCAATGGAAATTGAAGTTATTTAAATTGGAATTGAGTTAATATAAATGGAGGTGGAAATTCCAGAAATTGTTAAGGACATCTCGAACTCTCAAAAATTGTTAAGCACAAAATTGTTAAGGACATCTCGGAAAACACGGTTCATGAGATCTACAAAACATGTCGATGCATTGGTTAGCCTGAAAGGCATAACAAACCACTCAAAGAAACAATCAGGGCCTCTACACACATTTAAGGATATACTATCTTCGGCAACCCTCAACTGATGTTCTCCAGCAGATAGATCCATTTTAGAAAATACCGTAGCTCCATGTACTTTATCAAAAAGATCATCGATGCGGGGTAAGGGTTAATTGTTCCTAATGTTAACTTATTCAACTCCCTATAATCCACGCATAACCTTAAAGATCCATCAGACTTAGCCGCAAACACCACAACAGACCCCCAACTCGAACGACTGGGTCTAATCAATCCTCTCCTTAACAGGTCCTGGGTTTGACTTACCAACTCCTCTCTCTCCCTCGGAGCTATCATTCGCTTAGGATGAACCACAGGCCTTGTACCAGGGACCAAATCAATGCAGAACTCTATCTCTCAGTGCGGGGGTAAAGTTTTAACCTCTTTGAAAACATCGGAAAATTCTTAACAACTTCAATTGACCCTAGATTTTCTTGGGATGCCTCTAGAGCATACAAGAAACTACACATATGAATATCGGGTTCCTAACATGATACTTTAGCAACTCTTCCCAAATTGGTCACTAGTGATACAGTTCTTTCATTACAATCTAAAACGGCTCCATATTTCGATAACCAATCCATACCCAGAATAATGTCAAATCCCTTAAAGTCTAAGGCATACGGTCGCAAGAAAAGTGATGAGAAAGGTAGGAAATTGGCATATCTTCATAAATCATACTCAAATGGGTTACACTACCTATAGGGTTAGATACACACATAGGGTTATCTATAATACTAGGAATAAGATAAAATTTAATTACTGATTCATAAAAGATAAAACTATGAGAGGCACTAGTATCAAATAATGCTCGTACAAAAAATACCATTAATCAGAAGGTACCTGCAAGGACGCCTTTCCCTTTCACATCCGTTGAAGTCGACGATTCATTCTTAATGGCGTACACCTTGAGCTGCTGCACCTTCTTCATGAGTGGGCGGTCCTTTACCATATGCTCGGGTTGATGGCAATTAAAAAAAAGAGTCTTCTAGACCATCAGAGCACTTTGCTACTTTGAAACTTCACTATTGGGTGAATTTTCACCACCGGACCAACCCTAGCCGAACCAAAGTCTACAGGCTGCCTAACCAACACCTACCAAACCAAACATCTCCACATCAATACCGAACCAGCATCACCGGTTCAACCACCGAATGAAGCATTACCGAACCACCACACTCCTACCACCTGATCAAGGTACACCGATCCACTCGTCTTCTTCCACCGGACCAAGATGCCGGACCAACTCAATGATGAACCAACTCCATGCCGGACCAACCATCGCCGGACCAAATGCTACCGAACCAAGACGTGCCAGGCCAGATCACATCAGCCCAGGCCCACTAGCGGCTATATACATCCAAGACCCCTACCCCCAGCCTCACTTTATAAATAGAGGGGCAGGGGTACAACAATGGGGACAAGTTTGAGAGCTCAAGCATGGAGAGAACTTTCAAACAACTTTCTTTTACTTGTATCAAAGCTTTGTACTTGTAATCTAAACAAGAGAAGAGAAATAACATATAAAGTGGACGTAGGCACATTCTAGCTGAACCACTATAAATCTGAGTGTCTTTTTACAGTTTAGCCCCTGCTTTTCATATATTTGCATAAATCACCCAAGTCACTAAGAACAACATAAGATCTACTAAATCATACGACTTTGAGGTGTTTGTCGATTTTTTGTGTAAACATTTTTGGTGCTTTCACTGAGAACTAGAAGCTCGAAGCTTCAGCTTCATCCACTTAACATTTTTTCTAACAGCATCGTTCGCCACTTGGAAAACATGCCTCCCAAACAGAGAAAAGATGTTAACAAAGGAAAGAACATCGCATCCAGCAGTCTTCCAGATCCAGCTATCACGAATCAAGTAAATCGTCCTCCTCCAGCAGCAATACCAAATGAAGGACAGGCTAATCCGACCACTCCTGCCACAGAACAGCCCGCAGCAATTACTAGGGCAGATTTAGACAGGGTTGTGGTTGAAGTAACTAACCGCTTCACGTCCCAGCAGGAAGCCTTGGTGGACCATCTCATGTCACGCTTAAGGGATGCTGAAGAGTCCAACCGCAACACTGAATCATGGGGCGAGTCCCAGTCTGGAGGATCTCAGAGACAACAAAGGTCTTCCTTCTTCGAAGGAGCTAACGGCAGAAGTAGCCATGGTCAGAGCCGAGATCGAGCACAGCTTGAAGTTAGGCCTGAGGAAACGTTTGGTACCGAACCCAACGGGGGAGGTACTGGACGAAGGTCAACTGTAGCTGAGCCTGTCATACTGCCTAACCACGGAAACGCCAGTGAACGGGGCCGAGCTAGAGTCCAGCTCGAAGTTGGACCCGAGGAAGTGCTTAGATCAGAACCCAGCAGGGGAAGATCAAGGCAAGGGCCAACTGTAGCTGACCCTAGCATGCTCCAAGAAGATCAAAGGCAGCCATTGGAAAATATGAGGAATGATAGACGATACCATCCCTATAGGTCATCTGGATGGAATCAATCCCACAGAACAGAACCAAACTCATTTCTATCTACTCAAAATTCTGATGAAAGGATGGCACGCTTATTCAGAGAGTGCGTCCAACAGGAGCAAAGAGATCGAGGAATAGGCGCTAGGGTAACCAGCCCTTTCGCTCGCAATATCGAAATTGCTATCACCCCCCGAGAATGGAAGATGCCAACAATGGAACCTTACAAAGGAACCTCCGACCCCGTTGTACACTTACAGAGGTACACACAACATATGCTCATGAGTGGAGCGACAAAGGGAGTACTGTGCAAATGCTTTCCACTCTTCTTAGCAGATCTCGCTACCTCCTGGTTCTGTCATCTACCCCAGGGATCCATCAGCTCGTGGGAAATGTTGAAAGAAAAGTTTATCAGTCAGTTCCGCATTCATGTGGAACAACCTAAGGACGCTTATTCCTTATCTAGCGTCAAACAGAAACCTGGAGAGAAACTGCAGCAATACCTAACCCGATTCAATGCCGCAGCAGCCGCAGTCCAAGATGCCGATGAGAAGCTTATCCTAATGGCCCTCTTTAGTGGTGTGCATCCGGACACTAAATTTGCTAGAAGGTTGACAAAAGAAAAACCAGCTACTTTACCCAATTTCTTCCATGAAGCCGGGAAATATATGAGGCTTGAGGATGCTGCCGTTGAGGGGCAGTCAGGACAGCAAAATAAGGCAACTCACAACAACGCCCCTGCTGTGGCAAGGGACGTTCGAAGAAATGATTCCAGAGACAATGCTGGGGTAAGAAGGGAGAAAAGCGCCTATATCGGCCAGGACCGAGATTCAACACTTACACTCCTTTGAACGAGACCATCGAAAATATCTTCCTTGCCACCCAAGGCAAAGTTAGATACAAACGCCCACCATACAAGAAGGAATCAGATAACGCGCAGAAGTCTGGGAAGTTCTGCCGCTTCCACGAATCTCATGGGCATGATACCAATGAATGCCATCATCTTCGGGACTTGATTGAGGAACACATCAGAAGGAAGAAACTGGAACGCTATGTAAAAGGTCAGGACAGGACTCCAGCTCCTGCCAATGAGAACCCAAGGCTACCCTCACCGGAGATCGGTAGAGGAAACCGCAACACTAGCGGCTCTAGTCAAGAGAAGATAGTGGTCCATACCATCTCTGGAGGACTGCACATCGCAGACAGAAGCTGGAAAGAGATGGAAAGATATGGAAAGTCGCTTAGAGACAATAAAGACTGTGTCAATTCGGTTATAGAAGAGCGCCACCCGAAGCGGAAAGAAAGTGATGACATCACATTCGGTAAGCGTGACCTAGAAGGAAGGCAATACCCTCACATGGATCCTGTTAACCGGCATCTTGGCCCGGTTACAAAACGACGGTTGAAGAAATTATCATTAGCACCAGACAAGATTCTGATCAAGGAAAGACTGGAGGTGGTAGCAAGTTGTCAGGCCCACAATAAAGCAAGAGCATTCAGCCTGCCTGGCCTGGTGCGCAGCTTCACCCACTATGGGCAGAGGCATCTTGTTCCTAAGCCCATGAAGGAAGTCTAACCCATCTTCCTCTATAAATAGAAGGGCAGGGGCACAATGAAATGGATCCTTTTTGGAGAACACTGGGGAGACTCTGCCATTTTTGAGACTCATCTTCTCTACCTAACAACTTCATTCAAGCATTTGATTCACGAATTGTATTTGTAATCAACTATTAAGAAGATCAATAAAGTTTAACCTCAAAGTGGACGTAGGCAATTACGCTGAACCACTATAAATTTGGTGTTCTTACTTTCTGCATTTAAATTAGCATTCTCTTCCTTGTTTAATTTATCTTCATCACTTATATCTCTACACAATCTTTCTCTACGAGGTTAGTGACCAATTTTGGTGCTAACACTTTGGTGCTTTCACTGAGAATTGAATTCTCAGCTTGATTGGATCTCATCGTCTACTAGTGGATTTCCATATTCGCGAGATAGATCCAGTTGTTTACTAGAAAACTTCCTATTCTACTCAGATTTGAAAGAAATCTAAGGGAAGCTGATAGTCGTAGATTGGATTCACTGATGTACGCAAGATCTGGGGATTGGATGTTGAAGTTTGCACTCAAGTTGAATGAAGGCCGACCTTCCTCTGAAGGCAATTCGGCCGATCACTCCAGAAAAGGCTTATGCCGATCGGCCCAGAAAAGGCATATGCCGAACGCTCCAGAAAAGGCGTATGCCGAACGCTCCAGAAAAGGCGTATGCTGAACGCTCCAGAAAAGGCGTAGGCCGAACGCTCTTCCAGGCCGAACATACCTCTAGGCCGAACATACCTCTAGGCCGAACGCCCTTCCAGGCCGAACATACCTCTAGGCCGAACGCCTCTGTAATGCCGAACGGTAGTGTATGCCGAACGACTCGGTTGTGCCGAACAGGAATGAATGTCGAGCGCCTCTGTAATGCCGAATAGTATTGTATGCCGAACGACTCGATTGTGCCGAACAGTGTGAATGCCGAACAGTGTGGATGCCGAACAGTGTGGATGCCGAACAGTGTGTATGCCGAACAGTGTGGAATGCCGAACAGTGTGGAATGCCGGACAGTGTGGATGCCGAACAGTGTGGACGCCGAACAGTGTGGACGCCGAACAGTGTGAATGCCGAACACGTGTGGAATGCCGAACAGTGTGGATGCCGAACAGTGTGGAATGCCGAACAGTGTGGACGCCGAACACGTGTGGAATGCCGAATAGTGTAGATGCCGAACAGTGTGGATGGCGAACAGTGTGGATTGCCGAACAGTGTGGATTGCCGAACAGTGTGAATGCCGAACAATCTTGTATGCCGAGCAACTTTGTCATGCTGAACGGCCCTCAATGCCGATCGAAACTTAAGTTACACCGGTCTCTTATACGACCCCTATTTACAAAAAAAAATCTTTTTCGGGTACGTCCCAAATTTTCGAAAATGAGGCTAAAAACAAATTCGGGGGGAAACCCCCCCGAACCCTAGCCGCAGTGCCTCCGGATAGTGAATTCAAAACTCAACTTAATAAAGGAACATTCTATCCACTTCCCTGACATCCCATGATCGACCAGGGCATAGAGGATCTAGCGGCAGCTTATGAACGGCATCATGGGAACAGACAAGCAACCGCTATTCAAACGGTACTCCCAAAGGTTGGAGAACATAGATGATATGACTCTAGCAAACGCCAAGATGACTCCAAGAACCATTCTTCGCTGACCCAGCACTTCGAATTTAATGACCCCAAGCAAACCAATGCTCTAAGCAATTTATTCCAAATACTAACAAGGGTATCATACTGATCGCGTTTGAGGAAAGTCGACCTCCAGATATATTTTGGTAGCTAGTTAGCTAAAGAGCCTCCTACGACTATGGATCGTTTCTTCTACAAAATGAATCAGAACTAAAGTGAGGAGGAGTGGAGCAGACTAAGAAAAATAACAATGAAGGCCCGTTGGCTAAGGATGTAGATCCCAGTAGCCGAAACAAGACTTCAGAATTCAGCTCATATGCTCTTTGAAAGATTCAATTGACAACCTCTACTTGAAGACTCACGATTCGGAGTGGTACTGGAAACCAACCTCGAGAGAGTATACCAAAGTCTAAAGAAAATCAGGGGAATGTTGTATATTCCCAGATGCTCACTGATCCTAACACGAGCGATTACAAACACCTCTGAGGTGTGATCGAAAAGATGACCTGGAAAGGAAAGCTTCAATAGTATGTACAAGTCCTGCAGAATGGCGGGCAGCGAATATCTGATGCCTACTAATAAAGAGCTATGATTATCAATTGGACGGTTGACGGCCAACATCTCTTTGAAAGGAGCCAGGGGCGGAGTCGAATAGCGAGCACACGATGCTGCTTCACATATCAATGAGATTTACCATAATCTTCTTTGAATTATTTCCATTTCCATCTCTATTTCAATTGTTCTATGAACTACGACTAGCTTGAACTAAACTACTTTCAAAACGATGCAGGTGTCTAGGTACTCAGATTTGGTTGCAAACCAATCTACGCAGACCATGATCGGACGTGTGGAGTTACATCTGGACGAGAATAATTCTATTGCTCATCATCAACCATATGCCTTTGATTTGGGGCTATGGATTAAATACAATGTACAACATCACGATGCACGGAGAGCTGAATTCCTTCCTGCAAGTGGAATTTATTCAAGTAGAGAGCGGCTGCGATACGACCAGCCACTCGCTAAGTGAAACTCGAGCTCAGGGGCAAGCCATCACATCAAGGCTAAAAATGGGTTGATACACGACGATCCTTCGCACAACTCCGTACTCCCAAAGTGCGAGACGGAGTATAAACATCTACTTAACTCTGTACTCCCAGAGTGCGAGACGGAGTATAAACATTGATCAACTCCGTACTCCCAGAGTGTGAGACGGAGTATAAACATTCACTTAACTCCGTACTCCCAGAGTGCGAGACGGAGTATAAACATTAATCAACTCCGTATTTCCAGAGTGCGAGACGGAGTATAAACATCTACTCAACTCCGTACTCCCAGAGTGCGAGACGGAGTATAAACATACATCAACTCCATACTCATCCCCAAAACTGGGGGTAAAACCAAAGCAAAGCATGCTAGTTGAACATTTGTCTAAAAGAAGATTGCAACGAAACGATTAAGAGACGACTATCAAGCAATCAACTGAACGGAAATATTCAGCATGAAAGACTGCGGTTTTTCAAAGCACGTCATGTTTACACAAGACGTCCTTTGGGGGGGCAAATGTTATCCCGCCTTTTGGCAAGGCCGTGACACCAAGAACTTGATTAGAAACCAGTGACAGTTCGTCTTGGAGATTGGTGACACAAAGGCTCACTATGGATATCGATGGATTTTGTCCAAGTCTGGATCGAGCCACGATTAACAAGACATAACAATCAAAGCCAGGGAAGCCAATGTTTCAAGTTTCAAGACGATCCGAGTTCGTATGCTCAACTTATGATCGATTCGAACAACCGACCATCCATCCATCAACCTCCACATTTGACTTGGAGACCTAAACTGCTTGGAATGAATATGGCCTGATCATCCACTCCAATCGAGTCATAGAACAAAGTTCGACAAAATACAGATACCCCTCATGAAGCTCAGTGACGCCGAGATCCGTCAAAAGTGGACGTGATTTGATCATCTACACATCAAATCCTACCCTGAACACGAAAGGTTGTTCGAAAGCCCAACTTGAAGTAGCTATGGTAGGCTGCGTACTCACTAACCATCACTGTCAGTATATGGACACGACTGCACCTTGGAACATATGCAACTTACTTTGTCTACTCGACAATCTATTATCCTTATTTTCTAGAAGGAGATACAGAGCAAATTGTAAGAGATTTGGCTATCTAACCCAACATGGATGTGATTCAACCATCTGTCATATACCTCCTTCCTTGACTTGATTGGAAGAGCTATAATCACCAAGCGGACGAGAACCGATCGTCCATTTTTCAAATTTAGTCCCTCATCCTGGGGGGCAGAATCTCATTCCGTGAGCAAACGTGGTTCGATTGTTCATTCGACGACATTAGCCTCGATACAGTAGATGAATACAAATTAAAGAGTGGAAATACGACTGCTCTCAACTTAAACCCCCAAGTCCCCAGAGTGTGGACTGGAGTACTCTAAGCCCCCAGAGCGCGGACTAGAGTATAAACGACTTAAATCTCCAAGTCCCCAGAGTGCGGACTGGAGTAGTCTAAGTCCCCAGAGCGCGGACTAGAGTATAAACGACTTAAACCTCCAAGTCCCCAGAGTGCGGACTGGAGTACTCTAAGTCCCCAGAGCGCGGACTAGAATATAAATGACTAAAACCTCCATGTCCCCAGAGTGCGGACTGGAGTACTCTAAGTCCCCAGAGCGCGGACTAGAGTATAAATGACTAAAACCTCTAAGTCCCCAGAGTGCGGACTGGAGTACTCTAAGTCCCCAGAGTGCAGACTAGAGTATAAACGACTTAAACCTCCAAGTCCCCAGAGTGCGGACTGGAGTACTCTAAGTCCCCAGAGCGCGGACTAGAGTATAAATGACTAAAACCTCCAAGTCCCCAGAGTGCAGACTGGAGTACTCTAAGTCCCCAGAGCGCGGACTAGAGTATAAACGACTTAAACCTCCAAGTCCCCAGAGTGCGGACTGGAGTACTCTAAGTCCCCAGAGCGCGGACTAGAGTATAAATGACTAAAACCTCCAAGTCCCCAGAGTGCGGACTGGAGTACTCTAAGTCCCCAGAGTGCGGACTAGAGTATAAACGACTTAAAACCTCCAAGTCCCCAGAGTGCGGACTGGAGTACTCTAAGTTCCCAGAGCGCGGACTAGAGTATAAATGACTAAAACCTCCAAGTCCCCAGAGTGCGGACTGGAGTACTCTAAGTCCCCAGAGTGCGGACTAGAGTATAAACGACTTAAACCTCCAAGTCCCTAGAGTGCGGACTGGAGTACTCTAAGTCCCCAGAGCGCGGACTAGAGTATAAATGACTAAAACCTCCAAGTCCCCAGAGTGCGGACTGGAGTACTCTAAGTCCCCAGAGTGCGAACTAGAGTATAAACGACTTAAACCTCCAAGTCCCCAAAGTGCGGACTGGAGTACTCTAAGTCCCCAGAGCGCGGACTAGAGTATAAATGACTAAAAACTCCAAGTCCCCATAGTACGGACTGGAGTACTCTAAGTCCCCAGAGCACGGACTAGAGAATAAATGACTTAAACCTCCAAGTCACCAGAGTGCGGACTAGAGTACTCTAACTCCCCGGAGTGCAGACTCGAATATAAGCGAATCGGATCTCTAAGTTCCCTGAATATGAACTATGACACAAATGACTTGAATTTGTCAAATCCCTGACATACGGGCTAGAAAGTATTCTAAGTGCTCGAAGCACAAAATGGAAGTTCAACGACTCCCGAAGAGTTTTCGAGTTATATGAAGATGGACTGAGAAGTCTATGTTACTCACAACTGCTTGGATTAAAATCACAATCACAAAGAAAACTGAACAATAAGAGTCTTTTGTAAGACAGAAAAAGGAACTAAACCTTATTCAGAAATGAGTTTCTATTACAACCCCTCCAAAGTTCAGAGTCGACATTCTATCTACAAGGACTAAGGAAATAGATGAAAATAATTACATGACTTAAACTAACCCTCGTTGAACGAGGATAGTAATCACTTCTTGTGCTTCTTCAACTTCTTTCCAGACGGCTCCTCTCCAGAGCATTTACCCTTGGTACTCTTCTTTGATAGAGGGGTAGCAACTGAAGGAGTATGGGGGCCTTCCATGGGCTTGGACCCGCCAGGAAGGATGACCTTCAACGGCTTGTTCAAAGGATCGTCCAAGTCCACAACTCGGGGATCTACTACGACCTTGACCGTCTCCTCCCTCTCTTTCTCGAGCCACTCCTCCATGCTCAATTCGGATGTATGCTCAGAGGCGCCTGTAATTTCTACTTCATAACCGCCGTCGGTAGGAGAGGAGGTTTCAGACTTGTCTTCGTCAAGCGCTCCGATCACCTGAGCGTCTGGACCAGAAGCCTCCCCTGCGTGAGTGGCTCCACTTGTTTTCTCCCCCACTTCCTTGGCGACATCGCTCCTCGGAGTGGGCTCGGGGTCAGAACGGCCTGCACAAAATCATGGAAAACAAGAATGCAATAGTCATGCATAAAGAATAACGACTTTCGAAATCTTAAAGAGAACCTTAAAGAGAAGGATTATCTACCAGGTTCGGGCAAATTCTCAGCCATCCGAGAGGTCTCACCCTCTGGAATGGGAGACAGAATGCGGACTAAAGTACTCTAAGTCCCTGAGTGCGGACTAGAGTATAAATGACTCAAAAACCTCTACGTCCCCAAAGAGCGGACTACAGTACTCTCAGTCCCCAGAGCATGGACTAGATTTTAGACAACTTCAGAAAAATCCCTAAATCCCAAAAGCGGACCAGATTACTCTAAGTTCCCAGAGTGCGAACTAGAGTATAAACGAGTTGACGAAAATCTCTGCGTCTCAAACCGTGGACTAAAGCGTAAACCATTCGACAAATCTCTAAGTCCCCGGAGCGTGGACCGAAGCATGAACACAAATTGGGCGTGAGTAAACCGGAGGGAGAATAACACTAAGTCACCAGAATGTAGAGTGGTGTATAAACATCGATAAATAGACGAGTGGATTCCGACCATTTTCTATTCCGCAAACTTCGGCCTGGAATCGACAGAAGGATTATTAACCCGCTGAGGATGGAGTTTGACCATCCAACTAGTGACCTGGCCAAATCAATGCTGGGGGCAGGGGTACAAAACACTAAAAAGCCGAATACGACAGCTTACTATAGCTCTAGCGTGGCGTTCTTTATAACTTGAGGCAGCGACTACATGGAGGCCTCAATACAGAACCAATCGAAATGGCATCCAAAGCTACGAGCAACCTACTATATCATACCTCAAACCAAGGGTCAATGCCGATCCGCACCAGGCACATACGAATGTGACTCAGATGTTTGTTTTTTGAAAAACTATGACCCCCAGAGTATGGAAAGGAGGGTAAACCACGAATACTTGGTCAAAAATTCTCCAGCACCCTCGTTCGATTCGTCAGGAGGAGTATGAAACTGGGTGAGCATAACCCGACTGCATTTGTAGCCAACTTTACCCCGAGATCTGACTACAGAGCATGAACCAAAGTGGACGTGGATGACCATCCACTGTCCAAATTACGCCCTGAAACTTACGTGGCACGAAGTATTCCTCTTGGAATGAAAAACCACGATAAAATCCAAGATAGGCGAGACCTAGTCTCCTATCGACTTACATGATCCCACGATTCAACGGGAAAGAGAGTAAAGCTAAAGTGGGCATGGCTGGCCTTCCTACTTATCGGTATATGCCCTAGACCTGGGGGCACGAGCGAGAAGCAAGATGAATGTGAACCGACTATTCACCAATCACCTCTATGTCTTTGGAGTTTAGGTGAGAACATAAACATAGCTAGGACGAGACTCAACCGTCCATGCAGTACATTTATCAACCCGAGACTGGGAGAAGACGCATGGTCATCCAAAAACTGGCCACGATAGCTCAATATTAAAACTTATATATAGTGCTTACAGCTACTCAAGGCAACGACCGAAAGGATACCTAGAGATAGAATCGTTAAATCGATGCCAAAGCTTGGGGGCAACTGACTGTCACTCCAACCCGAAGGGCGAGTGAAGGATCATGAATGCATTGAATAGAAAATGCGTTACTCGAATATACAAGCAAATTCAAACTCATAGCAAGATCCGGCTATGCAGTTGCACGCAACTCGAGGCTGGCCCCTACTCGACATTTCCTTCAACGTGCTTTTAAGCCTGATCTTTGGCCATTTTCACATAATCAATTAGAGCATTCAGAGCTCTTCATTATTTGACTTAACAACTCATGGCAAGACTCTAGGATTCGACCAGAGTAACCATCAACATTGACCGTCCCAACCATATTTCACATTGAATGTTATGCAAAATAGTTACATCTTTACTCAAAGAATCTGGGATGGCACCTGCTAAGCTGACGGTCAACATAGCAGCCAGCCATGGCGACCTTTTCCGGGTGCTGAATATCGGATCACAACTCAGTGCAGTGATGATAAAAGAATTAGTTGGATTTTTCTGAATAAATGATGATATGTTCCCTTGGACCCATTCTGACATGCATATGTGATTTCATTAACTATCGCAAGCCATGCATTGGATATCAACCCAAAGCTACAAAAGCTAGCACAATCTCTATTGATTTCATCATGAAAGATCCACTCTTACTTTTAGGCTCACCCCATCAACGTCTATGCCTACCAGCCGTTGCGACATGGCACACAATGACCTAAGACGTCTGAAAGACTACTTAAATAGAATATCGAACTAAGCTAATTCAATACCACTTATTTCCCACGAAGGGCTATCCAAGGACGGAAATTAGCAGACCTCACACCCAAATTAACTACCTCAGATGACTACTCGAAGAGTAGCAGAGAACCAACCATAAGATGGAAAATGTACGTGGATGGAGCATCCAATGATCAGTGTTATGGCTTGATAATGACTCCTGAGGAACGATCAATCTGCTACGTCCTAAAACTCGATTTACTTGTAACAAACAACGATGCTTAGTGTGAAGCCTTGACTGCCAGCCTCAAACTTGCTAGAGGATTTGAAGTGAAAACTTTACATATCTTTTGTGATTCTTGATTGGTAGTATACAAATTTAAGGAAGTTGATCTTGCTAGGGGGCATTGTCTTGCTCCTTATCTCGGCCAAGTCCAAGAGCTACTAACCGACTTCACGTATTACATCATTACACACGTACTCAGCGAACAAAATGAAAAGGTGTCATGGTTGACTCCTATCAAAGACTATCTACAATGAGGAATTCTTACTGAATGGAGGAATGGAAAACGACACATCCTCCTCAAAGCTTCACGCCAGATAATCTAAGAATAAGTCATGTGTCAAAAGGAGTTTATCCATCCCCTTGCTTCAGCACATCGCCCATGATGATATCTTGAGCAAAGTCTATGAAGAAGAATGCGGTAATAACATCAGGGGAAAACCATGATAAAGAAGATACACTGTTATAGGTATTACTGGCCAACTATCAACCCAGATGCGGTTGATCATGCTAGACAATGTGACGAGTGCAAGATGTTTGCAAAAAATCCGGGAACCCCGCCGATGGAAATTATTCAAATGGCTAGTTCATAGCCGTTTGCCACTTGGGGGCACTGAAATCATCTTCTTGTCGATCCTAAAGGTGGTGCGAAATACACCATCATAGCAGTTGATTACGTCACCAAATGGGCAGATGAAGAACTCTTAACCACGACCAAGATGAAGAAAATAATCAACTTCTTTATCCGTAACGTCATATGTCCTTATGACCTTCCATGATCCATTATAACTGAAAATGGACAGGTTGAAGCTGTGAACAAAATCATAGAGTCTGTACTGAAGAGAGGTTTGGAAAACTCCTCAAGTGGCTGATTGCAACCTTTATTTCACAGAAAATAAAAACAAGGAATCGCGATTGAATTACAATTAAACTGGATGGAGTTGGCGATGACTTATAAGCATATAAAACGCATCCGAGAGCCAATGGCAAGAACATGTACCCGAACGTGCATGTGTACATCCGAAAAAGTTCGACTTCTTGAAATCAACAGAAATTGAATTCTCACTAAGGGTTATTAAGAGAAGACTAGATCATATAGCCGAAGCTTATTAGCTCTGCAGAATCAGACACGGATGGCCACTAATGAACTACAACCCTGGATTTATAATATTGGGAATCGACCGAGCATCACGATGACCAAAGAAGGATACAACACCTTGGGAGGATAAATTGGAGGATAATGACTATTAAAGAAACATGGTGGATTTCTTTCTGAAGACAAGGAATACTCGCTGATTCAAAGCGTGTTGTGTTGCTTCACACGACACACTTTGGGGGGCAAGTGTTAACCGGCATCTTGGCCCGGTTACAAAACGACGGTTGAAGAAATTATCATTAGCACTAGACAAGATTCTGATCAAGGAGAGACTGGAGGTGGTAGCAAGTTGTCAGGCCCACAATAAAGCAAGAGCATTCAGCCTGCCTGGCCTGGTGCGCAGATTCACCCACTATGGGCAGAGGCACCTTGTTCCTAAGCCCATGAAGGAAGTCCAACCCATCTTCCTCTATAAATAGAAGGGCAGGGGCATAATGAAATGGATCCTTTTTGGAGAACACTGGGGAGACTCTGCCATTTTTGAGACTCATCTTCTCTACTTAACAACTTCATTCAAGCATTTGATTCACGAATTGTATTTGTAATCAACTATTAAGAAGATCAATAAAGTTTAACCTCAAAGTGGACGTAGGCAATTACGCTGAACCACTATAAATTTGGTGTTCTTACTTTCTGCATTTAAATTAGCATTCTCTTCCTTGTTTAATTTATCTTCATCACTTATATCTCTACACAATCTTTCTCTACGAGGTTAGTGACCAATTTTGGTGCTAACAGATCCCATGGTTATCTCTGCCCGACTCGGTCCCGCCGAAGTTTACCGAATCCTAGTAGACACTGGAAGCTCAATAAATATCATGTTCAAACATGCATTTGACAAAATGAAACTATCAATGAAGGATGTATCCCCCTGCGATAAACCACTACACGGTTTCACTGGCGATGCGAAGATGCCCCTCGGGCAACTGGACCTCTTTGTTGAGATTGGAAGCCATCCCCGCTCCGTTGTACAGAAACAGACGTTTGTGCTAATAGAAAACCATTCAGCCTACAACGCCTTCTTAGGAAGGCCAGCCTGACTGACTTCCAAATTGTCCTAGCCCCATGGTGCCTAAAGATGAAATTTCCAACGGACAATGGAGTAGGGGAAGTAGAAGGAGACCAGGACGTTGCTCGAGACTGCTACGTGACTGAACTTCGCAACAACCTCAGGAAGGATAAAGGGAAGGGTGTAGAGGTTGCCCTATGCACGAAAAGTCTAGAAGCATAGCAACTAAAGAAAGCCCCTCCTCTTCGATATACCAGCGACCCTTTCAATGAACTAGACCCTAGGGACAAGGAGGAGGAGGCCGCCGCCGAGCCTGCAGAGACTATGGAGTTTGTATCTGTAGACAAACACGACCCGAGTAGACTATTGAAAATTGGGTCCCAGCTAAAAGTAGAGTTGAGGGAGCAACTCATCGACTTTCTCCGTCACAACTTGGATGTATTCGCATGGTCACACGCTGACATGACCGGAATCTCCCCCGACGTAGCATGCCACGTGCTAAGCATTGATCCTACCAAGGCGCCCGTAAAACAAAGAAAGAGAAGTATAGGGGCAGAGCGATCAGCAGCCCTCGATGAAGAAGTAAAGAATCTACTCGCCAATGACTTCATACGAGAAGCCATCTACCCGGAATGGATCGCTAACCCGGTACTGGTGAAGAAGGCTAATGGGAAGTGGCGAACATGCATTGACTTCTCCAACCTAAACGACGCCTGCCCAAAGGATTGCTTCCCACTTCCCCGAATCGACCAACTTGTAGACAGCACAGCCGGGCACGAGCTCTTATCTTTTATGGACGCATACTCAGGGTATAACCAAATTCCTATGCATGCTCCCGACCAAGACCACACTAGTTTCATCACCAACCGGGGTTTATACTGCTATAAGATAATGCCTTTCGGACTTAAAAATGCAGGAGCCACCTACCAGTGCCTCGTCAACAAGATGTTTGCAGGGCTAATAGGACAAACTATGGAAGTATACGTGGATGACATGCTGGTAAAGTCAAGGAAAGCCGACGATCACGTAAGCCACCTAGGCAAGATGTTTCAAGTACTTCGCCGGTATGGAATGAAGTTGAATCCTCTAAAATGCTCCTTCGGAGTGTCATCAGGAAAGTTCTTAGGATTCATCGTCCATGCCAGAGGGATTGAAGCAAACCCGAAACAAGTCCGAGCGCTAAGGGATATCAAGATACCTTCCAATCGAAAGGAAATGAAAAGCCTGAATGGAAAAGTGGCCACCCTAAGCCGATTCATCTCCAAAGCAACGGACAAGTGTGTCCCCTTTTTTGAAGCTCTAAAGAAAGACAAAGGAAAGTTCGAATGGACCGACGAATGCTTGACCGCTTTCCTTAACTTAATCGAACACCTCCAGAAACCACTGGTACTCTCGACTCCAAGCGAAGGCGAAGAATTATACCTATACCTTGCTGTGTCATCTCACGCCCTAAGCGATGCCTTGGTAAGGGAAGACAACCGCACGCAGCGGCCAGTTTACTTCGTCAGTAAGAGGTTTACGGGGGCAGAAGTCAGATATCCTAAACTTGAGAAGGTAGCATACTGTTTACTAATCACATCACGGAAACTGCGTCACTACTTCCAGTCCCATTCCATCAAAGTTCTGACCGATCAACCACTGAGGCAGGTACTCCATCGTCCCGACACTTCTGGGCGACTACTTAAATGGTGCATTGAACTAAGTCAGTATGATATCACCTATCACCCTCGCACCGCCATCAAGGGACAAGCCATGGCTGATTTCATTGCAGAATTCACTACCAACGAAGATACGGAGCAATTGGAAATAGCAGAAGATATCAAGTGGAACCTCTTTGTGGATGGTGCATCAAACGAACAAGGCTCGGGGGCAAGTGTGGTAATAATCACTCCCAGAGGAAATAAGCTGCACTATGCTATAAGGTTGGAGTTCGCTGCCACCAACAACGATGCAGAATATGAAGCAGTGATAGCTGGATTAGCACTTGCCATAGAAATCGGAGCCAATTCTTTGTGTCTTCATAGCGATTCTCAACTTATTGTTAATCAAATACTAGGAGAATTCCAAGCTCGAGAAGAACGACTCATAGCATATTTAAAGAAGACCAAGTTACTTCTCAGCCGATTGGACCACTACTTAGTCAAACACATCCCTCGGGAAGAGAACCAAGAGGCCGACGAATTGGCAAAGCAAGCAAGTATGAGAGACATCGCCATCTTCGAAGCAGTGACCATCTCAAAGCAACTAACCCCAAGTTTTGAGCAAGTGAATCTGATAGCTGCGACCGAAGAAGCAACTTGGATGACTCCCATCCGAGACTACCTACAAAGCGGCACACTACCCAACGGGCGTAACGAAGTCAAGAAAATCTTGAGGAAAGCTTCCCGCTACACAATTCAAGAAGACATCCTCTATCGGCGCGGATTCTCTAACCCGTTATTAAGGTGTGTCGCTGGGAGGGAAGCCAAGGAAATCTTATCCAACATTCATCAGGGAAGCTGCGGAGATCACACCGGAGGGCAGACATTAGCAAAAAAGATACTCCGATATGGATATTTCTGGCCCACCTTAAGCAAGGACGCCTTGGATTTCGTCAAAAAGTGTGACAGATGCCAGAAGTTTGCTAAGATTCCGTGGCTGCCAACAACTGAGATTACTCAAATGACCAGCCCTTGGCCCTTTGCAGTATGGGGAATTGACTTAATCGGGGAACTGCCAATGGGCCGAGGCGGGGCCAAATATGCTATAGTGGAAGTCGACTATTTCACCAAATGGGTGGAAGCAGAACCTCTGAATAAAGTATCTTCAGCAAAAGTTATTAACTTCTTGATCAAAAATGTTCTGTGAAGGTACGGAGTCCCACTCAAAATCATATCGGACAATGGACTTCAGTTTGACAGCGAGGAGTTCGCCAACTGGTGCCAAGAGCACGGAATTCACAAAAGCTTCTCATCCGTAGCGTATCCCCAGGCAAACGGACAAGTCGAAGCCGTTAACAAAATTCTGAAAACTCTAATAAAAAAGAAACTCGAAAAATCAAAGGGCGCTTGGGTGGATGAACTCCCTACGGCACTGTGGGCCTATCGCACATCTTTCAGAACATCAACAGGGCATACTCCTTTCTCTTTGGCATACGGATCGGAGGCTATGCTCCCAGTTGAAACCATCGTGCCTTCCCACCGTAGGATCCACTATAACCCAGAAGAGAACGAAGAACTCCTTCACATGTCTTTAGATCTAGTTGAGGAGAGAAGAAATGATGCAATCCTTAAAGCAGCAGCCCACAAGCAAAAAGTGGCAGCACAATATAACTCCAAAGTCAGGCATCGTACCTTATAAGAATGGGATCTTGTCCTCAAGCGAATCTTCCCTCTCCCCGGAGCACTAGACCCAATCTGGGATGGACCATATGTAATTCATAAAGATCTCCACAATGGAGCTTATATTTTGTCAATAGTGGACGGAGAGGTGTTCCAGAGGGCATGGAACATCCAACACCTCCGTCGATACTTTTCTTAACTTGTACTGCCCATATGAAGTGAATTAACAAAGAGAATCAGTGGACGTAGGCCTTTTCGTGCCGAACCACTTTAAAAAACCTTGTCTCTTTTTTAACTTGTTCCTTTATATCTTGGCTACTTGTTAACTTTATCCTTTTCTGTTGAACAAAATCCTATGCGTATAGCATTTCCACTCAATGCACTCCACAGCGCAACTTCACCTGGACAAGACCTAACAGGTACTATGCGAATTTATGCCCTCGCCAATGAGACACTTTTGCTCCAGCATCCCTCTGCTGCGGGTTAACTCATTGCTCGCGACGGCCCTTAAAGCCAACTGTAATGAGCCGATTATAAGCCACCGAGAAGGCCGATTATAGCCGAGGCAGCTCATTACGGCGTTCGGCTAGCCGGCAACTGTGAACCGACTATAAGCCCCAACATAAGGTGTGGCCAGCCAGAGGCAGTTCACGGTTGACGATCGGCACCCACGCTAGCCGGCCACAGTAAATCGAATAATACCCACGATTATGGGCCATAATGGCCCGGGTAGTTACTGTGCGCGATCTCGGCTCCGATATGTCTTAAGTGCGGCTGTGGTAAAAAAGAATTAACTCCCCGCGGAGGCGTAAGATGGGTGACAGACGTCTCCAAGACCCACAGCTAGGGAAAGTAGCTACAAAGCCCGTTTGCCATGAACTTAAGCACATCGACGGCCTTCCGTGATTGGAAGTTTTACCTTTTCACATATTTCAATTTTACTTAAGAAACTCTTCTCCTATCCTTTGTAACAATCCTTGAAGTACAGGACACAGAACAGGAGACACTCACTAATAGAAGCGGATACTCACAGCAAGATACTGGACCGCATCCCATACTCGGTCACACAGGATATTCAAAGCTGCCATCTACAAGCAAAATATAAAGGGCTGTATTTCCTTCTTTCATATGTAAACACATGACTATAATTTATTCACACCTCACGCTAACATTGCAAATCATGAAATTATGTTTTAAACAAGAACCTGACATCAAACACAATTTGATTACAAGAATATGCATAGCTATATTTCTCATACAACATGTCAAAATAGCAAAAAACATTCAAAAGACGACAAAATCAGCTTAAGTTAAAGAATTACACGTCAAGAATAGAGCTATTTATTACAAGTAGCAAAAATTACAACCTAAGAGTTACTCTACTGTTTTAAGACTAACATATACAACCATGTCAAGTCCATAAAAAAGAATTTTCTAGGTCTAATCAAGAAGCCGGCTGCGTCGGAGTCTTATCCTTGTCATGTTGCCCACCTGTCCGGTCAGAAAAAGGATTCGTTAGTGATAAGCAACCAAGTTAATGGAAAGACTAGAGAGGAAGACTTACCAGCATCTGCTCCTTGATCAGCTTGATCATCATCCTCCGCTTGCACACCTGTCTCATCAGCTACAAGCAACCGCATGCCCTCCTTCACCGCCACCTTCTCCTCTTTGGTAAACTGGGCGGTAACAGCATCCATCCTAAAGGCCATGCTACCCTCCTTATCTGCCTCAGCCTGGGCCTCCTCTAGAGCCCTGAGATAGATCCTAGCCATAACCCGAGGGTAATCATCCATCCAGGACAAGTTACCCTACCTCCAAGTACGAAAGTACATATCCTGGAGCATCCCCTCCATTAGCTCCTCGTTCTCTTCAAACTCCCTCGCTTGGGCCTTGGAATCCGACAACCTTATGACGGCGGCATCTCTCTCCAATCGGTATCTCGAGCGGTCAGCCTGAAGGGATTTCCGCATTGCCTCCATCTCCTCCCTCAACTTGGCTTGAGCAAGCTCTGCAGCCTCAAGCTTCCCAGACAACTCCTCTATCTGCTCAAGATCCGCTTTCCGAACCTCATCCACCGTGGCAATGGCCATATCGATCCGTTCCTTGCAAGTAGCCTCCATTTTCCGCAGTTCGGCCCGGCTGGCCTCTTCCATAGTTTTCTTTAGACGTCCGGAGGTGGCCTCGTGCTGAGAGATCTGGATGGCCTGATCAGCGAGTTGCTTGGCCTGGTCGGAAACCACTAACCGCAGTCTTATGTCGGCACTCCCAATTTCCTCCCCGGCCTTGACAAGTCGGGCATGATGCCCCATCAACTTCCTGGTCTCCTCAGCAACCCGGTCGATATTTGCTTTAGCTTCGTTCCCCATAGTGACAACCCGAGTAGTGAGCAAATCAAGGTCCAGAGATTTGGCCTCGTCAAGCACCTTTACCATAGGGTTGCGAGGAAGAAGGTGCTCACCGGTAACCTCGTCGAAGGAAATATCATGAGAACTTGGATCCAGATCAGGATGACCCGCAAATGGATTACGAGCCAAGCCAGGATGATCAATCTGAGTAATGGTAGGGTTTTCAGACGGGTGCGGAGAGGGTGTGAATTCAGTATCCTCCTCCGTAATATCATGAAGGGGCTGAAATGGGGGCTGAGGACCAGGTGAAGGCTTGGATAGGGAGCGACTCCTCTTTCTCTTTTGAATATCCTCTCCAATAACCCCGAGAAGAGGACAGTAGCCGACTACATCCCCGGAACGGTGGGTCAGAGGCTTCGGCTTGGCGGAAGCTTTGGAGAGCTTGTATTGTTCAAGCATGTGCCGAAGATCTAAGGTCTTGACCATTTTACCTACTCCTGATATAAAAACCAAGTGTTACCAACATGTATTGGGCCATCACTCAAGAATAAAAAAGTAAAGTGAAGTTCACCTTGAACTGCCGAAGTTGTTTCGGTAGAGGCACTCCCGGAAGACAGATCGACGCCGGTCCCAACGTTATCGGCTTTCTGGGGCTTCTCCGTCCCCTCCAAACCCTCGAAGGCTTGGCGGAAAGCGTCATCCGTCCACTCTTGCATCTCGCCTACTTGCCTGGAAGACAAAGCCCCGACACCGTTGCCACCTCCAGCACCTTCTCCTCCATCTTCGCCTTGCCCTTCCTCCATGTCTCCCTCCTTCGGGATATCTGGACATGAGCTGGGAGAGGGACCGTCAGACTTTTTGAGCTTCTTCCCCCCGGCAACCGAGTGTTTCAAAAAGGGCCTCCTTTTACTGCTCTTCAACTCGGCCCCTTCTTTAGCTTGGGCAACCTTCTCTTCAGCCGTGTCCCACTGCTTGACCACGGACTGCTGTGGAAGGATCAAGTTGTACTCCAAGAGTGTAGCGTTCCTGATCTGGTAGGCAGCCGACCTATCTCTCCCAGTAATAGCTTCTATTTCTGCTGCCGTCTGAACCAGGCGGTCATTCTCCACAACCGCAAAACCACCTGTCGCTAGAAAAAATAAAAACACGTGAGAAAGAGTACTGCAACCAGAATGGGAATTAAAGATAAAGCTACGACTTACATCCGGAGGTGAAGCGCCGAATAGAAACAGAGTCATCCCTGACAAAGAACCATTCCTTCTTGAACATGCTGTACTTGGAGTATAAATCCAGGACCGGCTTAAAGGTTACGGCCGATTCCAAGCTGATGTAGGGAGACCCTTTCTTGTAGCCTCTCAGGTTGTACAAATACCGGATCTCCCGGTTGGAAGGAGGACGCCCATATCTCCTTTGGAAGATGACAAAGAGACTCACCAGAATGGCATAAGAGTTGGGCTGAAGCTGGAATGGAGCTACCTTTAGATATGTGAGAAAGCTGATTACCCAGGCGTTGAGAGGCGGGATGGCACCACACATGCAATGGTATCTGCTGTAGGCAAAATATCCTTCGGGAGGGTCATACGGCATCACTCCCGCATCCGGCAATAACATGCGTGCTCGGTCGATCCCGAAGGAGCGAGATATAACGTCGAGTTGCTCGCCCTTGAGTAAGCTAGGAAAGCAATCGGGAGGCGAATTAAGAAGTTCCTGAGGACCGTATCCATCCACTAATGATCTCGGGGTGGGCCCGTGACGGATAGGTCCTAGCTGAGCTGGGGGCACGGCGGAAGGCTCTTCTCTGTCATGAGATCTCTTTTTCTCTGATCGGGTTTCTACTCTTTGAGACATTTATCTGCAAACACAAAAAAGCGCGTTGTTAGAACGAAGAATGCAGAAGTATGAAACAAGCAAGTGCGAATAGTCTGGGGTTTTCGTTTGTGATTTAAAAAGCCCGAGAGGCCTGGCAGTTTATTCGGCATTCCCGATATCACAGTTCATTCGGCATTCCCAATACTACAGTTCATTCGGCATCCCCAATATCACGGTTCATTCGGCATTCCCAATACTACAATTCATTCGGCATACCCCATATCACGGTTCGTTCGGCATTCCTAGTATCAAAACTCATTCTACACTCAAGTACCTATGGAGCAGATTCATTTGGTAATTCAAAGTATAAGAGCCATTCGGTAACTACTTGATTCGGTAGTCAAGGATGATCCGGCAATGACTTTGATTCGGCAAACGAGAATTTCAATTTGGCTGACTTCAAACGGTAAGGAATGGTGGAGACATAAGGCCCATACTTATAGGGGGAGGTTGATTGACCGGACCAGCCGATTCGGTTCTCAGGCCGAATGAGATCAACAAACTGAAACAAAGCACAACATATGTTAAACATATGCCCTGCTTTGGGGGGCAAATGTTGGGTGAATTTTCACCACCGGACCAACCCTAGCCGAACCAAAGTCTACAGGCTGCCTAACCAACACCTACCGAACCAAACATCTCCACATCAATACCGAACCAGCATCACTGGTTCAACCACCGAATGAAGCATTACCGAACCACCACACTCCTACCACCGGATCAAGGTACACCAATCCACTCGTCTTCTTCCACCGGACAAAGATGCCGGACCAACTCAATGATGAACCAACTCCATGCCGGACCAACCATCGCCGGACCAAATGCTATCGAACCAAGACGTGCCAGGCCAGATCACATCAGCCCAGGCCCACCAGCGGCTATATACATCCAAGACCCCTACCCCCAGCCTCACTCTATAAATAGAGGGGCAGGGGTACAACAATGGGGACAAGTTTGAGAGCACAAGCACGGAGAGAACTTTCAAATAACTTTCTTTTACTTGTATCAAAGCTTTGTACTTGTAATCTAAACAAGAGAAGAGAAATAACATATAAAGTGGACGTAGGCACATTCTGGCTGAACCACTATAAATCTGCGTGTCTTTTTACAGTTTAGCCCCTGCTTTTCATATATTTGCATAAATCACCCAAGTCACTAAGAACAACATAAGATCTACTAAATCATACGACTTTGAGGTGTTTGTCCATTTTTTGTGCAAACATTCACGATTCGGACAATACCTGGAAAAATGTCCTTTCTGCTTGCAAATATAACAACCACTATCCTTAGGGTTGCCACCTTGACCTTCTCCATGTTTCCCTTTTCGTTCATTCTTCAAATTTGGATTGAACTTCCTCTTGTTAGAACCATTTTCACCGGTATTTCCACTAGGTGCTACTGGAGTAGGCTTCTTCTTTTCCAAGGTGTAACAACCTGCATATCTATCGATTTTATATTTAAATATTTTATCGTTAGTCGGATGTTAGTCCGAAAAGTTACTTTTTGCATACGGTCAAATTAGGACTCGAGACCACTTCCATTGAGTTCAAAATGACGTTTGCGATCTTTTTGAGTGTAAACTTCGATATGTTTGGAGATAGTGAAATTTTCGTCACTTTCTGGCTTAGGACTTTGGTTTGGGGCTGAACACACACTAACTCAGCCCAACCCCCTCTTCTCTTCATCACTTCATCAAATAACATTCAAGCTTCATCAAAAATGGTGGTGGGAAGTGGAAATTAAAACTCCAAACTTAAATTCTATTGCAAATCCGAGATTCAACATCAAATTCACGTGAAGAACATTGATTCAAGCTTGTTGGTGTTCTTGCTTTGCTCTCAAGTCTCATCTTCATCAATTTCGTGGAAAAGGTGAGATTTTTAATCTCACATCTCGCCAATAACTGTCATTGGGTTGTTGGAAATGACTTCCTATCACTTTAGCATTAATGTTTGCAACTGGTTTGGACTGAATTGGTGAGAAACTCAAGTTTCAGTGTTGTTTGCAAAATCTGGCCCTAGGTCGTTCTGCCCTGGTTAGGTCGTCCAGGCTGCTAGCTCGCGCGTTGAAAAGTCACCACTTTCTTAGGTCGTTCACGAGTTAAGACTTAGGTTGCTTGCGTGCTTAGGTCGTTCTGGCTTAGGTCGCAGGGAAATAGGTCATAGGTCGAAGCAGCTTTAGGTTATAGGTCGTTGCCGACCTAAAATTTCTAGGCAAACCACTAAGTCGCTCGACTTTTGTTAAGTCCTAGGTCGTTGCCGACCTATAATCTCCAGGCAAAATGTTAGGTCGTTCGCCCTTAAGTCGTAGGTCATTGCCGACCTATAATCCCCCAGGCAAACTTTAGGTCGCTCGTCCCTGTATAAGTCGTAGGTCGCTTGGCCTATAAGTCGATAGTTCGCTCGGCTTACTCTTTAGGTCGCAAGCTTTAAGTCGCGAGTCTTAGGTCGCGAACCACGTTAGGTCGCGTACCCTTAGGTTGCGAATCACCTTAAGTCGCGTAACTCTGTTAGGTCGTAAGGCCTTTACTTCTAAGGTCGTATGGACTTAACTCCGTTAGGTCGCAAGATCTTGTTTCCCTTAGGTCGCGCCTCACTATTAGGTCGCGCACTTCGTTAGGTCGCGCCTCACTGTTAGGTCGCGCACTTCGTTAGGTCGCTCGCGAGTTAGCACTTAGGTCGTTTGACCTGTTTTCCCCTAGGTCGTTCGACCTGTTCTTCTTCTAGGTCACATGGCATTCTTCCCTTAGGTCGTTTGGCTTCTCGAGGCCGCTTGCCTTCACTAGGTCGTACCTCTGCGTAGGCAATCTTATCTGAAAAGCATTCAACAGAACTTCCACTTTGATGCATTTTGAGCTGATTTCCTTGGATTTTGTTCACGTCTTCGAACGTGAATTTATGTGATTCGATTTGTTTCAACAATCGTTTTGTGACTTGTCACTTTAAAGATATGAAGGTTTCAATACTAGTAATAAATATCAAAACTCTTTCATCAAAGCGATTTCAACACTATTTTAAATATCAAAAGTTTGTTTTCTCAAACCGATTTCCAATCTACTAGTATATACAAGCCTTTACTTCACTCGGATGAGAAATCGACTTAAACGACTTAGTAAAACGAGTGGTATGAAACGCTTGCGTTCACTTCGTCGGTTAGCTCTTGGACTTGTTCGATTGAACCCTTTTGTGACAATTTTCTAGTGAAGATCTACAGTTTGTTCGTAAATATTTAAGTTAAGCTAGTGGTTATGGGACATGAAGCTAAACTCATATATTTACTAGCTTAGTGTAATTGACACTTCTCGTTGATCATGACGATCATTTTATGATTTAGACTAGCAATTGTGCGATGTCTCTTTATTTGCAAGGTTAGACTAGACCGCATTGGTGTGATTCCGACTCACACATATCTCTTTGTCCGCAAGGTTAGTCTAGACACCATTTGTGTGATTCCATTCACACATACCTTTTTGTTTGTGAGGTTAGGCTAGACACCATTTGTGTGATTCCACTCACACATACCTTTTTGCTTTTTGGTTAGCCTAGACCTCAATCTGTGTGATTCCGACTCACACATATGGGGTAGCTCCCCATGGTCTTCAGACCGTCATGTGATAGGCCTCTTTCTCTTTTTATGATTTCTGGATTTCTTGTTTTGATTTCTGGATTTTTATGTCATTGACTTGTTATGAGTACAAGTTTAGGGTATGATGCCCTCTTTGGATCTTTGAGAAGATTCTTGTGATATTGATCATTTCTCATTGGTTGATCTCCTGTTGATCATCATTTTCATACTTATAGTAGTATGTCAGTATGGATATTTTATGTTTATGCCATATCTTTTATTTTATATCATGTCATCTAATATTTATAGTTAGACTGATCCGTTTATTATTTTCTTAAATAATACTCGGGTCAGACCGAGATGTTACAGGTGCTTCTGCTTAACTTCCTCCCGGGATTTGCTACTCTGACTTTTGGCTAACTATTTAGTTTAGCAGTTTTTGTTGTGTACACTTGAGATATGGACTCATAGTTGTATTCTTTTGGTATAGCACGTGTTGCTATCCTTTTGTATTATTGTGGATCTTCTTGACCACTACTCTGATGTACACTTTCATGTGTTAGTTATATATTCATATCTTCTTCCGCCTTTGTGATATGGATGTCTGTGACTGATTTATGTTATGTTTATTTCTATGTTTGTTTCCGAAGATTATTTTATAGCCACCGTGTGATAAGCAATTACATGGATGGTCGCTCCTCAACAGCCTTATTCTCCGTGCTAGTTGATAGCACTACATCGTAGTGTTCTTGGTTAGCGTGGGTATAGAGGTGGGGCGTCACACAAGGCCTCGTACCTCAGAGCCACATCAACTAAATACACAAAAGTACCTTTGATGTGAGCAGTCATTTTCTCATGGTACTCTTCTCTCATACCCAAAACAAACATCTTGTTCTTCTTTAATGAGGTGTTGATCAATTCCAATCCAAAACAAGATAGCTCGTTGAACTTCATCTCATATTCTACTACAGACAGATCCCCTTGTTTCAAGTCCATGAAGTTCTGGTACATCCTGGTCCTTCATGTGGTTAGCAAGAATTAGTCCTCAAAAGCTTCTTTAAATCGGGTCCATGAAAACTCTTCCTCAAGAATATTTGCGGTAAGGGAGTCCCACCGAGCTGTTGCTCCCTCTTGCAGTTGCTATGCTGCTAAGAACCTTTTCTGTTCATCGGATAAGCCAAGACCTTTAAAAATCTTTTCGCAAGATTGCAACCAAGCTTGCACTTCTATGATAGACTCAGTTTCTTTAAACGGTTTTCCTTCGATTGTGTAATCCTTGCATAAGGTTGCAAAATTTACTCTTAGCTGCTCTAGTACTGCTTCTTCGGCAACCCTAACTCCTCCAGGATTTTGGGTTCGACCATTTGTATTCGTAGTGCTACCTGCTACCCTACCTCATCTACCACAGTTACTCATGTCTTACTACTTGGACATAGTAAGATAATTTTTAGAATACTCTTAGACGAGATAAATCTTGAAAGAAAAGTACTAATAAAACCTATCAAGCTGATCTATCTATCAAAGACACATACACATATATATATATATATACACACACGTAAAAATTATAAATATGCACTCTTGAAGTTGACCCGCAACCAAAAGCCTAAGTGTTCACTTAACATAGGCTCTGATAACAAAATGTAACGACTGCCTTTCTTGCACAGAAAGACGAGCCATTAAGGGTAGAAAAAAAAGAAAGATAAGAAGAAACTACATAATCATAGAATCTCACCACGAATCAGAACAACATGTAATAGATAACATAGGATATTACATAGTCATTTCTATATAAATAATATATCAGAGTCTTTACATTACAACATCAACTGGACAGGTATAGCGACCTGTCCGTACAAAAATACATAGATCATACATAACACAGCGGAATAAGATAATAATTAGCTAACGGTGAAGCCACCTACTCCAGCTCCTTCAAATTCTTCTGTAAGAAACTTGGATCACTTGGCTACTCATAAAAAATTGAGTACCCAAGAGTTTTAGGAAAAGAAAATAAAACTTCGGGTCAGATATGGGTCTGTGTGAGTAAACTTAATCAACTAAATTTTTACTTTTATAAAACACTTTGAAAATCAAAGGTATTTCGTAAGACCATGCCTCACCTAAACACGAATGGATTTCTACCTTACGATAACCAAAATACTTCATATAAAATCTAGTGATACTAGGATAATGTCTAGGGTTTTTAAGTAAAATAGAACATAGCTGAAATGCTTGCATCTCACGTTTCAACATATTTGGGTACAACTAAATCGGTACGGCACTTATTGGAGAATGGATTCCATACAATGACTGGGCTACTGGTGTACCGCCCGTCATGGTGCATCTCTAAATAAAATAACACCAAGGACCTCGCCTAGATCCCCTGTCAACAAAAGGCCAACCTACCCCTTGTTGGATAGTACCGAATAAGATTACCACTCGGTTGGGATCAGCCACTGTACCGAAGCATACATGAGTTTATAGTAGGGACTCTAGATAGGGATGACCTTACCCTAATGGAAGCGACCCACTTAGCCTTGCTACATCTCCCATGTTATAGTCATTCCCAGTTGATGAAGCTTGATGCTACGTTTAGCTTTAATAGCATTGCCACTTGGAATGCTAACATTGCCTTCCAGATGTTTACACAATGTCAGCACTCATCCATACAAGTCATTCAGAAGATGAATGAACCGAAGGCACTATCTCCACTACACCTGTTTTGGAATCACCCTCAAGGTTAGTAGCAAACAACCCTTGCACTTCAGAGTCTTCTTCTTGGACCTTGTCTTTACTATTTCTAATTCGAACGTTTACGTTGGTTCGACGTGGTTTCGGATAACAACTAATATCTGATCCTGTCTCTCCAACCAACGTTTGATAATTTTAAAGTGTCAAGTTCTTTATAGTGGACTATTCCACTATCAGGGTGTAAAGATTTACATATGAACATACGTTCCAAATGCTTAGCTTATCATGATCCGCTTATCGAAATTAACACTCTTGTATTCATCACATTCCCGAAGTGCGGTATTTGTGATGAGTACAAGTCACTTACTTTCGATAAAACGTGTCAACGTTTTATTACAACTACTTTAGTTCATTTGGCTACTTAATAACATGGACAAGAGACCCTTGGTTTTAAAACAATTCACCTAAACAAGAAAAGTGGTTAAAAATAAATAACCGATAGAGTTTTAAAAGAAACTTTAAAACAAATAACCCTTGATTTAATCATAAGTTTAAAACTCAATTAAACCATAATTAAACTTAATTAAATCAAAATTAATCATTAATAATCCTAATTTTATCTATAATTAAACCTAAATGAAACTTTAATTAAATAACATTTATTTAGGAAATTAAACCCTAATTAAGTGGATAATTAACTTTTAATTAAATAATAATTAATTAAATAATTAACTCTAAAATAAATAAACTTGATTAAATAAAATTAATTTTCTTTTATCTTAGTTAATCATTATTTAAAACTCAAAAATAATTTACTTTGTTAATAATTTCTTAAACTCTAATTACTTAACATAATTACTTAATTAATTAATTACATAATAATTAACCTAATTAATAAATTAATTAAATAAATTATTAAATAATTAAAACTTTAACTTTTGAGTTAATTAATTATTCTGAAATCAGTTTTCAAAAACAATTCAAACGAAAACACTTTAAAACTTGAAATCGTGAATTTTTTCAAACTACATCCATAGCGACTATAGCTATGAGAGCAATTCGCTAGAATTGATTTCTAGGTGGAAACTTCACTTTAATTCTAGCTATATAACATGTTTGAAAACACAAATGGAAAAGTTTTGAAAACTTAAAACAAAGGTGAAAACTTGGAAAACATTTTCAAAATCCTAAACTAGAAAAAAAGAGCTTTTCGTTTTCAATCGGATTTCAAGTTCTTTACGACTTTTCAAGGTGCAAACTTCACAACAAATTCATCACATACACTTGGTTTTGGTTTCATAAACATACTGCCATCATATCATAACCAACAAATCACATATCCATATCCAAACATATTATTCAACCACCAAATTGCAAATCCAAGCTCAAACACAATCATAGAATCATATGCAATAAAAAAAACATGATAATTCAACACAACAACCACTACATTTTCACAAAATATAGTTCATCAAAACCAAGTTAACTTCTTTTTCAAAAATAAAATTTAGCCGAAACTTTTCTAAATCAAAGCGAACTTTTGCCAGAACTTGCAAATACTTTAGAAACTTGCAAAAATGGAAACTTTGGTTGCTCGAACACTTGAAATGGCTTGGCCAAGTGAACTTTGGGCTCGGCCTAAAGGGATTTTGGGCTCTGCCTAGGCCTTGTAGGGCACAACCATGATGGGTTTTGGAAATTTGTGGGTTGCAACTTGGAAGAAGAGTGTTGTAGAAGATGTAGAAATGTTTTTATGAACTTAGAAAGAGGTTTGAAGCAAAATGAAGTGGTTTTTCTCAATTTAGAAGATATAAAGAGAAGCCATGGAAGTTTTTGCCTAAGCTCTTAGCATTTTGAAATGAAGAAGGAGGTTGTAAAAATGAGAACATGAAGATAAAGGGGTATATATAGGCTTAGGGAAACTATTTAAAAATGTATAAGTGTTTATATTATAATACATACATGGATGCACTATCGTACTCCTCCCCCCTTAAATCCATCCTCTCTAGTACCCTCCCCCCTCTCTTGCACTATTCAAGCCATATCATATGTACTTGTGTTGAAAAGGAGCATTTATATACACACACACACTTTTCTTTATAAAATACATTCTTTTATCCTTATATATACACACACACTTAAAAGAGAGTCATATACATGCACATATGCACATGTATTCATATGTTAAAATGGTTTATATTATGTGCATGTATGTTTACAATAGTGCTATAATATTTTAATTAACTTTTAACCAATAGAAAATTGATATTTCGGAAAATAATTTTTGGTCACATTTTATATTTTTCTGTAAACTATATATATTGGTAAACAAATTTTGAAAACGATTTTATCATCATTAGTTATTATTTAAATAGTTTTATTTGTTAATAAAAATCCATTTATTAATTATTTAAAAATATAATTAAATATTCATTTAAATAGCGATTAAATCTTGGGTCGTTACATTTTACATCGACATGGTATAAATGTCAACGTTAATGCATATCAAATTTATAAACGATGGAGAGCCAGTTATCGCATGTTTTTAAATTCAAACCTTTGGGACACTAAGGTATATCTTAATGAGTTTGACATGAAATATTTTGGGGGTTACCAATGTATGTCACCATGAAATTTAAATAGCTAAGGGGAAATAACTTAATTAGGGACACCAATAGAAATAAGTTATACATGTGGACAGCATGGACAAACGTTGAACATATGGGTAGCATAGAGTAAAGTTAAATATGTGGGCAACATGGGATAAATAGAAACATGTGGATAACATGAATTAAATAGCCAAGTGATGGGTTCATAGTCATCCTAGGAAAACTATGGGATGTATGATGGATAGTCCTCATCATGTCGAAGATGGATAATCTCTAATTGGTTAATTTATGGGTTCATAGTCATCCTAGGAAAACTATAAGATGTTTGATAGATAGTCCGCATCAGTTTAAATAATAATGTAAGATGGATAGTCCATATTAGTTTGAGTAAAATAAAATGTGAGATGGGTAGTCCACATGAATATAAGACTGGTAGTCAATAAGAACTTAGATGGGTAGTCTAATAAATGGGGATGGGTAATCTGGTACGTATGACATGTTTATAAACTATCATATTATTCTGTTATAACCATTGTGGATGCAAGAGCACAATAAATGGTTAATGCGTTTAAATGGGTACTTGTGAAGGGAAACCTGTTCTGTACGGCGGCGCAGTCTTACTAAATATCTATTGGTTTGAGATGGTAGATTATAACATCCCGTATCTGGAGGCCAAAAGCTAACCGCTACATATGTTGCAGTCATCCATAGTATTAACTTCTGGTGACAAAATATGGTAATGATAATGGTATCCATAATATCAGAAGCATTTAAATATGAACAAAATCACATATTTCCAAAAACAACATTTTACTGATTACATTTAAAAAAAATTCATATCCAAGTTACATAATCCCATATCATTTCCCAGGTAATGATTAATTATAATCATTATAAAATACTCCAAGAGCGACATATGACGATGCCCCCTCGGTTCATCAAAGATATATAGTCATATCTGACTTAATACACAGCAGAAATAAACAAAACAATCTGCAACTCCTAATTAGCTATCCGTCAGCCACCTGTGCGTCTTCGGAAGCTTTATTCGCCAAAATTACTAAAACCTAAATACCTTAACCCTCATCCTACTCAAATCAATTTTGAGCACCCGAGAGTTTAAGGGGAAAAAAAACTTCGAGTCAGACATAAAGCCTAGTGTGAATAATTCTGTTACATCTTGGTTTATTGATATTAGGTAAGACCACGCCGCTTAGCGGAACGGGTTTCCCCTCACTGATATCCTCTTTAAACATATATTTTGCAAATCCTTTCCTACAACCAAACTGGTTAATGAAACTGATTATATCAAAATAACAATAACCTTTATGCTAATAAATGGACCATCTATCCATAAAAAAGGTAATAAGTGGACTATCTGTCCACAACATAAAAGCAAGGTCCGTTATGCTAACAAATGGACTATATGTCCATAAAACTGGGCAGACTGCCTGCAAACTGAACTAACTGTCCGGATCAAAATGGACTAACTGTCCGAATCATTTTCTTAGGGTTAACTACCCTTCATCATTTTCCTTGAAACCCTTTTCAAAATGATTTAACCTTTTAAATCATACTTATAAAAGGAAAATATATTCTTAGCTTTACTCTAAGCTATTTTGCCATGTTATATATACTTTACTCAAAATAATGTTGATGGATTTTAATGAGGATTAGCTATCCTTCCAAAACAAGTTAAAACCTTTTTAACTTGAAAATATTTAGGCTATATTGCCTATTTAATACATTCAAAACCTTTGTTTAAAACCTTTAAACGACCCTTTTGAAACCATTGAAGGTAACCCCTTCGAAACCATTAAGGGTGACCCTTTCGAAACCATTAAAAGACTTTCGATAACATTGGAAAACCTTTCCTTTTTTCTCTTCGAAAACTTCAAAACATTAGATATCCTCCTTTAAAAACTTTAAATATTGCCTTTCGAAAACATAGGAAAACCCCTTCTTTTCAACCCTTTCGAAACCCTAGGGAACCGCCCCTTTTGAAATAGTCAAAACTCAATCCTTTCGAAAGCACTTTTGTTCAATTTAAAACATGTGGAAACCTTTCGAAACCATTCAAAAATTCACCCCTTCGAAACCTTTGAAAATCGTCTCGATCAAAACCATTTGGATTATGCCTTCAAGTAGAGAAAAAGGATTAGAAACCCATTAAAGTCGAAAACATCTGTTTCGAAAGCATTTAAAATTGTCTCTTTTGAAACCATTTGATTTTTACTTCAATCATAGAAAAAGGGTCTTTAAAACATTTAAGTCGAAAGCATCTGTTTCGAAACCATTTCCTAAGTAAAGAAGTGATGGTGTCGACGTCATCCCTTC
Source organism: Allium fistulosum (assembly GCA_030737815.1). NCBI lineage: Eukaryota > Viridiplantae > Streptophyta > Magnoliopsida > Asparagales > Amaryllidaceae > Allium > Allium fistulosum. The sequence goes on along the minus strand of CM060908.1, from coordinate 939,598,512 downwards.
GAAAGCATTGGAGAAGTGGCCAAATTTTAGAAAATAAAGTAAACAACCCTTTCGAAACCATGTGGGTCGAAAGGTAGAAAACGATAGTAAAAAGGCTTCAAATTAGTCGAAAGCGATCGTTTAAAACTAAAACACTTAGGAAAATTCTACAAAAATTCCAGAAAATCTCTTTTAATATGTTTTTCAACATATAAAAATTTCAAACCCAAACTTTTATTATTTAACCGTAAATAATTATTAACCCAAATTAATATTTTCTTTACTAGAAAATTCATATAAATTCCACAAATATTCAGAAAATTCTAAAAATTAAAACCCATCTCTAAAATATCATTTACGATCTTCTTAAAAATTCGCAAGGCATTTGGATGTCATTTAGTAGGATTTTCACCATAAAACATATCATAAATTCAATATGAACAACCATAATTCATCAACAAGTATATATAATTATTCCATCATTCAAAACCATGGCAAATCAATGAAAATTATTCGGAATTCATCTTAAAACCGAAAATAATAAAAATTTGAGATGTAACATTATTCACCTTAACTTTAAGGATTAAAGAGATTGAGATGTGAATGGATTTGATTTGCTTAAGCTTCTTCCTAGCTTTTCTCTATCTTCTTCCTCTTTCTCTTGTTAATGGTGGCCGGCCATAGTTAAATTTTTTTGATAAAATGAAAATGAACGTGTATAGGGGGTACACGGCCAAGTTTAAGGGATATAGGAATGGGCTCTTTCCTATTTTACCCTTCCTCTATTTCAATTTAAATCTTATTTTAATTTATAGGTTAAATGGCATTGCTACCCTTTGATTAAATCAAATCTCAATCCCCTAATCAACACATTCTTTTATTTTATTTAACTAACTAAATATCCTAAATAATGTTAACAAAATATGCAGTGTTACATAGATTATTATTTACACTAGACTTTTTGTCTTACTCGAAGTTTTTCTTTTCCCCTTAAACTCTTGGGTAATCATTTGAGTAGTTGAGAGTAAGGGCTTTTCAACCTTTAGACAAATAAGCTTTCGGAGACATGCAGAAGGAAATCTAGCAAGTAGGAGCTATATATCTATTTTCCGCTGTGTTTTAATTCTGCTTCTTTGTTGTAATGGCAAGTTGTATTAAATGCTAAATATTTGATTCTAATCATCTAAGAGGGCATCTTCATATGTCGCCCTTGGAATATGTTGTAATAATTATATTTTCCCTGGCCGTGGTTTGCGAATTGAGATTATGTAATGAAATTGAAATCTTATTGTGAAATAAGATGAGAAAATTTATTTTTAAAATTGTGTTGAATTTTCGTATTCTTGTGTTTCTGGTATTATCAAAATGATTAACATAGCCATATTTTGTCATTAGAAATTAATAACTATCGATGACTACAACATCCGTAACACTTAGTTTTGGACCTCAAAATGGGGGATGTTACAGTTTTGTATCAGGTCATAGGTTTATATAAACTTAAAATAAATTTAAACCTAAAATATTTTGAAAATATAAACAAATGAATCGGAGAATAGGATTGGGGTTAGGATAACGCAATAATAATGTACTTGTATTTTGCTATGCATAGGTATGTATTCCCCTCTATCTTAGATTGTTCTTATGTATCTTACTAAGGCTTGTACGTAGATTTACAAGAATGAAAGGTATGGAAGCAGGAAATGGAAGAGTGAATCTAGACAGAGGAAGTACTACAACAACAGAAATGCTCGACCCGATACCAGGAGAAACCAGGGTGGACAAGCAACTGCTAATCAAAACACATATGCCAACGTAGGTGCTGGAACCCCACTAGTAGATATTGTAACGATCCGTAATTTTATCACTATGAATTGGAATATTTAATTAATTTTAAATATTCAGATAATTGTTTTAAATGATGAATAATCCATTTTAATTATTATTATATAATGACAATAATTATTTATAATGATTTTATAGATATATAAACTTGTTTTATAAAGATATACAAAAGATGTGTATATGTGTATATAGAAATGTTAAGCCTCTTTCGTTAAATCCTCTTTTCTTCTTTTACTCAAAATATTATTTAACTTTGAAGATATCTTTTTATCCAATAAATTATCTTTTAGAGATATATATCTTTAAACCATTTCTGTTTCGGGATATACATAAATATTAAACCTCTTTTTAACTTTGGGAATACCAAATTAGTTCCTTTAAATTACTTAGGAAAAATATTTCCGTCTTCCATTGTTAGCATAATTAATAAAGATTTCATTTTTTCAAAACATGTTTTGAATGGGGTCAAAAACAATGTTATTTAAGACATCGTTTACTGTAAACCCAAATCACTTAGTATTGAGTAAAAAGGATTAATAGATTTTAGATTAATTATACACAATACTAATTTTTGTATTCAACCTATACTATTCGTCGAACTACGGTGAAATAACCTTTTAAATTCAAATGGATAGTGCAAGTTCCCTCTATGAATTTACTATAGAGTTCAATTAGAATGTTCTCTTTACCATCAAAATCCTATTTTAAATCTTGTTTAACTTTTTTGGAAAAATCCAAATCCCTTGTCCTTTATCTTAAGAAAATGTGGTCCGAGTAAATCAAATTAACTATGCTCTCCGTTGGGCTAGTCTAGATAGCCAGGGAGAGCAGACAACTGGTTTCCCAAACTCTAGCCTATAAACTATCTCTCTATTACCCATAAGACGGTCAAAGTATTTTGATCGCCTCTAAACTTTTAAAAGTAGTTGACCTATCATTTGAAAAACATTTCAAAAAGATTCAAGAAGAAAACCCAAGTTCAAATCATTTATTCAACGGTTGCCAAATTCCATTGCTAAATTGTTGGTGTGTAGTAGTTTTAAAGCTTTATAGATTAAAACACCAATTTCATTACATATATGCCAGTTTTTATAATTCAGATTCCTTTTAAAATAGTTTTAACATATTTATGTAATTTATTTCATATTTTTAAAGATTCAAAAACATCCATTTTAAAGAGTTGAAAACAATATTTTACGAATTGCTAAAACGCGACGATTTTAAAAACTTGATTTGGACATATCTCAAACTTTACTAAATGAAATCTTGATTTTTCTTTTTCATTTGAAAACCATATCCACTAGGGTCTGGAAATTTCTGATTTCAAAGAATTCCGACTTATATTTTATCATACACATTCGTTTAACTTTTCAGGTCGTAAAATTGCGAACTGCCAAAATGCAATGGCTTATTTTTCACCTTTTAGTCAACTTCTTTTCAAAACTTGTCCAAAACACTTTTAAATCATTTTAATACCATATTAAACTATAATAAAATAATTTTTCACAATTTTACTTTATTAAAATCTCATTTTCACTTTATTCCATAACTTTTATATTATATAATTATAATATTCAATTTCCATCTCTCTTTTTTTCAAATTCTTTTATACAAACCGATATGATATTTCTATATTATTTTCCACCTTGAAAACGATTATTTTTCATAAATGAAACCATAGATTTTAATTTCCAAAATATTTCAAAACTCCACTTTATCAGTTTCTTTCTTTTTAAAACTAATTCCAAATCTATTTCAAAATCTCTGTTTCTCGTTTCTTTACTTTTCCGAAGTAAATTCCAATATTATAAAATGATATTTCTTTTTATTTTAAAAACAAAGAGGCCTAACATATGTTGTAAACGTATTATTTTTAGGTATGATGTGAATAATTTTTCACAAGATCTGTATATAGTTAATTCATATAGCAATCATTTCTCATCATATATGACTTTCAACTTATAAATCATAGTAATCATATCTATCACAACCAAAATTTTATATGATCAACCAATCATCATCCAGACATATCAAACAATCATTTTAACATATGGTCAAGGGTATTATCAAGCAATTCAAAGCGTGATTAAACCACTTTTATTTAACCCATTTACTTCTGACCAACATTCAATCCAACACAACACTTCACTAACACTTCCAACTTCATTAAACATCACTAAAACCCATTTTCCCCCTTCCTAATGCTCACGTCCAAGACTGCCATCCTCATAGATGCTCACGGTCCAACACCCTTCTCTCCACCACACTTAAGGCCTAAGGCCATTTCCTCTCTAATAGTGCACAGCTAAGGGCCATTTTCCCTCTCTAAAGTACATGGCCAAAGGCCATAGCAAAGAAGAAAAGAAGACATTGAAGAGCAGAAGGAGAAGCTTAATAAAGAAGAAGAAGATGTAATGAGATGTGTAGAAATGAAGAGGGTATGCCTTGCTATTTATAGGAAAATATGCATAAATATCTCTTACACAAACATGTGCTTAGCCCACTCCCTCTCCATGTGCCATCCATGTTCTTTGTAAGGTGATGTGTAAGTTTGCTTTTTCAAAAGCAAGCCATTTTCGTTTTATATGCTAAATGTGAATGTATGTTTGTATGTGTAGATGTGCATGCCTATACATGTATGTATATATGTCATATTTCAACTAACAATGTTACAACGTTCAGTCACAACCTTTATTTGTTAAATCGTTGATAATACGAAATCCGAATTTCGGTCATATTTTCAGTTTTTAATCAAACGATTTATATAGGTAAAAAAAACTTGAAAAAAAATTCTCATCATCTTTAAATAATTAAAACAAGATTATTTAAGCTATAAAACTATATTAAACAATATTAAAATCCATTTATAAAAATACGACATTGATACCTCAAAATACAGCGAAGTTTGTATATCTTTATGAAACAAGTTTACATATTTATTAAATTATTATAAATTACTTATTATCATTATATAATAATTAAAATGGATTATTCATCATTTAAAACAATTATCTGAATATTTATAATTAATTAAACAGTCCAATTCAACGTGATAAATTTATGGGTCATTACATGCTTCCCCCATTAAAAGAATTTCGTCCCCAAAATTTAACCACAACCCCAAAACCAAAATATTATCTTTAAACTCAATTTCGCATGACATACCCAGATCATTCATATGCAATATCAGATTCGATCTCCTATTTGAATTCACAACTTTACTTCTAAATTAGTATTGGTCCATCGATCCTCTAGTGCGGATTATAATCATGCTTCTTGATCAAAAACCCTCGCTTCCCTTACATAGCTCTCAACTATGATAGAAAACAGAAGTATACAACCACAAATTCTTATCAATATTCGTCGTCAAGAATCGAGTGATAAATCCTTTTTCAGACCAGTGTAAACACCTCAAAGTTTCGTACTCGAATCTTAGATCAGAATTGTGAGACAAAATTATCTACGTATCTTATACGTACTTAGTTATATCAAGTTACTTTTCCAAAATTATTTATGAAAACATTTCATAAAATCCTATCTAATGATTTTAAACCTTTTCGCATATCCTGAATATTTTTAACCCACATTTAGAAGATATCTTTTAAAAGCTATTCTTCATATTTAAATACTCTTTTTAAAAGTTTCACGAAAACATTACTTCTAATAAAACAGGCTTTATTAAAATCTTTTACCAAGTTTAACTTATCAAAATCTCATTTATCAAAACACTTATTTGTTAAAACACTTATTTTTCAAAATAACTTTTATTTTGATTCTACTTTCATATGAATTCAAATACCAATTTTTTTATTTCAAAATATCACTATATATCTTTATTCAAACATTTTTATAAATACATTTCTTCATATATAATCAAAAATTTCTATCTTCTTTCCAAAGAAACCATTTCACTTTAAAAGATAAATTATCTTTTATAATAAAGTCCTTATATTATAATATACTCCCTTTAGTCAATATTAAATGCAAACACCTCGATAAAAGTTAACAACCTCTGATTAATCTATCAATTAATGATTTACATATCTTTTTAACTCTAGAAAATTATATGGATTGAGTAACTAAAAAATGATACCAAGGAACAGGGTACCAATAATAGTATCGCATATTCCCTTATCAAGAAAGGGAATACTTAAGAGAAGTGTTTATCATCTGAACATAACTCGTTTCTTTTGAACTACTCGAACTAGTTAATCATATGATTTTTTAGAAATATGGAGATTTAAATTCTCAAAAATCCCTATATAAAACACATTTTATAAATCCAATTTATAAAATCACTTATTTTTAAAAAACATTCATAAAATCATTTATTTAAAATAAATTTATTTAACCTTAAACCAATATTATTTATCGATCACCACATAGTCAAATTGTGAAACTAAATTCATGGGGTGTTCGTATTTAAACTTTTAAATCAAACAACCAATCAATTAATGATAATAACTGAATATTATCATTTCCTTGACAACCAAACACTATATAAATAACTATATCATTTGTAAGATATTTCTTTATATTCAAAATATAATCCAAGGTAAAATTATTCCATTTACAAATTTTTCAAAATTAAAAATCATTTGTATATAACATTAACAAATACGTGCTCATATATAATACGCTTAAACTCATTCTAGGGTGTCACTTATGCTATCTCTAATGAGTGACTCATCCTAGGGTGTTAATAACCCTATCTCTGATGAGACATTACCCCTACCAAGCTCAATTGTTTGCTCAACCTAAGCTCTGATGCCAAATGTGACAACCTACACTTCCATTCAGTTCAAGTTGACAATAAACCACATATGTCCAACCCAAATTGAATGAAAATGCAGATAGTTAAGGGAAAAAAGAAAAAAAAGATAGAACAAAATCTTAAACGAATGGAATAATATTATTTCAACAATCTTTACAGCGAAAAACTTTTAAATACATATATCAAAGTCTATCCTAAGCTCAGCCTAGGCAGTTATAAATACCTATCCTTCCAAATTCTGAAAAACAACAAACACAGCAGAAAAATAAACTATGTCCATACATGGATGAAGATCTCTAGCTCTCCTCTATAAACTCCAAGCGTCTTCAGCTAATCCGAAAACTACTCGGATCTGAGCCGAGTAATAGATACCTGGATTAACTGGAAAACTAGCGTGAGATATGCAAATCATAAATATATATGATTGTTTCATAGATTGACTTTGATGCTAAACAAAACCTTTGAAAAGAAAAGTATCTCATAAGTCCACGCCGCATACAAACATAGATGGGGTTTTACCTTATGATAACATAACGTCCCCTATTTGGAGGCCCAAAACTAATTGCTACGGATGCTGCTCATCCATAGTTATTAATTCTCGGTGACCAAATGTGGTAATGTTACATACATTGATATACCAGAAACACATGAATATGAAAATTTTAAAACTCAATTTAAAACACATTTCTCATTTCATTACAATTAGCATTTCAGATTCATTACATAATCCCAATTCGTAAACCACGTTCAGAGAAATATAGTTATTACAAAATACGCCAAGAGCGACATATGAAGAAGCCCCCATGGTAGTCAGAGTCTAGATATGAGCAATTAAACAACTTTGCCATTTCATCCAATTACATAGCGGAATCAAACAAAAAGAACTCCTAATAGCTAGCTTGCCTCCTGCACGTCTCCGGAAGCTTATTCATCTAAAGGAGAACCTGAAAACCATAACTCTCAAAGTACTCAAAATTAATTGAGCACTCGAGAGTTTAAGAGGAAAACATAAATTTCGGGTCAGACAAAAAGTGTGGTGTGAATAATAACCTACCATCTCAAACCATATGGATATCTAGTGAGACCACGCCGCTTAGCGGAACAGGTTTTCCCCTCACTAGTATCTGAACCTAATTTATAATAACCATATACTGTGGACCTGCATCCATAATGGTTAAGACAAAACATAATAAAATGTATCATGATGATATGCAGACATGCACTATGCTTTGACTTACCATCCCCATTCACCTGATTAGCTGTCTCAAGTTATAGTTTCTAGGGTAACTATTAACCTATTAGTTTTCATGGGATGACTAATAACCTGTTCAATTCTTTATGGATTTCTTATCCACTTTCATAGTTTTCATGGAATCACTATGAACCTATTGGTTTCTATCAATAACATTATCCACTCATAGTTTTTATGGGATCACTATAAATCTATTGGATTTTCCAATAACATCTCTCATATCATAGTTTTCATGGGCTGACTATGAACCTATTCATCTCTATCAACCTGTTTCGGAAATAATTTTCATGGGATCACTAAGAACCTATTGGCCCATGCCAATAACAATTTTCATAACATAGTTTTTATGGGCGTACTAAAGACCTGTCTAAACCAATAATATTTTGATCAGTTTATATTTACTATTAGGTTAACCTAAAGGGTCATCCTACCCTTTAACAACCCAACATGCTCGTATGGGTTATAAAGTGAATATGATAACACAACATTCATGATAACTGATCAAATGATACACATCATATAACATCCATAGTTTATTTTCATATATTCATTTTTCTAATGAAAGGTAGTCAATACTCTTAACCTACCTATTCACGAAGGAGAGCTTACTTTCAAAAACATAAAATATATCTGTAATCTATTGCTCAAAATTTAAACATCCTCTTTCGAAACCATAAAATATTTCTTTCGAACATTTGGAAACATCCCTTTTGAAACACTTAAGAAAAAGCCTTTCGAAACACTTAAAAACACACCTTTCGAAATACTTAAAAACATACATTTCGAAAGCATTGGTTTCATATAAAAAGTTATGGAAACATAGCTTCGAAACCAATTAAAAGTGTTTCTTTCAAAACCATAGTTTGAAAATAGAACAAACTACAAAGTATATAAAAGGGGACACATTCGAAAGCTATCCCTTCGAAAGACCTATGGTGATGGCAACATGCTTCTGCATGCGTACTTGGGTTTTAAACAAGCGGCTCCAACCATGTCGAAAGGTATGGGAGCAACACCCATCCTTTCGCATGTATAAGTTAAAAGAGAAGCGACTTCAATGGTTGCTGAAGGGTATCGTTTCAAAACCCTACCCTCCGAACTCATTGATTCAAAGAGTTATGAAAACAGCCTCTTACAAAGGCGAAAGGTTTTAATGCCGCAGCTAGGGTATCGAAGGGGTTCGGAAGCAGCAACCCTTTCGAAGATATTTAATCAAAGGTAGGTTTATAGATTCGAAACCTGAAAATACAACTTCACCACTTATGCATGCATACTTTCGACACCTTTGCTACCTTTCGGATAGGTCCAATACACTTCGTACCGCTAGTTTGATACCATGTGTATTAGCACCGAATGGATGCGGAAGGGTTAGAGGCGGGTGTGTATGAAGTCGATAGCCAGTAGCGTTAAGTGGCGAAGATGTAATTTGGATAAAAATTGCATTTTTACTTATTAAAGTAAATACTTTTCACCTACCATCGATATTTGTCTCAATCTTATTGGTTTAGAAAACTTTATCATTTTCCTTTTTCAGAATTTGCTGCCGGAATCAAATTTGGATTTGAAATAACTTAACATTTTTAGCACCAAAATTGGTCACTAACCTCGTAGAGAAAGATTGTGTAAAGATATAAGTGATGAAGATAAATTAAACAAGGAAGACAATGCTAATTTAAATGAAGAAAATAAGAACACCGGGTTTATAGTGGTTCATCGTAACTGCCTACGTCCACTTTGTGGTTAAACTTTGTTGATCTTCTTAATAATTGATTACAAATACAATTCGTAGATCAAATGCTTGAATGAAGTTGTTAAGTAGAGAAGATGAGTCTCAAAAATGGCAGAGTCTCCCCAGTGTTCCCGAAAAAAGGTCCTTTTCACTGTGACCCTGCCCCTCTATTTATAGACAAAGATGGGCTGGACTTCCCAGATGGGCTCAGTAGCCGAACACTCTAGCCCAAGTATAGTGGTCGCTGCATGCCAAACCAGGTAGGCCGAACACAATGATGCTGAACCACCCTTCCTATGCCGAACGGTATGTTTGATGTGTGGGAAGTGCAGAATAGTTGTCAGTCGAAGCCGAACGTGCCTCTGTCCGAAGCGCTTGACCGAACAATGCTCTCTGGCCGAACGATGCATTCTGGCTGAACGATACCTTTGGCCGAACGATCCTCCTTGGCATAACGTGCTTTCTGGCTGAACGATGCTTTTTAGCCGAACGATCCCTTTGGCCGAACGATACTGCCATGTCGAGTAATCATATACGCTGAACGCCTTCTAATGCCGAGTACTCTTGGATGCCGAGTACTACGCCGAGTACTCCTTGATGCCGAGTGCTACTGGATGCCGAGTACTACGCCGAGTACTCCTATATGTCGAGTGCTTCTGGACTCCGAACGCCTACTAGATGCCGAGTACTACGCCGAGTACTCCTAGATGTCGAGTGCTTCTGGACGCCGAGTGCTATTGGATGTCGAGTACTCCTGTTGCCGAGTTCCACTGGATGCCGAGTACTATTGGATGCCGAGTACTCCTGTTGTCGAGTTCCACTAGATGTCGAGTACTATCTGATGCCGAGTGCTACCTGATGCCGAGCACTAGTTGCCTGGTCAAATCTCCAAGAAACACTTGCCCCCCAAAGTGTATCGCATGGCCGAACGTGGTACGCTTTGAATCATGTAACCTTTTCGTCTCGTCTTAAACCCTTGACTAACCTCGAATGGAGATGCCCTTTTGTGAACTCCAGCGGTTTAGATGTGTGCCGAGCGTGTTCTAAATGCCGAACGAGACATTTGTAACCGAACGATGCTTCCTTTCCGAACGATACTTCAGTGCCGGACACCATTATGCGCCGATGCCGAACGATATGACCTTGACCGGTTCCACCGGATATGGCCTTTTCGACTTCTCCCTTTTTCCCTATAAAAGCCAGCACCTATACCCTTCTTTCCTTTTTCACACTTCTAACACCTCTGCCCTATTCCTGCCGAAGCTACCAGCCAGCATACAGTCAAGCTGATTCCTCCCAAGTCTTTATCTTTCCCACTAGGTACTGATCCTCTCACCTAAATGCAGCCTCTTTAATTTATGGGATAAATCGATGTCGAGTAGGAAGTCGCTGGTAGACATACCGTGGTTCGGCATAAGTATTTCATGCCGGACCAGGTTGGAGGAAGGGGAAACATGGAGGAAGTAGGAGATGACTGGGGGCATTGGGCGGTACGGTCTGGTACGACTTGCCGAACGATATGCCCTCGTGGTTCGGTGTGGATGGAGGAGAAAGATGAGGCCAATGTTAAGGACAACGTGCCGATGGTCATCTTAGCCGAACAGTCACAAAACACCGTACCATACTCAGGCTAAAACATGTCGAACAACAACTTAGCCGAACCAGAATTTAGCCGAACACAGGCTTGGCCGAATAGTGACATAGCCGAACAATGACTTAGCCAAACAATGACTTAGCCGAACAAAGACTTAGCCGAACAATCACTTAGCCGAACAATGACTTAGCCGAACAAAGACTTAGCCGAACAATGACTTTAGCCGGACAATGCTTTAGCCGAACAACGACCTTAGCCGGACAATGCTTTAGCCGAGCCAGGACTTTAGCCGAACAATGACTTTAGCCGAACGAAAATCTTAGCCGAACACTCATTAACTATATCTTCCCGTATAGCAAAACAAGAAACAGGGCCCAAGCATTCTAGCATACGTGAAGCCGACCCGAATCACTAACTTCTTAGCTTCAGTAAACGTAAATCTGAACTTAGATTATCATACGTTTTCTGGATCTGGAATTGCAATCACCAAAAGGCAGGCTTCTGGGGACGGTCAGCGATGACGGTCTTCGAAGGCGATGTCTTGAAGCTCAGTTTTATATCAACAGCTTTGCGACTTTCAAACTTTCAATGCTTTTACACGATTGCCTGCACTAGTTCACACATCACGTGGGGAGAATATTCGTGTCGTTAATTCTAACGTTCAACGTTTTTTAAGTATAGTTTTCTCAGGCGCTTAGCCAGATTCATTATTTATTGGGGATGTCTATGAAGTCTAGCTCCGCCACCATATCTGACAGGCCTGGGCCGTCATCAAGGCAAGAAGCCACTGATACTTCAAATCCGTCGACTTCCCCTGCCCATAACTTAGCACCCGATGCCTTGGAGGCAACAATTCTTTTAGACAACCCGATTGATTCACAAGCTTCGAAGATCAATGAAGCCGCACTTCGACGGATATGCTCCATTCACGGATTCCTTTCGCCGATGTGTTAGTCCCTTCATGACACGATCGTCCTCATCTGCCCCCAGTCGGATATACCACCTGCAACAAGTTCATGTATTGGATGGGCAGCGTGCCTCCGTTTAATTTATTCCTCCGGGACGTGTTGCAGTACATCGACATTGCTCCGTCGCAGCCGCATCCGAACGGTCACGCGTTTCTATATGGGACCTATCTACTCTTTATGGCCGTCTTCTCTAGACCTCCAACCTCTGGCGACATCAGATACATCTATATGATCAAGAAACGGAAAGACAGCCCTTCCTTCATGTTCCTCGAGCCGTACCACAAATGCCAAATCTTGACAGGAGCATGCAGTAAATTCGCCCTGTACAAACAGGAATGGTTCTACGTGCGTTGCCCTCCTGGTTTTGCGAGGAGATGGGTTGAAGGCAGTAAGTCTCTTCGCTGAGTCATCATTCGCGTTTAATTGGAGTCGTGCTTTTTCTAACTCCTCGTTTCGTCTTTTCAGGTATCAACCCGCGTCCAGAGGGCCGAGGATATTCTGAGGCCGTTGAGGCCATTAGAGCTCTTCCTGCCGAGGAACGCGACATCCGAACCATCATTTCGAATAAATCATTGTCAAGGTTCGGCTTGTTAGCCCCAGGTCGTCGGATTAGCCTCCCGGAGGGCGTCTCCATTCCCAAGCCAGCATCTGGTAAAGGGAAAAAATAGGCCAGATCGTCATCACGCCTCACTCCCGATACACACTAAGAAGGTGAGCGCAAAGAGGACGAAGCTCCTGAGACCCAAGGCGAGAATGTGGGTCCCGCTTGGAATCCGGCCGTCGAAGTTCATGACATTGAAACATCATCCTCCCCTTCGAAGGGAAAGAAGAGGTTAAAATACAATATTCGGAAGGAGAAAGTTGGCGGCACTTCAAAAGATATGCCTATCCCGCCAGAGAAAGAGGCTTCCTCACAGCACCTGGAGAGTTCTCTAAGGGGTTTGTCGATTCTTTCTATCCCCGACGATATACTTAATTACGGGTTTGACGATCCTGAAGCGCTCAAGTTTTCTTCGCCCGTTAGAGGCAATGCGGGAGTTCAAGTCCCAGCCCAGGGAGACAATACTCCGATTAGTAATGACAAAAGAACTGGTCCGTCGGGGGGAACACTAGGACAAACACGCACATACGCATTCCATCATACACTTCAAGTTTTTTCTTGTTTCCCGGATCTTTCTTAACCCGTTGTTATCTCTATTCTTTGTAGGTGACATGGGGTGCTCTCACGGATTCGATCGCCTTCACGGCTCTTCCATATTCCATCATTCCGGACGGGATTCAGGTTCGGGTAGACGTAGGGACAGAGATGATTATGAAGATAGAGACAACCGTCCCCGCGATTCGTCTCATCGTAAGAAGGCATATTCCCAATCTTCACAGTCCCGTGATCCTCTTCCTCCAACTGAGCCGGATAGAGAGAAGTCTTTACAGAAGGGGTCCCAACCCGATGCTCCCCGAGAACAACACTCCGGTTCGTCGAGTACGAGGCAAATTCGAGAGCAACGAAAAAGAGCAGAACTTCCAAGGCCTCCTCCCCCTACTCCCGCGGTTGACCCAACTGTAGCAGAAAAGATGGTCGATCTTAAGGCCAAATTTCCAAAAATTTGCTTTGATGGTCTGAAATTCCTCCCAGCTATCCATCATATTCCTGGGCACGTGAAGCAGAGTGCCATTGCCTGTAACAACGACGTCTATGTTCAACATGACGCATTTGTTCACTTGGTTGAAAAGATCTCGGAGGTGTCCGTTGAGCGACAATATGAGATTGGTCGTCTGAAACTGGAGGCTGGCTGTTACAAGAACATCATCAAGCACCAAGACGAGGAGCTCGCTTCGTACAAGTCGAAGCTGGAAGCCGCTGAGCAAAGTGCAAAAGATACTTCTGAGGCAGTCGCTCGTTTAGAGGTGGCTTACAAGAAGGAACTTGATGAAGCAGTCCAGCGTAGCGGTGCAATTGCCCTAGAAAAAGATTCCATCCAAAAAGAAAGGGACGCGCTCGCTATACAAGTCAAAGAGTTGAAGGAATTACTTTCCAAGGAGAAAGAGGACAAAGTAGCTGCTCAAGAAGAGTCACAACGATACTGTGATGAAATCGTTGCTACTCGGCTCCTAAAAACGAAGCTCGATGACGAACTTGCTGGGGTTGAAAAAATGAAGGACGAAGCCCGTGAGGAGGGCAAAAGAAAAGCTGCGGAGGAGATGGACTCTCGCCTTGAGGCAACCGCAGAAGCCGGCAGGGAAGAGGTCAAATGCATGTTTGACCCGTTGATTGCTGAGTATGGAGCCCGCGTCCTTATGCATCGTGACTTAACATTCTTGGGCGAGGGCTATCTCGAATCCCTAGCTGAGGCCTGGGAAACCTTAGTGAAGATTAGGAAAATCGAGTCGGGCTCTGAAGAGGTCGATGAGGATGCCTTGGTGAAGGAGTTTCTTAGGGGGAATGAGCCAGCGGATTTATCCGCAACTTTGGCGCTTTATAACAAAGGCTCTCCCCTTCCAAAAGAGAAAAGTGATGAAGCTGGCCCGTCTGGGCTGAGACTACGGCTCCTCATATTGCTGCTCCTCCCGCTACTCAACCGGTCGGTCGGCCGACACTTGACCCGTTCGAGCAGCATGCCGGCTATGATCCTGAAGATCCCGGGCTTGGCGTTCACGTGCTATCTCCTATTCTGGAGGGTGAAACCCCACGCGCAACCGATAGCCAACCAGAACCCGGTAGGAAACTCTTCTTTTCTAGAAGTCAAAAGATCTTGTTATTTTCCAGCATTTATTCGTTCTAATGTTCATTCTTTATGTTTTCATGGAGGCTGCTCTGACCCCGAACCAACTCCGAGGAGCGATGACGCCAAGGAGGAGGTGGAGAGAACAAGCGATGTTGCTCATGCGGGAGTAACTCCTGGCCCTGACGCTCAAGTGATCGGGGCGTTAGCTGATGATAAGCTTGACACTTCATCTCCCGCCGAAGGGAGCGATGAAATCGAAATCACTGGCGCCTCTGAGCATTCCTCCAAGATGAGCATGAAGGAACGCCTCGCGAAGAGGAGAAGAAAAAGGTCGAGGTCAAAGTTGAGCCTGAAATACTGGAACTTACTGATCCGCGGAACAGACCTCTGAGAATCATTCTCCTGGGCAGGTCCAAACCACTGGATGTTCCGTCTCCTACTCCTGACTCCGCTTCTTTAGTGAGCAAGAAATCCAAGAAAAAGCGCGAGGGAGAGGAGTCGTCGGAAAAAACAAAGGAAGACAAGAAGAAGAAACCGAAGAAATAATCGATACACTCGTTCAACGAGCTTCTTGCTTAAGTCTTGTAGTTGCTTTTATCTTTTGTAGCTTGTAGTTTGTATAGATAGGTTCTTAACTCTGAGTTTTGTAGGAATAACTGTGTAACCCCATTTTGAACTATTGAATGAAGTTTAGTTTCTTTTTCGTTTGAATGATTCTCTTGCTTTTCTTTGGTTCGCTGACTAACTGTAGTCATAACTCAAGTTTTTATGAGTTGCATTATCTCCCAGTCCACTCTCGTGTTGTTCAAACATTTCCAGACGTGGCATACTTCTTGTTCCACATTTCTCGAGTACTTGGACTTTCTTCCAAATCTGCGCTCCAGGGATTTAGAGTAAGTTGACCCGCGTTCAGGGGATTCGGAGGTTCGCATCGTTTACACTCTAGTCCACACTCTGGGAACTTAAAGTACTCCGATCCGCGCTCTGGGGATTCAGAGACTTGAAATTGTTTATACTCTAGTCTGCACTCTTGGGACTTATAGTACTCCGGTCCGCGCTCTGGGGATTCGGAGATTTGAGATCGTTTATTCTCTAGTCCGCACTCTGGGAACTTAGAGTACTCCGATCCGCGCTCTGGGGATTCGGAGATTTGAAATCGTTTATACTCTAGTCCGGGCTCTGGGGACTTAGAGTACTCCGGTCCGCACTCTGGGGACTCGGAGATTTGAAATCGTTTATACTCTAGTCCATGCTCTGGGGACTTAGAGTACTCCGGTCCGCGCTCTGGGGACTCGGAGATTTGAAATCGTTTATACTCTAGTCCGCGCTCTGGGGACTTAGAGTACTTCGGTCCGTGCTCTGGGGATTCGGAGATTTGAAATCGTTTATACTCTAGTTCGCGCTCTGGGGACTTAGAGTACT
Source organism: Allium fistulosum (assembly GCA_030737815.1). NCBI lineage: Eukaryota > Viridiplantae > Streptophyta > Magnoliopsida > Asparagales > Amaryllidaceae > Allium > Allium fistulosum. Next base: position 939,582,229 of record CM060908.1, on the reverse strand, counting down.
CCGGTCCACGCTCTGGGGATTCAGAGATTTGAAATCGTTTATACTCTAGTCCGCGCTCTGGGGACTTAGAGTACTTCAGTCCACGCTCTAGGGATTCGGAGATTTGAAATCATTTATGCTCTAGTCCGCGCTCTGGGGACTTAGAGTACTCCGGTCCGCGCTCTAGGGATTCGAGGTTTTGAAATCGTTTATACGAGTCCGTACATCGTACAAGATAATGTAGTTCGTCATCTGATCATGAGATATAGGAACATTAGTGATTTGTGGAAAATACGGCTTCAAGCCTTTATTAATGAAAAACAACTAAACTGCCTGATTACATAGTTAAAAAGAAACTAAGTTGCGACTGAACGAAAACATATAGGAAATAACAGTGCCTAAAACAAGAAATAAAACATGCTAAATGTAATAATGACGCAAATGTTCACTGTTCCACGCTCGGGGGAGTGTCGTGCCATCAACGGTCGCTAGCTTGAATGTTCCCTCTCCAAGCTTCCGTTCAATGACGTACGGACCTTCCCAGCTAGGATTCATACGCGAAGGTACTGGGAAAACTCGTTTCAAAACGAGATCACCCACATCAAATATCCTTGGGCGGACTCTACCGTCGTAGTAACGCTTGACTCGGTGCCTATGTGCTGCCGCCCTTAATTCGGCCTCTTCACGTTTTTCATCGATACAATCCAGTGATTCCAACAAGAGGTCCTGATTCGTCTTGGGATCATAATATGTCACCCGGTGCGATGGAACTTCAAGTTCCACGGGTATAACGGCTTCAGAGCCGTATGCCAAGGCAAATGGAGTATGGCCGGTCGCGGACTTGTGGGTAGTTCTATAAGCCCATAATGCTGTCGGGAGTTCATCTACCCACTTGCCTCCGACTTTCTCCAAACGCTTCTTCAGTATTGACTTGATTATTTTATTTACGGCCTCGACTTGTCCGTTAGCTTTTGGGTGTGCAACGGCGGCGAACTTCTTCTCGATGCCATACTTTAAACAGAACTGTTTGAACTCTCTGCTTTCAAATTGCATCCCGTTGTCCATAATGATGGTGCGAGGAAGGCCAAAGCGGCATATAATGCTTCGTACAACGAAGTTAATGACCTTCTTAGAGGTGATTGTGGCCGAGGGTTCTGCCTCAGCCCATTTTGTGAAATAGTCGACTGCAACTATTGCGTATTTCGCACCACCTTTGGATATAGGCAAAGAGCCGATTATGTCGATTCCCCAGATTGCAAATGGCCAGGGACTAACCATTTGTGTGAGTTCCGTTGATGGAGTCCTCGGGATTTTCGCATATCTTTGACACTTGTCACATTTCCTTGCGTAGTCTGCAGCGTCCCGATTCACGGTCGGCCAGTAGTATCCATAGCAGAGGATCTTTTTTGCTAGCATTTGCCCCCCGGTATGGTCGCCACATTCCCCTTCGTGAACCTCTCTTAAGACCCGCTTTGTCTCGTCATGAGCGATGCACCGTAATAATGGGACTGAGAATCCTTTCCGATACATTAATCCATCCTGCATCATGTATCGCGCGGCCTTTCGAAGGACCTGTCGCCTTTCGTTCCTTTTTTCTGGTAAAGCCCCGGTTGTCAGGTACAGTCTGAACGGGGTTATCCACGACTCCTTTTCGATTTCTCTTTCCAACACACGGTCAACTTTCATCTCGTCTATGCTCGGGGCATGCAGGGCCTCAACGGGATACAATCCCATTTGCTGCGCGTCGCCTGTGCTTGCAAACTTAGCCAACAAGTCGGCTTCTTTGTTCTGTTCGCGCGGGACATGTGAAATGTCATAACGCTCAAGATTTGACAGTAGTTCTTGGACCTGAACAAGGTACGGAGCCAGCTTCTGTCCCTTTGCTTGGTAATCTCCCCGCACTTGGTAAACCACCAACTACGAGTCACAAAAGATTTCAACTGATTTGATCCCGAGTTCTCCGATGAGCTTCAAGCCAGCAATCAGTGCTTCATATTCTGCTTCGTTATTTGTAGCTGGGAAATCGAGCTTCAAAGCATAACAGATTGATCGGTTTTCCGGAGTTATAAGAACTACTCCCACGCCGGAGGAACGGTCGTTTGATGCCCCATCAGTGTATAATTTCCACCGAACGGGGGGAATGACGTCGTGATTATCTGGTTCGATGGGTATGGTAAACTCAGCGATGAAATCTGCTAATGCTTGCCCTTGTATGGCTCTTCGTGGCAAGTAGGCGATATCGAACTGGCTCAACTCGATGTTCCATTTTAGCAATCTTCCGGAAGTTTCTGGTCATTGGAGTACCTGCCGCAGGGGTTGATCGGTATAAACACTGATTGAGTGTGCTTGAAAATATGGGCATAACTTACGTGATGCAATCACCAAGCAATATGCCAATTTCTCGATTTTAGGGTAATTTCTTTCTGCCCCCGTTAAACGCTTGCTAACATAATACACCGGTTTCTGGATTCGATCCTCCTCGCGAACTAAAGCCGCACTTATCGCATGTGGGGATACAGCTAAGTATACGTACAACATCTCGTGGTCTACTGGTTTTGACTACACTGGTAGACTCTCCAGACCTCACCAGATCCCAGAATGCTTCCTCGCAACTAGACGTCCATTCGAAGTTCCTCTTCCCTTTCTTTATTATATCAAAGAAAGGGATGCACTTGTCAGTTGCCCTGGATATGAATCGACTTAGCGCAGCTACTTTTCCATTCAAGCTCTGTACCTGCTTTATAGTCCTGGGTACTTGCACAACTCGAATAGCTTGGATCTTTTCGGGGTTAGCTTCAATTCCCCTAGCATTGACGATGAATCCCAAAAACTTCCCCGACGCAACGCCGAAGGAACACTTCAGAGGGTTGATCTTCATCCCGTAATACCTGAGTATGTCGAACATTTCAGCCAAGTCTCGAATGTGGTCGTTTGACTGTCGTGACTTCACGAGCATGTCATCCACATAGACTTCCATTGTCCTACCAAGCTGGTCCTTGAACATTCGATTCACCAAACGTTGATAAGTCGCTTCTGCGTTCTTTAGTCCGAAGGGCATTACTACATAGCAATATAGCCCAACATACGTAACGAAGCTGGTGTGTTCTTGGTCTGGAATATGCATCGGGATTTGGTTGTATTACGAGTATGCATCCATGAATGATAACAGCTCATGTCCTGTGGTGGAGTCGACCAACTGATCGATCCTTGGTAACGGGAAACTATCCTTGGGGCATGCTTTGTTCAAATCGGAATAGTCTACGCAAGTTCTCCATTTCACATTTCCCTTTTTCACCAGTACGGGGTTCGATACCCATTCAGGATAGAGGGCGTCGCGGACGAACCCATTGGCTTTGAGTTTGTCCACCTCCTCTCTGAGAGCAGCAGACCTCTCCGGGTACATTCCTCTCCTATTTTGTTTAACCGAGACGTATTTCGGGTCTATGTTCAACATATGACTCGTGATGGCGGGAGAAATCCCACACATATCGGAATGCGTCCAGGAGAAAACATCACGATTCGCCCGGAGGAAGTCACTAAGGTCTTCAGTCATTGCGGGGCCAAGCTGTGATCCGATCTTCAGTATCCGCGAAGGGATCGTTCGGCTAACTGAAATGTCAACCGTTAGTTCAGCCGGCGCTGCCTTTTCTTCCCTGGGTTTCTCATCGTCGTCTCTCAGATCTATGTCTCTGAAGATCCGAGAATTATGCCCGAGCCAGGGCTCGGGCACTACTTGTCAATTATCCGTATTAAGGATGCGGACGGGATTGTCCGCAACCTTTCCTTTCTCCCTCCGATGGGCCTCTCGGAGCTCAGCCACATAACAGGAACAACCAGCTGCTTGGTCGCCATGAACAATACCTACTCCTTTGTCAGTCGGGAACTTCAAAGTTAAGCACCACGGGGCTAACGTTGCCCTAAACTCGGTCAGGGCCGGTCGACCCAAGAAAACGTTATACGGAGAATTCACATCCAAAACTACGAAGGGTAGGATTCGCACCCTCCGACGCTCGCCTTGTCCCAGTTCAACTGGTAACTCAACATACCCCACTGCATCGGTCGCTGCGCCGTTAAAGCCGTGTATACGAGCCTTGGACGGTTTCAAGTCCTTTGTTTCCATTTTCATTTGGTCATAAGCCTTCTTGAAGATGATGTTGACAGAACTTCCGCAATCAATCATAATTCTTTTCACATATGCCGGTCCGATCGTCGCAGATATGACCATCGGGTCAATGGTTGGAGCCTCTATTTGATCAGCATCTCTGTTTCTAAACACAATATCATCTGTCATTATGCGCTGCTGCTTAGCAGCGGTCCCATCCTCCACGTTTGAACAGCACTCGAAATCTGCATGCTTCAGGGAACTTGCATACCGCTCCATCTCTTGCCAATTTTTATCCACGGGGTGAGGTCCGCCAATAATTGTATTTATGACTAGTCTACCCACAGTTCGGGCAGGCTCCTCGGGATGACGCGGAGCTGGTGCGCGACCTGGGTTGGTCGTTCCCTGTCCTCCTTCCTGTGGATCCTTCACAAATTCTTGCAACTTCTTTTGCCTGATCAACTTCTCGATAGCGTCGTGCAGGTGTCTGCACTCTTCTGTATTGTGCCCATAAGTCTCATGGAAGCGACAATATTTTCCGGTTCGCTTCTGCTCCTCGGTCGATTCTTTTGGACATGGATTTCTGTACTGAAAAGTATTGCAGGTAGATAGGTAAATGTTCTCGAGAGACGCATTCAGTGGGGTATACTCGTTGTAGCTTGGAATTCTCGATTTCCACTTCCCCGCTTCTCTCTTCTTCCCTTGATTTCTTCCTCCGGACTCCTTAGGCTGCCCAGGCTTGTTCTGGACATTGACTTGGACCTTTCCCGAGTTGTCTCCGGACTGCTTCACAGCAACGTTGCTTTTCATAGACTCTTGGACAGGTCCTGGTGCCTTATCTCGTCTTACCCACCTAGCTTCCTCTCTCCTTATGAACTGGTGTGCCTTTGAGTAGAAACGCTCTAGCGTAGTCGGAGGTTTTCCTGCCAACCAGTCTCCAAACTCAGAATCTGGATCCACACCTCTCATTACAGCCATTAGAATTGCATGATCATTGGGATTACTGACTTCAGTTGCCGCAACATGGAATCTTTGTAAATATTCCTTCAATGACTCCCCAGGATTTTGGATTACACTTGACAGAGACATTACGTCCTTTGGACGAGTAGTGTGTATCCTGAACTGCTCAATAAACTTCTTTGCCAACTCCTCGAAATTGGATACAGACCGCGGAGGGAGTCGGGTAAACCACATAGTAGCGATCCCAGATAGAGTAATTGGAAAGCATCTACACTTGGTGGCATCATTTGCTCTAGCTGAATCCATCATCCATTCGTACCTCATGACATGCTGTCTGGGGTCAGTCTTTCCCTTGTACGCAGGGATAGTTGGCATACTAAACTTTCTGGGGTACGCCGCCTGTAACACAACATCTGTGAACGGAGTGTGACTCCTTGATACTCCCAATCGTCATTCGACAAGCCCTGATTTTCTTTCATCAATTGCCTGACCATGGCTGTCAGGTCTGGTATTTGTATGGAAGGTGGGAGGTTAGAGTCCGTTCTACGTGACTGTCCATATTGATGCCTCCTCTCTTGGCGATCTGCCAATCGTGCGTCTTGAGGTTCGACATCGTTAGCGTTTTGATGGTCTGGGCCTCCAGCCTCCACCCCCACTCTGGTTCCGAAGTTTCCATCTCCTGCTTGGTCACGATCTCCAGCTGTTTGAACAGTAGCATCTGCCCGCACAGCTTCAGTCTTACGGCGTCTGCGCCTGGGAGGTTCATTAAAGGAAGTAGAGCTGTCAGATGAGGAATAAGGAGCGGGATTGCCCCCAGCATTCTGTTGCTGCTATTGAGTGAATTGTGCCATCAGGTTGGCGTTAGCTTGCATCTGCTCTCCTAGTTGTCTCCTGCTTTCCCTGAGCTCTCTCATCAAGTCGTTGAACTCTATTCTGGTGACAACTGGAGCCTGGTCCTGGGCGGCAATTCCTACACCCAGAATTGCTGGTTGATTGCTAGGTCCTGCTTGTTGCACACTAGCAGTCTCATGGGCATCCGTATTATGAGAAGTTGACCTGGTACGTGGTCTTTCCATTGTAGAGTTATTGGTAGGAACTCTGAGTAGAATCAACGGATGTCCTATCAATGAGTCGGATCTTCTTTGGGGGATTTGTTCAATCCAGTAGCTTCAAAGCAGATCCTTGAGGTCTGAGAATTCAATTCTTAGTGAAAGCACCAAAGTGTTAGCACCAAAATTGGTCACTAACCTCGTAGAGAAAGATTGTGTAAAGATATAAGTGATGAAGATAAATTAAACAAGGAAGACAATGCTAATTTAAATGCAGAAAATAAGAACACCAGGTTTATAGTGGTTCAGCGTAACTGCCTACGTCCACTTTGAGGTTAAACTTTGTTGATCTTCTTAATAATTGATTACAAATACAATTCGTAGATCAAATGCTTGAATGAAGTTGTTAAGTAGAGAAGATGAGTCTCAAAAATGGCAGAGTCTCCCCAGTGTTCCCGAAAAAAGGTCCTTTTCACTGTGACCCTGCCCCTCTATTTATAGACAAAGATGGGCTGGACTTCCCAGATGGGCTCGATAGCCGAACACTCTAGCCCAAGTATAGTGGTCGTTGCATGCCGAACCAGGTAGGCCGAACACAATGATGCCGAACCACCCTTCTTATGCCGAACGGTATGTTTGATGTGTGGGAAGTGCAGAATAGTTGTCAGTCGAAGCCGAACGTGCCTCTGTCCGAAGCGCTTGACCGAACAATGCTCTCTGGCCGAACGATGCATTCTGGCCGAACGATACCTTTGGCCGAACGATCCTCCTTGGCCTAACGTGCTTTCTGGCTGAACGATGCTTTTTAGCCGAACGATCCCTTTGGCTGAACGATACTGCCATGTCGAGTAATCATATACGCCGAACGCCTTCTAATGCCGAGTACTCTTGGATGCCGAGTACTACGCCGAGTACTCCTTGATGACGAGTGCTACTGGATGCCGAGTACTACGCCGAGTACTCCTATATGCCGAGTGCTTCTAGACGTCGAACGCCTACTAGATGCCGAGTACTACGCCGAGTACTCCTAGATGTCGAGTGCTTCTGGACGCTGAGTGCTATTGGATGCCGAGTACTCCTGTTGCCGAGTTCCACTGGATGCCGAGTATTATCTGATGCCGAGTGCTACCTGATGCCGAGCACTAGTTGCCTGGTCAAATCTCCAGGAAACAACATTAAGCCCTTCTCCTTAATAAAACATTTAAATCTTCTAACTTAAATAATTTATTATCCATGGTAATACACGTAGAAAAAAATCCCTAAAAATCACAATAATTCACTTTAAATATGTTTTCTAACATATATAAATTTCAGACCCGAAAACATTATTTAATTGCCTTAAATAATTTAAACCCAAAATTCACTATTTTTTGTCATAGAAAATTCACAATAAATTATCGATAGCTTGGAATATTATGAAAATTTCCCATTTGCAAAATAATGTTTTACATAATATATTCAAAAATCATGGCATTTGGAAATCATTTTGCATGATTTTAGCCTTAAAACCGAATTTGATTATTCCACAAAATCCTTGTTTAAAATTATAACATGGCATTTAAATCAAAAAATATCATCATTATCCAATCATATGGTTTAAACCTCAAACCCAAAATTTAGAACATTCAAGATAATTATATGAGATGGTTTAGATCATTATACACCTTGTTTGGATAAGGAACTTGAGATTTGATTTTGCCTTAATCTTTCTAGCCTGAATCTTAGCCTCTAGATGGATTTTGTGCCCCTATTCTTCTTAGGGTTATGGCCGGCCTTCAACTCTCTTTGCTTATGTTTTTGGTTTATGAAAATGTGAATGAGAATGAGGTAAGGGGTTTACGGGTTATGGTATATGGCTATTCTCATTTTGCCCTTGCCTTATTCTCTTAAGTTTCTAATTTATAAATCACACTTATAATTTCATTAGTTAGGGCACGACCCTAATTAGTTTCCATGTCTCAGTTCCCTTATCACTCTAACCTCTATATTATTCTATTTAATTTATCTAATTAAATCTCCTGAATAATGTTATTTAAAATTAGGGGTATTACAGGCTCCCCTCCTTAAAGAATTTCTTCCTCAAAATTCAATAAGGACTAAATGCTAAGCATAGCAATCATCTGTAACATCTCCTAACTACCATACTTGCCTACCTAACAAGCAAACAGTTTATACATATAACAGATACAGAGCATACCCTTATAATGGATAAGGATAAGTACATCTAATCATGTCTTCTGTCTCCCAAGTACAGTCCTTCTCATTGTCGCTCCACTAAACTTTCACCAACTCGACTGTCTTGTTTCTTAACCATTTCTCATCTCTCGCTACAACCTGAGATGGTTGCCTAACAATTGTCAAATCCGGTTGTATTATTAAGTCTTCCAATGCAGTTAAAGGGATAGTAGTCAATGGATCGTGCACATACTTACGAAGATGAGACACATGAAACACATTATGAACACCTGCCAAACTGTTCGGCAACTCTACTCTGTATGCGAGCTTTCCAATCCTCTCTTTAACTGAGAACGGTCCAACATATCTCGGTGCTAGTTTCCCTTACTTTTTGGATCGCACCACACCCTTCATCGGTGATACTTTAATGAAAACCCTATCTCCAACCGAGAACTTTATATCCTTACGCTTCTTATCTGCGTAACTTTTTTGTCTAGGCTGAGCTTTCTTCATCCTACCTCGGATCAACTCAATCTTCTCTGTTGCCTCTCTTAGCAGATCTGGACCTAAGACTAATTTGTCTCCAGTTTCCAACCAATGTGCTAGTGACTTGCATGACCTTCCATACAAAGCTTCGGAAGGCGCCATTCCTATACTAGTATGATAGCCGTTATTATAGGAAAACTCAACAAATGTAGGTGATCTTCCTATGATCCACCAAAATCTAGTACACAAGCTCTCAACAAATCCTTGAGTACCCTATTGACTCTCCCTGTCTGCCCATCTGTCTGAGGGTGATAAGCAGTACTCATCTTGAGCTTGGTACCTAACACATCTTGTATACTCTTTTAGAATTTGCTAGTAAACAAAGTATCTCTATCACCGACTATACTATTAGGAATCCCATGTAGTCTAATTATGTTATTCATAAACAATTTAGCCAAAACAGGTGCCGTCCTGGTTGATTTACCTAGAATGAAATGGGCAATCTTGGTCAACCTATCCACTATGACCCATATACTTCCATTTCCTCAATTCGACCTTGGCAAACTGTCTATAAAATCCATGGATATCAAATCCTATTTCCAAACTAGTATCTCCAAAGGTTGAAGAAACCCACTCAGCTTCTGATGTTCAGCCTTCACTTGTTGACAATTCACACACTGGTTTACCCACAAGCCAACAACCTTCTCCATACCTTCTTAGTAGAATCTCCTCTTCATATCTTGATACATCTTGGTTCCTCTAGAATGGATCTTAAACTTCGATCGATGACATTCTCTAAGGACTTCTCTCCTTAAGTCCCCAACATTCAAAACACACAATAGTCCCTTCTTTCTCAACCATCCTCTCTGGTCGAGACTAAAATCCTTCAGGTTATCAATCTTGGTTCTGGCTTCTAGCCTTCTAATCTTCTCATCTAACACTGGGTCATCCTTCTGCTTAGATGCAATCCTTTCGATCAATCTCGCTCGAACTTCCAAGTAGGATAACATGACAATGCTCTGACTAGATCTAGCAGTCGATATTAACCGCACACTATAAGTAGTCAAAGCCTCAAGGTCCTTCCACTTTACTAACATAGCTAACACCACATTCTGATGTTTTCTGCTAAGAGCATCCACTACTTTATTTCCTTTTCCAAGCATATACTCTATTCCAAAATCATACATTGCTCAAAACTCCAGCCACCTCTGTTGTCTCATATTCAACTCCTTTTGAGAGAATAAGCAACTTAAGGACTTATGATCTGTGTATAACTCAAATCTCTACCCTAAGATATAATGTCTCCATACTTTCAATGCGAAGACCACCGCTACCAACTCTAGATCATGAGTAGGATATTTCAATTCATGTGGTTTAAGTTGCCGTGAAGTGTAGGTAATAACTTTACCTTTCTGCATCAATATAGCTCGCAATCCGGTTCCACATGCATCTGTATACACCACTAATCCCTGATTCCCATCTAGATCTATTAACACAGGAACATTGGTCAACAAGTGCTTTAACTTAAGGAATGCTTCCTCACATTTGTCAGACTAAATAAACTTTACGTTCTTCCTGGTTAACTTAGTCGAAGGCGCTGCTATCCGTGAGAAATCCTTAATGAATCTCCGGTAATAGCCAGCGAGTCCTTTTGATCTCAACCACCATCTCTGGTCTCTTCCAGTTGTTAATAGCCTCGATCTTATTCGGATTAACCGACAAACCCTTCTCTAAAACCACGTGACCAAGAAACTTAACTTCTCTCTTCTAGAAATGACATTTTGAATATTTCGCTTTCAGTTGATGTTGCCTTAGCGTCTCAAGCACCACTCTAAGATGAACTTCATGCTCTCTTTCATCCTTAGAATAATTAAGATGTCATCTATGAATAGCAATATGAACCTATCCAAGTGCTCTTGAAAAACCCGGTTCATCGAATCTCGAAAAACGCTGTTAATAGAATAATGTCCTCTGCCACTCTTAGCTTATGGAAACCTATCGCTAAATCCAATTGGGAAAAAAATCCGGGTCCACTCAACTGGTCAAATAAATCATCGATTCTCGGCAGAGGATACCTATTCTTGATCGTCTTCTCGTTCAATATACGATAGTGAATATACATCCTTAACGACCTATCCGGTTTCTTCATGAACACCGCGGCCGCTCCCCAAGGCGAACTGCTTGGTCTAATGAAATTCTTTCTTTTTAAATCCACTAGCTGCACCTTCAGTTCCTTTAGCTTGGTAGGTGTCATCCTGCTAGGTGGTTTACTTACAGGTTCTGCTCCTGGCACAAGATCTATTTGAAACTCAATGGCTCGCTTCGGTGGTAGTCCTGTGACTGGCTCAAAAACATCTACAAACTCTCTTGCTACCAAAACCTGATTCAAATCTTCTTCTACTTCCATTGCATTCAGCAAAGCGCAAGCACTTGAGTCTGACTTCTCCATCGAGTATATAATTCGATTATGACTATTGGGGTGTCTTAGTGATATTTCCCTATCTTGGCAAAATACCCTACCATCATTCTATCTAACCAATCCATACCCAAAATAATCCTGAAGCCTACGAAATCAAAACATACAAACTACATGCAAACTTATGACCTAACAATTCAAGTTCTAACTAGTCACATCTCATCCCCAGATTTGCATACCCTCCTATCGGATTCGCAACCCTTAAGGATGTAAAAAGGTATGAGGGTTCTAAACATAACTTATCTACCAAACACTGAGACATAAATGAATATGATGCACCAGGATCAAATTAGACCCTAACTGGTATACTATGAATCAAAAGCGTACCTTCCATCATAGTCTTTCCCTTCTCAGCAGCTGTTAGTCTAGAAGCTGATGGTTCGAAGGAAAAAACCTTTCCCTTGTCTGATCTTACAGGTTCTGGACACTGGTTCTTGTAGTGTCCAATCTGGTCACGGTTGAAGCACTTGTAGAAAACTACATCAGCCTTCCTTTTCCAGTTCGACATTCATGAGCAAAATGTCCTTCTTGTCTGCAACCTTCTTCCCTTTTCTAGTTCTACATCCATGAGCAAAATGTCCTTTCTTGTCGCACTTGTAGCAAACTACATTAGCCTTCCTTTTCTTGGCAGCTTCTCCTTTCTAAGCTCCTTTCCTCTTAACTAATTTCCTCTTCTTGCCCTGAAAATCATGGGTTCCAACCTGCTTCTCTTTCCTAAAAGTAGAAAGCATCTCTTCATTCCTGATTGTCATCTCCACTACAACTGTACTTGGATCACGGAGATGTGGCATAGTTACCCTGGCAATCTCATGTCTTAACCCTCGAATAAACTTCTCATTCCTTTTGATGACGGTGTCAATGGTAGCATATCCGTATAAGGATAGCTCATCAAATTTCGTAGCATACTTAATTATCGACATCTCACTATGCACTAAGTCCATGAACTTTCTCAGCAATACTAACTTGTCAACTTTAGACAACCTCTTCAAATCTCCTTCGAAACTCTACCCAAGTCAACTCTTCCTCGGGTACTCCCATAGTAATACCATTCACCAATAAAGTGCTGCTAACTGCAACTGTCTAGAAGCAAGTCTCCTATTCTACTCATAATCTAATCCCAAGTCAACAAAAATTCTTTAACAGTGCAATAACCAGTTTTCTACATCAACAGCATCCTCTGTTCCCAAAAATGACTTCCCACCAAGACTGGTATAATCCCTGCTTGGCTTGGCATAGTTATTGCCAACTGGGGCCATAGGATTTACTCCCTCGGCATTCACAGAATTTCCCCCAGCTACTCCAGCTTGCATCATATTGACGAAGAACTGATACATCATCCCCGTATCTACTGGTGGAGTTCTAGCACCTACATTGGCATTTGCATTTGGATTAGCATTTGCACGTCGCCCTGGATTCCTCCTAGTATTGGGTCGAGCATTTCCATTAGTTGTGGTGTTTCCTCCACCTGGATTTCCTCTTCCCTTTCCTGCCTCCATATCTTGCTTTCTCATATATCTGCATACGAGCCTTAGTAAGATGCAAAAGAATGGTCTAAGACAAAAGGGAAATACGTACTTATTGATATATATAACAAATGAAAGTATGTTACTATAGCGTTAACCCAAACCCGGTCTCATTTTTTGATACATTGGGTTATGTTTTGAAAAAAAATTTAGGTTCAAATTTCTTTTAAATTTACATAAACCTATGCTCTGATACCAACTTGTAAAATCCCCCATTTGGAGGCCCAAAACTAACTACTATGGATGCCACGGTCATCCATAGTTATTAATTGTCAATGACCAAATGCGGTAATGTTAGATACATTGATATACTAAAAACACATAAATACGAAAAAATTTAAAATCAGTTTAAAACAAATTTCTCATTTCATTAAAAATAGCAATTCAGATTCATTATATAATACCAATTCATAAACCACATTCAGAGAAATATAGTTATTACAAAATACGCCAAGAGCGACATATAAAGATGCCCTCTTGGTTGATCAGAGTATAGATATAGGAAATTAAACAACTTTTCCATTTCATCCAATTACACAGCGGAATCAAACAGAAAGAACTCCTAATAGCTAGCTTGCTTCCTGCACGTCCCCGAAAGCTTCTTCGTCTAAAGGAGAACCTAAAAACCGTAACTCAATTTATAATAACCATATACTATGCACTTGCATCCACTATGGTTAAGACATAATATAATAAAATGTATCATGATGATATGCAAACATGCACAATGCTCTGGCTTTCCATCCTCATTTACCTAATTAACTGCCTCAAGTTATAGTTTCTAGGGTCACTATTAACCTATTAGTTTTCATGGGCCGACTAATAACCTGTTTAATTCTTTATGGATTTCCTACCCACTTTCATAGCTTTCATGGGATCACTATGAATCTATTGGTTTCTACCAATACTATTATCCAATCATAGTTTTCATGGGATCACTATGAACCTATTGGTTTTTACCAATAAAATTATTCAATCATAGATTTTATGGGATCACTATAATCCTATTGGATTTCCAATAACATCTCTCATATCATAGTTTTTATGGGCTGACTATGAACCTATTCATCTTTATCAACAACCTATTCTAGACATAGTTTTCATGGGATCACTAAGAACCTATTGGCCCCTGCCAATAACAATTTCCATAACATAGTTTTTATGGGCTTACAAAGAACCTGACTAAACTAATAATCTTTTGATCAGTTTACATTTACTATTAGGTCAACCTAGCAGGTCATCCTACCCTTTAACACCCCAACATGCTCATATAGGTTATAAAGTGAATATGATAACACAACATTCATGATAACTGATCAAATGATACATGCCATATAACATCCATAGTTTATTTCCATATATTTATTTTTCTAATGAAAGGTGGTCAATACTCTTAACTTACCTATTTACTAAGGAAAGTTTCCTTTCGAAAACATAAAATATATCCATAATTATTGCTTAAAATTTTAGACATCCTCTTTCAAAACCATAAATTATATCTTTCGAAACCATAAATTTATATCTTTCGAACACTTGAAAACTTCCCTTTCGAAACACTTAAAAATATGCCTTTCGAAACACTTAAAACAAACCTTTCGAAACAGTTAAAAACAGACCTTTCGAAACACTTAAAAACAGACCTTTCGAAAGCATTAGGTTCAAGTAAAAAGTTATGGAAGCATAACTTCGAAACCAATTAAAAGTGTTTCTTTCGAAACCATAGTTGGAAAACAAAACAAACTACAAAGTATATAAAAGAGGACACATTCGAAGGCTATCGCTTTGAAAGTCCTATAGTGACGACAACATGCTTCCACATGTGTACATAGGTTTAAATAAGCGGCTTCAACCATGTTGAAAGGTATGGGAGCGGCACCCACCCTTTCGCATGTATAAGTTAAAAGAAAAGCGGCTTTAATAGTTGTAGAAGGGTATTGATTTGAAACCCTACCCTCCGAACTCATTGATTCAAAGAGTTATAAAAGCGGTCTCTTACTAAGGCGAAAGGTTTTAATGCGGCAGCTAGGGTATCGAAGGGGTTCAAAAGCAACAACCATTTCGAAGATATTAAATCATAGGTAGGGTTATAGATTCAAAACTTGAAAATACAACTTCACCACTTATGCATGCATACTTTCGACGCCTTTGCTACCTTTCGCATAGGTCCAATACACTTCGTACCACTAAATTGATACCATGTATATTGGCACCGAATGGATATGGAAGTGTAAGAGGCGGGTGTGTATGAAGTCGAAAGCCAGCAGGGTTAAGTAGCGAAGATGTAATTTTGATAAAAACTGCATTTTTGCTTATTAAAGAAAATACTTTTCACCTACCATCAATATTTTTCTCAATCTTATTGGTTTAGAAAACTTTATCAATTTTCGTTTTCAGAATTTACTGCCAAAATCAAATTTGGATTTGAAATTAGTTAACACTTAAGCCCTTCTCCTTAATAAAACATTTAAAACATTTAAGTCCTCTAACTTAAATAATTCATTATCCATAGTAATTCACAAAGGAAAAAATCCCCAAAAATCACAATAATACACGTTAAATATGATTTTTTACATATATAAATTTCAGACCCGAAAACATTATTTAATTGCCTTAAATAATTTAAACCCAAAGTTCAAAATTTTCTCTCATAGAAAATTCATAATAAATTATCCACATCTTGGAATATTATGAAAATTTAAACCCATTTGCAAAATAACGTTTTACATAACATATTAAAAAATCATGGCATTTGGAAATCATTTTGCACGATTTTAGCATTAAAACTGAATTAGATTATTCCATAAAATCCTTATTTAAATTATAATATGGAATTTAAATCAAAACATTTCACCATTCATCCAATCATATGGTTTAAACTTCAAACCCAAAATTTAAAACATTCAAGCTGATTTATATGAGATGGTTTAGATTATTATTCCCTTTGTTTGGATAAGGAACTTGAGATTTGTTCTTGCTTTAATCATCCTAGCTTGAATCTTAGCTTCTAAATGGATTTTGTGCCCTTCTTCTTCTTAGGGTTATGGCCGGCCTTCAACTCTCTTTTGCCTATGTTTTTGGTTTATGAAAGTGTGAATGAGAATGAGGTAAGGGGTTAGGGGTTGTGGTATATGGCTATTCCCATCTTGCCCTTGCCTTATTCTCTTAAGTTTCTAATTTATAAATCACACTTATAATTTCTTTAGTTAAGGCATGAGCCTAATTAGTTTCCAAATCTCAGTTCCCTTATCACTCTAACCTCTACATTATTCTATTTAATTTATCTAATTAAATCTCTTGAATAATGTTATTTAAAATTAGGGGTGTTACAGATAACTAAAACATTTTTATCAAATCATTTGATATTATTTCGAATGACATTGCTTTGAAAACACTTTTCAGATAACATATTAAAATAGCTGGAATTATTTGTTAAATTCAATAGCATATTTATGTATAAAATCAAGTTCGTAAAGGCACATATTGTAGAATGGATTCCAACAATGACAAGGTAAAGAAATACCTTCCATATAGTACATCTTTAGAGGAATGTACCGAGGCACAGCCCCGCTGCCCTCTACCAACACAAAACCGGCCTACCTCTACCATAGATAGTACTGAATATGTCATCACCCCGTTCGTTCCCGACCGATCCATGGCCACAACATACGCAACAAACCCGATATACAGAGGTAAATCTAGAAAGGTGATGAACATCTCCTAGTCAGAGTGACCCACTTAGCCCTACCACATCTACCCTTTTTTTTGCCATTACCGATGTGTGAGGCTGAGGTAGCATTTTACCTTTCACATGACAGAAAATCACACTTTGAATGCAACATTGCTATTTCCGACGACACACTAATTGGTTTCCACAAAAGTACAACCCCTGAGTTCATATGCCACAGGGAAAGGTGTTACGTATAAAAGGGCTCACCTTCTACACCTCCAAACATATGTACATATGTAAAAAACAATATACGTGGTCTTAGAAATGCAATATCAGACATTCATATATACAAGTTGTCCAAAAACAGGACAAACCGAAGGTACTCCTCCTACATCCTATTTGGGAATCACCCCCAGGATTAGTAGCAAGTAGTCCTTGCATTGAAGATTTCAAAATGAAGGTACTACTGCCAGCATATGCACATAATATGGGAATAACGAGGTTAGTGATAAGAAGCCCTACATTATGAGAATCTTCACCATCAAAATCATTGTCTTCAACATGTCTTCCCTTTCAAATGCGTATATTGATTTAAAGTGGTTTTCGGATAGGAATCGCCCAAATCTGATCCCGATCTCTTTGAACCAATTATCGATAAAATGATGTCTATATGTGTATACAGAAATGTTAAGCCACTTTTGTTAAATCCTCTTATCTTCTTTTACTCAAAATATTACTTAACTTTGAAGGTGTCTTTTTATCTAATAAAATATCTTTTAGAGATATATATCTTTAAACTATTTCTGTTTCGGGATATACAAAATTATTAAACATCTTTTTAACTTTGGGAATACCAAATCATTTTGCTTTAAATTACTTAGGAAAAATACTTCCATCTTCCATTATTAGCATAATTAATAAGGGTTTCATTTTGCTGAAACATGTTTTAAATGGGTCAAAAACAATGTTATTTAAGACATCGTTTACTGTAAACCTAAATCACTTAGTATTGAGTAAAAAAGATTCATAAATTTTAGAATAATTATATTCAATACTAATTCCATATTCAACCTGCACTATTCGTCATATAATTATGAAACCACCTTTTAAATTCATATGAATAGTACAAGTTCTCTACTCAGAATTTAATATAAAGTTCAACTAGAATGTTCTCTTTACCATCAAAATACTATTTTAAATATTGTTTAACCTTTTTGGAAAGCTCCAAATCTCTTTTCCTTTATCTTGAGAAAATGCGGTCCGAGTAAATCAAATTAACTATCCCCTCCGTCGGGCCAGTCTAGATAGCTAAGGGGAGCAGGCAACTGGTTTTCCAAACTCCAACTTAGAGATTATCTCTCTATCACCCATAAGGCGGTGAAGTTATTTGATCGACTCTAAACTTTTAAAAGTATTTGATTTATCATTCAAAAAACATTTCAAAAAGATTCAGGAAGAAAATCCAAGTTCAAATCATTTATTCAATGGTTACCAAATTCCATTGCTAAATTGTCGGTAAATAGTGATTTTAAGGCTTTATAGATTAAAATACCATTTCAATACATATATGCCCGTCTTTATAATTCAAATTCCATTTAATTTTTTTTATCATATTTATTGAATTTATTTCATATTTTAAAGATTTAAGAACATCATTTTAAAGACTTGAAAACAATATTTTACGAAATGCCAAAGCGCGATGATTTTAAAAACTTGATTTGGACATATCTCAAACTTTACTAAATGAAATATTGATTTTTTTTCATTTGAGAACCATACCCACTAGGGTCTAGAAAATTCTTATTTTAAAGAATTTTGAATTTCATATTATCCTGCACACCCGTTTAACTTTTCTGCTCGCGAACTACTAAAAGGTAAGGGCTTATTTTTCACCTTTTAGTCAAATTTTTCAAAACCTATCCAAAACACTTTTAAATCATTTTAATACCATATTAAACTATATTAAAACAATTTTTTACTATTTTACTTCATTAAAATCTCATTTTCACTTTATTCCGTATCATTAATATTATATTATTATAATATTCAATTTCCATCGTTTTTTTATTCCAAATTCTTTTATAGAAAACAATATGATATTTCTATATTATTTTCCATTTTTGAAACTAGTAATTTCATAAATGAAACCATAGGTTTTAGTTTCCAAAAAATTTCAAAATTCCACTTTTCTGATTTTTGTCTTTTTAAAACTAATTCCAACTCTATTTCAAAGCTTCATTTTCTCATTTCTTTACTTTTCCATAGTAAATTCTAATATTATAAAATGACATTTGTTTTGGTTTTAAAAACAAAGAGGCCTAACTTATGTTGTATACATATTATTTTTGGATATAATGTGAATACATTTTCATAAGATATGTATTGTTAATTCACATAGCTATCATTTCTCATCATATATGATTTTCAACTTATAAACCATAATAATCATATCTATCACAACCAAACTTTTATATTATCAATCAATCATCATCCAAACATATTAGACAATGAAATAAGCAATCATTTTAGCATATGGTCAAGGGTATAACTTTATGCAGTTAATGTCTTTTATTATCACTAATAGCAAGCAATATTAAGTGATTAATAAGTAATATAAATAAGTGATTAATAAGTGAATACCAAGTGATATTATCAAGCAATTCAAAGCGTAATTAACTTAATTTTATTTAAGCCATTTGCTTCCTACCAACATTCAATCCATTACAATACTTCACTAACACTTCAAACTTCATCAAACATCACTAAAACCCATTCTCCTCCTTCCTAATGCTCACGTCCAAGACATCCATCCCCATATATGCTTACGGCCCACCACCCTACTCTCCACCACAGTCACAACCTAAGGCCATTTCCTCTCTAATAGTGCACGACCAAGGGTCATTTTCCCTCTTTAAAGTACACGGCCAAAGGCCATAGAAAAGAAGAGAAAGAAGACATTGAAGAGGAGAAGAAGAGGCTTAAGAAAGAAGAAGATGAAATGAGATGTGTAGAAATGAAGAGGGTATGCCTTGCTATTTGTAGGAAAATTTGCATAAATATCTCTTACACAACCATGTGCTTAGCCCACTCCCCCTCCATGTGCCATCCTTGTGCTTTGTAAGGTGATGTGTAAGTTTGATTTTTCAAAATTAAACAAATTTTGTTTTATATGCTAAATGTAAATGTATGTTTGTATGTGTAGATGTGTATGCATGTACATGTATGTATATATGTCATATTTCAACTAACAACGTTACAACGTTCAATCACAACTTTTATTTGTTAAATCGTTGATAATCCGAATTCCGGTCATATTTTTAGTTTTTAATCAAAATACTTATTTAGGTAAACAAAACTTGAAAATAAATTTTTTATCATATTTTATTAATAAAACCAAGAATATTTAAGCTATAAAACCATATTAAACAATATTAGAATCTATTTATAAAAATACGACGCGATCCACCAAAATGCGACGAAGTTTGTATATCTTTATAAAATAAGTTTATATATTTATAAAATCATTATAAACCACTTATTATCATTATATAATAATTAAAATGGATTATTCATCATTTAAAACAATTATCTAAATAGTTAAAATTAATTAAATATTCCAATTCAAAGTGATAAATTACGGGTCGTGACAGATATGAGGACGATGTATCAGTTCTTCGTTAACTTGATGCAAGTTGGAGTGGTTGTAGGAGTAGCTAGAGGAAATGCTGTAAATGCGGAAGGAGCAAATCCTGTGGTGCCATTTGGAAATAACTATGCAAACTCGATTTGAGATCATACCAGTTTGAGTGGGAAGCCTTTTCTTAGGACTAAAGATGCTGTAGAAGTGGAAAATTGGCTTTTGCATTGTGAGAGAATTTTTTTAACTTTGGCTTGGATGATGACCAAAAGAGAAGATTGGCTTCGAGGCAATTGCATGGTGCAGCATTGTTCTGGTGGAATGCAGTTACCATGGGTGTGTAAGAGGAATAGTTAACTTGGGAAAATTTTCGAAGGAGATTCGAGGAGAGATTTTTGTCCGAGGTAGCTAAGTTCGCTTTGCTCAGGAAGTTTGTAGATTTGGAGCAGGAGGAGATGGCGGTGTTGGAGTATTCTGCGAAGTTTAATGAGCTATCCAGGTATGGATATGACACTGTGGACACTGTCACTAAGAGGAATGAGAATTTTATCCAAAGGTTTAGGCTAGAAATCGCTAGGGCAACCATGCCAGATCTCCGAGATCCATAAAATGTGGTAGTGGAGATGGCAATTAAAAATTAATAAATGCTTTCTATCTTTGGGAAGGAGAAGTCGATGGAGACTCAGGAATCCCAAATAATAAAAATCTTTAAGAAAAAGGGTGCTTAGAAAGGAGGAGCAGCGAAGAAGGAAGGCAGATATTGTCTGTTATAAGTGTGATAAGAAGAGGCACTATGCTAATGAGCGTCGCTTGGGTGATGGAAAGGTGGTTGTGGGGAAGCAAAATGTGAAGTGCTTTAACTACGACCAAGTGGGGGCATTACAAGACAAGTGTCTAGAAGTAGCCAAGGATGAGAAGGTAACGTCTACGCTTTAGAACCACCATCCTCTACACCAACAACAGCTGAGAAGGGAAAATCTATTATGGAAGGTACACTTTTGATCCACGGTATACCAATTAGGATACTATTTGATACTGGTGCATCACATTCATTTATATCTCAGTGTTGGTAGATAAGTTATGCTTAGAACCTTCATACCAATTTACATCCTTAAGGGTTGCAAATCCAATAGGAGTGTATGCAACTCTGGGGATGAGATATGATCGGTTAGAGCTTTATTTGTTAGGTCATAAGTTTGCATGCAATTTTTATGTCTTTGGTTTCGTAGGCTTGGGGATCATATTGGGTATGGATTGGTTAGATAGATATGATGCTAGGATATTTTGGCAGGATAAGGAAATATCATTAAGACATCCTAGTAATAGTGACCAAATGGTATACTCAGTCAAGAATTTATGTCCAAGAATTTGTGCATTGTTGATTGCTATAGAAGAAGAAGAAGAGTTGAATTGGGTTTTAGTAGTTAGAGAATTTGTAAATGTTTTTGAGTTGGTCACAGGACTACCACCGAAATGAGCTATCGAGTTGCGAATAGATCTTGTTCTAGGAGCAGAACCCATAAATAGACCACCTAGCAGGATGACACCTACCAACATGAAGGAGTTAAAGGTGCGGTTAGTGACTTAGAAGGAAAGAACTTTATCAGACCGAGCAGTTCACTTTAGGGAACGATCGCGGTGTTCGTGAAGAAACTGAATGGGTCATTAAGGTTATGTGTCGACTATCGTAAGTTGAATGAGAAGACGATTAAGAATAGGTATCCTTTGCCAAGAATCGACGACTTATTCGATCAGTTGAGTGAAGCTAGAGTGTTTCTCCAATTGGATTTGGATACATGGTTCCATCAGCTAAGAGTGGTGAAGGACAGTATTCCATTGACGACGTTTCGAATGAGATATGGTTCGTACGAGTGGTTAGTAATGTCATTCAGGCTAACGAATGCGTCGGCTTTCTACATTGATTTGATGAACTGGATTTTCTAAGAGCACTTGGATAGGTTAATATTGGTGTTCATAGATGACATTTGATATATTTTAAGGGTGAAAGAGAGCATGAGGTTCATTTTGGAATAGTGTTAGAGACACTAAGACAACATTAGATGAAAGCGAAGTTTTCGAAGTGTCATTTCTGAAAGAACGAAGTAAAGTTTCTTGGACATATAGTCTCAGGAGAAGGGCTGTTAGTTAATCCAGCCAAGATTGAAGTAATTAATAACTGGAAGAGACCCGAGACAGTGACCGAGATAAGAAGTTTTCTTGAATTGGTTGGATATTACCAGAGATTTATCAGTGATTTTTCATGGATAGCAGCACCCCTGACTAAGCTAACCAGAAAGGAAGTTAAGTTTGTTTGGTCCGATAGATGCAAGAAAGCATTCCTTAAGTTAAAGCATTTATTGACCAACGCGCCCGTATTAGCTGTGTCAGATGGTAATTAAGGGTTAGTAATGTATACAGATGCATGTGGGAGTATATTAGGAGCTATGTTGATACAGAAGGATAAGGTAATCGCATATGCTTCTCGATAGCTCAGACTGCATGAACTAAGTTATCTGACCCATGATTTAGAGTTGGTAGCGATGATCTTCGCATTGAATGTGTGGAGACCTTATCTTTTGGGAGAAATATTTGAGTTGCGCACATATCATAAGTCTTTTAGGTATTTATTCTCTAAGAAGGAGTTGAATATAAGACAACAGAGGTGGCTGGAGTTTTTAGCAGCTTATGATTTCGGTATAGAGTATACACCGGGGAAAGGTAATAAAGTAGCAGATGCTCTTAGCAGAAAACATTGGAATATAGTGTTAGCTTTGTTGGCAAAATGGAAGGATCTTGAGGCATTGACTATGTGTAGTGTGCAGTTAAGGGGCCTTGTTTCCTAGCGTTGGTCTAAGTATACTAGACACGTCTATTTTCTCTATGAAAGGTGTGGCGAGTGAAGGTGTAAATAGACTCCTATAGAGAGAGATGTTACGTGGCAGGTAGTGGAGATCGATTGCTAGTTCTAGTCAGAATACTGCCATGATATCCTCTTTGGAAGTTCGACCAGTTTTGATTGAAAGGATTGCTTCTAAGCAGAAAGATGATCCATCGTTGGCCGAGAGGATTAGAAGACTTGAGATTGGAACTGAGATTGACGATTTGAGAGATTTTAGCCTTGAACAAAAAGGATAGTTGAGAAAGAAGGGACGATTGTGTGTTCCGAATGTTGGGACCCTAAGGAAAGAATTTCTTAGGGAATGTCATCGATCGAAGTTTACGATTCATCCTGGAAGAACCAAGATGTATCATGATATGAAGAGAAGTTTCTTCTGGGAAGGTATGAAGAGGGATGTTGGCTTATGGGTAAAGCAATGTTCGATTTGCCAACAATAAAAGCTAAACATCAAAAGACCAGTGGGTTGCTTCAGCCTTTAGATATACCAGTTTGGAATTGGGATTCGATATCCATGGACTTTATTGGTGGGTTGCCAAGGTCCAATCGAGGAAATGAGAGTATATGGGTCATAGTGGAAAGATTGACCAAGAGAGCCCATTTCATTCCCGTTAAGTCAACCAGGATGGCACCTATTTTGGCTAAGTTATTTATGAAGAACATAGTTAGACTACATGGGATTTCTAGTAGTATAGTCAATGGTAGAGGTACATTGTTTACTAGTGAGTTCTGGAAGAGTCTACAGGAAGTGTTAGGTACCAAGCTTAAGATAAGTACCACTTATCATCTTTAGATAGATGGGCAGACAGAGAGAGTCAATAAGGAACTCAAGGATTTGTTGAGAGCTTGCGTACTAGATTTTGGTGGATGATGGGAGGACCACATACACTTGGTTGAGTTTTCCTACAATAATAGTTACCAGATGTGACGACCCGACCTTCTACGCCCAGAAAGTCGTATCGTTTTTAAGAAAAGAAAGAGGTGAGAAAGTAGAAAAGAAAGAGAAGAAAAAGAAACAACATCAGAATCTCAACAGCGGAACGAATAAAATATAATATATCACATAAATTAATACATAATATCATATATATTAGAGTTACACAGATAATACATCACATATTAGACAGTTATAAACACCTGTCTAGTTAATACAACTCACACATCACAGAGATACAACACAAGAGATACAACACAACGGAAATACAAAATAATCACTAACACAGCGGAACCACTATATATCTACACGCTGAAGCCTCCTGCTCCATTGCTCCTCCAGAATACGTCAAAGCTAACCCTGAATCCCTTGACTACCCGTAAAAATTTGGGTACCCGAGAGTTTATGAAAAACAGAAATAAACTTCGGGTCAGACATGGGTCTGGTATGAGTAACAGATTAAAGTTGTTTAACTTTGGAAATCATTTGGAAACAAAAGGTATCACGTAAGACTTCCCACCAATAAACATGGAAAAGTTTTTACCTTACGCTAACCAAAACATTTTTAGGAAATCCAGTGATATTATAATAGTGTCTAGGGTTTTCAAGTAAATAAGAAACAGCCGAAATTGTTACATTCATTAAATTCCAGCATACATAGGTATACAATCAAATCCGTTGGAACTTATTGGATTTTGGATTCCATACAATGGCAGGGCTACTGGGGTACCGCCCGTCACAGTACCTGGCCTAGATCAGCGTACCGAGGACCCACCCTAAGTCCCCTGCAACACAAGGCCGGAACCATTCCTTAACTGAACAGTTCCAAATAAGATCACCCCACGGTTGCCGCGAACAACCGCACACTAAGCCGAAAATAAGGGACATCTAGACAGGGGTAAACCTTACTCTCAAGTGGGTGCTACCCACGAAGCCTTGCTGCACCTCCCCTGTTTTAGCCATTCCCGGTTGATGAGGCTTGAGGTCACGATTACCTTTAGAGAACACAGCTCTTAGAATGCTCATCGTCCACCTGACGATGTTCTGAAAGCATTCGATCCATACAAGTTCGTTCCGGGTTCGAACGAAACCGAAGGCATTATCTCGTTACACTCGTATTGGAATCACCCTCAGAGTTAACGACAATAACCCTTGCATTCTGAATCACCATCTCGAATCTATAAGTACTATCTTCGTCAAAACTCATTACGGAATCACCCACAGAGTTATACTGACGTATAGTTCTTATACCTCGAGTCTTCACTTGCTCCATTTGAAATTTCACGACCTAACGTTATTTTGGATCGATGTGGTATTCGGGTCTCCAGACCTGGAATCCCGGTATACGGAAACCCGATCCCGGTCTCATCGAAATCCAAAACGTGTCTTTTAAGGCCAAGTTGTTTTAAAGGTTTAAAACAATTCAATTCAATTATCTATATCAACACCGATAGATAAAACACAACATCACAGATGGATAATTCACATAACATCATAAATGGATAATCAATATCATCAAACTATCATCAAAGCATTCACATCACAACAATATCACTCATCTCATATCTGAGATTACAATCAATCAATGGGATGTCAATATCAATCATCATACATAAGCAAGGATAATAAATCACACTATTGATAATTAATTTAAAATGAATTAAATCAATTACCTTATTCTTAATTAATTTAAAGTTAATTAAATTAATCATCACATCATTATTAAACCTACTTATACTTCTATTAATTAATTATCAATCAATTAATTAATCATCATCCCGTTATTCATTTAATTAATCATCCCTGATTAATTTTTTTTTAGATTATTCCCACGGATTAATTACTTTGATCCAATATAGAAATGCATCTTTACATTACTTCATTTCTTAATTAACTAAAGTTAATTACATTACTCAATTAATTATTAATAAATTTCTTCATTTATTAATTATTCCAAATAAATCTATTTTAAATTCCAATAATCTCAAATTACATTCCAGTTAAGTTAATTACATCAAAGTAATTAAATCTTTAATTTGAACCAAAATATTTATCACCTTTGATTAATCCCAATCTAGTAATTAACTCCTTTAATTACTTCATTAATTGCTCAATAATTTATTATCTCTAATTAATCCTTTGATTAATTATATAAAGTAATTATACTCAAATTACTTTATTAACAAACATCATTCTATTAATTACACTCTGTAATTAAACATCAATTACTTTTCTAAGTAATCATAATTATCACATCATCAATTGATTTATTCAAATTAATCAAAATAAATTAGTTAACCCAGATAAATCAAATTACTCAATTAATTAAAATGAGTAATTAACTCCTTTAATTACCTCTCATTTATTATTTACACTTAAACAATTAAAATGTTGATTAATACATCAATTTATCCAATCAATTTATTAAAATCAATTACATTAATTTATTATAAAATAATTCAGTTAATGACCTTCATTAACATTTATTTAATCACTATTCTAAGTAATTAACTTATCAATTATTAATAAGTTTAAATTTACCATTTATAAATTAAGTTAAGTCTCGTCTGTGACTTTAATAATATATCAACCACTTCACTAAGCGATTATACTTAATTAACTATAAGTGATCATCTTTAATTTCATAAATTAATTACTCTATTAACCATCACTTAATCTTTAATTAATTAATTCCTAAATTACGTTCATTCCCACTAATTATTTCATTTAATAATTCATCCTTAATTACAAAATGTAATTAACCTTTAATTTTTAGTTTATTGATTAATTATCCTTAATTAATCTCAACATATCTAATTTAAAATAAACTTGTATTTATATTAAATACTTGCTCCTACCATTTACTTCATTAAAACCCATTTAGAAATAAATTTTGAAATATAACTTATTTAAACAAAACAATTCAACATTTAATTTTATAGATTTAAATCTTTGAAAAAACATTTCTAAACATATTAAGTCAAATTAACAATTATTATTTAAACTAGTTTTAAAATACACAAAAACTTGTTCATGCTTAAAAAATTAAAGCTAAATTATGATATACTGTTAAAATTTTAAACCCAGGTTACTCAACACGAAACAACCCGAGCCATTTCACCCTTTTCCCCGAGTCACGCGCGAGGAATCTCGCCTACGTACCTGCTTCGAGTCGTAGCTCCATTTACTCGAACAACTTCCCGAGTCGAACTCGTCTTTCCCAACTCCCATTCCTTTACCAGATACGCCATTCACGTGTGCACGTTGCACAGCGAGCCAAACGACATCAAGCTTGTCTCCGGCCATCACCAAGTCGGCGGCGACCCCAACGTGCCATCCCTCAACCCAGAACCAAAAACAGGTACGCAAATCAAAATTCGAGCGTCTGCTCGAAACTCAGAAATAACCTCGATCACCAAATTTTTCCCAAGGCCGATCATCTCGACTTTGTTGGACCTCGCCGACCCTTCCACAGAACCACCACGTCACGAGCTACATCTACCCCACAAACGAGCACCTCGGTCCACTTCCCATGCCGCAAACGTTTCGACAGCCAAGACGTATAAAACTCCAACTAAAACCCTAGTTTGATCCCATTCGAATTAATCACTCATTAGAAAAATTCTTTTACATTTTTCCCATAATCAACCAACTATAACCAAGCTTCGATCACAAATTCAACTCAGATTAATGTGTAGATAATCGGCAATTCACAAAATTCCAAATTTCGCAATATCACAAAATCCTCCTTTAATACTTAATTAAAAATTATAATAGTATCATCTAAAATCATGATTTCTTATCACGATTACATGTAGGTAATCCAAATTTGAATTTAAAACAGTTGATTTTTAACCAAAGTTTGAGCTTCACTGTATTATCCTATTTAAACATTTTAACTTAATTTAAAATTTACAGAAACTATTTTTAAAATTATCTTCACATCCTAACAAACTAGTTTCATTTATATATCAAAGTCAGATATGGATTCTATTGTGAGATTTTGAGATTTTAAATATCAAACCAAAACTGGAATGAGAACAGAGTATGACATAAACAGATACTTGCACATAAATACCAATACCAGATACATAACACAAGAAAATATGCCAAAAAAACTTGAGTTATTAAACTTTTAAAAATGTTACTCACCAGGTTGATAAAAGAATAGAACTTCTTGTTTGCAAACAGTTTTGGAATTCTTTGAGGAAACTGGAAACTGAAAAGTGTTTCTACCCTTGATCTTCAACTGTCTTGCTTTTTGAATTAGTTGTAGTTGCTTGATGGTAGAATGTTGTTTAGGTTTTTAAAATGGAAGCTTCATTTCAGTTTTCACTTTGCTCGAAGGGAAATGAAAAGGTGATAGAGGAAAGTTGCTTACAGGCTGAAGTTTAAACAGGGTTTGTATATTTTTTTTTATTTTCTTTCTTTTCTATTGTCAGAGATTTTTGTAAAGAATGGAGGCTGAGAATACATATTGTGAGCTAGAGGAGATGTTTGCATGACTAGCATTAAATGCTTTGTACCATGATACTTCCATTTTCATACTTATCCTATTTTTCTTTTCTACATGCCTGGCTTCATCTACAAGCTACAAATATTATACTTTGTATTCTTTTGATTCTTGTTGCCTGCACACATATCTTCGAACCATCAGTTTTATACTATGCCAGCTTTGCTATTTGTTTCTTCAACTATGCAGATTTTATAAAGGCTGGAAATCTTCTTTAGTGCTATGTTTTCTTGCTTACATTTTAAAGTGTAGTTGAAATATAAGTGAATGTTAGTCCCATTGTTCATTTGCCTAATTATTATTTTCTCTAGTTTGATTATGTAGTGTAAATGTTCTGTTATCCTAGTATGATGTTTTATTAGTTAGTGTATTTGTTTTAAAAGATATAACTCACAAATATGATATTTATCAGAAGAAAATATCAATTCAAGTATTATAATTCAAAAATATATCAGATCAATTTAATATTTAATATAAATTATTAAATTGATATTGCTCGAAATTCCGGGTCGTCACACCAGACTAGTATAGGAATGGCGCCTTTCGAAGCTCTGTATGGAGGGCCATGCAAGTCACCATCATGTTGGTTGGAAACCGAAGACAGGTTAGTCTTAGGTCCAGATTTGGTGAGAGAAGCAACAGAGAGAATTGAGTTAATCCGAGGTAGGATGAGAGAAGCTCAGTCTAGAAATAAAAGTTTTGCAGACAAAAGGCGTACGGATCTAGAGTTCTCAGTTGGAGATAAGGTTTTCTAGAAAGTATCACCAATAAAGGGTGTGGTACATTTTGGAAAGTTAAAGAAACTGGCACCGAGATATGTTAGACCGTTCCCATTTATAGAGAGGATCGAAAAGCTCGCATATCGAGTAGAGTTACCAAGCAGTTTGGCATATATCCATAACATTTTTTACGTTTCACATCTTTAGAAGTATGTGCATGATCTAGAGACAACTATCACTCTGATTGCATTGGAATATTTAGTAGTAGAACAAGATCTGACTTTTATTAGGCAACCAGTTCAGGTTGTAGAAGAGATGAGAAGAAGTTAAGGAATAAGACAGTCAAGTTGGTGAACGTTCAATGGAGTGAGAACAAGAAAGACTATACTTGAGAGACAAAGGACGGGATTAGGGATGCTTATCTTGAGCTGTTGTGAGGGTATGTTCTATATTTTTTGTATATAGATTTTACGGCTGGTAGGATATAGAAGCTTCGATTGCATGTTTGTTATGCTTATTTTGTAGTCCTTACTGAATTTCGAGGACGAAATTTCTTAAGAAGGAAGCCTGTAACACCCCTAATTTTTAGTTAACATTATTCAAAACATTTAATTGGATATATTAAATAGAATAATGTATATAATTAAGGAGAATGAGATTTGCCAAACTTAATGAACTAAGTAAGATTGTTTTAAAATTAATACACACAGAAGAATACATGGGAGGGGAAAAATAGGCATAATTAAACCTTTCATTCATTAAACCCTCACCTCCTTCATCATTCTCGTATTCACAACAAAAACAACCATACGGAAACCTCAATCATGGCCAGCCTTTAGGAAGCAATAGGGAGATTGAAATCTAGGATTCAAGGGAAAGCAAGCTTAGGATTAAGGGCTACATAAAATCTCAACTCCAACCATTAATCTAAGGTGAATAATAACACTTATCACCTCTTAAATATTTGTTTTGATTCAGTCATGGGTAATACCTGAATCTTATTTGTTTGATTGGTCAAGTTATGATTTAATAATCATTATTTGGATAGAGTAATGGTTAATGGGAATTTTTGGAATTTATTAGAAATGGTTTAATTCGGTTTTGTGGTTAAATTTGAAGTTTTTATCCTCTAAATGATTTAAATTTTGATATGTTAAGGAAATCATTATTTTGGAGATGGGTTTTTAATTTCATAATTTTTCGAATTATAGAGATTATTTTATGAATTTCCTACAGAGGAAATGGCTTAATTACGGTTTTTAATCATTTTAAATAATTAAATGAGGTTTTGGGCTCTAAAATTTTATATGATGTAGAGAAAGGTATTCTCTAATTTCTATGAATTTTTAGGATTTTTCCCTTGTAATTTTGAATTATGAAGAATTATTTATGCTAGAATAAGCATATAAAGTTTAAATAATTATGGTTATTAGTTAATTATTTAAGATAATGTTTTGGATCTTGGAAATAGGGTGCGTTAGTTTTTCAGTAAAGAAAATTGATAAAGTTTTGCTAGCCAATAAGCTTTTGACAAATTATAGAGTTTTTGGTGAAAAGTAATATCCTTTTATAGTAATTTGGCAGTTTTTAAGTTAATTACAGTTTTACTATGTCGATATTGTCTATGTCGAGCCATATCTCCTCATCCCATTGTCATCGAAATGAAACAAAACAATGACGCATAATGTCAATGAGTTTGGCATGCAACAGATAGTTTTGAGCCTCTCGAGGCCGAAGTAGCAAAGAGAAAAAGGGATAGGCCTCAACATGGTGATATCAATGTTTATACTCGCCAACCTTTATAACATCGATGTCGCACTATTTTATAAGAGACTCCGAGCTTTGGGTCTCAAAGACCCGGATGGTCATCAAGCCTACCCCATGCCACTTTCAACTTGTTGTCGAGCCTAGCCAGGCCGCTTTTGACTTGTCATCGAGTTTACCCTATTGTCCTTTTATCTTATTATCAAGCATATCTCATGCTGATTTTAAATAGCCTTCGAGTTTCTTATAGGCGGATAGCCTATGTATCATGAGGATCGATGAATTCACTGTCATCGAGGCTCATGATGCTGCATGTTCTAGTCATTGAGTTTTAAAATAGGCGGAGAGCCTTATGCTTTTACATCGATATGGTATAGATGTCAACGTTAATGCATATCGAGTTTATAAACGGCGGAGAGCCATTTGTTGCATGATTTTAACTTTGAACCTTAGGGACACTAAGGTATATCTTATGAGTTCAATATGAAATCATTTTGGGGTTAACAATGTATGTCACCATGAAATTTAAATAACTAAGGGGAAATAACTTAATTGGGGACACTAATAGAAATAAGTTAGCATGTGAATAGCATGGATTAACGTTGAACATGTAGGTAGCATGGAGTAAAGTTAAACATGTGGATAACATAGGATAAATAGAAACAGGTGGATAACATGAATTAAATGGCCAAGTGAAGGATTCATAGTCATCCTAAGAAAACTATGGGATGTATGATGGATAGTCTTATCATGCCGAAGATGGATAGTCTATAATTGGTTAATTTAAGGGTTCATAGTCATCCTAGGAAAACTATGAGATGTGAGATGGATAGTCCGCATCAGTTTAAATGATAAAATGTGAGATAGATAGTCCACATTAGTTTAAGTAAAATAAATATGGGATGGGTAGTATACATGAATACAAGACAGGTAGTCAATAAGAACTTAGATGGGTAGTCTCATAAATGGGGGATTGGTAATCCGATACATATGACATGTTTATACACTATCATATTATTCTTTTATTACCATTATGGATGTAGGAGCACAATATGTGGTTAAGATGTTTAATTGGGTACTAGTGAAGGGAAAGCTGTTCCGCACAGTGGCGTAGTTTCATTAGATATCTAATGGTTTGAGATGGTAGATTGTTATTCACACCAGACATTTTGTCTTACCCAAAGTTTTTGTTTTCCCCTTAAACTCTCGGGTATTCATTTGAGTAGGTTGAGAGTAAGGGCGTTTTAGGTTCCCTTTAAGCGAATAATCTTTCGGAGACATGCGGGAGGCAATCTAGCTAGTAGGAGCTATATATTTATTTTCACCTATGTTTTGATTCTGCTTTTATGTTGTAATGGCAAGTTGTATCAAATGCCAGATATTTGACTCTAATCATCCAAGGGGGCATCTTCATATGTCACTCTTAAAATATTTTGTAATAATTATATTTTCTCTGAACATGGTTCATAATTTGGGATTACGTAATGAAATTGAAATCTTATTGTGAAATAAGATGAGAAAATTTATTTTAAAAATTGTGTTGAATTTCCATATTCATGTGTTTCTGGTATTATCAAGATGATTAACATTGTCGAATTTTGTCATCGGAAATTAATAACCATGGATGACTACAGCATCCATAGAATTTAGTTTCGGACCTCAAAATGAGGTATGTTACAAGCACCGACCTATGTTTTTGGCTGAGTGGCACAAACTTGAGCTCGGGAAGGTTGGAGAGGTTGACTACTTTGGGGATTTCAGCAAGTGACATAAGAAGAAGTTCAGGCTTACTAGCAAAAGATGCGAGGAGCATTAATCATTATGAGGGAGCAAAGACATTTAGGAAAAAACTGGCTAAGTATGCAACAAACTCGATCGATACTCTACCGGGTCACTTTGGTAGAAACATGGAGGCATCTTCATGGAGTAAGCTAGATTGTAACGACCCGCTATTTTGTACCATTCGCATCCGCACATGTCGGACTTGAATAATTCAAAATACCGCGTTGTTAATTTAAATTGGCAAAACTGAACATATACATTAAATAAAATAATCACAGATCACAGACACAGAGTAATAAATGCAGCGGAAATAAAAGAGATAGTAGTTCATGAAGCTACTATATAAATGTATAAGTTACATTTGAGTTAAACCAGATACAACGGAAGAGTAATACGATACATCAGATACAAATCAGCATACATCACTGGAATCATCGAATACTGAAAGCAGAATAGATGGTTGGATCTTCAAGCAAAGCTCCAACTTCAAAGGTGAGTCTCGAATACTGGTACACTCAGTCTGACCCGAGCGTAAAGCAAAACACAAAACACTCGAGTCAGGATTAACATTCTTATATTAATAAATCCAACTCAAGTGAAATAGCAATTGAAATACAAGTAACTCAAAGGATGTTTGGAATAACCATCCTTTAAGGATCCGTTAAACTATCTACTATGTAGTAGTGTACGATAAGTAGATAATGTCTATCAGTAATATAAAATATCAAAATAGTGTTAAGGCGTTACCATTATCCCCCTTAACACATTTTATACAAGCGTTATAGTCTATACAGCACTGTAAACTCCACCGTAAACTAGTGGGATATCAGGGAGTACTCCATAGGTATAACACAAAACAAATCGTAGTGGTCGCGTATAGGGATACAAGTATGACAAGGCACATGAGGCAATACCCAAGGTAGTGAAACTACCGTTTGCCTGATACGGACTGGTGAAAACGCATCGCCGCAGCGATCGCAACACCGCGAAACAACACTCCCAAAATCAAGGGTGCACCAATCGACAACAAGTAATGAGTAGTTCGAAGAAGTGTGTTCGCTCGAGGTAGCTAGCCCCCATTTGGCCCGGCACGGCTCCTGTTTTAGTCATTTCCAATTTGACACAAGTGTCAAGGCTATCCATTATCGTTCTCTTTCTTCAGTCATCTCGTTCATCATTCCAACCACTTCATTCTGGATCACACTCCGCGCATAGTTATTAAAGTGGTTTTCGGTTTAGACAGTGAGTATGTCCCTAACCGATTCCAGTTCCTTTAATAACCTTCGTAATTATAACACCGATTGGTCGTTAATATATTTCAAAACCGAATCAATTTCAATTTCAATTAGAATTCGTAAATCAAC
Source organism: Allium fistulosum (assembly GCA_030737815.1). Lineage (NCBI taxonomy): Eukaryota > Viridiplantae > Streptophyta > Magnoliopsida > Asparagales > Amaryllidaceae > Allium > Allium fistulosum. The sequence goes on along the minus strand of CM060908.1, from coordinate 939,548,203 downwards.
ATTTCGTTTGTCTTTCTAAACAATTTCCATAATTTACGTTTCAAAACTTCCAAATTATCATTTCAAAATTTTATAATTCAATTTCAATCTTTATTTAAAACAATTCAAATATCGATTTAAATTCGTATAAAAGTTTCATTCCGAAACCATTTAAATTAATTTAATTTAACATTTAAATCAATTTAAATTCATTTATCGATTTCATTCAATATTCGTTAAGTAAATTTGCCATTCAAAACAATTTCTATTAAATTTCCAATTCATTAAATCCATTATTTAAATTCAACTTCATTATATCAAAACTTACAAATTGAATTAAATTAAATTCATCAAATCAAATTCTTTAAATTTCAAGTCTTACATTAATTTCAATAAATCACATTTTATTTCTTGTTAAAGAAATTCAATTTCACTTATTTACTTACTTAAATAATTTTCCAAAACTTAATTAATAAAGAAACTCAATTTCAATTATTTACGAAGTAAAATTCACTTATTCAAAAGTTCAATTTCACTTATTAAAGAATTCAATTCAATTTAATCATTAAATAATTCAATCTTATTTAATTATTAAATAATTCAAAACTTAATTATTAAATAATTTCAAAGTTTACTAATTTCAAACTTAATTATAATTTCAAACTTAATTATCAAATCATTTCAAACTTAATTCAATCATTTCTCAAATTAAACAACGTTCTTTCATCAATTACCTTGTTAATATTTTGTTTCAGATTATTAAATATTAACATTTTCCTTTCATTAAAAATTCAAATTTCAACTTCATTTCAAAACCATATTATTTATTCAAATAAAATCTTCGTTTTATTTTTAAAATAAATCATTGACCAATCGGGTTTTATTTAATTCTCTATCCTAAGTCAAGTTCATTTGGGTATTTATCATTTCAACCCGATTCCAATTCAATTCAAAATCAAAACATAGCAAAGGGAACTTGCAGTGTGATAACTGGGATGGTGTCAAAGTAAATAAACAAGCAATAACAACAATCAATATCAGTCCAATAATCAATTCAAATAATCCCGAAATAATCGTATTAATTCACATTGTTATTTGTGTAAATTAATAAAATTATTTCTAGAATCTACACTATCATTTCATGTAGATTAAAGATTATTACACTAATATTTATACGGTTCTTCAATTGTCATTCGATTTCAATTTTAACACTACAACAATTAATCAAATATACGTTCAATGGTTCAAAGTGTAATTATCACTATTCTACATGTCAATTAATTTAACAATTAAAAGGGGTCATATTCAACTAATCAAATTCAACATATGTGTCGATTCAAATTTTAATTATCCTACGTAAAATTTATTTGCATAATATTTATCACTTTATACATTACAATTTTAACGTCCAATTGTAAACATCAAACAATCAATCATTTAACAACCAAACTGGATTATCATTGCATATATAACAGATAATGGTGTCAGATGTCACAGGTGAACTGATACAGGTAATAACAGTGTAAATATCTAACAGCAGCATATTTCAATTGTCGTTTCAATTGAAATCAAATTTAATAAATAAAAGAACATTAATCGTGAGTGATTGCTCACCTTTCGAGGCTAGATAGACTGGATGATGAAATTGAGTTATGAAATGCAAGCACGACTTCCAAATCAGAGTTAGATAGGCACGAATCGACGATCAACGCTGATAAATAGGAATAGAGGAATTCAAATCAAAACGGGATCGATGTAGATGACTGATATAAGTGGACACACACAAACATATAGCTTATACAACTATATACATATAAAATCTAAATAAATTTGAGACATATAATTTCACATCTATATTTAGTTCATACACATATAAAATAAATTTATATATATATTTACTCGAACCAAGCCCATATATTTCTATATATATAGACTAATATAAGTACACATGCATAAACAATATATGTATAAACTTAAGTATCTTGAACAACTTACACACGTACAACACTTTAGAGTTACTATTATATATATACAAGCTTGAAACTAAGCAAACATGAAAATATGTATGTAACTTTTAAAACATATATACATCTCAATAAAAGTAAGCACAGAAAACTGCATGATATATACTTTAAGTAAAATACAGGTATAGCTGTACTCACAAGATCTATAAAATAAATTCTCTTTCCTATCTAAATATGCTTCATGAAAACTAAAACCTTTTACATATGTACGTCTAAAAATACAGATCAAAATCTATGCAGCAGATAATGAATGGAACAAAATTCGTGATATATATACATAACAGGTTTATAAACTTATAAAATCATCATAAAGTATAGTTTGTAAAATTTTAGATATATAAAACAACATATTATAAAATACTTGTAAAAAATTGTATATAAACAGCAAATTCGTACATTGCATACATAAATGTTTTGTAACTATAATTAGTATACATAATAATATATTATATTTAAACCTGTCTAACTATATAATTAATAAAACTTGTACATTATAACCAGTTTCTGATCTCTACATGGATATGCAGTTTTGAACTATCTCATGTAAACAAAATAGCTGATGTGTAATAACTTTGAAAATAATTTAGAGCTTGTATAACTTTACAACTTTATATACTTAGAATATAAAACTGTATAAACTTCATTTCATACTCGTATACGCCTATATAAACCCATGTATGTAAGTAACAGATATGCAAACCAATATATATAGATATGTAGGCATGAAACTGGGCAAAAGAAGATATGTACGCAACTTAAAATATAGATAAAAAAAATTTCACCTATATAATCATATACTGTTTAACAAAACTTACAATATAAGATTTATATATATCTATCCTGACGCAAAGACCACCGTATATATAACATGCTTATGTAAACCTGAGACAACTCTCATAAGCAACACATATGTATCATATATTTTAAATCACAAAAATCAACATATAAACGGTATAAAACTTATAACGTATGTTATTTCCAACAACACTAAAACAAACAACAATACAAAATCACAATACTTACACGAAAATAAAACGCCATTTGAAGAAGAGGGGAGGAAGGAGCGGCAGCTGCTCGACAGGCAGAGGTTGTTGCTCAGTTGTGAGGCGCGGAGGGCGGTGCAGCTCGGTGGAGGTTCTAGCGTGCTCGCGGCGGAGATGGTTGCGTCAGCTGGAAGGAGGAGGGGTTCGACAAAACAAGGGGAAGGAGGTCGAGGTGGGTAGGTGAAGCAAGTGGTGGCATTTGCTGGGTTGCTCGGCTAACTGTTTGGATGGAGGGGGTTTCGGTAGGCCATGCTACATGGAAGGGGCGACGTGGATAGGGAAGGTCAGGGCGGAGAAAGTGATTGACTCGGTGGGTGCGGTGTTAGGCGTGGAAAGGTGAGAGGGGATCGACTGTACATGAGTGAGGAGGTTCGAAAAAGTGACCATTTTGTTTTTTTTTTCAACTATGGCCGAAATACAAGAAAATAGAGTAGGGAAGAAGATGTCAGGGAGGAGAGGCAAGCAAGCTTTTATGATTTTGGAATATGGAACAGGTTAGGCAGACCAAAAATAAGCTTCAGCAAGTCATATATGCATGTAGCAGTGAATGGCAAAGTGGAAGAACGTGTTCCTCTGTCATAAATCCCTTTTATAATTCAAACTTTATTACAGTAGAATAGGGATAGGATGGTCAGCTTTTAAATATGTTATTATAAAGATGACAAAAGGAATGGACAATGGAAGAGACAGAGACGTGTAAGCCAGCTAATATAAATTAAACTTTGGGAAACAACAACGCATGAATTCAAGATTAATAATAATAGTAAAAGCTGATCACGGTTTGAATTCAACCAGTGAAAATTTGAATGGTCACGGAACACGAACAGACTCGAACGGGTACCGATACCGTTGTCCATTTCACGGTTTTCGCGACGAACCGGACTTCAAAACACCAAATTGAATATACCGTAGAGATCAGCCTGACAAGACGATCAAAACGGTATACAGATATCAGTGGTACGATCGAATTATAAAAGTTCGAATTTTCTAATAGCGGAAAATGCAAGAAAAACGTTGAAAAATAAGATCGACGGAGCCAAAGATGTCCGAATTTGGAAAACGACAAACTGACATCTTGCTCAGAAGATGGTTTAGAATTTTTCTATGTAAAATCATTTAGGTTTCGGAAACATTTTATTTTCATCGCTTTTTAACTGATTAAATTGAAGTAAATTTACGCGCGAAATAAACTATCATATTTTCGGACGAAAATTTACCAGTTGCTATGTTTAACTAAACGCATTCCAAATATCAAATTTATATTTCAAGATTTATCGTTTAAAATTTCATAAAATTTTAACTAATTATGTTATTAAAACAGTTAAATTTTACGGGTCATTACATAGATTTATCGCATGGGTTTCTGAGGCATAACTAGTATGGTACATCGATCACTACTGACCTATGTCAAGTGATGTGAAACTCGAGAAGAACATGGAGCGACTTCAGGCATGAAAAAAGAAAACCTCAAGGCTTAGTAGAGACAATCAAGCATGATTTCAAAACTTCATTGACTCAATGATTTGAGCAATTTGGATCGAGTAATGCAAATGTGAAGTGACAGTGGCATCTAGTGATTATCCGAGCAGGCAAGTTTAGAGCAGTGATGACTTGCGAAGTAGATTTATTAGTAGTTTACAATCACTATTTGTGCTAATGGAACGTTGAATAACTTGAAGGTTGTGATGTGTACTCGAAAAACAGGAGAGGGTGAGGACGACCACTAAGGGAAATCTACGTGTACCACACTTTTAGACATCTACGCATGTCTAGTTCCTGACCATTTGTGTAGGCAAATATTTTAGCAATTGTGTAGCCATAACATTGAATAATCATTGACCATCTGTGTGGGTCATATGAGTTATCATATATCCAATAAAATTTGAGTTGAGGGATGCGAAATTTTTCCATGGCTGCCATGTGATGTGAGTATTATTGAGTTAGATACCCCACACTCGAGACTGTACTTATTGTAGTATATGAATATGATGATAGTTTAGCATATAATGTTTATACGTGCTAACTTGTTGAGGCAAGGACATGTGAGGTATGATTCTCCATACCATATGTCCTTATTTACGATATATATTTTTTAATATCTATTTGAGATTATAGATTGCTAATAACAGAATTTATACTAACCCAAGGTTATTGGAATTCCTTCTTATCATCTTGGGTAATCTTAAATGAGTTGATTGAGAGATTGGTATGAGATAACACATGGAGTTGTGCGAAGGACGAGTAGAAAGCTCATGCTTTTTTATATGTCTATATTTAGAACCATTGTAACTTATATTCTACTATGGAGTGATGTGGAGCTATGCTAGCACTTATTATATTTAGTTATAGTTATCTTTAGAGTTTATTTAAATTTGATGTATAAATTATATTGATATGCTCTGTATAATCTAATGAACATGCTGCACTCTAATATGTTAATATTTATGGTTCATTTGATTATGCTACAGTCTCGCCTGTCTTATATATTTTTTTTATTATATTATTTATATAATGTGAGATATATTACAAGTTCATTCATTGATTGTATCATATAAACCTTAATGGTTTCCATTCATCGGCTGGGTATCAATACAACACATTGTGTTATGGTATCAAATATTGGTATTTTGGGTACCAGAGGTGGAAGTAGGTCATCACACATGGTATCAGAGCTTAGGTTGAGTAAACACCATAGAATGGATCGAAGTGGTATATTAAAGAGTGCACTTGTCATATATTTTGGTTTTCAAAACTATATAGTATATAGTAAGTCGCATTGGATACATAACAATTATGAAGTTCTTCTGTAACACCCCGCAATTTTCAATGATCAAATATTTAAATGATATATTTAAATATTTAGTCGTTAAGCAGTGGAAAGCCTCTTGTACTCGAATTTTCACAAACAATCGAAATAGGACTTGATACCACTTCAGTTGAGTCCGGATCGATGTTTCAAACTTGTTTGAGTATAAGGATCCATATATCACAACCGTTGGATTTTCGGCTTATAGCCAATGTTCGATTCGTAATTCAATCCAAAAGCTAACTTTTGTATACCATGTAATTAGGTCCCAAAACCTTTTCCATTGAGTCCAAAATGACGGTCAAGGCTTGATTGATTATAAGGTTCTATACGTTTGCAGTCCGGAATTTTCAAAGATGAATAGTGATTTTTGGGAAAAGAGATGAATTTAGTCTACGTCCATTTACCTAGCCTATATGAAGCTAACCCCTTCATAATTTCAATCTCTTTCATTTCTACATTCACTATTCTTCCTCTCCACTAATGGCTCCTCTAATGACCCTTTAATCCTTTTTTAATCCCCTAGCCCCAACCCCTCCAAATAAATTCCCTAAAATCAAATAAAAATCACCATAAATCTTCTCTCCTCATTCTCTACAAAACACATTAAGAGATTGGCATGGAAAGGAGTTTAGTGGGGGATCTCAAATTTAAAGAGCGCTTAGAATTGGGTTTCATTGATTTGGAGCTTGTTTTGGGGAAGAAGAGGTGAGTAGGATGATTCTCCTTATCAATTTATATGCTATACTTCGTATTTTCGCTTATTGTTTAATATTGAAGTATATGAAGTGACTTGGAGAAAGATTTGGTTAGTTTAGACTTTATTCATGTTATAAACAAGTGTCCCTTAGCTAATTAATTGTCTAGACCCTAATACAATGTTTTGAATATAGTTAGTAAGCCCTAGATTTGATGTTGGCTAACTGAGTGATTGTTTGTGATGTTATTGTGTGATTAGGTATTAATTATGTAGAGTAATAATGTGCACGTCATTAGTAATAACTAACTAATCCATTTGAATTGATCAATAAAAGGTTGGTATACTAGTAAAAGAGGTTTAGGAGCTCTACAACCCTCATTAAAAAGATTAGAGAACGAATTAGCCTTAATTAGCATCTATAAAATGGTTTGAAGATTTTATTTTATAAAATAGATAGAACATTTTATAAAATAGTAAGATGATGAATAATTGATTTTCAATGAAAAAATTAAGTGTTTTAAAAGGCTAAAAGTAATATTTAAACTAGAAATAGTTGAACCACCTATTTGAATATACGTATGTGTATACGTACATGAGTGGGTATGCGCATACATGTATTCGAAGTTAAGCAACAATCAAAACAACTATAGTGTTGTAACTCGAGTTGTGATAAGAGTTGTGTTTGTAATAAGGTGAACATTTGTGTAATTTATTGTATAGGCATACGGGAATGTCCGTATGTTTATATGGTCATGTGATGAGCGGTCTTATATTACCATAGCAACCACCGAGTACGCTAAGTTGCATGGGAAAGTGTCGGGTCGAGTAATCGCCACGATGAAGCTTGTTTGCAATTATTTGGTTAAATAGAAGTATTATTGAACATAAATTCATTATGTGCATTTCAAGTAGCCATAGCGACCATTGTGTGTTTGCATGAACGTATGTGCATAGGCATGCACGAACGGGTGTATCGACTCACGTATGAGCTACACATAAAGAAAAGAAATCGTAGTTGTGTAAATTTATGGTTTGAGACCTTTATATTGAAGAAAATCTCACCACGGTCGCAACGGAAGAAACGGCAAGTCGTTTGGAGCTACGGATTAAAAGTTATGGTCGTTTGAAGGTTGACTGTGCAAATAACAACATTTCTTAGACGTCTGCAGCACTTCTCAGACGTTTGAGATGAACCTGAGAACAAATAGCATCATCTCTCAGACGTCCGATAGATGTTTGAGTCTTGTTGTTTGAGTTTTTCGATCGAAAATTAAAAATGCGATAACTTTATCATATGGACTCGGATTGAAGCGCCATTTAGACCAGTGTTTATCATTTTTCAAAGGCTACCATATGGGAAAGTTTGGCATATTTTGGGGTACATTGGTTTTGGGGCCCACATGGGATCCACCCTTGGCACATATTTTTAAAATCATTGATTTTTAGGTAGACCGGAAGAGTATTATGACACTAGAGTCATGTATTCAATTTGGAATGAAGTTTGGGTTAGTATGGGGTTTTGTTAGAGTTGTCCAATGGGTTTTAGGCCATGGCGACGTGAGCCGTGCATGGAAATCCTATACGATTTTGATGATAGCGAGTTGGGGCATAGAGTCACCCAGTAGCGAGTCATCTAGGCTTTCATATGAGGCTAAGACTTATAGTTCCTTAGCAGCGAGTCATATACATATTCGATGATAGCGGGCTGGGGCATAGAGTCTCCCAGTAGTGAGTCATCTAGGTGATAATGGGATGAGACTTAGAGTTCCTCTATAGCGAGTCATATACGATTTTGATGATAACGGGTTGAGACATCGAGTTCCTAAGTAGCGAGTCATCTACGATTTTGTCTTATAGTAGTGACCATATGCATTGTGGCGTACCTATTTGGTTTTAGCCATAGGGACTATACGCATTGGGGCATATCTTATTGATCTTAGCAGTAGTGATCATTGTTTTGGAATCATGGTTTGATCATGGTATATTTCTACTATATTATTAGTAGTTTTGGGCTAGTATAGTGCAATGATTGTGCTAACTTATTGTTGTAGGAGAAGAGCAGGTTACGGTTGATCCAATACTTTTGAGATGGATTTACTGCACTTGCTTTAGGCAGTCCGAATTTCCCCTAAGCCATGTTTGTGGAGAAGGTCGATAGTGATTTAGTATTTCCTATTTATTTGTATATTGTTTTAATATATAGTATTTTGAGATAGTTCCCCTCACACCAGACTTTATGTCTGACCCGAGTTTTTGTCTTTGTTTATGTCATGACAACTCTTGGGTACTTGATTGAGTAATTCGAAAGTTAGGTGATTTTGGGGATATGCAAGCAGAGTGCACAGTTGGAGCATTGTGGAGGCATGGCATCGATCTTTTGAGATATATATACTTATTATTTCATATTGTACATGATAGACCTGTTATTTGTATATGAGATCATTTTATCAGATATTTATTCAGAATTATGTGCTTTTGGAGTTGATGTATTTTGACTATTCTGTACTAATATTTATTTGTCAGTTGCTTCTGCTAGTGCGGTCTCTTATATATATTGTTATTCTGTTTCTGTTCATTTATATTCTATATATTATATGTTGTCATTCCATTGTGAGATCTTATCGATGTCTTAGTTTATTATTTAGTTATAATTCTACCCCAACAATTTGATCTTTGTGGTATTTGAAAGTCGTGCGATCATGTAAGGAGCGTATTTTTAGATATTACGAAGGATGGGTCATTACAGTTGGTATTAGAACTTAAGCTCAACACTTGGACCAAGGAAATCAGTTTGAGTTAATCATTCTGGTCAAAGGTGATACATTGAGAGAGCGTACTTGTATTTTTCTTCTATATAATACTGTATACACTACTTGTCTTCTAAACTTAAATTATTTCTACCGCTAGTTGCTAAGGTATTTTCGTTAGGCTATCCATCTGAGTGAACGAAATACAAAAGAGACTGTGGATGGGCAGTCTAAGATGTCTGATTTGTTCAGAGACTTGCTAACTATCGCAAAAGATATTCCGTCACCGTCAACATTTCCAGCTGATTGTGGTTAGCGCCAGGACTGGTGTGGCCTTTTGGGCATTAGTATTTCTAGCACTACCAGCTTTAGACTCTTCAAAGCAGTGCTGCAATTTCCTTAGCCCTGGATGGGAACCATATCTAAGACCTTAGAATGTTGCTGAGACACGGTCTTGGGCACATGAATGGGAAGACTTCCATTGATAAATCTAGGGAATGTTCTCGTGAGTGAGATTGTTTCTCGGCAATTAGGGAAGGGAAACTTTGGCTAGGTAGGATGTAGTATTTTGTAGCTAATAAGTAGACCTAAGAATTGGGAATTTTTTCAGGCATCGCTTTAAGTTCTCAGTTCATCTCTGAGATTGAGAAGAGCATGTAGCTTGAGTATTCCATCAACTTTGAGCAAGACAGCTTAAGAGTGAAGGGGTGTTGACTGGTTCAACATTTTATTTTTGGGGTTTGAGGAGGTCGGTACTCCGTTGTTGTAGGCTAAGAGATTTTACTTGGGTCTTAAGCGTTGGTTGGGGATTCATTGCTTAGCCTTATCCATAATAGGTACCACTTTTGAACATTTCGGGGAATGGTTCTCCTTTGCGAGAATGCCCATGAGGTACTGTTTGATACAGTGAATGTGGAAAGCAATCAAAACTCCAACCGAAGCGTAAAGACCATGATACAAGGATAATCGAGCTTGTTCGACAAAGAGAAGTTAGCCTTGTATGTCACTCCTATGGCATATGGGAGTATTTCGCTATGAAATGTCATCCAGCTAAAGCAAAGCATAGTGCTTCGGTTTTAATCAGCTTGATCACTTGAAGAAGGACTATCCTACATTTTCTTGAAAGGTGTCTAAGTGATGATGACTTGTTCCTTTTAGGCGTCCCCTGGTTCTAGTGAGCTTATGGCTTAAGAAAATTGGAAGGAGCTTATATATTGAGGTATGCTCTATTTTTGGGGAACTCACTTCTATTCCATCCAATACTTGAGCGGTATATTTTATCTATTGCTATTTACTAGTTAGATAGGCTAAACTCGACACCTTTTAAAGTAGGTAAATTCATTGGTAGAGATAAACCTTGCATGAGTCATCTTAGTTGCAAAACTGAGGTGAAGTGACCGAAGTATTTCTGTTCGAACTTGATGCACGAGCTTTCAAGTTGAGTGGGTTCAGTTGATGAACTGTGGCTTGGATTTATATCCAAGTAGGGTTCGGTGGTTGCCCAATGATGAGCAGAGATCGAGCGGATGACTTATAGGCGTTTGTCTAGAGTCATTTGTGTTATAATTGTTTTCCTTCGTGTCAGTAAATCTCAGGTGATGGGAGTAATCCATGTGTTGAAAGGGGTATTTTCTAAAGATTGGTCTATTCACTTGCCAGTTCTTAACCTATAGTTCGAGCATAGAGTTTTTAGTTATTTGCACCAGTTATGATAGTGTTTTTCATTTAATTCTGATAGACGAGCACTTGAGTCAGATTCTTGGGATGACTGAGAGATTTCTGAAACCCGACCTTGGTTATGCCAGGAGATTTCAGTAATCGGATCAAGAAACCGGATCGGAGTTCGCACGGATGGAGTCAGGTGGCCGACCATAATTTAACAAAGAAATTTTGCAAGTAAACGAAAGGTTGGAACCGGTATCATGTCATTTGGATTAACCTTTGGAAATTATAAAATTTTAGTGTACTATAATTATTGCGTGGGAGAGTTCGGGAAAGGATTTCTCGACTAGTTTTGTGGCGATTCGAATAATCTCCTAAGTGACAAGTTGTGGCTTGCTTAGACAAGTGTTGTAATGCACTTACTATATTATCCTTATTAACATTATGCGGTTCAGATGAGTTTGAACCCAAATGAGCCCAGACAATTGTAAATCATCATTTAATGATGATTTAATCAGTATAATTTCCTCTTTTAAGGAATGAGTTTTATCTGGAAGAAAAGGAAATTAAGGCATAGATTGCTGGATTTATTCAAGAGTTTTGAGACTCTATGATCCTGCATATCGTATAGGTTCTCTTTTTTTATAGCGTGAGGTGTAGTCATCTTTTGCATATTATATGCATGGGATAAGTTACACTGCTTTGGCATTTATTCCTTTTGAATGACAGACTCACTCATTGAAGTTTGTGATCAACATACGTGTTTGACTCTTGATGTTTACCGAGCATGTTGGTGTAAACTCATTTGAATATTGCATTGTTTATATTCTTATTTGTTGGTTGTTGTTGTTGCTACTGCTTGTGTTTGCTTGCTATTGTTTTGTATGCTTGCTTGTTGCTTGCTACTGTTTATTGTTGTTGTTGCTACAGTTTGATCTTGTTTATTGTCGCTATTGGTTGACTTTGATGTTGGTTGATTTTTTTATTGTGGTTGATATTGTTGATTGCTTGCTTGTAGGTTTGACAGTTTGAATGCAATTTATAGTTGAATAACGTGTGCAAATATACGTTATGTACGGACGGTAATGTAAGATTTTCATCTTAGAGTAGTATAAGATTTGATTGATGTTGTCTTATTGTGACATGCCAAGGGAGCGGACTTATATTCGTGACCTACCCAACTATCTACCTTATTGTGGTGTACCTTATATGACAGTGGGCTAAGACATTGTGTTCCTCAGCAGCGAGTCATCTACGATTTACACTGTCTTAGAGGGACCATGGATAGCTTTATCTTGTGTTAGCCTTGCATTGGTGGTCTTGTAGATAGTCAACCTTATACTAATGGCCACACCTATCGTTGGATCATGATAAGTGTCCATTGTTGACTCCATCCATCAGTAATGATGGGTATCGATTTGTGTTCCTTAGCTACCTGAAATAGATTGCATATCATCCATGCCTGCCATGGAGCGAGATAGGATCTATACAAATCCACTACCTTTTGATGTGACTCGAAGTTAGTGGTATATTTTAATACTAACCCACTTGAGCTTACTCTCCAATTGATTATCATGTATGACTATAGTAGTACCAGTTACTACACTGAGGTTATACATGTTTGAATTTGCTGCTAGTTTTGGTATAGTACAATTAGGTACTTAAGAGCTAATGTATAGCTATTTAAATACTTATTTGCTTAGATTGACATTTAAATAGTGAGAAGCTTTCTTATGAGAAATATGAATTTTTTAGAAATATGGGATGATCTAGGTAATTGCATATTTCCTAGAATGTTATGCATACTAATTTGGTAGTCCAGTTATGCTGAAAGCACATGGGAAGGTACCGTTGGAACTTTCTAAACTGGGATTTGGGAAGTTCGGACAGTCCTATTCTATCTCGTACTCATGTGAATCTCGGGGATGAAACCTTTTTAAGGAGGGGAGAAATTAACGCCTCGTAATTTTCAATAATCGAATATTTAAATGATAAATTTAAATATTTAATCATTAAGCAGCGGAACGCCATTTATACTAGGATTTTCACAAACGGTTGAATTAGGACTTGAGACCACTTCTGTTGAGTCCGGATTGATTTTCCGAACTTGTTTGGGTATAAGGATTGATATATTATCGACTAGTAGCGGACGTTCGAATCGTAAGTCAATACAAAAGCTAACTTTTGTATACAATGTAATTATGTCCTGCAACCTTTTCCATTTAGTCCGAAGTGGCATTTTGGACTTGATTGAGTATAAGGTTCGATATGTTTGGAGTTCGGAATTTTCAAAGATGAATAGTGATTTTTGGGAAAAGAGATGAATTTGGGCTAAGTCAATTTACCTAGCCTATATGAAGCTAACCCCTTCATAATTTCATTCTCACTTTCATTTCCACGTTCACTATCCTTCCTTTCCTTTAATTACCTCTTAATCCTCTTTTAATCCTCTAGCCCTAACCCCTCCAAATAAATTTCCTAAAATCAAATAAAAATCATCATAAATCTTCTCTTCATTCCCTACAAAACCCATCAGGGGATTGGTATGGAATGTAGTTTGACTGGGAGAACTCAAATTTAAAGAGAGCTTGGAGTTATGTTTTATTTATTTGGAACTTGGTTTGGGGAAGAAGAGGTGAGTGGGATGATTCCCCCTATCAATTTATATGTTATACTTCATATTTTCATTTATTGTTTAATATTGAATTATATGAAGTGATTTGGAGAATGATTTGGTTAGTTTAGACTTGTATTCGTGTTATAAACATGTTCTCCTTAGCTAATTAATTGTATAAGTCCTGATACTATGTTTTGAAAATAGTTTGTAAGCCTTGAATTTGATTTTGGCTAATTGGGTGATTGTTTGTGATGTTATTGTGTGATTTGGGATTAATTATGTAGAGTAATGATGTGCACGTCATTAGTAAAAACTAATCCATTTGAATTGATTAACACAAGGTTAATAGACTAATAAAAGAGGTTTAGGAGCTCTATAACGCTCATTAAAAAGATTAGGGAACTAATTAGCCTTAATTAGCATCTATAAAATGGTATGAAGATTTTATTTTATAAAATAGATAGTAAATTTTATACAATAGTAAGATGATGAATACTTGATTTTCAATGAAAAAATTAAGTGTTTTAAAAGCTAAAAGTAATATTTGAACTAGAAATAGTTAGATCACCTATTTGGATATACGTATGTGTATACATGCATGAGTGGGTATGTGCATACGTGTATTTGAAGTTAAGCAACAATCAAAACAACTCTATTGTTGTAACTCGTGTTGTGATGAGAGTTATGTTCGTAATGAGGTGAATATTTGTGTAATTGATTGTATAGGCATACGGGAATGTCCATATGTGGATACGGTCATGTGATGAGCGGTCTCATGTAACCATAGCGACCACTGGATGCGCTAAGTTGCATGGAAAGGTGCCGGGTCGAGTAATCGCCACGGTGAAGCTCGTTTGCATTTCTTTGATTAAATAGAAGTTTTATTAAAGATAAGTTCATTACAGGCATTTCATGTATCCATAGCGACCACCGTGTGCGCTAAGTTGTGTGAGAGCACACCAGGTCGGGTAATTGCCCCGGTGAAGTCTGAAAATTTTAATGGTTAAGTTATTGTATGTTTGCATGAATATGTGTGTAGGCTTTCATGAAGGGGTGTATCAACACACATATGAGCTATACATAAAGAAAATGAATTCTAGTTGCGTAAATTCATGGTTTGAGACCTTTTGATTAAAGAGAATCTCGCCTGGGTCGCAACGGAAGAAACGACGAGTCATTTGGAGCTACAGATCAAAAGTTATGGTCGTTTGAAGGTTGCTTTTACAAACAACAGCATTTCTCAAATTTCTACAACACATCTCAATCATCTGAGATGAACCTAGGAACAAACAACAACATCTCTTAGATGTTTGAAACAATTTCATAGACGTTTGAAGCCTGCTGTTTGAGTTTTTTGATCGAAATTTAAAAATACGATGACTTTCTCATACGAACTCGGATTGAGGTGCCATTTGGACCAGTGTTCACCATTTTTCAAGGGCTAACATCTTTGAAAGTTTGGTAGGTTTTGGAGTACTTTGATTTAGGACCCACACGGGATGCATCCAAGCACGTATTTTAAAACCGTTGACTTTTAGGTAGAGTGGGAGGGTATACCGTGAGAGTATTATGACATTTGAGTCTTGCGTTCAGTTTGGAATGCGGTTTGGGTTAGTATGAGGTTTTGTTAGAGTTGTCTGGTGGTTTTAGGCCATGGCAACTAGAGCCGTGCGTGGCGATCCTATACGATTCTAATGATAGTGGGTTGGGGCATAGAGTCTCCCAGTAGCGAGTCATCTAAGCTTTATATGACAGCAGCCTGAGACTTAGAGTTCCTTAGTAGCGAGTCATATACGTTTCTATGATAGTGGGCTAGGGCATAGAGTCTCCCAATGGCAAGTCATCTAGGTTTTTATATGATAGCAGGTTGAGACTTAAAGTTCCTCAGTTGCGATTCATATACGATTTGTGATGATAGCGGGCTGAGACATCGAGTTTCTTAATAGCGAGTCATCTACGATTTTGATGATAATAGGCTAGGATATTGAGTTCCCCAGTAGCGAGTCATCTTTGATTTAGTCTTATAGTAGTGAGCATATGCATTCTGGCATACCTATTTGGTTTTAGCCATAGGGACTATACGAATTGGGGTGTACCTTATCGATCTTAGCAGTAGTGATCATTGTTTTGGGATCATGGTTTGATCATGGTATATTTCTACTATATTATTAGTAGTTTTGGGCTAGTATAGTGCAATGATTGTGCTAACTTATTGTTGTAGGAGAAGAACAGGTTACGGTATGATCCCATACTTTTGAGATGGATTTAGTAGTTCCTGTTTATTTGTATATTGTTTTAATATATAGTATTTTGGGATAGTGACACTCATACCAGACTTTATGTCTGACCTGAGAATTTGTCTTTGTTTGTTTATGTCATAACAACTCTCGGGTACTCGATTGAGTAGTTCGGGAGTTAGGTGATTTTGGGGATATGCTAGTAGAGTGCGCAACCGGAGCATTGTGGAGGTGTGGCATCGATCTTTTGAGATATATACATATACTTGTTATTTCATATTGTACATGATAGATCTTTTATTTGTATATTAGTCTGTTGTATCAGATATTTATTCAGAACTTTATGCTTTCGGAGTTGATGTATTCTGACTATTCTGTATTGATATTTATTTTCAGTTGCTTCCTCTAGTGTGGTATATTATATATATTGTTATTCAGTTTATGTTCATGTGTATTCAGTACGTTATATGTTGTCATTCTGTTGTGGGATCTTATCGATGTCTTAGTTTATTATTTAGTTCCAATTCTACCCCAACAATTTATCCTTTGTGGTATTCGAAAGTCATGCGATGATTTAAGGAGCATTTTTTCGAGTATTATGAAGGATGGGTCGTTACATCTCCCTTATAAAGGAATGATCATTCTCACTAGAGCTTATAAGGATAAGGAATCATATAAAGAATACAACTAGAAACTCTATATTTGGAGCTGAAACTGGAACAAGCATTGAGATAGCTGTTGATCCTAAAATGCAAGTGGTGTTCATTTAGATAATGATGATGAACATGATGCAACGCACCCAAGGAGGAGCTCCAAGAGCTAAAGGAGGTGGTGATAAAGTGCAGATGCAACAAGTTGTTGTTCTAGAAGATGAAGTTGAACCGCAAGTGGGCGGAAGTGGAAAAAGAAGCGGAATAACAACAAAAAGCAATCCTAGAACAAAGGTGGTCAAAAGAAAGGCAATTGGGTGCCTACGTGTTATAGGTGGGGAGAGAAAGGTCATCTTAATATAGATTGCAAAAGTGAGGAGATGATATGTTACAATTTTAAATAGTTTGGGCGTATTAAGAAGAATTGCCCAAAGCCACTGCAGGAAAAGCTGGATGTGAAGGATGAAGCATTGAATGGTGTTCCTACTTCGTCGAGTGCTTCACTAGCAAAGGAAAAGAGGAAGGACATCACGATTCAAGGCATGCTTTCGGTTTATGATATACATGTCTGTGTATTATTTGATACCAAGGCATTATATTCATTTATATCTAATGACCTGGTAGATAGACTAGGATTAAGACCAAACCTAGTAGACGGACCTTTGGTAGTGCCGAATCTTGTAGGGTGGTAGACCAATTTGAGTATGGTTTGTCATGACATTGTGTCATGGATGCATGTTTGTTTATGATTTGTTTGTGTTGGTCTCGTCAGGTTTAGAATTATTTTCGGGATAGACTGGCTTAAGAGATATAGAATAATGGTCGATTGTGAGAGGTTATTGGTGACTGTAAGGATAGGCAATGAGCATAAGGTTGAGTTGAGCTGCATTCTTAAGGATGCAATGATGGTTAGCTCTTTGTATCCGCTTAAGGTCCCACATGACCAGTTATCATTAGTATCCATTGTGAGAGAGTATCCTTATATATTTTAGAAGGTTACATGATTACCGCCACATACCGAGAGTGAGTTCCGTATCGATTTAGGGAAGGATGCAAGACCTATTATATTGCCTTTGAGAAAGATGATACCTAAAGAGCAATGAGAACTAGAGGCGCAAGTGAATGATCTATGAAGGAACAGATTTATTGTGAGGATTATTTTCGAGTGGGGAGCACCCGTAGTATTCATTGTTAAGGCAGACCGATCATTGAGACATTGTGTTGATGATCGTGAACTGAAAAAAGTGATGAGAAAGAACAAGTATCCTCTTACGCATATAGGTGACTGGTTCGATCAGCTTCATGGTGCAAAGGCATTTTCTTAGTTGAGTTTGGAGATGGGTTTTTACCAACTGAGAGTGGTGAGAGATATTGTGTCGATTACCATATTCTGTACACCATGGGGA
Source organism: Allium fistulosum (assembly GCA_030737815.1). Lineage (NCBI taxonomy): Eukaryota > Viridiplantae > Streptophyta > Magnoliopsida > Asparagales > Amaryllidaceae > Allium > Allium fistulosum. The sequence continues at coordinate 939,530,332 of CM060908.1, read as the reverse complement.
TTTTATGAGTGGTAGGTTATCTTTGTGGGCTAACCAATTCACCAACATACCTTGTTGACCCGATGAATCATATTTCCAAGGATTAATTAAATAATTTTGTACTTTTGTTCATCAATGATATTCTTGTCTATTCATGGAAAAATAGAATTACATAAGATACACTTGAGGTTCTGCTTGAGGCATTGAGAACACATCATCTAAAAACTAAGGTCAAAGTGTCACTGCTAGAGGAGGGAAATGAGGTTCTTAGGCCTTGTTATCTTAAAGTAGAGCAATGTTGTTGATTATGCAAAAGTAGTAGCAATTCAAGATTGGGAAATATTTAAGAATGTGACGGATATAAAAAGTTTCATTAGAATAAATGAAGAAAATCTGAATTAAAACGGGGGAAACATGTAGAAAACAAATAAAAAAACAACGACAAACAGATTTATAGCGGTTCGACGTTGAATGCCTATGTCCACTTTAGTGAAATAGCTATATTAATCACTTGAATTTCTGAGTACAAGAGGGATCCGATCGGAATCCGTAATTACAATGGAGTACAAAGAAAACAACAATGTAAAGATGCCTCAAATGAAATATGAACTTTGTATTTATACGCGCAGACGATCGAATATCTTTCTGAAAATTCATCGGTAAAATCTTCAGGTGCATACAAAGTCACCCAGAGAATTTCGAAGCTTAATTCCACATGTAGAGCGGTCGGCCCAGATCGGTCAAGATGGCACATTCCATGCTACAATCGGTATGTTGGGTCCCTCTTCATGTTGGCTTCATGTTTCCAAAGTTGCTTGCATAGTTGCTTTCATGTTTTTAGAGATATTGATTGATTCCCGTTAAGTTTAAATGCTGATCCAAGCTGTTCATAGCCATAGTGTTTCGATCCAAACCCTGCCTAGGAGAAGCACACATCCATACTTATAATGTTTCGTAGGGTCTATCCCATTGTTCCGCTTGATCGTTGCTTCACACTATTGTCTATGGTTGATCTCTGGTCTCTATGACACTTCTCTAGGCTGCTTGCCTTGTCTATCATCGAGCCTAACTTGCCTAATAGTCTTGATATAGCCGTGCTAAAAGGTCGGATAACACTTACCTACAGAAGTACGTCTTGTTTTGAACATGACGTGCTTTGAATCAAAGCAAGTTAGAGTTACCGTGAAGGATTCCATTCAGTTTCCTGAATAGTCATCACCATTCTGTTGAATTGTCTTTCCGAAGAGTCGTATCTCTCACCATTCACTATGACGCTTGGTCGATGTCTGACATCATACATATTGGATTGTAACTTGTCGATAACATTCCTTACTCGGTTCTATTAAGCTAATCAATTGAACTAGTAGGCCTTGGCTACCTATGGTAACTTCTTTTCGAAGAAATCCATATAATAATTCAATTCCTGTGGATTCAAGAAATCAAATGTTGGATATGTAAACTTTTTTCGTTGACTCCTGATCATGTTTACACGTTCATGGGTCATTTTCGATATCATGTAGTTAAAATATATTTGCATTATTATATTCTTCATCATCCATTCATATTTCTTTGATTTAAACATTGGTGTGGGATCCGTATGAATCCCCTTGGCATGGGATCAGATCTGATCCCTTCACATATGTGGACTTAGCCGATTTTAGGCTTATGGGTTTGGCTCGCTTTTGCATGTATAAGCTAATAACTTAGCTTCTCCCACTTCACTTGATTCACTTGATCTACAACCAAACCGATCCCTTTTATTTCTTCACATCTGCTATTAATGAGCTCGAATTCGAGGAATTCTTCAATCCATCCAATCCCTTTGTCGATTCAAGCCTTCCTCAACCCTTATAACCCTCGCCGCCACCTTCAATTGCATCCAAGCATCTAACTCTACTCGACCTTTCCCTAACTCAAACCGAACCCAAACATCCTTACTCCATTCCTTTCATCTTCGAGTTCTTCCTTGTTGATTGAGTCATGTCTTTATATAGGTGGGTTTCTACGATTTAGATTAGGGTTATTTGATGAATCGATTGGGATTATTCATGTTGGTGGATTGTGAACTTTGGATTCGGTCGCTGGATTTGATGAAGAAATGAAACGATGAGGAGGAGAGAGATTGGTGTGGATATGGAGGAGAAGGAGTGGCTATGGATACAGGGCAACGGAATCTATGGTTTATTGGAATGGAGATGAGATGGATTGGTGAAATACAGGCGATCGGTGATGAAGGGATTGGTTGCTTGATATGGTTAGAGGGAAGGAAGTGAAACGATGAAAGGCGATCAGTGATGTGATGCGATCGATTGTGATTTGAGAGGAGGGATTGGTTAGGGGCTTAGGGAGTTCGAAATGGTATAACGCAAAACTACCTAGGTGAGGGATCGAGCACGAACCCTCTACCTAGGGGGACTTAGTCGTTTTTCTGCTTGAGTGAAGGCTCAAACTTGAATACACAGATGAGCATTTTCCTTAAGCCCAAACTTGAACTGAAGACTCGCATATGACCTTGAACTCAAATACTTAAACTTCGGAAAAAATGCATACGACTTAGAACTTGAATGTTTGGACTTGTATTTGAACTTATATGACTTGAACCACTTGAACCCAAAGTCACACACTTTAGAATATGACTTATCCATTCGCATGAACTTTTGCATGAAGACCATACTCCCATATGCCGATAAATGGTCTCGATGCTTATATGAAATATACAACCATCGATGTGAAAGCCGATTGAGACTGTCACCGATGACGGTCACTCCAATCGAATCCCAGAGTCTTGTCATAACTTTCGTTTTAATTCTAAACTGTTTACTTCTGTGTTGCACAACACTACACTGCACCACACTAGTTACACTTAGCACAGGGGTAACATGTTTATTTTTCTAATGAATACCATCTACGTAGTTTTATAGCTATGGGTTCCAGACACTCGAGGTGTTTAGTTGCTATGTGTATTGAAGAAACTATTTGTCACGACAATTCTGATGCCGAATCAAGTTCTGCAACAATATCCGCTCGAAACTCTCCAGGCCATCAATCCGAACAATTGAAAGTTCTCGACAGGTGCTAGAAATTCCTTCAAACTTAAAAGCAAAAATCGATTCAACGCCTGACAGTTTAGAAGATGCCATATTTTTAAATGATCCGGAGGATTCAGTGGCTTCAAAGGTCGATGAGGCCTCTCTCCACAGACTGTGCATTAAACATGTGATTCTATACGAGGATGTGCGAGTCTCGTCTCGCAACGATAGGTCTCACTTGCCCTCAGAAGGGTATATTGCGTGCAACAAGTTTATGTGCTAGGCTGGTTGTGTTTCGCCATTCAATCCATTCATTCAAAAAATGTTGAATTATTTAAGATTGGCACTGGCTCAGCTACATCCGAACAACTATACGTTTATACACTACACGTACATGATATTCCTCGAATTCTTATATCATGAGCCAACTCCAGAAGACATCAGATTCATTTACAATATCAAGCGGCGAAGTGGTAGCCTCACTTACACTTTCCTTGAGTCAGTCACTAACTGCCTGGTTATAACCAGTACTTGGAACAAACTGAGCTCTTTTAAGAATAAATGGTTCTATATGCGATGCCCACCTGATTTTGTAAGATGGTGGGTGAAAGGACGTAAGTGTCATTTCAAACTTAGCTTGTAGTGTTTTTATTTAAGTCGTATCCTAAATTAAGAAGTTTTTTTTATTAAACATTGTAAGTAGCCATCTATGCCCCACTGACGACATATACTCGAAGGAGGTCTCAACGCCGGTGGTGGATACGGAAATCGAATCTCTTCTTATCGATGAGCGCCTATTGTCTTTGGCTTACTAGAAGAAGGCCGTAGTAAAAGACTGCCAAGAAACAACAAGGAGGAAGTTGTAGAAAGAAGAGATGTCGTAGGGCAGGGAGGTGACGAAGTTGATCCTGTCCTGCCCCCTACGGAAGGAGCTCAGGATGTCACCGAGGAAGGCGAGGTAAGGGGCGGTGCTAATGAGCTCGGTCGTGATGATGTGAGCTCAAGTCATGAGCCTACAGTCGGATGTTCCCAAGAACCCACAGCTCCCTGCCCTAGAAAAGAGAATAAGAAACAGGCTCGTTTATAATCTTTGCAAAGGGTAAGTCTCCAAGATATCCAATTCAACCACTGCTGCGACAGATCAATCAAGCTCTTTGCCTCCAGAAGATTTATTCGAGGGGCTATTGGACATCCCAATTCCAAATGATGTTTGAAATTATGATTTTGCCAATTTAATCCTCAGTCTGAATATCCTACTCGATTTGGTGCTGATATTCCTCCCACTAGCATGAGAGAGATTACTCTAGCGAGCAAAGGTCCAGTAACTGGTCCATCGGGGGACACTATGACACTCAAGATCACGTGCACTTAACCACATGACACTTATCTATATTTAACTCCAGTGATTCTTATACACTTTCATTTTAATTGTAGGCTCGATAGGATGCCCCCGCAACTATGATCGCTTGAAGAGATCAACATACTCCCAATCATCTTATTTTGGGCCCATTCGAAGTCCGAACCTTGGACAAGATAGAGAAGGTCATGAAGGAAGAGAAGATCGAGACTAAAGCAATCAATCCAAGGACTCATCGTCCAGGAATAAGTCAAAATCTCAATCTTCTCATGACAAGGGTTCGACCAATGCCCCACTATACATAATAGTAGCAATTTGCTGATTTATGCTCCCATTTCGGCTACCGCGTCCGACCAATAATCGGGTTCTTCCAACGCCCATCAATCCTCAGAATGCCAATTTAGCGCAGAAGGTTCCGATACTTCATCCCACTAGCAAGATAGAAAGGTCATATCAGCCTCGACTAATCTTGATGCCATTGCTGTTGAGAAGATAGCTGAGTTTAAGGCCACATTTCCTAAGTTGTGCTTTGACGAGTTCAAATTTGTTCCCACTTTGCATTCAATTCCTCTAAAGGTCAAGAATACATTGCTCTCCTACGTTAATGATATCTACATCCAGCACAACATAACTCTCAATGTGGATGAGAGAATTTCTAAGGTGTTGATGGAAATGAAACACGAAATTGATCGCTTAACTTTTAAGGAAATCCATGACAAAGACATCATCAAGTACTTGGATATAGAGGTCAAGTGGTTGGGTACAATGATGGTCAATGCTGAGAAAAATGCCAACGAGTCTTCTGAAGCCATCGAGTGTTTAATGAAAGTGCACCAAGCCGAACTGGACACTGCTGTTTGTCGGAGTGGTACTTTAGCTATTGAAAATGACATCATACATAAGGAGAAGGATGTGCTGTAAAATGACAACGATGCTTTGGCCCTTCATATTAAACAGCTTGATGAGGAGCTTGAGAAGGAAAAGTTGGAAAAACTTGAGGCTTAGCTGGACTCTCAACGATAAGTAAGGAGATCGTCGATGCTCGTGTAGCTAAAATAGAGGTCGATAGACAGCTTGCGCAGATAGAGGCCCTCAAGGAAGAGGCTAGGGAGGTGGGTCAGACAGAGATTAAGGACGAGTTTGATTCTTTGCTGATATATTATAATGCATGCATCCTCATGTATCGCGACCTCCGCTTCCTTGGAGAAGGGTATCCTAAGTCACTCATCGAAGCCTGGGCCATATTGTAGATCTAAAAAAGAAGCCCCTCAGTGGTGTTGAAGTGGATGTAAAGCAGCTCATGTGTGAAATCTTGTGCGATGAAGAGCCCGATGAACTCAGGGCTGCTTGGCTCAGTTTACTCAGTGATCCAACAACCATTGGAAAGAGAAAAGATGTCTACGAAGCCTCAGATCTAGTTCCCAAGACCATGCTCTACTCCAGTAACCGGGGCTTTATTTCTTGCGCCCGAGAAAAGGATGTGGGCTATGATCCAGATCATCCATGGATGCATAAATCTTTTGAGCTGTCTCCGATTTTGGAAGGAGGCACTCTAGCTACGACCGAAGGCCAATCTAGTGAAGGTATATCTCTTACTTCTCCGACATTCAAGAAGGTTTATATCCCATGCCCGATAGTCATGGGCTTACCCATTGGTGTTCTTGAGATTGTAGGTCCATCTGCATCTGTCCATGCTCCCGATGATGATGTTTCCCTAGGATAGCATGTGCAAACCACGGGGTCCACCGCGGCCGTTAGTATACAGGTGGCTCCTACCGATCAACCTGTTGGGACTCCCAGCCCGGATGCTGACGTTATAGGGGCACAAAATGAAGAAAATACTGATAATCAACAGGGCCAGGATGAAATAGAGGACGTCATAGTGACCCAAGCCTCTGAACACACTGATAAACATAGCATGATGAATTGCATTAAAAAGGAGAAGTTGGATTTGTAAGCCAATCACGAGAGTGCTGAAGTGGATATTACTCCGCCCCAAGTTATACTACCGGATGGCATCACTCCTGAGGAGGTTGATCCTTCTGTATCCCAAAGTGAGATTGCTTCTGTCTCTGAATGCATTTCTCCAAAGGGCGACAAGGGTAAAAGAGGGTTGAAGAGGAGAGGATGAGGCGGTATCTTCGGAGAATCCACCCCGAAGAAGCCTAAAAAGGGAAGAAATAGCCGTCGAACCAGCTTGGGTTGTGCGTAGCTAGGTAGCTAGTTTCTTTTTGTTTGCCACAATTGTGCGGGTATGGCCCTCATTTTTGGCTTTTAGTTTCTAAAATAAACATGCATTTAGTTTTCAAGTTTCCATATGTGAATAAAAACTCTTTCATTTTTGTTTAGCTTTTGTACAAAACTTGTTTAAGTGTTCGAACTATTATGTTTTCCATCCAATGTACTTGTAATTCATATCTCATTGTTTAAGTTGCAATGTCTTTCGATTGCACGTTGCTTTGGGCGTCGACCCGACAAATCCATCTCAAGGCTTCCTTTCGATCGTGGCCCTATGTCATATAAAACCCTAGGTGCGAGCCACAGCATGGTGCTGTCATGTTCAATGGTTAAGTGATTATACTCCTGGCCTAAGTCTTGGGTTGGCGGAGTTAGTTCGTGGGTGGCCAGGTCCGATCCATGATGAGTTTATACTCGTCCTGTTAGGTTCAGGCTAGATTTGGAGAATGAATGGTCGAATAGCACTCATTTGTTTCATTTATACTCTTATCCGCACTCTAGGGATTAGAGTTAGTCGATAGACGGTCAATCACACTCATTTGATGTTCATAATCTAGCCCTCGCTTTGGGGATTGAAGCTGTTCAGGGAAACAATCAAATCACATTTCCTTTGATTAATTCCCTCACCCTCAAGTCCGAGGCAAAAGTCGAAGAGTGGTTGGTTGTATCATGAGCAATTTTACTTTACATTTTTCCTATTGAGTCGGGAGACTGTATTAGCTAATGGATGGTCGAGTCACACCCGCTCTCTGTTTTATACTCAGCACGTTGAATTGCAGGCGAGAGTTAATGGATGAACGGTTGAGGCACATTCATCTTGTTTAATTTGATCGTGGACCCGAGTACTTGGTTGGTACTAGACTTCAGGTACTTGTTGGTTTATATTACGCATATGTGGATGTAAGTCGATCGTATATCACAATTATTATGCATAAGCAATTCACAGCTATGGAAGGAACATCATATTTTATTGCATACTGATAAAACAAGCAACATAATCTATCTTATTGCATGGCTTTGAATTTAACTGCAAAAGAAAATTCTAAATGAAATACAATTGAATAAAGCAAAACTAAGTGAAATATCGTCGTGAATGCTTGTTATTCCATGCCCTAGGAAGTGTGATGTCATTGACAGTCACTAGCTTTAAAGTTCCATCTCCAAGCTTCCGATTGATGACATACGGTCCTGTGAGAAATGCAGATTACGGATCTTAAGGCTAGAATTAACACTAAAGGGGGGGTGAATAGTGTTTTAAGGAATTACTAATTCTTTTTGAGTTTATATTAATTTGAACACAAATGTATGCAATATTCAGACACGGATATGATCACAGAATCAAACACAGATGCAGATATACAGTAAAAGCAATAAAGGAAAGAATACACCGGATTTTATACTGGTTCGGAGTTACCCTACATCCAGTCCTGCAACACAAGTACGGATTTCCTTTCAAAATCAATTCTTACAATTACACCCTCGATTTCAAGGCCACGAGGTACACCGCTCCAGATTCACAATCCTCTGGGTAGAGATACTTGATTTTACGGGCAACAAGTTCACCCAATTGATTTTCCAGGCTACAATCACACCATTTCTCGCTCGATTGATTACAAAGAAGTATATAACTCTGAATAGCACTGGGATCTTGTTGAGATAGTGATAGAGAATCAAACCAGAGATGATCTAGTTAGATTCAATGGTGATTTCGGTAGAGTAATGGTAAAAATGTATATAAAGAAATGTGGAAGAAGAAGAGGAGTGAAATCAGAGAAAATATGAATATAAATTCGTTTAAAACAGCCCCTATTTATAGTAGAACAACAGCCATGTCCATTCGTGAAAGGATATGACGAATAGACACTTCTTTTTAATTCAAACTTTTGAAATAAACCGTCACCTTGTCGACAAGGGTTCCTTGGGGTTGTCGACAAGCCTAAGTTATTTTTGGTAATTTTGTTTTTCTTTGAAAATAACTTCTATCTTGTATTAAAACTATTTTAAACTTTATAAATATACTTTACTATACTTAAAATACATAAATAAGTATAGAGAATAATATTTTGGAATATATAAAATTTTACTATAATTTTATATTTAAATCTAAGTATAAATATTAAAAGTTAAATATATTATAATTAAAAGATAGTTTAAAACCAAGGATAAATTGATATTGAAAATAAAGATTATTTTGAGGCTAAAAGTATTTTAAAACTAGGATAGATGTTTTTGATTTAAAAAGGAAGATTTTGAAATCATTTTGAAAACAAGATATAATTTTGTAAAACATTTGAATAAAAGTTAGTGGATACAAAACAATGTTCCACTAGATTTTTCGTAGGTTCCATCCTACTTAGGGTTCCATCCCTTTAACGGGCTCGAAGTGGATTCCATTCCACGAATAAAATCGATTTTAAGATGTCAGTGCTTTTCTAGGAGTTTTAACAAAATTCCAAACTAAATTACTTATATTGAAATCTTAAACTCTTGATAATCTTGATACTCATGAGTCTTGAATCTTGATATCTTCGATCTTGAGTTCATTAGTTCTTGAATCTCTATACTGTTCATTCTTCATTCTTTGGTACCTGTATATATATCCTGCATATACATATATATCTAAAAAATAATGTTAGTATTTATATTTTATAATCTTATTCTAAGGTTGTTGTCATCAAAACCAACTTCTCAAGGACTAACAATCTCCCCCTTTTTGATGATGACAACCTTTGTTTATAAAATATTACTTCTATCCTAATAACTCCCCCTAAAACTAATTACTCCTCCTTAATCTATTCCTAACTATCCTATTTTATACTTCTCCCCCTTTGTCATCAACAAAAACTAACTCCAAACTATATAACTCCCCCTTATTCTTGTACTAAAGTACTTGCATTAATAAAATATGTAATGGAGTATATAATAGATAGATTAACAGATAATTATACTGATAGACATGATAACTAATCAAAGATCATATAAATATCAATGTGTATTTATACATATTATGTTTTGCACACTAATTATCAATCCACACCTAACCAAATAAAATCAAATCAATCCAAGCAATCAATTAAAATCAAACAAAGCAATCAAATAAAATCAAACATTACGAGGAACTTCCACTCATCCTTCTTCTCCAAATACAGGGTCTGCTTTAATGGCATCCCAATTTTCATTTTCATTGGTGAGAGAGACTGGAGGATGTGCTTCATTATCATCTTTGTGCAGGGAGGAAATCATCCATCGAATCGCATCGAAATGTTTTTCTTGCTCCTTGATCATTTTCATTTGACTCAACTCTAAGTGTCGCTGATTACGGAGAATGAAAGAAAGAATATTCTTGAAAGAATTAAGGGTTTCTTCAAGATTCTCGGTCAAACTATGAATTGGATCGGCCATATTTGAGTTTGTGAGAAGAAATATAGATAGAGTAGATAAGAAATGATTTTGAGTGATGAATTTTGGAAGAAATATGTATTTATAGGTGTAGAAATTCGTTTGAAATGAATAGACACAAGGTAGTTATTCAAATTTCAAATTTAAAATGAAAAGTCATTTCTGACTAGTACTTATCGATAGGGTCTCTGGGGGTTGTCGGTAGGGGTCAGTTAATTTTGATGACTCATTTTGATTTTGTGAATAATTGTGTGTGTGTGTATATATATATATATAATATACTAATATTTATTCTGGAGATAAGATAAGCTAGATAACAGAAAAGTAATTCAATTTCATTTCATAATAGAACGATACAATGATTAAATATTAAGAACTACACGAACATTCAAATCAAAACAAACTAAAACCAATACAACATGAAATGAAAAGGTAGAACTAGTTAGAGGATGACGAAGATGAAGATAATCAAAGCTTCTTGCTGACTTTGGAGAAAAACTTGTTCATCTTGGATGACATTTTATCCAATTTCTTACAAACGGACCGTTTAAGAATCCGTTGATTCTCAACAATGGTCTTTTGATTTTTGAGTAAGGTTTTGTTGGTTGGATTAGAGGGATAGTCAATACTTTCCAAGGATGTTTCACCTTCTTCTTCTACTTCTATTTCCATTTCATCCCCTTCTTCTTCTTTTTCTTCCTCTTCCATCTCCTCATGAGCCAAATGCTCTTCCTTTTCGACAAGAATCTCATATGGTTGAAAAACATATGGAATTTTCATACGAGAAATGTTTGAGTGATTAAAAACTTTTCTTGAAACAAATTCTTCTCCTTTGAAATCCACTCCAAAATAATTAAAAATCCGAGTGAGATAGATTCCATGATACAAATTGTTTTCACCCACTTCAAAAATTTTGGGACGAAGTTCATCCAAAATAACTTGCGCCCAATTAATATCATAATTTCCAAAAATAGCAAAAAGTGCTTTGCAAACTTTTGAAGTTGGATTGTTAAAACTCCCCGATCTTGGGGTCAAAGTATGTTGTAAAAGAAGATTAACAATTCTAGCTTTCGGTCGAAAGTTTCGATTTATGAATTCAAAGTTATCATCTCCTTCAAAAATGTGATGAAATGTCTCACGATCATTTTCATTGATATTAAAACTAGAAAGATCCATTCCCGTGCTCTTGCAATTGAGAATGGTACCCAAAACATCATAATTTAAAATGATTCTAGTGCCTTTGATACTACTCCAAATTTCATCATCATTTCCATTATAAAATCCATGGTTGAGATTTGCATAGAAAATTTTAACAAGATTTGGATAACAAACAAAGTCATTTTGTGAAGCATCAACAAGACTAAGAACTTGGTTGTTTGCAAAAAGAGAATCGATTTCATAAGTAGAGAAATCTTGAAATAAAGCAAACTTTCCGGGATGGACTTTTACACAGTTAGCATAGTTGATATATGCTTTTATAGCCTTCGGATTATTGAAAAGTTGCTCTTTTATATTTCTGGAAAGTCTTATTATGGAAGGGTTGCTTGAAGAAGCCATTAGAGTAGAAAGTAGAGAGCTTGATATTTTGAAATAAGAGTTTGAATTTGAAAATGAAAGTGAAAAGTTGTGATAAGAGAGAGTAAACAAATAGATTCTCAAGGGATAGGTTCTCTGGTCAAAAGGTGACTTTTCAGAGACTTGAATAAAGTGAAAAGATGGAGGAAAATTCAAACATTTGAATTCAAATTTGAATTTCAAATTTCTGTACCCTTGTCGACAACGTGGGGGGGGCCTTGTCGACAGGTGTCTCTGAATTTTCATGATTTATTTCTCTTAAGTATTCTAATATATATATATATATATTTATTATTTTTAATGTCTATATAGTATCTGGAATATTACTAGAATTATAGTATATTCCATAAAATATTATGATACTATTTAAAAATAAAAATAAAATAATAGTAAAAATATAATAAAATAATAATAAAAATTTTAAATTTCAAATGACACACCAGTTCAAAATCAATCAAACATCCAATCCTAAGCATGCAATTTCAACCAATGTATTGTAAACGTGTACCTTTTTCTGAGTCCGTTTCTCTGAATTCGTCGGAGTCGTGAACTGCCGTGAAACACATATTTGAATTATATGTCTTCTGATCATCATCGCTTGAGGACGAGTCTGAGTCATCTAGAGTAGCGGTAAATGCACGTTTTCATTTCTTTGCGGAATCATTGTTTATAGGAAGATTTTGCATATCTGGATGCGGACAATCTCTTTTGATATGGCCCGGTTCGTTACAGTTGAAACATTTGATATAGTTTGGCACTGCATTCTGATTACCAGAGTTCTTATAGTTGTTTCTCTTGAGATTATTCATCTTTCTGTATTTTAGGAATTTCCGAAAGTTCTTGGTCATAAAGGCTATCTCTTCATCATTATCGCTATTTGAGTCTGATCCATCGGTCAATGCATTGAATGCAATTGATTTCTTTTCAGATGCTTTGCTTTCTCTTCTCCCAATCATTTGGACTTCAAATGACATTAGATTTCCAATTAATTCTTCTATCTTTAAGGTACTGATGTCATTTGCCTCTTCGATCGCAAGTGTATTTTGATCCTATTCTGGAGTAAGAGAATTTAAGATTTTTCTGACTTGATCTTCTTCCGAAAATACCTTTCCCAAGGATATTAGAGAATGCACAATATCCTGAAATCTACTATACATATCTAGAATAGACTCATTAGGATTCATTTTAAATAATTGAAACTGATTTGTGAGCATGGAAATTTTGGTCTGTTTAACATTGCTTGTTCCTTCGTGAGTAACTTGCAAAGTTTTCTAGATTTCATATGCAGACTTACAAACTGACACTCTATTAAATTCATTCCTATCAAGTGAACAAAAACAGAATATTCATAGCTTTAGAGTTATTTTGTGCGACGGTCTTTTGCTCAGCAGTCCACTGTGCAAAACCAGTTGTGGGTTCAAAATATTCAGTCTGTGTGATATTCCAAGTGTCTAGTCCTACAGATTGTAAATATATTTTCATCCTACATGCCCAATATGCATAGTTACTGCCATTAAAAAGTGGTGGTCTGACAGTAGACTGCCCTTCTACAAATGAACTAGCGACAGAGGTAATAGAACCAGTGTTGGTAGTAGTAACAGTACCAGTGTTGGTAGCCATTTTGAAAATTTTCAAAATTCAGATTATGAAACTTTGAAAAGCTTGCTCTGATACCAAATGTGAGAAATGCGGATTACGGATCTTAAGGCTAGAATTAACACTAGAGGGGGGGTGAATAGTGTTTTACGGAATTACTAATTCTTTTTGAGTTTATATTAATTTGAACATAAATGTATGCAATATTCAAACACAGATATGATCACAGAATCAAACACGGATGCAGATATAAAGTAAAAGCAATAAAGGAAAGAACACACCGGATTTTATACTGGTTCGGAGTTACCCTACATCCAGTCCCGCAACACAAGTACGGATTTCCTATCAAAATCAATTCTTACAATTACACCCTCGATTTCAAGGCCACGAGGTACACCGCTCCTAATTCACAATCCTCTGGGTAGAGATACTTGATTTTACGGGCAACAAGTTCACCCAATTGATTTTCTAGGTTACAATCACACCTTTTCTCGCTCGATTGATTACCAAGAATCTATAACTCTGAATAGCACTGGGATCTTGTTGAGATAGTGATAGAGAATCAAAACAGAGATGATCTAGTTAGATTCAATGGTGATTTCGACAGAGTAATGGTAAAAATGTATATAAAGAAATGTGGAAGAAGAAGAGGAGTAAAATCAGAGAAAATATGAATATAAATTCGTTTAAAACAACACCTATCTATAGTAGAACAACAGCCATGTCCATTCGTGAAAGGATATGACGAATAGACACTTCTTTTGAAATTCAAACTTTTGAAATAAACTGTCACCTTGTCGACAAGGGTTCCTTGGGGTTGTCGACAGGCCTAAGTTATTTTTGGTAATTTTGTTTTTCTTTGAAAATAACTTCTATCTTGTATTAAAACTATTTTAAACTTTATAAATATACTTAACTATAGTTAAAATACATAAATAAGTATAGAGAATAATATTTTGGCATATATAAAATTTTACTATAATTTTATATTTAAATCTAAGTATAAATATTAAAAGTTAAATATATTATAATTAAAAGATAGTTTAAAACCAAGGATAATTTGATATTGAAAATAAAGATTATTTTGAGGCTAAAAGTATTTTAAAACCAGGATAGATGTTTTTGATTTAAAAAGGAAGATTTTGAAATCATTTTGAAAACAAGATATAATTTTGTAAAACATTTGAATAAAAGTTAGTGGATACAAAACAATGTTCCACTAGATTTTTCGTAGGTTCCATCCTACTTAGGGTTCCATCCCTTTAACGGGCTCGAAGTGGATTCCATTCCATGAATAAAATGGATTTTAAGATGTCAGTGCTTTTCTAGGAGTTTTAACAAAATTCCTAACTAAATTACTTATATTGAAATCTTGAACTCTTGATAATCTTGATACTCATGAGTCTTGAATCTTGATATCTTCGATCTTGAGTTCATCAGTTCTTGAATCTCTATACCGTACAGTCTTCATTCTTTGGTACCTGTATATATATATCCTGCATATACATCTATATCTAAACAATAATGTTAGTATTTATATCTTATAATCTTATTCTAAGGTTGTTGTCATCAAAACCAACTTCTCAGGGACTAACAGGTCCTTCCCATTTCGGACCCCTGTTTGTGGGGCTAGGAAAGATCCATTTTAGGATAAGATCGCCAATTTCAATAGTCTTAGATTGGACATTAACATTATAGTATCGGGCGATTCGGTGTGCAGCTACCCTCAAATCAGCTTTTTCAAGCTTCTCATCGACCTTATCTAGAGATTCCAAAAGAAGATCTATGTTAGTTCTGGGGTTATAATAAGTCACTTGATGAGAAGGGACTTCAAGTTCTATAGGAATCACGGCTTCAGAGTCGTGAGCAAGGATGAATGGAGTATGGCTAGTCGTGGACTTGTGGGTGGTTTTGTATGCCCTTAATGCTGATGGGAGTTCATCAACCCACTTGCCTCTAGCCAATTCCAAATGCTTCTTCAGAATGGATTTTATAATTTTGTTAACAACTTCGACCTGTCCATTAGCTTGAGAGTAAGCAACTGCCGCATCTCTTTTCTCGATATGATGTCAGTGGCAGAAGTATTTGAATTTAGCACTATTGAATTGGGTACCGTTATCGGTTATGATTGTTCGAGGGAGACCAAAATGACAGATGATGTTTCGAACGACATAATTGATTACTTTCTTCATAGTAATCGTGGCCAAAGGTTCAGCTTCAGCATATTTTGTGAAGGAATCAACTGCAATGATGGCTTACTTCACACCATGTTTGGAAATCGACAAGAAGCCGATGACGTCAATACCCCATGTAGCAAACGGCCATGGACTGGCCATCTGAGTGATTTTCGTCGTTGGGGCTCGGAATCTTTACAAACATCTTGCACCTGTCACATCATCTAGCATAATCAGAGGAGAATACCAAACCAAAGGAGCACGACTTTCCCTTTACCTTAACCGTGTCCAAGAACTGCTAACTGGGGATCACAAAGAATTCACAAAGCTTTTACTCCTAGCTCTCTTGCAGTTTAAGCCCAATGATCAAGGCTTCATATTCAACTTTGTTATTCGTTGCAGGGAAGTCAAGTTTCAAAGCGTAGTATATCAAATGCTCCTTGGGAGTTACTAGTATGACTCCAATGCTAGAACACCGATCATTGGATCTTTATGCATGTACATCTCCATTGGATGTTACATTCTTCGCCGCTCTCCGGAGAGTCATCTTATGCAACAAATTCGGCTATGAAGTCCACCAGTGCTTGTCCCTGGATGGCTCTTCGAGGGAGATAAGTGATATCGAACTGGCTCAATTTGATGTTCCTTTTAAGTAATCTTCCGGACGTCACAAGTCATTGTAGTACCTGTTGTAACGGTTGGTCGGTGAAGAGATTGATGGGATGAGCTTGGAAATAAAGGCGTAGCTTTCTTGACCAATCAACAAGCAATGTGCGAGCTTTTCTAGCTTCGAATAGTTTCTTTCAGCACCTGTCAACCACTTGTTAACATAGTATACTAGACTTTGGATCCAATTCTCTTCGCGCAATAGTGTGGCCCTTATGGCATGTACCTACACTGCTAAATAAATATACAAGTCTTCATGATCCAGTGGCTTGGACAGGATGAGGGGTCTCTCTAAGTGATGTACCATAGCTTGAAACGCACCAATACAATTTTTTAAAGTTTCTCTTCCCACTCCTAATTAAGTCGAAGAAAGGAACACACTTGTCAGTGGCTCTAGAGATGAACCGGCTCAGGGCGGCGACCTTCCCATTTAGACTTTGCACCTGCTTAATTTTCTTTGGTACTTGAATATCTCATATCACTTGAATCTTCTTGGAATTTGCTTCAATTCCATGAGAGTTGACGATGAAACCCAAGAATTTTCCTAACACAATGCTAAAAATACATTTCGAGGGATTAAGTTTCATCCTATATTTCCGTAAAACACTGAACTTCTCCGCCAACTCGTCAATGTGGTTGTTTGATCGCTATGACTTCACGAGCATATCATCCACGTATACTTCCATCGATCGTCCGATCTAGTCTTTGAACATCTGGATAACTAGTTTTTGGTAAGTAGCTCTAGCGTTCTTAAGTCCAAAAGGCATCACAATATAGCAGTATAATCCTAGGTCGGTAATGAAGCTGATGTGTTCCTGGTCTGGCGTGCATCGGAATCTGATTGTATCCAGAGTATGCCTCCATGAATGAAAGCGGTTGATATCCAACAGTTGAGTCTGCCAGCTGGTCGATCCTCGAAAGTGAAAAGCTGTCTTTCAGGCATGCCTTGTTCAAGTCTGAGTAATCGACACATGTTCACCACTTTCCATTAGCTTTTCTCATAAGAACTGGATTTGATACCCATTTCGGGTAGAGAGCATTGCGAATATACCCTTTGTTCTTGAGTTTATCCACCTTCTCTTTAAGTGTAGCATATCTCTCTGGATTCATGCCTCGTTGCTTTTGTTTCACCAGGATATGCCTCGGGTCGATATTCAATGCATGGCTTGTGATGGTCGGTGAGATACCACTCATGTTAGAATAGGTCCAAGCGAACACATAATGATTTGCTTGGAGATAAATAGCTAATTCCTTCATCATCGTTGCATTGAGTTGTGATCCGATCTTCAAGACCCATAAGGGGTCATCGTGGTGGGCCGTGATGTTGATCGTCAGCTCAGCAGGTGCAGCCTTGGTTTCTTTGGGCTCCTCTTCTTCATCTCTCGGATCTATATCTTTATAGAACCGACTATGGTGCCCGAGCTAAGGCTCGAACACTAATTGCTAAGTTTCATTAGTTTTGATCTAGAGAGGCTTCTCCACATTCTTTCCTTTTTCTCTCCGCTGAATGCCTCTCAACTTAGCCACATAACAGGCTCGACCAATCGCCTGATCTCCATGAATAATTCCCACGTTGTTCTCTATTGGAAATTTTAGTGTTAAGCACCAAGGGGCGATAGCTGACCTGAATTCAGCAAGGGCCGGCCGACCCTGAAAAGCATTATACGGAGAGTTCACATCCATCACAACAAATGACAGCACCCACATCTGCTATGACTACCGTCTCCTAACTCCATCGGTAGCTTGACATAGCCTACCGCTTCAGTTGCAATACCATTATAGCCATGAATACGGGTTTTGCACGGTTTTAGATCTTTGGCTTCCAATAACATCTAGTCATATGCCTTCTTGAAAATGATATTCACGGAACTTCTACAATCAATCAGAATCTTTCTCACTAAGGTGGGGTCGATCATGGTCGAGATAACCATTGGGTCTATCATAGAGGCCTCTACTCTGAAACACGATATCATCTGTCATAGTTCGTTGTAGCTTTGTTGGAGCACCATCCTCCACATCGAGCAACATTCAATGTCAACATGTCTGATAGTGTTCATGTAACGCTCCATATCATTCCAGCTTTTGTCGGTCGGATATGGTCCTCCAACAATGGTATTAATAACTAATCTCCCTACTGTCCACCGAGGTTCCTCAGCACTGGGAGGAGCTTGTCCTCGATTGGGGTCGGATGTCCCCTGCTCGCCATCCTACGGGGATTTCACAAATGATTACAGCTTTCTTTCTCAAATTAACTTTTCAATAACATCACGGAGGTGGTTACATTCATCTGTGGTATGTACATAACTTTCATGAAATCTACAGTACTTTCCGGACTTTCTCTACTTCTTCGTCGGTTCCTTCGTAGGTGGTTTCTTGTACTGCATAGTGCTACAGGTTGATAGATAAACATTTCTCTAGCGACGTATTCAATAAAGTGTATGTATCAGACGGCGGGATCATTGGCTTCCCTCTCTCAGACTGCATAGTGCCTTTCTTCTGCTCATTCGGTTTGTTCTAAACATTGATTTGACTTTTCCTAGAAATATCGCCGGACTACTTCACTGCCACATTACTTTGTTCTCCCTTGGCGCTTGGGCCTATAACTTCTCCCTTCATAGTTTGCTTTTCTTCCTCCTTTCTCAAAAATTGAGCCGCTATTGGAAAGAAATGGTCCAACATAGAAGGAGTCTTTTCCGCTAACCAATTGCCAAACTAAAAATCGGGGTCGACTCCTCTAGTCAGTGCCATGGGTATTACATCATTATCCGGATTATTGACTTTTATAGCAACTGCATTAAACCTTTCTAGAAAATCTTTCAATGACTCCCCCGGAGCGTGGACCAAGTTGGAGAGTGACATTACATCCTTGGGGCAAGTCGTGTACATGTGGAGCTGCTTTAGGAACTTCTTAGCTAACTCATCAAATGAAGATATTGGATGCAGTAGTATCTTGGTGAACCACATGGTCGTAGCATCTTTCACAAAAATGGGAAAATACCTACACTTGACTGCATCAGTGGTGTGGGTAGAGTCCATGTGCCATTCATACTTCAAGAGATGCTGCCTGAGGTTGGTTTTTCCCGCATAGGCAGGCATTGTAGGCATATGGAACCTCCGCGGATATTATGCATGTAGAATGTTGTTGGTGAATGGAGTATGATTTTTGGAGAGTCCCCAATCATCGTTGCTCAAGCCTTGACTTTCTTTCACTAGCTGCCTCATCATAGCTGTTAAGTCTGGTGTTTGGAAAGTTGGTATCAAGTGGTAGTCGTGTACCATCTCATACGAGTGACCCAATCCACACCTCTGGGCAGTGCCACGTTGCCTTGGCTCCTCGTGCCCTTGATCCATTTCCAGATGTTCCAGCATATCAAGACTATTGGGAAAATTAGACTCGATGATGGACAAGGCAGGAAGCCCAGAGAAGTGATCATAAAGACCAGAGATCAACCATAGACAATAGTCTGAAGCAACAATCAAGCAAAACCAAGGGATAGATTGTACGAAACATTATAAGTATGGATTAGTGCTTCCCCCAGGGCAGGGGATTGGATCAGATCACTATGGCAATGAACAACTTGGATCAATAGTTTAACTCAATAGGAATCGATCGATATCCCTAAAAACATGAAAGCAACTATGCAAACAACTTTGGAAATATGAAGCCAACATGGAAGGGGACCCACCATACTGATCGTAGCATGCTATGTGGGCATCTTGACCGATCAGGGTTGATCGCTCTACATGGGGTATTGGGTCATAATTTTTTTGGGTAACCTCGTCTGCATCTGGAGATTTTGCTAGTGAATTTTCAAGAAGATATTCGATCGCCTACACCTATAGATACGAAGTTCTTAGTTGATCCAAGGGATCTTTATGCTGTTGTTTTCTTTGTACTCCATTGTAATTACGGATTCCTATTCGATCCCTCTTGTACTCAGAAATTCAAGTGATTAATAAAGCTATTTCACCAAAGTGGACGTACGCATTCAACGTCGAACCACTATAAATATGTTTGTCGTTGTTTTTTTATTTGTTATCTGCTCTTTTTCCTTATTTTAATTTAGATTTTCTTCATTTATTTCTCTACATATAATCTGTTGGGTGTTCGTGCCAACTTTTTATGTAAACAAGCGGGTTATTATAAAAGATTCATTAAAGACTTCTCTAGGATAATCACACTATTAGTTCATTTGAAGAAGAATAATCAAATTTTAGCTTTAGAAATGAGGTGTGAGCACGCGTTCGTTTGTCTGAAGGAGAGGTTGTGAAACACCCCACATCCCTTAATATACCCAAAAGACACATTAAAAGGGTGGTGCGTTGTAGGTATAACTGAAACTAACAGAGACTAAAATTCACAAAATAGAAATAAGTAAAAACAGCGGAAACTAAATAGGTATTTAATTAAAACAAAGCTTCATAATTAATTCATAAATAAGTCAAATGCCAAATACAACATCCATATCTCAAAACCCATCATGTCTTATGAAATAAAAATTCATAGTCTCAAAATAAGAGTACGTAATATCCCTCATAAATAAACCAGTGCATACAAGAACAAAAGCTGAAAATAAAAGAAATACATAGAAGAAATCTCCTCCAAGAAGAACTCCAAGCTGCATCAATCTACAAGCTTCTCCCTTGATTTCCTAAGGGGGAAAAGGGGGAAATAGAGGAGTGGGTCAGACTAAAAGTCTGGTGAATGATAGTAATTACTAGAGTCTTTAAGCAAGATAAAAGTAATAGCTCTACAATAGTTCTAGCATAAATAAGGATAACAAAGGAAATAGGAAAGAGATAAACATGAAATAAATACGACTAAATATTTCTCAAGATAGGTGTACTGAAAGTAAGGAGTGGATTGTACACATAGATGCATGCGGCACTCGACCTGGGGTGCTATTGGTGTAGAAAGGTAAGGTTGTTGCTTACACAAATAGGCAACTGAAACTGCATGAGTGGAAGTATCCTACCCATGATTTAGTGCCAACAGCTATAGTTTTTTCATTGAAGTTGTGGAAGCATTACTTGTAAGGAGAAAGGTTCGAGTTGTTCACCAACCATAAATCAATGAAATACCTTTTCTCAAGAAGGAACTTAACCTTCTATAGCAAAGACGATTAGATTCATTAGCCTCCTATGACTTTGACATTTCCGATACGCCTGGTAAGGGAAATGCAACCGCTGATGCATCGAGTGGGAGACATGCCAAATTGGGAGCTATTTTCCTAGAGTGGACGATATTAGAGTATATAGCCGGTATGATTTCAAAAAAAGTGCAAGCTAGGACCAGAGATGTTGGCGAGCTTGATTGTTAGACCTACCCTGATAGAGCGGATTAGTACTTGTTAATGGCATGAGGATAGAATAGCAAAGATTATTTCTAAGCTCGAAGAGGGAGTAGAGTCTAATGATATAAAGCGGTATCGATTCGATCGAGACGGTTGGCTCTGTAAGGATGAAAAATTATATGTAGCCAATTTATATGGACTTTCCATTTTCGACAGCCATGTTAACTTATAAAACTAGAACTTAAACTAAGTTTACCTAATTGTTTTATTGAACCAAATCTATGATATAGATGCTTTCTTGGGTAAGAATTCACCTTGTTTCTTTCTCTTATGAAATTTCACCTACATATGGTTTTAATTCTTCATTGATTATTGATTTGGATTACAGACTAAAGAAGGAGGTTAGTGAAGATTAAAGGAAATTAGGGTAAAAAAATAAAGCAGTAAATACGTCAATTTACAATGTAATTATATAAGGGGGCTATTTTTATTTGTATACCTCATATTAAATTTAAAAAAAATGTCCCCTCATAAAAAAAAGTGGAGTGTCATTAACAACACCCTATAGGAAAGGCAACTGGAACTTCAAAATTCATATTACCTAAAACAACATCTTTTGCATAGCCTAAAATACTCTTATAACGTATAACTACATCATGCACCCATAGGGCATTTGTGCCAATTGAGTAGGGAATTGCGATTTTAGATATTGGCTTCAAATAAGGTTTCATTGAGGTCAAAAGAGGAGACCAAATCAAAAAAGGCCTAAACATATCAGGATAAAGATAGAAGTGGAGAAGCCATATACTTTAGTTGATTGAATATGAGAAAACTACAGGGTAGCTTCAAGAATAAGGGTAGGAAATCTATACCAAAGGTTACAAAAGATATTAGAGCAACTCGGGCACTAATCTTTGTAGTGACAACGGTAGTGTAAAGGTGGCCAGATCTAGTTGTCAGCGCCGACTTTGTAGAAGGAAACGGAAGCTTGATTTTTCGCACGCTCTATGATGGAGGAAGAGAGGTAGGTATGCAGATGTTGAAGAAGAATGTGATTCGCTAGGGCACACCATTAATCGACATTGATATTTTGAAGGTTTAATATATATATATATATATATATATATATATATTACATACATCCATACGAGTATGTGTGAGTGTGTGTATATATCTGCGTGTGCTGTTATAAATTAGAATGTGTGTGTATATATATATAAATATGTGTATGTATGTATGTGTGTGTGTGTGTATATGTACATATGCAAAACCACACGTATATATATTTTTCCAGATAATGCAAGTTCTAGTAGTGTGTATATATTATATATAGTTATGTACCCTAACTACTATATTTGCATATATTTTATTTGATATACATACAATGTCTTATTCCTAAGTTAACCCATACATGTACATCTTTCGACACAATATTTGCTTATATTTACACATACACAAATTTAGGCATATATACACGTATATATAAGGATATTTGATATCCATATATATATATATATAATACTTTCATATTATATAGTTTTAAATATGTGTTAATAATTATAAGAAAATCAAAATAATGTAATCCTAACTATGATCTTTCAAATCCAATTCAATGCATCAAATATGATATAATATGTCACTTATTTATATTAACACACATATAAAACCATTTGAATTCCTTTCAATACATTAAATATGGTTTAATACACCACTTATTAACATTAACACACCTAATGTAACTTTTCAAATACCTTTCAATGCATTGAATATGATTTGATGCACCAATTAATTTTCATTTACACACCATAAGGTCTAGTGCCTTAAATTAATTTGGATTCTTTTTGAAATTTAGACCAAATTATCCACTTCCCAATGCACTTCATCCAATATGCCAACTTAAAGAAATGACCACAAGACAGATGTCAAGATAATATATTTTACTTAGATGAAATGGAAAACGTCAAGATATTCGGTCCGTCCTGGCTCACCGAGTGATTTGAGTACTTAGGTGTGCCCTATATGTAAGGCCCAAAAATGTTTTAGGCCTTGGGCTTAGTTCAAATATGCGTATTTAAAAACATAATAAATATTTTATGGTTAAAAGGATTTTGAAATTAAAATTTCGGAAAAGATTTGAAATTTTGAAATTAATAGTTTTGAAATTGAGTTAAATTATGATTTCAAAATTAATAATTTGAATTTAAAAAGGTTTTCAAATTTTAGAATTAAATATTTATAAAGGTTATAAATAATATTAATTTAAAAGATTTTAAATTGAATTAAATGATTAAAAAAGTTAGAATTATATATTAATTTAATATGTTTGAATTATAATAGAAATTAAATCTTTTGAAAATTTTAATATATTAAATCGATTACAAGGTTAGATTTATTATTAATTAAAATTTGGTTTATAATACACATGCACACACACACACACACATATATATATATAAGGTTAATTAAAATTATAAAAGTAATAAATAAAATTAGGTCTTAATAAAAAAATACGTGTACAAACTTAAAACCCATTAACGATTTAAAAATGAATACTTATATTTATATGATATGCCTATATGTATTTGATATTGGATAACATATAAGTATTTAATATAAAATATAAATGATATTTGATGTCATTCAAGTATTAATAAATGCATTATTTTTAAATCAATATCACTCTTAAATATATTTTGAAATTCAGAATTTTAAAGTATGGGTTGTCCTCCATTATTTACATTCAATGTCTAAAGTGTTCCTAGACTCGTAAGTATGTTATATGCGCTTGTAGGCACTCCCCAAGGGTATATAATCCATACTTAGACTATAGCAAAAAATAGGTCATAGTGAACAATGTACTACATGGCTTGTTGGTACTCCCCAAGGTCATGTAAGGTATATGGGCAAAGGTAACGGTTAGGAATTATATATGATATAATTGGTAACGTGTTACTTACCATTTATGGGGACTGCAATTTATTGGTACTCCCCACGATCATACGCAATATGATAAAATGATCATAACACCCATTAGAGAAAACGAAAGATTGATGTATCACTTTTAGGATTTGAAGAGATACACAAAATCTAGTGGCAGCCTTATTAGACAAACGAAATGAATCACATATAACCATTCTAATAAGTATACGAAGATATATAATATTGCAATAATGTACTTTAATAAATTTGCACCATTAATGTATTTATGAAATCGTTTATTAGTTGAATTATACTAAATAAACTTAATTAAAAATTGAAAAAGAAATGTAATTTTACTTACCAATAAATTAATTTGTTTTTTGCATGTTGCCACATCAAGGCACATGCAAAAGTCGAATAATACAATCAATAGTAATTTCAAGCCTTGGTAACTTATGTTGGAACCAAGCCAGCCCACGGTGGTGCAAATCGGTAAATTTCAACAATTTTACTCCATTTGGATCTTATTTGGCCTATGAAGTATAAATTTATCTAAATCTTATCGAAATTTAAGTAAAATAAATATTTTAGTTAATTTATAATAAATTTTTATTATAATATTGTATTATATATGTGTATCACATACATGTACGTGTGTATGTGCAACATAAAAGGTGTACATGATTTAACATGCCCGTGTATAGATGTTGGGATTTACACTGCAATGGACATATTTGCCCCTCCATATATATTGGTGCCTCTGATATGTAAGTATGTATATATCTATACTATAATGCAAAACCTTGGTCAAAGCGGTCAAAGTGAAGCCTTTTATCCAGTTCCCAAATTGTCCACCGTTCATAATAGAAAGAAATCCATAAAGAAGGGCAACTCAGTCTTTTACCGACCGCCTCTCACGTTTCCCACGTTCACTTTCCAGACGTAACCCACCTCTTACGTTTCTCTTCTCCTTTTCTTCCTCTTTTCCCATTTCCTTCCCATTTCTCTTCTCATGACTAAAAATGGCAACACTGTTCCACCACCAGATAATACTCCCCACCCTTCCAGTCGTGGTCGTCCATCAATGGACCACTCAGCCCATACCTAAGATGGACATCGACAGCAACTTGGTGCCCAATTAGTGTTTGAAGCTCCAACAACCGGCCGCCTTTGTTTCCCTAGGTAAGATCTACCCTTTTTCCCTCTTTTCCTGAATTTATTTCTCAACGTAAGATCTAAAACTTACGTTTTAGATTCGGTAAGGCAACCGACTTTCTATTGTATTATCATATAACATCGATCAAAATGTTATACTTTTTATTGATTGTAGTTTACGCTTTATTTTTCGTAATGGTAACCTCAGTATGCACAACAATTATGAAACAGTGAAAGAAATGGCAGTGCAGACAGTATCGATTTAAGGTAATAACGTGTAGTACTAAAAAATTAAAGTCGGATATGCAAACAAGCTTAGTAAAGGAATTCTAAGGTCAGTAATGATGTTATATTTATCATATTCTTAGTTTTGGGAATTTATATTTCCACCGTCAGAGATAGTTTGTGGTATTGGTCTGTTTTACGGTGCAATCACCAGCATATTCGTGGACAATTTGAACTTGAGTCGATAAAAAATGAAGAAGCAAGGCAAATTGTTTTGATTATAGAGTAGAATCTTATTAGTATGTCTAATTAAACTATAATAATAACTTTGTGAAATTTGGTAGTTTTCGGGAAGAAAACAGCTTAGAAGGAGTTGGCTCTTACTTCATTTATTTAAATGCAGATGGAGTTGGTCAAACATTCACCAAAAAAGTGTCTGATGCCATGGTTGCCTTCAGTTAATTCTTTTGCTTGCACAAAATGCGGATACATATAAGTCAAAGCTCTTCAAACCATACTCCCCATTCTAAAGCTTAGTTAATTTCTCATTCTAAAGCTTAGTTAATTTGAGGAATATATGGATGTAGACTTCCAACTTTATGAGGTATGCAAAATGTTATTTTTTGAAGTTTCAGATCTTGGTTTGTATCTAAATGTATATGATACTAAAATATGAAAAATACCTTACTATTGCTATATTTTAATTATAACAGACCCTCGAGTCATTTTTTGTGTATAAAGTGTTCTCAAACCATATATGACATTTGTAGAATCTTCACTCTCAAATTCCCAAAGAATTTTAGATGCATTGATGGTAAGACTGAGTTTTTAGGTGCTGTTGATTATAATAATAAAACCTCAAATACCCTTTCTACCATAGGTTATGTTGAAATAGCTTTTATTTCTTATTTTTTAATCTAGCTATTGATTCTTAGATGCATAACATGAGAGTTCTTAAAATGTGAGAACCAAAGTAAGCTCTAAATGGTACTAACAAAACTATATTTTATTTGCGGCTTTGGCACACAAATGGAAGAGTATGAAATGGTATTCTCTTCTTTTTTCAAGTACGATTGCTGGATATATGTAGTGTTGGTGTTTTGACTAACTTGGTTATTGTTGAACATGCTTTGTTTTTGCAATTTGATTGTTTAAACAGTAGTTAAAGAGATTTTATTTCTATAATTTGGTTTTCATGCAAAACGTTCAAATACTTACATGCCTTTTCTTTTCGGTAAAGAACAACTTGGCCATGTAGGAATTGCAGTGTTGGATTTAGTTGCTTTTATCTTTTGGAAAAGAATCCTGGAAGAATATTGGAGCTTTTGCAAAGGTATAACAAAGTAATCATGCATGTACTTATAGTAAATATTGTGCTTCTGTTGACTGTATTATGTGCCCAAATGATATAATAGTTATTTTATTCTTTATTAAGGTTTTAGCTGTCAAACCAAATAGATTAACTTTGCATTTGTACATATTATTGTGACATGTATCTTCTATTTCTCTTTTCTTTTTTAAATAAAAACTTATTGATGTGTTTTTCTCCAAATCTGCTCTTCATAGTACTCAAATTAATAAAATTGTTTCAAATTGTACAATTACTTTTATATATTAAAATTATTTGGCTGTCATTCAAAGTTAGTAGTAGTTATTATTTCCATGTCCGGGTTTTCATGACTATTTTAATGCAAACGCCAATAATTTGTATATAGCAAATTTATATCCGGCATGCTATATATGAGTATCACTAATTGAAAAGGTTATATATACTATATATATGTATGTACACATAGGCACTCGATGCTTTTCACGTCTTGGGTCTCCAGTTATTCTCTTTCCTCATTTTCTTATTTGATTCCCAAGTACGGTATTGTACTACGCATACTGGAAGAACGGTAGTTATCACCGTTTTCTACATTTTATTTTTTCATATTTTCAAGCAATGCTTTTAGAAATTACATCATTGGGTTGATTTTATTATATATGTACGAATTTTTTTCCAATTTTATTACTAAAATAAGATTATGATTTATGTAACACAATCCCTTATACAACGTTTTTAACTTCACCATTATTGGGTTAATTTGAATGGTTTTTAAGGGACAGTAAGCTCACGTTCCACATCTCTAATTGAGGATACTTATGTTCCAAACCCATGATGTAATACCCAGCTTAAGCTTATGGAGTTTATAAAAATCGTGTAATGATATTTTTAACAGTGATAAAGTGATGGTTTGTTACAATGCTCTCAAATGATCCATAAGTGGGCATGGACAAATTATGTTAACTCGAGAAGTATATTCGCTATGATTTTCTAAATCTATTGAAATTAACTCGACTTTATATCTTATTATTATGTATACAACCATAAATTGTTGTTATGCTCTTCTAACTTTATTAATTGTATTAGGTGGTTTGATGCAAAATCATGGATTTTTTTGACTGCTAGGAGTATCGGCAGGTATCCAAGTTATTGGTGTTGGTGAAAAAGGAAGCAAAATGGTATGTTCCAAATTATGTTATCTCCAAAATAATATTCCTTCTGATTTCATATGAGTTGTGGATGATTAAGTGAAGTAACGATGTCTTGATTTATTACTAGAACGATATACCGTGACATTGAATATTCTGACCTCATCTGTAAATTCTTTCACAAGGATTTCACTATATATGAGTAATTTTATCAAGTTGTATGATCAATTTTTTTTTGTATTTTGTCTTCATTGTGCAGTGGCAGATGTTGATTGTCATGGTCATAAAGAAACCAAGAATGGGTGCTCTGTGTGTCAAAATTGATGAGTAAGCATGCATTGTATATTTCTCCACTATTTTCTTTAGTGCACTAGAATATGAATAGGAATTTGGATCTTTGCGAAACAGCTACAATTGCTATATATAATTTTGAAAAAGCTGTACGAAAATGTACAATATATGGTTCATTAGTTGATTTATTTTTTAGCCTTTACTTGCTATTCTAATATTTATGTAAAAAAGTTATAGTCATGATAGTTCAGGAAAAAGATTTGTTTATTGATGGTATTATGATTATAGAAAATAAAATATTATTTAAAATCCTGCAAATTTAATTGAATTAGATTTGCCCATAAGTAACTATGATTATAGACCTTAAATTTTTTTCCTCAACTTCATATCAAATCTAAAATTTGAGTTATTGTGCAGTATGTTTACACTCTTTTATTGCTGGATCTATAGAAATTAGCACTTAATTTTCTTATCTTCATTTGGCATAGAGGAAACAAGAAAGCATCGTTAGAACAGCAATATGTCAGAAATGGTATGATTTTATTACAATCTTAAGATTTGAGATTCATTTTGAATTTTGTTTGATTCCTTTAGATATTGGGTCCAATTGTCATAACAGATGGAATGAGAGGAGCTACTTTATACGAATTGGCTAGAGTTGGTAATGACAACTTCATTGGAGAAATCATCAAAGAGGGTGCGGTTTAGCCATTATTCAAGGTATATTGATTTAATTTCCAATATGAATTCTTGAATAAGTTTTCCAGCTTTAATACAACAACGAAATTTACATCTACTGATGATTTTCTTACAGCCTCGATGATTTTCTAATATTTTATCAAATAATATTTTTAGTACCCCTGTTATCTATTTTGTTCATGAGAATATTTTATACTCTATATACCAAAAATTGATTACTGACATTAGTCCTATATAGTTTTGTAATTTAACTATAAGACAATAATCAAATAAGCATGATTTGGATTTTGTATTCTAACTCGAAAACACTAATCAGATAAGATGACGTGGATTTTGGATTTGGCCACCTTTTGGTACTCTTAAGAAATAATTAAAACATGTTTTATTCATTTTTCCTCCCCATGTATGGACTTCGAATATCATTTTGTTGAAATATTTCTTTACGTAGTCATTGTCTTAGTAAATCCCTTAAAGAAACCATATTTAAGTGGATATTCTTCTATTAAAGGAAACCAATGATTAGATGTATTCTCTTTAGTCACTGATTTATTGGATACCTATGGTCAGATGCATCTTATTTGGTAGAGAGAGAATATTTATGTACCAAACCAATATTATATGTTACTGAATTTTATATGTCAAATTTATCATTGCGATTAATGTTGTTTACCAAGTTAGTGAAACTTACCAGGATTCTATAATTTTGTTTGCATATTCAAATTTTGCATATTTGTATAATATATATTCATGTTTTTCGACTATAAACACCATACTACATTATTTGGAAAATTTAAAACATGGAACAATCGATATGTAAAGTCATTTAACTTACACTAGAAAAAATGGAGCATGAATATGAAAATATATGGAAACATTTAGAAAACATGAAATTGCTGATATATAAAGCCGTATACCTTACACCAGATTAACATACAACCTTTCATTGATTTTTCAACAATTTTTAACAAATATTTGATGTGGTTAGGTTGATTGTTTTTCTTAAACTATTTTTTACATTAAGTTTACACATATTTATTAAAAATATATTTCTTATCCATGTTAGTTTTGTTCATATGAACTTACTAAAGATGGAGACAACAATTGTTGCTTTTATTACCTAAAATTTTATGCGTATTTACATTCTAAATTGGTTACTAATCTTCTTCCTCTTCTTTACAGGCTATGATAGTGGTTTGCAATTTTGAGCTAGCAAAAGCTCGAAAAAGAGATGCAACATATAGAGTTATGATTAGAGGAGAAGAATCCCCTATCAAAATTCTTCCTAAAGAGAGAAGTTTACATTCAAGCATTGAAGCGGATGTTATAAGAATGGTTTAGAAAGGAAATCATGAAAAGAGAATGAATTAGTGCCATAAAAAATTGAATATCAAATGGAGTCATTGAAAACTGGGAAGCAATTTTGAAATAGCTTCAAATATACAAAGCAAAGGTACATTCCATTTACCATTTAATAGATGATTTTATGGTAGTGTTCCTGTGGATATAATCAATAATAGCACATTCTTCTATGTATATGTGTGTCATTACCTGTAAAACATATGTACGGTTTTTATCAATAAAGTCATCACTACTTTCCTCTAGGACCACTCTTTCATTTTAGAAAATGAATGTTTCTGAAGAAAAAAATACGCTCTTACAAAAGTTTGTAAGTGCAAATACTGTAAACTGAATAGCTTATTTACTACGTAACAAATAACTAATCTTAAAGGTGTGTGGATAAAATAAAATTAATCTTGACACTTACTAAAAAGGAGAAAATGTGACAGAGTCACAGATTAGTGTCATGCAGTTTTATACTTTTAAAGTACCAAGGGTATGTATATAGTAGCGATTATTTTTGAAGAAAGATGATGTAATGTTTCCTGATTTCGTAGGATGCGCATATTTTTATGTTGATTTCATTTCTTGAGATATTGATATATTAGTTGGTTTCTCTCTTTGTTTTATTCGATTATTTCTTGAAATCAACTAAGTCTCACTCTCAGTTCAACAAACGATTGCCTTTATATATGTAAAAGCATACAACCTTATGTGTACTTAAAAGTACTGTTGTAAGATCCAAATTTTTTATAAACGATGTCTATTAATCTTTAATTTCCATATGCACGTACTGAGCTTCCCAATCAGTAACTTAGGCTTAAAGGTATGTACTCTTTCTTCTTGATTTCTTTGATTCACATAATTTTGTTTATTCATGTTTATTTTAGAAGACCTCAGGATTTCGAATTGTTAAACTCTGTACACACAGATTTATTTTAGGATACAAGAATTGTGTTTTTTCTTTACAAAATAAAATTACACCAATAAACTATAATGGTGTACTATAAAAAGAAAGCAGGGATGCATTAATAACAGGTTACAGTAGTAATGCAGAGGATGCACAGAAGCATAGGAACAGGAGCTGGAAGAGCTGGAGCCTACTGCATGGATAGGAATAAGCTGC
Organism: Allium fistulosum; assembly: GCA_030737815.1. Lineage (NCBI taxonomy): Eukaryota > Viridiplantae > Streptophyta > Magnoliopsida > Asparagales > Amaryllidaceae > Allium > Allium fistulosum. The sequence continues at coordinate 939,498,797 of CM060908.1, read as the reverse complement.
AGTGTCTGAACGCATCTGAGGCAAGGCAAAGATGAAGAGACATGTACTGGATGTGTGGTACAAGGTGCTGCATGGAAGTTACAGGGGTTAACGCCACAGCCGAAGCTGCATTCTTCTGTTATGTGCATGGAATTTGCAGGCGCTGGAGCAAGATATTGTAAGGATAAATCACGTCTATAGATGAATCAGAAGCTGAAACCTTCTGAGTGGGATTTGGTGGCGCATGAAGCTAAAGATCTGATCCAACGTGAACCCAATTCATGCAGAGGTGATAGATGGCTACAACAAACTGTAATCATTGTTTTCCCATTTCAAAATAGTGTGTACAGTTATAAACAACAAGAATTATTTTTATTAAGCATACACGGGCTTCATTATCAAACACAGACTTGGTTTTTGGTTCTAAATATATAGAATGTAAAGCAACTAATAAGCCACTCTTGCAATGTTACATACAATTTACATTGTCGTTTATCAAATTAACGTTAGACAATTACTTAGTATTGTATTTACTCAAACTTACGAATTTAAGCGTAAAGCATCGTTATATTTCTTAAACCAATAAATTCAAACATGGTTATGTGGTAAATTTTCTAGACTAATTAAGCTAAACAGCATATGCAACTAATGTTGCAACAGTTGACTAATATTCTACAAAAATGTCATCGACTTTAAATGAATTTAATGATTATTAATTAGGAAAATTACAATAAAAAGGTTTCAAACAACTTATAAATTTGAATTCGTTCATGCTCTCCTTACATTTGATATGCATGCACAAACCATTTACAATAATACACATATCAATAATTATGCTAATTTTCAACAAATAATTCGACTTTACAACTTTGAACATATGTAAAAAAAAAAATATTTCATCTAAACGCGAAGTACGTGTTATGTGTTTAATATTTTTTACTCAATTTATAAGAAGCAACTTCTACTCAGAGTTGCCCTTTTTTTTTAAAAAAGACCGAAACTCATCACTATAGGCCATGATAGATATTGAATATTGTTAATACTATTCTCCATGAATATTGTTTAAAAAATGCATTGTTTGTCTGGCTTTGTTCTTTTTCAAATATTGCATCACCAAATGAATGTTCATTTTATTGCATTCCTTGCTGCATCAATCTACTTCCTGGCTGCTTCAAACTTCTCATTCGGTGCTGGCCAGCCTATATAATTAGATCAAAATTAATATATAGTTGTACACTACTACAACTGTACAGAAAAGAAGGAAAAATGTAAAAAAACACACACATACACATACACACATATATATCTGTGTACATATGTACGTATGTGTGTCTGTGTGTATATATATCACCACCATAATAGTAGCACACACAATTTTCACACTTCCTTCTTGGCACACGTCCAACGGACGTGCCACCATACTCGTATTATAAAATGCTATTTTTAAAATATACAAGTTTCTATTAATATATATATATGTATGTATGTATGTATGTATTTTGTATATATATAAATAGTTAACATTATATTATCTAACAATTTAAATTTAATTTGGTGTACTAATTTTATATAATTAAATTATATTTTTATCAAAACTTATAATAATGTTGTTTATATACATATCATATATATGCATATTAAATTAACATTAAGAGTTCAATATAATATATATATGTTTTGATGTAAATAAATAATTAATATATATATATATAATATTTATATATATATAATATTTATATATATACACATTTGACCAGAAAAATATATTTAAACTTGTGGTTTAAATATTTTTTAAAATTTTGTAGGGAAATCGTTAAGCGTCAAAAATTATTTTTTTCAAAAGCAAAAATATACATAAATTTGTCAGATGTGTGTGTGTGTGTTTACATATTACATATTTTATATATACATATATGTGTGTGTATATATATAAATTATAAAGTTAGATTTTATATTTGCAATTATTACATAAAATATATATGTATATATGTAACATCCCGCCTTTTTGGACAGTTTAAATCGACGATAAACAACACACGTCAGACTCAAACCATACAGAAGGACGGATTGTTATTTGGGGGTAAATAAGAAAAAGGGAAAGAAATAAAAACAAAACAGAATCTCGTAGCGGAATGACAAAATATAATAATCAAATAACAGTTCACGAAGCTGTATACAAAACATTTGATTATACTTATACAATACAAAATCAAAGTTACACATATCAGAGATAAATAAATAATAATGCAGTGGAACAGTATGATGCAGTGGAATAATATAGTAAATAATAGTAGTACAAATCTTTGTCTTCGTCCTCCAGAAATAAGGACTTCCAATCCTGAAATGCTCAGGCTGACCCGAGTGAATTGAAAAGACAAAACACTCGAGTCAGAACTAAAAGATCTTATGTGAGTTAAATCAACTGTAAATAAATATAAGTGTAAACGGCGTCAGAGATGCTTACGGGTTTTCGACATCTCTTATCCAGTGTCTAACGTGAGTGCAGTAACTCAAGAGATGCTCGGGATTCACATCTCCTAAGGATCCGTTAAACTATCTACTATGTAGTAATATACGCTATTATAATAATGTCTAAAGTAAAGTAAACTATTAAAATAGCGTTAATGCGTTACCCATATCCCCTTTAACACATTTTATATATTCCCATAGTCTATACAGTACCGTAATCTCCCCCGTACTGGGCGTCGTCAGAGGGCACTCCATAGGTATGGTACAAAACAAACTCGTAGAAGGCGCGCTAGGGTAGGTGACACGGCACAACTAGGCAATGCTAGGATAGATATACCAATTACGCATCCGGACCATTGGTAACGCATAGCCGCAACTACCGCCCAACTCGAAACACACTCCCGAGTAAAAATCGAAGGGTGGCCACCAAATAAATCAAAAGTCAAAATATAGTATCGATGGAATGTGTCCGATCGGAGGAATGACCTCACTTGGCCCGAGAATCGCTCCTGTTTTAGCCACCTTAAGCCAACTCATGGGAGTCGGGTCCACGTATATACCTCAAATAGGATCGTCGCCACCATCCTACTTCATTCTGGAATCTCCACCCCGTATACAGTTGTCAAAGTGGTTTTCTGTATTGGCAAAGAGTATGACAATATCCGATCCCGGTCTCTATAACAACCAATCGCTTATTACACACCGGGTGGTTCTTTTACATTTCCAAAATCATTTCATAATTGATATCAAAATATTATATTCGATTCAAACCATATCACTTTCGAAATCAATACTTACTTTCGAAATCATATTCACTTTTGAAATCATATCACATTTGAAATCATAACTCAAAAATTATATTTCCTTTCAAAGTCAAATTCATAATTTATACCAAATTATCGTATTCTCAAAACCACACCACTTTTAAATCATATCGTTTCAAAATCATAATTTCTTTCAAAAATCATATTCCCAAAACAGTTTAAGTCATTGCTTCGAAATCACCATTTCAATTTATTATAACATTTAAAATTCCAACTTAGGTTATAACAACATTTGGCCTTACTTTCTTTTTAAAAACAATGAATTGAATTTAAACACTTTCACTTTACTTGGTTTGGAAATTTAGAAATGATTTAAATAATCATAAATAGTTAAAATACTCCAAAATAGTTTTAATTCTAGGTAAAGTACCTTTAAATTGATTTAAGATAGTTAAATAGATTTAATTTAGATTAAATATAATTAAAATAGATTAAATAGATTTAAAATAGATTAACTAGATTTAAAATAAATTAAAATGGTTTAATTAGTTTAAAATAAATTAAATTGGTTTAAAATAGATCAAAATAATTTATATAGTTAATATTAGTTAAATAGTTTAATAAATTTGAAAATCTTAATAATTATAAATATATTTTTAAACGGTTTATATTAAAATATGAGTTCGGAACTTATATCAGTTTAAACTATTCATTTCATTTCAACATATTTGGACCATTTCAAATTTCCAAATCGACAAACCAAATTTCAATAAACTATCGAATTTCATTAGTTTAAATCTATGTTCAAAATATCAATACGGATTACTCCAACTTCAACATATTTCAAAGTTATTTTCAAACAAATTCAATCACTCAATTTCGATACAATTTCATTTATACTTAAAGGTTTAACTTTAAACTTCCGATTTAATTCTTAAAGCAATTCCTTTTTAAACCAATTCACATTTCATCATAAAGCTTGATTTTTCCAAAAATACTTCAATTTATATAAATCAAATTTTATTTCAAAATATCAATTGATTAAATTTAAAAATTTAAGGATTTTAAAATCATTTAATTTAACCAATCTGGTGTCCGTATATAATTTTCTACCCTAGGGTCAAGTGATACGGATATTTATCATTTAAATCCGCAATTTAAACATTTTACGGTTGTATATCATTTCAAACCGCAATCCCGAAATAAATAAAAATCCATAACGAACTTGCAGTTTATAACAGTATAAAATACAACATCCATTCAACCAACATCAGTAATCAACATCCATCACAATCATTATCCAAATCAATCAATAAATATCAATATAGAACTGTTAATTAATAACGGGTATTAAATTGGCAATTTATATTCAATAATAAATTAAATAACAATTTAATTCAAATTAATTGAGATGATGATTAAAATATATCAAACAGTCATAAATAAATTCCTAATCACAACATAAATTAAATTTAACAAACATAAGAAATTTTAGAAGTTGTGAGTGGGTTAAAACACTCACCTTTGAATTTAAATTCAAAATAAGCCCAAAATTTGAACGGTCTCGGAATTCGTCCAAACAAGCGTCAAAATGTCTGGAATTTTATTACGATCCTGGCGGATCAAACCGCGCGTGAAACAGACCTCGTACGTGAAAGTTATGAGAGTTAGAACATTTTAAATTTCAATATATATTATAATTAATTGATAAATCAGAGGCAGACACTTCACCTCCTCCCTTTGTCCCATGCCATGACCCCCAAACCCAAAACACATAAGCACGTCCCAACTTTGACCACCAAATCCTCACGCCCACGGCCACCGGAGATGACCACACCACCACCATCGAGTTCACACTCCACCACCGCACCTACTAGTGCCGCCTGTGCCACCTCCGATCCCCCTATCGCTGTCGCCGCCTCTTAAAAGAACTAGGATTTCGAACATTAATTCGCAAATTCCAACCACCATGCAAATCCAGGTCAAGCGACCACCAGCGTCGAACTCCATACGACGAGCCCTTCAGAACCCATATTTCAATTTCGTCGATTGATGACGAAATCAAAAACGCCTAATTCGACTTTGACCGCGATTCCCGATCGATTCGAGCATTGTTATGACAAACGGTCACCACGCGCTGACTCGATTCATCAAGATCTACAGATCCATATAAAATTTGACATAGTTTGGAAAGTTTGGATTTTTGATTTGATTTTTGGTTTTAAAATTGTAATTGGGAATTAGGGTTTATCTGCCATTGGAAAGAGAGGAACAAATGAAATTGTACGTACAGACAAATTGAGTTGAGAAACACTATGGTTTATAATAGGTTATTTATAGACAGGTCAGAAAATAGAAAGAACGGATAAGATTTGATTTGGATTTGAATAACGAACAATCCGAAAAGCCCGTTCTGCCTCCGGAATGAAAATGGGTCAACCCATATATCAAAATAGATATTATCGATATTTTTAAATTCAACGGAACAGGTTTTAAGTTCAAACTCCATCGTACGAAGAAGTTATGTTAAAATCAGCTTATTTCAAATTGATTTCAATTTAATTGATTTCTAGGCGTTTCGAGCCCGTACGACCAAATGACAAGTCCGATCGTTACGAAACTTGAAATCTTATAATAATTCACCGTTACTGATCCGATGAAATTGGTTTCGTCAAAATCCGAGTCAGTGGCCAAAATGGCTATATTTCAGTTAAGTAAATATATTAATATTAAATTAATTAAATCAAATTTTCAGTTTAAATTTAAAATTTTACAACTTCTATCATCTTTGATTTCTTAACCATTTACAATAATTTAAACAAATTTAGATGTCATAAAGTTGATAAATTTATCAATTTCAATGTTAAATTTCAATTTCATTAAATTCAAATATTATAAATCGAAATTCCAAAATCCATGTATTAAATTTTTAATCATTGTTATTCAAGTCTTTTATTACAATAAGGGTATAACTAACATTGGTTTATCTCTCAGCACATTGATGTTTCCCAATTTCATCTTAATTTCATATAACGTAATATTTAAATATTTAATTTCATTTAATTGCAATTAATCCAATTATTATAGTTTTAAATTCAAATAAATTAATAAATCTTGGTTCCCATTCTTTTTATTCCTAATTATCATATTATGAATAAAATTAACATTATTCCCAAATATTAATTAAATTTTCATTAACATAATATTATTTACATTTATTGAAATTTATTTCCAATTTAAATTAACAGGCTAAATAGATAGGTAACATACAATAATTGTTACCGTTAACTTTTAATTACACTATAAGTTTATTACTTTCAAACAAGGGTATAAATACTTACATAACACCCATTTTATTCAATTACCATTTAATATGTATTATCTCATTAGTCAATTAAATAATTACATTTTTTTACTATGTTTACTTTGTAACCAAGTTATAACATTTTCATTATTCCACCTAATTGGAAATCCATTCAAGTCGTTAATAATTCCTTAATTAACATTGTTACTTTTCATTGTAGTTATTATTTCATTTAACTAATTTACAAATTTTTATTTCTTCCAAAAATTAGATCATAAATCTTATTAAATTAGCAATTTAATTATCGAAAATTTACGGGTCGTTACAATATATATACAAATATATATAGTTTATTTTTTTAAATAAATATATATATATATATATATTGCTAAATTTATGAGTATATTTTAAATAGCATGTGTGTGTATGTGTTTTTTTTTTAAGATCAAACTAGTTTGAAATATTGTAAAATGTTTTGAATTATTTTGAAAATTAAAATACACATAATTTTTTTTTGTTATTGTCGAAAGATACTTATACATTTATATACAAATTTTTTTAACAAACATGTATATAAACATATTCATCTAATGTTAATGGCGCAAACATAAATGAATTCATGATAATATACACGTAGATAATACCAACATGGTGACATGATAACTAATATATAAATATATATATGAATAATATAAATTAGATTAATACCTTGTCCAAAGCCTAGATGAAAGACCTTAAGATGTTGCATCCGATCACTCCTTGAATCAGTATCCAAACTTTCAGAAAGAGCTACCGAACTGAAAGCAGCAACCACCAGTCTTCGAATTTGATTTAATTTTTGTATTTTGAAAGCTTGAAATTGAGGAGCTGGGAGGCTTTAATGGTCATCTTTGACTGGTCATAATGGAGTGAGAGAGAGATAGATATAAAAGATGGGGCTTGGAGATGAATATATAGGCATGATTCTTAAGGAGTGAAAAGGGGATCTAAATCCACCTTTTGCTCTTACCAAATCACCTCCCTTTTAATCAAAATTCCATCCCATAAATCCCTGATGTGGCCTACCGTTCTAGGCTCTTATATGGGCATCAAAACCACTTTAAGCTAAAACAATAAAAAATGAATTTAAATCTAATTCAACTGCACATCAATATTAATATAGATACAAGTGTTTATAACTATTACATATACAATATTTAATAGTGACCAACACAAATTAAATAAAACTATGTAGTATTAATTAATTTAACTAATTTATAATAATTATAATTATTTAAATCAGATGGTAATAGTAGTATTTATCTTTTTGCCCTTGTGACTCTTAGAAGTAAATTCGACTAGTAATTAATATAGAACGATTCGAATATTAACGTTCACATGTCACTTAGCAGGTGGTATGAAATTACAACCAAATTTATCACTTATACAGATTTGGTAAAAATCCATTTTCCTTTATTTAAGCGTTACCCTGTAGCGACAATTATTTACACAAATTCTCTTTATCAAACTATATTACATTAGGACTTATAGAATTTGGTAATGGAAAAACTCCATTATTGTCCATATTCAACTTTATAGTCCAAACACAAAGTCCTTGTTTCAATAATTACAATTATTATTAACTGAAATGCTCTGACAAAAAACTGTCTTTGAGTTGACTTTTGTTGACCATGATACTAAGCTCATATAACTAAGGAGTCGAATTCTCCCTTGAATAGTGTCTCACTTCCAATGTTTCTACTCAACCCAACAACAGTAGTTCGATGGACATCGTGCCACGATTCAACTACAACCAAAGCGGTGTTTCCACATTGAAGCTCGATGGTATTCTCAAGTCGAGGGAATTGTGTAATATTGTCACACCGATATTTATTTTGACCTTAGTTATATTAACCAACAAAAATTTATTGAGTGAGTCATTCTATAGTTATCTAACAACTACCACTATGTAATCTCTTGGTGCCACACCTGCCCTGAGTAATACACTGCCTAACATTTGGTAAGCATTACACACTCTAGTCTCAATGAATGTATTGATATCTAGTCTCGACACATCTTGATTGGGAATATATAAAACGGTATGTTTATTTTTATTGTGATAAATCAGTCATGGCTATAACACACTGTTACTATTATCACAAAACATACCATTTATGGATTCTCTATTAAATATACTTTTAATTAAAATAATTAATTAGTATAACATATTATATCAAGTGTCTAATAGAAAGAAAACACCTTTTATTTTGAATAAGATTGTCATCGAGTTAATATATGTAAAAATTACATAATTGTCCCTTGGGCATACCTCTATCTCTATCAATCTTCCACTTGCACTTGGGACCAATTATGGAATCACTATCACATCCCTTCGATCAATTTGATGAGAACTGATCGAGTTAGACCCTTCGTGAATGGATATGCTATGTTGTTTCAATTATCTACTCTGTCAATTAACTCTCTTCGTTGTTGATAAACTATTTTATCACGTGGAACTAGTCAGAGTATGTTTCTTGACTTCTAGTGAGCTCTTATTATTACATTGTTATCACATAACAACAGTGCAGTATTCTTAATTCTTGGAATCATCCTTAGCTTAGTTATAAATTTGTGCATTTATATATATACACATTGCTTTTATTGTGGTGCTATTTAAAGCAATGTACTTAGCCTTTTCATTCAATCGGCCATAATATTTCATTTGGAACATTTCCAACTTAAAGCTTCTTAATTAAGGCTGAAAGAAACATGAATTTAATATTAACATATTATAATCAATAATACTTATGAAGTTTGAATCCAAATGCTCTTTCATAAGGAGTTTGTTGTTTCTTTAAATAGTTCCTTAGTATTTCTTAAATATTCGAGAACACTTTAAATTACCATTTAGCGATCTTAATTTTGAATGTGATTTACGCTTCATGTATCAAATACATTAACTAAATATGATATTGTAGAAGATACAACATGTATGATAATTCCTATTGTCAATACATAAGGAACTCATCTTACATGCTCCATATTAAACATTTTAATAAGGTAGTTTTGCATATCGTTTGGGACATTCCAACATCCTTTATACTTATTATAAAAGTTATAATTTACAAATCCAATATCGAGTACTAAATAACCGATTTATTATAGATTTTAACATAGTACATTATTAACAATCAATAGTATGTTCTTTGCTTATAGTCTATAAATATCCATGTACCTTTTAGTGGTTTTTTCATATGGACACTCGCTTCCTTTGTATTTTGATAGACAATCTATTTGATATTTCTATCAAAATTCACATTCAATTTTTATTCTTGTAGAATGATACTTTTGTACCATTTATTAGATTATATCTAAAAACCCACAATCTCAATATCGTTCCTACTAACTTCGATACACTTTGGTTGTTATGTGCAAACGGTCTACTTTAAATCTTTATTTAGAAATTTCTAATTCATATATGTACCAAAGCACAAATGTGTATCATGCAATAATTTTATGAGTAAATCTGAATAACTTGAGCACGTTGAAGGACAAATTTGTTACATTAATTTCAACAATGGAAATTTACGATGATATTCTTTTCGGTGTTACTCACTATATTCCAACTATATTATTCTTTCTCTTAAAGACACATTCACGATCGATGGATCATATCCCTTCGGGTACAATTATTAAAATCATATTTTGATAACACACCTAGAATCCTTTTGAATTTGTGCATCATGTGGTCGAGTCAATACTCTTAATGGTCTAACTGACAATCGAAGATTATCTATTCTCGATATTTATAAGAAACTCATAGTTTCTCTTCAATGTGCAAGAATATTCATTAGACATTCTAATGCAATGTGTTCATTTAGGTTTGGTTAATTTCATTTCATCCCTCATAATTAGTTTTATCTTTGGATCATATTCAAATCCATTTTACTACCAATAATTTCTAAGAGAAATTCCTTCGCTATGAAGTCGGTATATTTTGAAACAGAAATTGTCTCGGCGTAACAGAATGGGTATTCATAAACATCTTATGAATTGCCTTATACATAAAACTAATTTGGTTTTAGTTTATAATATTTATGTTCAAAACATAAATTGGTCATCCAGTGACTATCGCTTACAAACTTCTTTTTGGGTGATTCATACAAGATTCCTCACATGCAAATATTACGTGTAGTCTTTTGACTCGCACAGCTTGCTAACTTCTTGGCTTAGGATATGTTAGGGATTCTTATAAACCCTTATATCGTTTGATTTTGTGAACTATTTTTAGATGAAATTAATTTTAACTTGTGTTCCACTTTTAAGTACGTGACCTTACAGAAAGAAGTTAACTCAACTCATTCATCATTAATCATACTATGTCCAACAAAGTTCGATTACTCCTTATCGATGCATCATTATGTATCATAAGGAAAATTAACTTTGAGATTGAATCTTTATTCAATTTAGGTACATTTAGAACTTTCTACGATATACTCACCCCTTTGATCGAATCGAATCATTTTATTTTCTATCACACGTTATTTTATTTACTTTAGTTTAAGTTTCTACGAACTTATCATTAACATACCACATGTACATTAAATAAAAATCTTCATGTTTTTGATAACCAATATGTGAATACAATGCATGGGACCATTTTGATATTAATAGATTTTAGATTGCATATATCTATATGTATCGATTCAGAGAGTTCATCAACTCTTATGTTTCACCTACTCAATGGATGTTTTGCCCTTTATTGTTTGAGATATAATTCACTTGTACCATATGATTTATAATCATATAATCGAAGAATTATTTTTCCAAACCATGGCTGCCTAATTCAAAAGTAATTACAAATAAATTAAGATACTTTTGCATTTTCCAATGCATCACAAATACCATTATTATAGTTTTATTTAATAACAAATATCCAATATATTCATCTTAAAATAAAACTACGTATATTTTTCAATCAACATTGAAAAATAGTTATTATTTCATAAATAATAACTGGTATGTTTTACAAAACTAATTTTCATAACTTATGCGGCCAATAAATGACATATGTCATGCTCCCACTATTTCCACCAATACTATAATAGCATGTGAAATTCGAAGCTCCATTCAATCACTTAACGTGGATTATTTATTTCATTTATTGTAACTGGTTTATAGTAGAGAATTTTCAGATCAAATATCTTAAATTCAAATAAATAAATCTCATAGAAAATAATATTCTATGTGAAAATATTTGGAATAGATATCATATTTCTTATTCCTTGTTAAGTAGTTATTATTATTTACAATTCACGTTTCCAACGTTTCCTTATGAAACAGAAGTGACAATTCACTTTCTTCATCCCAACTATCCCTTAGGTTACATCCACTCCCATACATTCGATTTTCTTTCTAAACAGTCAAACCATTCAAATGAAACCCATACTACGATATCATAAAGAAATATTTAAAAAAATTGCATTTGGTTATTCCTGACATTTAAGGATATCTTAAAAATGGCATTTTAGTGACCGAATTCTTAGATCCATTTTGTAGTGCTTGGTCTAGTGTTACATCTAACACAACAAGATCCTTACTGTAATTAATTACATTGAATACATAATCTTGCATTATGGTTTACTTTCTTATTTTGAATGAACCAATTTCATATAGGTTTCATGCATTACGAGTAGCGATATAACATATATGTGATTGGAAATGGATCAAATATTCATATTATTGTATTTCTTTTAGAGTTCGAAACTCATTGAAGACAATGCATAGTCTCAAAAAAATAAATATACAAGTGACCAATCAGGAATGTATTTAGTAGATGTAAAATTAGACGCTTGCAGGTATTAAATCAATAACATGCAAGAAAATATTTATTAGTAAGTATATTTCATATTTCTATTTATCAGTCTTTAATTCAGTTCTTTTATATATCTTAATTGATAAACATATTAACAATTATATTAATTGCTCAAACTTGCGATGTAGATTATTATAACTTTATGTAGCAAATGTTCTTAGAGTCTTAGATAGGTTAATATTACCATTTTATTTATCTAATAAGGCCACCACTAGACTTTAATGTTTCTCAAAACCCTAAGATGAAACATAGAAATCTTTTGACTTCTCTAGTGGTTGTTAGGACTTGTATGGCTTGCGATTATGACCTTGAGGAAAGCTCAACAAATCATAAGCCTAAATATATGGATAACTCCTTATCGGTTGTATCACATATAACTCCTAACACGTGGTTCCTTGTTCTAATATCATGTTTACCTTGACAAAAGCTCAATAAATAAAGAGAGACTATTCACTTATACGCACCATTTTACGACAGCCTAAGTATAGTGCATATACATTGAGGAATAATAAATAGTGGAAATTATGTTGAAGGGCTTCTATTTTCAGGATAATAAGTTTTAAGGACAACACTTCTAAATAATTAGTTTTAAGGACAATTTACAGGATAATGATAAATTCATTTATCTTTTTAAGTTATACAGGAAAATGATAAATCTTTTTATCATTATTTCTGTATAACTGAAAATGATAAATTCTTTTATCTTTTTCCTGTAAAATGTCCTTAAAACTAATTTTTTAGAAATAGTGTTCTTAAAACTTATTACCTGCACAAATAAGCCCTTGAAGTGAAAATCCCCTAATAAATATATGTAGTTATCTTACCCCGTCTATTCTATATATTAATAATACTACACATAACATCCTTAGTTTGAGGAAAGCTTAATAACTAAGGAGTATGCAAGTAATATATTAATATATATATGGTAGAGGATAACTTTATGTTAGAGATTCATAATTTTTAACATATTTAATTGAGTGATATCGACTTATGGAGTAATGTATTTCATATGAAATACCCTCATGATTCATGTGTCGGGCACATATGAAATCATAATATACGTACTATACGTATGTATTTATTTCTTAAATCTATTTTGGGTTTTTTTAGTTCTATTACACATTTATATTACAAAAGTTTAATTCTTGTATATATTTTTTATAATTTAATCAACTTATATAAGAATCCATGTAAATCTTATATTAATTTTATCAATTAAATATTAATTAATTAATTAAAATTTTTAATTAATTTTATTTTATTCATTTTTATAATTTTAAATTGAACATGTTCATTATAACATTAATAGTTATACAAATATATCTTATATATATGTGTTATTTTATTTATTAATTGACATTTAGTTAATTTATTTAATTAAAACAATTTTAGTTAATTATAATTAACTTCAAAAATTATACATATATGTGTGTGTGTGTGTGTGTGTATGACCTTAACATATTAAGATAATGTTACATATATCAATATTTATGTTCTTTGATTTAATTAATTAACTTTTAATTATTTAATCAATCTAATTAATTATTAATGATTTTGAAAATAATTATTTTATTTTCAAAACAATTTTGAAAATTATTTTATAACATTTATAAAATCTACTTATTTTAAATTCAATATTATAAATTTAAAATATTATTTTTATTTATTTTAAATTAACCTTTTAAATTTGAAATTTTATTTGAATTTCAAAATATACTTCGAAAATTAGCCCAAGGCCCAAATTAGTTTAGGCCTTTAGATTGGGGATAACTTTTTGGCTTACCTCATCCTTTTGGGTTGGGCTAGTAGCCTGATAGGACTTAATACTTGATTACCCAAACCCAACCTTAGACATCGATTTTCTAGATACCCTACTATATCGGTAGGCTTTAATAAATTAGTCCTAGTACCGCTAATTTAGATTGCATATGCAACCTGGCTCGATACCATTGTTGGAACTAGGCCAGCAAGTCGAGATGTAATGGGTAAATTTCAGGAAATCTATTCCATTTGGATCTTATTGCGCCTATGAAATCTAAATTTATTTAGATCTTATTTAAATTTATTTTAAATAAAATCAATTAATTATTTAATTTATGTTAAAGTTTTATTATATTATTTTTATTTATAATATATAGTATAACATCTATATCATGTACATATATGTCTGTATGTGCACGTGCAACATAAAACGTGTACAAGGTTTTACATCCCCGTATATAGATACTGGCATTTAGACTACAATGGACATATTTGTCCCTTCATATACGTATACGTTGTCGTCTAATATGTAAGTATATATATATATATGTGTGTGTGTGTTTATATGTATATATATATATTATAAAAATGAAAATTTTAAAATATATTATTTTTTCGAGAAAAATAAGTGATCCTCTATTAGTAGAGGAGAGCACTCATGTAATTTATTCTACACTTAAATAAGAGTTGTAAACATGCTTGATAGGTAGCGAAACCTCTTGTATAAAATGAAACAAAAAAAGAAAAAACCAACAATCATATGTAACTAATGTCCATAATAGGAATATACAAAAAAACAAAATATGAAAAATGCTCAAATCCTCAAGATCGTCAGAATCCATCTAATCCAGTAACTGAACCTGTAACTGTTAAGAAAACTAGACCAATAATGTGAGATCAAAACATAAATATGTATATATATATATATATATATATATATATATTTACATACATATATATGTAGAATATGCTAGTATATGATTTTTTGTTTGATGATAATAAACATATATATATTCATTTAAATGTATTTGATATTTTACTATTTTATTTTTCGCATAAATAAATAAATATTTGTTGAATAAAATAAATAACACAGAATTTAAATTCAAACAAATATTTTATTACAATTTTGAATAGTACAAATTTGAGCTCTCACTATATATACATAATTTTAGTTTCATTACAATTTCGATTACATCACAAATTTTAATTTACAATGTTGGCCTCACTACATATCACTCAAACACTTGTATTTATCATCAACTCTATTCCAGTTTGTATCCAGCATCTGAATTATCTACAAAATAAACACTGACGCGGTAAAATTGAAAAAGAAATATTTTTGTAGAGTAAAATAAAATGTGTGTTTTTGAAAATATCATTTGCCTCAGTTATTTGGGTTGTTGGTCATCATTTCTTTTGAATTCATCATACACGAACAACTTGTGACATGCACAGTGTATCACTGTACATGCCACACGGTCGTGCACACCAATATACACTTGATAAAATTGCAGGGACAGGTGAGAACAAGGTCAAACCCGAGCCAAAGCTGGGTTCAACTCAGGTGCAATACGAAAAACAAAAATAGAATGGTCAAGTACAAGTTTCAATGACTGGAACAAGCTCGAACACACTTGAACCAGAAGATTCAACGTATGTGAACCTAGTCCAACAAATAAGTGAACCTAGTCCAACAAATAAGTTCATCCAGATCAGACCACTCTAAAATAAATCAGATTCAAATGTATGCAGTGAACATCAGAAGGAGCATACAAACTCAGTTACTTATATGCAACCAAGCTGAAAATCAAATGGCATCAAAATCAGTTCAGTACACATGAAGAACTGCTACAGACAGCATGCACAGACTCGAAGCAATGGAATAAAACACAGTCATACTTCAACATACAACAAGGTCATCAAAGAAGCCAGACCTAAATAGATATGGTCACACAACACATTGTCTGCAACATGATCAACAACACATATATACACACATACATATGTATGTATGTACATATATGGTGATACACAAGTTCAATACCATGGACAATTCGACCATGTATAAAGCAACCAGACTGGAAATATGCAACAACAAAGTCACATTCATATTAACATAACGTATATCAATTGAGGCATGAACTAAATAAAGAAATGGAACAAGTCCAGTTACAACATGAACTGGCTCGAAGCTGCAGCATGGAATGAACTCACATATGCAACTAAACTCAAATGTACAACTTCAAGTCCATAGCAGGCCAGTACAACATGACAACTAGATTTTCAGTTAACACAATACAAACCAACATACAAGTGAATGCAACTCAAAAGAAAACAGCATGTACATATATGTATGCAGACATGTATACATATATGCAGTAACAAACAAGACTGCAATACCAAAGTGCAATCAAGTCAAACACACACATATATGTATGTATACATGTATGGAGACATCACATTAAAACTCAAGCTACATTCAGAAAAATAAGATGGTCAGGTGCAAATGGAATACAAAGCTACTGGAACGAGACATGTACAATGCTAGAAAATGACACACATATATGTACAACAATTAGCAAAAAATGACAGTGAAATAGCAGTTCGATGAAAGTCAAGAAATGATCAAGCCGTGGGTCATACATTTTCAATCAGAGGTCATATAAGCAATAAATTGAACAAGTCAGTGGCAGTAATGAACGGAACCAACTCAAACTGTTCAAGCAAAAATCAAATGGCCGAAGTCATAGGAGAAAAGAACGAAATTGACTTAGAGAAAACCCAAAGCATTGGAGCGAAATTCAAATTCATCAATTACAGAACAAGTCAGCAAATAACATCATCGTTCAATTAAAAAATTATGGCCAAGTAAAAACACGGAAGAGTTCAAACAGAATTATACAAATGTAAACTAAGGGATTCGAACCCTATAAATACCCACTAACATCATCGGCAAAAGAGCATTCGAGTTCAAGACTAAAATCCAGAGTATACTCTTAAATCAAAAACAATTTTATAACTCGAATCGAATTTGAGTTCAAGCAAAAAAAATCAGAGAGCAAGCATCAATCCAGAACTTGAATCAAGTCGAGTATAATTATAAATCGAAAAAGGGGACAAACGTACCAATTCAAAGCACCATTCGATCTCGACAAATTGGAGCAGCCGAAGTCGAACAAAGAAGCAATCGATTGACAATGCAATCCAAAGCAAACGCAAATTTCAATCGAAGCAAAAGAACAAGCGGCGGCTTCAACACATCAAAGCCCTAATTTTTGAAAGAGGAAAATAAGAACACGGTTGAAGATTTTTCACGAAATAAAACAAAAGGGAAGTTAGCCGAAGTAAAGAAAGGGAGTTATCTTTTTGGGTCGGCTATTGTTATTTGTTATTTGGGCTTAACCTTATATATAAGGCTTTGTTTTAAGTGTTTATTTTCAAATTGTAATTTTCTTTTAAAATTTTCAAATTCTAGTCATGTGACTAGGTTACAAACTACGGTGGTGTAGTTCGAGAATTTGCAACTCAATGGCTGAGTTGTGGCAGGGTTTTAAGCGTAGAGTTAGGTTAGTCAATAGCGGGTGTCGCAAGTTTACGTGTGTAAGCGTCTGACTACTTAATTTCTAGTAGAAACCTTGGGGGCAGGCTGGGTAAATCTGTGTTGTTCTATTTCTGCTTTTATTATTCTGCTATTATCTGTGCTGTAATTATTATATATATTTCTGCATTAATTTTTATTATTATTAGTATCAACATATTCACCCCCCCTTAGGGTGGAATCGATTCTATAATATATGTAAAATAAATTAAACTAAGCTAATAATAAAAGACATAGAATAAGCAATCATTTAGTTAACACTAAGTAATGTAATATGGAAAAGTATATAAAGGTCCAAGTTAAGTAAGCGAGCAACAATAATTTTATGTGAACCAACCTAGCTATTATTAGTGAAGGAAGTAGACATAACATTCAAAAGGGACCTAAATTATTGCATTCAGAGATAAACTAAAAAGAAGAAAATAAATTTGGTAGTGCACACCCCCTTATTGCATCTGTATTTAGAGAAGCTGAACTCTCAGAACTAATGAGATCTACTCGAATTCAAAGGGTTGAGTAACATAAAACATCAAAATCCCTGAATTATACAATAATGAGTGTCCATCGTCCAAATTATTACATCAGAATTAATGTTAATCTAATTCTCCATAACAGGAGAAAAATAATATAGAAATATGCTATTCCAATGACTCTGAACTCATGCAGCAAAATAATGCAAACCTAGAAAATTAGCATCAAAACAATTGTAATGCTTATAGGCTTTCTTCTTAGGCCTACAAGTAAAATTTGTAATTTGATTTATAGTGGATATTCAACACGCTTATAATTCAACAAGAAGAGGAAAGTGGGAGTTATTTTGACTTAGGTTCTAATAATGAGTTAATGACAACACATCCAAATTGTTAATGATTCTTTTACAAATAATACTGGTTTACTTTCAATTTTACTACAATTGCACACAGCCTCATCATTTAAAATAGCAAGACGATGAAAGTTTTTGAATGCAAGAATGTCGAAACAAAATCATCGTTATTTACAAAAAGCATGGAACTGTACATTAGCAATCTCTGCCAATAATATATGTGTATACAATATACATATGTATTAATAGGTGGTTGCAACAGATATATTTTCCAAATGCAACCTTTATGCTTACAATGGTTTCAGGGCTCAACTAAATAAGATATAGAAAATCACTTAATTAACAAGTGTTTTTTCATGATGAAAATGCCAAACTAAGATGATTTTTAATACTGAGAGGACACAATCTTAACTTCTATTTACATGCGTTTATCTTATATTTATACACAATATGAGATTATAATCTATCTTCTCTTTTTCTCTAATACAATTTCTCTCATCATCAGATCAAAATAAAATCCAACATACAATATAAAATCAATATAAATCCCCTCTAACAGTAAATAGATCATTATATTTACATCTAACTAAAGAAAGTTATTAATCTACAATGCTACAAAAGTTGAAGTATTGCATTGCCCTTACAGGACTACAATTTTATTAGTCGAGTTAAAACTAGCTTCTCAACTTGTGCAAAACTATAGTTGTTATACATTTGCTTATATGATCAAATCACTAGATCAACCAAAATTTCTTTAACCAAAATAAAAATATCAACCATAAACCAAAATGGAAACAGAAACTGCAGTATTCAACAAAGAATTTATGTCAATAAAAATTAGAAATATGTACCAAAAGAATCATTAAAATGCTACATAAAATCCATTACCAAAGAACTTAAGAATCACAAGTGAATAATCATAGAAGTGTAATTTTGGGTGAACATTAATAATACACAAAAGTGAAAAGTAAAAAGGATTAAATGTCTGTGCATCCACTTGAATAACAATGGGTAAAATATTATTACAGGTCTCTCACTTACAGTAGAGAAGAACTTTTCGTTGCCTCACTGATGAAACAGTTGAATTAATATTTAAGAATGAAAAACATATTTTAGTGTTAATAAAAACAAAAACTTTATATCTCTACAATCATATTTACGATTTGTGATAAACGGTATTTTTGACTCTCAGAAATCGACGCTAATACATCATCGGTATTCAGTGCCGCAAATCCGAGCGCTGAAGACCTAGTTCGTTAAGGGTAGAAGAAAAGAAGACAGAACAGAATCTTTTACGAATGGAATAACATATATTATTTCAATATATAAAATCTTCCAGTGGAAATTTTAAATACATTTATCAGAGTTAAACATGGTCAGTTATAAATCTCGATCTGTACAAAATGCAGAATATAATAGTAAAAGTGTGGTGGAAATGGATAGCTATCTATTGAAGAATCTTCTAACTCCATGCTTCGAGCTCTTCCAGATTTTTTCTAACTAAACCTGACTACTAGGCTACCCAGAAAAATAGGGCACCCGAAGTTTAAGGAATAGGAAATAAGCTCGGGGTCAGTCATGAGACTAGTGTGAGAAACTCAAAATACGGATTTTGAAAACAAAAGTTATCTCATAAGACCACGTCTCGAACATAAACATGGAATGGGTTTTTACCTTATGATAACTAAAACATTTTTACGTGGAAATTTTGTAATATTATTTTTAATGACATTCTTTTGAAAACATTTATAAAAAAACTTAAAATAACTGAAATGCTTGCATCTCACATCTCAGTACTTTGCACAACTAAGTCCGTATGGCACATATTGTATATTGGATTTCCTATCGAATAGCGAGGTAATGGACTACCTCCCATACAGTGCATTTCTAGAGGAATGCAACCGAAGCACCTATGTTGGTCCTCATGCGAATTAAGACCGGCCTATCCGAAAATTACACAAATAGCACCGAGTATTATATCACCCGACCGTTACTAATTTATCCGGGATCCCAAGCATACACACCACGTAATTTAAACCCAACATTATAGCGGGTAGAAATTTTATCCATCTAGAAGGTGATTTCATACCCTGATTGGTTGAGACCTACTTTAGCCGTAAAGCATCCCCTGTTTCACTATTCCCGGGTGTGAGGCTTTGAGGTAACGATTAGCTTTTTTAAGAACATATTCCACTTTGAATACCACTTTGCCATTTCACAATCACACAACTAATTTCTACAAACGTATAACTTCCGAGCTCGTACATTTGAGAAAATGGTGTTAAGCTAAGAGAAGTTGGCTTCTCCACCACCAAACAAATGATACGTTCATAGAGATCATCAATATGATCTAGAAATGCAACGTCAGACATTCATCCGTATAAGTTGTCCAGGAATAGGACAAATCAAAGGCACTCTCCTACCACATCCTGTCGGGCATTACCCTTAGGATTAGTAGCAAGTTAGTCCTTGCATACGAAGATTCCAGAACGAGGGGACCACTACTATTTATATATCTTGGGAGAAAATCTGAATATTGTCAACAAGCAGTCCTTCCGTTATGGAGATCCCCGCCTTCAAAATCAAGGTCTTCAATATACATTTTTTTCACTTTCGGAATGTAAATTGGTTGAAGTGGTTTTTGGATAGGAATCACCAAAATCCGACCCTGGTTTCTTCAAACAAATTATCGATAAAAAGATGTTTTATAAATAGGCAATTATCGTTTGATCTATTTATTTTTTGAAAAATATCTTTGAGAGATATATATCTTAAAAAACATTCTAGTTGGTACATACGGAATCATTAAACCTCTCTTTATTAAATTCTCTAGTTTAATTAAATAATTTTGAACCATTTTACCTAAACCTTAACCAAGATTACTTATATTTACAATGTAACTTTTTAATAAGTTGAAACCATGTTATCTAAGATGGCAAATTCGAATTGTTTAAATTTTGAAATTATAATCTTTTATACTTAACTCGCTTCCGACATTTTGAACTTATCTATCCCTCGCCTGGGGAGGCCAGGTGAGCTAGGGAACTAGTTGCTCCCGAACGTCTCCTTAGTTTAAGCACCTCACCCAGATCTCACGAATAGAAAAATCCGGTGTACTCGTCGGCTTATTAGAGCCAGGATTGACACATTTGTTTATAATAGCTTTTCTTTAAATCATTTATTTTAAACTCTTTTAAATAAATTATAAAATCTTTAAATCATCTTTAAAACAATTATTCATTTAAAAACGTTAATAAAGGATTTGGAAAAGAATAGTTACTTTTAAATTTATATATCAAAATTGATTAAAAATCGCTGCAAAAATTGCTGTGAATAGTGTTTTAAAAGCTATACTGATTTAAAATGAATTTTCTATCATTTGGAAATTCATTTATATAACCTAAATCTGTTTTTAAAACATTTAAAAAGATTTATAAAGATTTTTCAATATTTTTAAAACATTTAAAAATATCCGTTTTAAATCATTTTTAACTTTGGTCATTAAACTGCGAAACCACGATATTTTTGAAAATTTGTTTTGACTTATTTGAAAATCTATAAGATGAAAACTTGATTTTCTTTCTTTGATTGAAAAATATGGATATAATAGTATGAAAAATTCTTATTACAAAAAATTCTGAGTTGTATTCCACTTTATATACCCAATTAAAATTTACGGCGCGAAATCACGAACTACCATTACGCAACGAGCCTAGTTTTGACTCGTTTTTCATTTCTTATTCAAACTTCACCAAACTTTTTTTAGTGTTTATAAAACATATTTAAATCATTTTAAAACCATTTCAAAGAGTTTTAATGATTTCGTATTACTTATATAATTTGATTCGAAGTGATTTCCTTGTCTAATATCGACGTGTATTTTACGTGACTTATTAAAACAACCATATTAAACAATCAATACTTGATGATCAAAGTATAAACAAGCAACCAAACATGATTAACCATCATCACAGCCAAACATAGCAAACCATATTATATCATCCTCTATATATATATATACATACATATATATATAGTTTCTCACCCATTTCCAAACTGATACTTCCTACCAATATTCAAACAAATCAATGCTTCAATAAACATCTCCGAAACACGCAAGCTCATGGCCATGACTCCTTACACTTGCTAATCATGCTTTCTATGATGAATTTGGCTTAATACTAGAGTTTAGAAGAGATTAGAGAAGATTTGGTTAACTTTTGAAAAAGTTAAAGAGTAATCGGTGGATTAGTGCTTAAGCACTTCCACTATTTTTAACCCTCCTACTTTTTCTCAAGTTTTGAGAAAGAAGAGAGAGCTCCATGAAAGCCATTAGAGAGCATAAGAAAGCTCAAGAATGAAGAAGAAGAATGTGAAGAATAAGTGAGAAGGAAGGGTGGTATTTATAGGAAAAAATGAGAAAATATCTTCAAAGTAAAATTACCAACATGCCCTTACCTACCCTAGAAAACACTTCCCATCCACCCCTTGTGGCACATAGCAGTCCCCTTCCCCCATATGGTGATGATGTGTAGGTGATGGTAGTAATGATGGTGGAGGTGGTGATGTGATGTGGTGTAAGGTTGATTTGATGTTTGCTTTTTAAAGTAATTATTACTTTAGATGCTTTATTCTTTTACCATTAGTAAATATATATTTACTTTCTATTCTAATCATGTGTATATGTACATGATAATGTGTGTATGTGTATGTCAAAAATGTGTACAAGTCATTTGAACAATGTCGTATAACTTATATACGTCAAACCGTAACGAATTTGGATTCCGATCTTCGGTCATATTTTCATTTATTAATTAACGTATATATATTGTAAACAAACTTTGAAAAATATTTTTTTATTATTATTCATGAATTAAAGTGATCTTATATGAGTTATAAAACCATATAAATCAATATTGAACAATTGTTTACAAAAAGTGTTATTGTATCGATAAACCGATATCGATTTTCCTTATATTTTCGAATTAATTATATATCTTTATACAACTATTATAAATGCTTTATTATCAGTTTATTACTATTATAATTGAATTATTATCATTTTAAAAAAATTATCTAGATAATTATAATAATTATTAAATCATTTAATCTCAATTTAAAATCATTAATTAATTATTAATTATAATGACGTTACTGATGATGTTATAAATAAACTTTATTTTTCAAAACTAAAATGAGTTATTTTACTCCATATTCTTGTTTAAATATAAAAATGAATTATGTATCCAGTCCCGTTCACACTTTGGATTATTATAGAGCCGTTTATCGATAAAACGTTTTTCAGTTTTTTTATCGATTTAAATCCCGAGGAAGATATTTTTGTAAATATCCATTCAAAACAAGATTATTATTATTTATCATTGCTCAAAAAATATTATTTGTATTGTTAACCATTTATTTGAATATTTTAAAAATAAATCAAATTTATCAAAGTGATAAATTTGCACGTTGTTACATGGTCTATATCAATATATTTTAAGAAAAACCAAGTAAAAAGCTACCAAAGTACTGCCTTTATTTAAGAGTATCCTAGATAAAGTGTAGTTATAATTACATTGAGAAGGAAGTCAAATACACCAGAAATACAATATATTCATTCTAATTTTTTTTGGCATAGCTTATGAGGTTGAATGGGCTCCTACCATTTTATTATAATAAATAATAAAAGAAGGAAATACAAGAGATTGACACACTGTCAATCGATTACAGAACTGGAACAAGATCCGGTGAAAACGAAAAAATGGACTGGGCAAAACAGCACATCGCAGTCATAAATTACATTACAGAACACATAGCGCCAGATGCACACAATCACTAAGAGGACCAAAACTGAAGTAACCCAACCCAGCACAAGAACTAGGTTGAAGATAAACTGAAGGCCCGAAATCATTATGCGGTCCAAGCGCCAAGATAGATTGTAGCCAAAAATAAATGACTTAATTCTTTGTCCTCGTTGGAGCAAGCACAAGAACGTGAAACAAGTTAACATGTTACGTTGGAAAGCTCGAGCTATTCAACATTTCTAATTCCATTAGTCTCGTGACCCGCGCAGGGTTGGACGCAGGAGAAACAGTAGGCGAGGTGGTAGCTGAACAAGCAGAGAAGGGGGAGCTTTATAAGCCGCCGGTGGAAGAATATGGTCATAGCAATGCACATGAGAGCTCACAACTGCCTTGATCGACGGTTTTGCTTTGGAAGAAATTGTAGATAGCTTAATTGGCTGGAAGGGTGAAAAACTAACCTTTGCCTTGCCACTAGAATTTCCATCAGGCACACAGTTACCCGGAAGAAGAATCAAGTGAGGATTCGAGGTGG
Organism: Allium fistulosum; assembly: GCA_030737815.1. Lineage (NCBI taxonomy): Eukaryota > Viridiplantae > Streptophyta > Magnoliopsida > Asparagales > Amaryllidaceae > Allium > Allium fistulosum. The sequence continues at coordinate 939,473,906 of CM060908.1, read as the reverse complement.
TAGCTACACCACTGAGGCCATAACATTCAGACGTGTCATTTCCTTTTTCAATTTCAGAACCGTGTGCAATTAGGACATTCTTTTGGACTGTTACATGCACAAAGGGAGAGGTGCACGACTTGGTACCCACATCGACAGTCAGGTAATCTCTTCCTTCGCATATCTCTCATCCTCCTCCTTATTAGATTTATGATTCTAATTTTTAAATGCTATTAAAACATGAATGTGTAAATAAAGTCTTATATAATTCAATTTAGCATAAAGCTTAAATGCCAGAAAAAATGAAACAACTAAAGCTTAATTTATGAATGCACAAATAAAAGAATCACAAAACTTAGTGCCCGAAAATCTAAGGATAGTACTCACTTGCAAGGCAATGCAAAGAGAAATGGTAAGCTCGTCTGAATAAGTAAGACGGGCGAAAGCCAAAACCAATATGCTAGAAACTTGACCTACTTTAAATTAGCATGTGCATGGGAAATAGGTTTTATATTCTAAATTCAGTTTAATATATTAAGGAAGCCATTTGGAAAGAAATAAAATATAATACTTTTGAATTAAAACGAGGCTAATAACCAAGTAAAAATGAAGAACTAAAAGTAACCGTATTAAAATTATTCAATTAAGTTATATTTATCTCTTTACTATTTTTTCTATTATTAAGAATAATATTGATCTTTAAAAATTCAATATGAACTTTTATTTTTTTAAGAAACTCTTTAAAATTCAACTTTTTATTTAGTTTATAACTAGGATTTGAAATCCAATTAAAACTAAAAAGAGAAATTACATTTATTAAATTTTCTAAATTAACACTAATACTATTAAATACACATTGATTTCTTTCAAACCAAATATACCAACATGTTATTATGTAAATAGTGTCTAGTACGAACCTATTGTGACCCATAAAATAAAATCTAAAATTATTCCAATACAATTCACAATTAATATGTCTATAATTTAAATTAGAATGAAAAACAATCAAGAGGTTTTGCTGGAATAAATTTAGTTATATTACATTCAAAATATAGGTGTATAATATTTTCCATTTTCTTGTTGCAAAAATAACATTCATTGTCATTAAAAATATTTATCATTTTTAGAAATTCTATAGTATTTAATTTCCCATGTAAAATTATTCACATATGCATTTTTTCTTTAGGAGAAGCACTAGTTTCCACGTGTATTTAAATATTTTCAATCTAGTTTTCGAAAAGTTTATAAAATGAATAAGATGAAGATTTCTTACACTTATACCAACAATAAATTTTAGTGACTTTCTCATTTATCTATATTGTAAAACTCTAATTTAGCACACAATAATGCAAATTTTTCTAAAGTAATACCCACTAGTGTATGATTAAAATTAAATTCCTAGGGAAAAATTAAATTTAGCCTATAAATTTCTAAAAGTTGTGCATTTTTGAAGTTGCAAATATCGTATAACTCTTGAAGTTCCACTATAAGTGGAAGTCTGAAATCCAGCAGTTATGCTAGAAAGAAATATTATTACCAGAATGGACAACATTATTAATTCCTAAATTGTAAATAATAAAATTTAATATTATCGATTTTCAAAAGTGAGATATATTATTTGAATTATTAAATGTATTGTGGTATAAATTAAAAGTACCACCATACCATTGATTTGAAATTATTTCTTTCCATAGCAGATTTTCATTATTACCATTAAATTTCCATAACCATTTACCTAATAAAGGCATATTTAAGTTATGTAAATTTATAAATCCTAATCCACCCTCCCTCATTTTTAGACATACAAACCATTTCCTACTTAACAAAACATTTTGAACTACAACTTTGCTTATCTCCACTCCTGTAACATCCCCTATCTGGAGGCCCATAGCTAAACGCTAAGATGCTGCAGTCATCTATAGTATTAACTTTCGGTAATGTTAATGGCATCCATTATATCAGAAGCACATGAATATGAAACAAAATCACGGATTTCAAAAGGAGAAATATTTTTGATTACATTTCCAAAACATGTTCCATATTCAAATTACATAATCCCATCGCTTTACCAGGTTCAGATAAAATATATTATTACATGAATATGCCAAGGGCGACATTTTATGATGCCCCTTGGTTGACCAGAGTACTATATATATATATATACAACACAGCAGAATCAATCCAAAATAAAACAGCAACTCCTAATTAGCTATCCGTCAGCCACCTGCTCGTCACTGAAAGCTTTATACGACAACCTACTAAAACTTGTAAACCTCAACCTTCAGCCCACTCAAATCAGTTTTGAGCATCCGAGAGTTTAATGGGAAAACATAACCTTCAAGTCAGACATAAAGCATAGTGTAAATAATACTATACATCTCGGTTATTTGATATTAAGTGAGACCACGCTGATTAGCGGAATGGGTTTCCCTTCACTTATATCCTTTTAAAACATATCTTTTGCTATATAATATCTTAAAATCAATATTTATTAAAACCACAAATATTTCTTTTCAAAACCTTGAAAATCATTTTTCAGAATATATATAGACCAACGGTGTCTGTATATAATTTTCTATCCTATAGTCAAGTGATACGGATATTTATCATTTCAATCCGCAATTTAAATATCTACGGGTATATATCATTTCAACCCGCAATCCCAAATTCAATGTAAATGAAAATATCTTGGGTTTATCATTTCAACCCATAACAATTTTCTCATATTCTACAAGATCGTTCGGGTATGTATCATTTCAACCTATAGGGAATTCTATACTAACAAGGAACTTGCAGAGTGAGAACAGTGATGATAATAATATAACATATCAACAACATGCATATACCATCAATAATAGATAAAATATAAATAACAGACCATGGTGTTAGATGTCACTGGTGAACAGTTACAGATAATGGAATATCATATATATAGCAATTATATAAATAACAGTTAAATCTAGCAGCATATTTCAATTGTCGTTTCAAGTGAAATCAAATTTAATAAATATAAGAATGTTAATCGTGAGTGATTGCTCACCTTTCGAAGCTAGAGAGGATAGACAATGAAATTGAGTTAAGAATTGCAAGCACGACTTCCAAAGCAAAGCTAGATTGGCACGAGTTCGATGAACAAAGCTGAAAGTTTGGAATTGACGAAATCAATTCAGAACTGGATTGACGAAGATAAATGGTATTAGTGAACTTATATATATATAACTATATATAACTATATATATATATATATATAATCATATTCTAAATTCAAACACCAATAAATTATATATATATATATATATATGTATTTCAACATCCTTGTTTTAGATTAAAACACATATATTAAAATCAAACATATATTTAAAATAATATATATATTTATTTTCAAATGAATATTAAATCCCAAGCCATAAAGATATTCATATATAATTGAAAACTTCTATATCACTGCTTATGTACCACTTATACAAAATTATAATGTAAAATCTATGTATATTTATAAAACTGTCAAAATATACAACCTATCAATAGAGCAGGCTAATACACATCAATAGAGCAAGCTGTAAATAAAAATACTCGTTTCTTTTCCTTGTCAGTAAACAATACGAAGAGTAGCATAGGCTACAACTTTTTATTGATAAACCTGTATACAACATATAACCCTATACTTAAAATATTAACAACTGTTATAAACAATACTTACATAAATTAACATAACAACTATCATATTACATAACTTAGTAAACTAATATATGGAAATCTTATATATATCATAACATTTTTAACGAAAAATATAATTACAGTGATTATAGGAACTAGCAAGCTTTCTCGAGAATTTCAAACATACCTATATATACGATTATATATATAGGCTTTTATATAGTATACTTATATAATACTAGCATACTTTATAAACATTATATACACTATATATATATATATATATCTGTTATAAACAACTTTTATCTATAAACAAACTCATATAACATTGCATATAACAGACTTTACATAAACTATATATATACCTTTAAATATCAATAACAGAATATAACTTATAAATATATGAACCAGTATAACTATAATATAAATATATATATACCTGCTAAGAAGAAAAGAAGATGGAGAGCTCGGCTATCAAGCGAGAAGCCGGTGTGGGCAAGGGTGGGTTCGAGTTGAATGCAAGCACGGTGGTGATTGGCTCGGCTGTCACTGGCATGGAAGGGCTGCGTGTGGAGGCAGGTTGGTTGCTGGTGAGGCCGCTCACGGTAGTTGGGCGATGGATAGGTCAAGTTAGGTCAGGGCGCAGGTCGCCGACGAAGAGCAGAGAGAGGGGAAGTGGAGAGGAAGGTGCTCACGGTTGCTCACGTGGTGGTTGCTGGAGGTGGAGGCCTTGACAAGGCACAGGTTGGGTAAGGCTGCTGCACACCTCGGCATGGGTGGTGGAAGGCGGCGCTTGGCATGGAGACGTCGGGAAGGAGGTGAGGGAAGGTTGGTGGTCGGCTAGGTGGTTCGGTGGAGGGGAAGACTGCGGCAGTAAGGGAGAAAGCTTATATAATTATTTTATTTTTATAAATTCTTTTCTCAAGCTAAAATTAGAGGAAGAAGATGAGAGAGAGGGCAGGGGAAAGAAAATGTAGCCTCGAAAATGAAGGAACAAATATAAATAAATATTGATGAGTGAAATAGTGACAATTGATACCCAAAACTGAAATAATACAAGTTGGTGACAAGTTGGCGTAATAAAAGTCACGCACGCTAATTCAGGAAGTATTAAAGGCAGTGACTGCTTGATTTCCAACCGTTGGAAAAATTTAAATAGACAAAGTAAACAAAAGGCTCCAAATGTGTACCGTTACAACGAACTAATCAATCATTTCGTCGCGCATCGGACTTCAAAGTACAGAAATAAATATACTGCAGAAATCAAAACGACGAGGTGAACTGAATGGTACACAGATATCAGTGGTACGATCATGCTATCAACAGTCGATAATCGGTACCGAAAATGCTGCTAAAATGCCAGAATTAAGATAAATGGAGCAATAGCAGTCCAAATTTGACGAAACAAAATATGACGTCTCACTCAGAGGATGATCTACAAATTTATTATATAAAAATATTCAGGTTTGGAAAATATTTTATTATCATCAATTATTAACTGATTTGAATTGAAATAAAATTACACAATAAAATAAACTTCCATATTTTTCTGATGAAAATTTACCATTTTCTATGTTAAAGTAGACGTGTTACAAATATCAAATTTTTATTTCAAAATTCAACTATTTAAAATTTCACAAAAATTCAGTTAATTACGTTGTTAAAATTTTTAAACTTTACGAGTCGTTGCACTCTCCCCCACTCAAAACTTTTCATCCCCGAAAAGGAACGAGGTAGGAGAATAGAAACAACCAGAAAAATGAATGGATTTGAAATACAAATAAAACAATTAATTTAAACCATATAAACTCCATTTATTTTAAAATTGGTATATATTCAATTAGTTGATCCCAATTCATTTTATTTAATCAATCAAAATTATTGCGTTCACATTTGATTGGTTTCATTTCCAAATATTTTTATTCAATTGATTTGTTTCCCATTTATTTACATTTATTGTAAAAATTTCAAAACAAAATTTGTTTTATTTTACTCATTTATTAAATCTATTTGATCAACCATAGTTAATTCCACCTCCACATTCAACTTCAACTATTCAATCCATATAGATATCAATTTTAAATAAATTTATATTCAACAATTTGGTTTAATCCATTTTACTAAATCAATAATATTCGTTTATATTCATATTTTGTTGATTGTCAATCCAAGCCAATTTCATTCAATTTGGTTTATTTAAATTTATTAATACTTGCTACAAAGATTTTTTTTTTCAAAACAAAGATTTATTTGATTTAACTCATTTATTAAATCCACTTAACTTCACTTAAGTTAATTCCAAAAAATTCAATTTCAACTATTCTTCAGTTCATATATATTTGTTTAACTATCATTCTCCTTTATTTATTAAATTTATTTCACTTAATATATATTTTGCAACATATATTACGTGTATAACCATTTATTATTCAACAAATTAATTCTCTTTTATTTATTCAATTTACTATCCAATTTATTATTTATAAACTTCCTTAACAAAATATCATTTTTGATATCTTATTACTTGTATCATAGTGTATACTATCCAATTGCATATTCTCATTAACATTTAACTATTTCTAAGCAAGCTATATTAAGGTTCTGAGTGTAATTAAATACTATACAAATTTTTCTTTTTTATTTACAACATTCATATTAAGCTAGATTTTAGTTTGAACCATTTATTACTTAAGTTTTCTTCTTGTACAACCCTTTATTATATCCTAACATTTTAACTTTTTGAATATTTTAGGCAATTTATATATATTAGAATGCAATTTAGTATTATACTAATAAGTTTTTATTCAAATTCAACTATTTCAAGTTGGTTAAATTTCATTTATCATTTAGGATATTCCACTTATTCAAAAATTGCACTTTACTTCAATAATTGAAACCATTCCTTCATATAAAACTTAACATTCAAATTTCCGGTTTCACTTCAAACTATTTTGAAATAATTATATACATATATATTTTATAAATCAAATTATACACTAGAAATTTAAATCAAATCCTTTTTTTCAAAACAAAGTGTATCAAAGCTACTAAGTGGTCTTCCCACTTTGAGACTCGAAAATGAATGTCGATGATGCTGCAGTCATCACCGAAATTATTTTCCAGCGATAAAAGAGGAGAGTACTGATTTAAAACTTTTAAAATTCTCTGAAAACGATTTCTATTCGTTCCTTCATTTCCGAGGCTACATTTTCTTTCCCCAGCCCTCTCTCTCATCTTCTTCCTCTGGTTTTAGCTTGAGAATAGAATTTTCTAAAAACAAAATAAGTATATAAGCTTTCTCCCTTACTGCCGTAGTCTTCCCCTCCACCGAACCACCTAGCAGACCACCGACCTTCCCTCGCTTCCTTCTCGACGTCTCCATGCCAAGAGCCGCCTTCCACCACCCATGCCGAGGCATGCAGCAGCCTAACCCAACCCGAGCCTTATCACGGCCTCCACCCCCAGCAACCACCACGTGAGCAACCGTGAGCACCTTCCTCTCCACTTCCCCCCTCTCTCTCCTCTTCACCGGCGACCTACGCCCTGACCCACCTTGATGTTTCCATCGCCCAACTACCGTGAGCGGCCTCACCAGCAACCAACCTACCTCCACACGCAGCCCTTCCATGCCAGTGACAGCCGAGCCAATCACCACTGTGCCTGCGTTCAACTCGAACCCACCCTTGCCCACGCCGGCTGCTTGCTTGATAGCCGAGCTCTCCATCTTCTTTTCTTCTTAGCAGGTATATATATATTTATATTATAGTTACACTGGTTCGTATATATATAAGTTATATTTTGTTATTGATATTTAAAGGTATATATATAGTTTATGTAAAGTCTGTTATATGCAATGTTATATGAGTTTGTTTATAAATAAAAGTTGTTTATAACAGATATATATATATATATAAAGTGTATATAATGTTTATAAAGTATGCTAGTATTATATAAGTATACTATATAAAAGTCTATATATATAATCATGATTGTACCAAAATTGGGCACAACACTCTTCGAAAGTTTTTGAAGAGATAAAATGAAGAAATAAAAGGGAAAAAGAGGATTATCTCACAAAAACTCCAAAAACAGATAATGAAAGTAATAAGAACGCGCAGAGACACAAGAATTTAGAGTGGTTCGGCGTGTTGCCTACGTCCACTATGAAGTTGATTGCTTTATTGATGTTTCTTTGATGATTACAATTTATTTCAGTGAGTTACAGCAGATATTGATGATTTACAGCAGTGAAATTCGTTGGTGGCAGCAGCAATGGAGTTCAGATCTCGATCCGGTAGAGTCTGGGCGTTGGAGAATTCAAAGAAGAAGAAGATCCCCTTTCCGTTGGCTTTTGGGGATCTATTTATAGGTGTAGGAGGCGGATATCTCGCTCAGATCTCGAGAGACTCCCTCTGGCACGTGACTAGGCCTTCGCGCCCGAGCCCACGAAGTTTCGGCCCGATCCGTGATCGATACGAATGAATTTCATATCGATCAAGATTGCGTCCGATGGAGTCGAAATTTGGCATGGACATTTCTTAGCATGCACGTAAGCTTCTGTGAAAATTTGGTAGCATGTGGACTTGTGCATCGTGAGATATGATCGATACGAATTAGGATCTTTGGTTGGCTATTTCGTTCGACTCCCTCATTTCTACTTGATCCTGTTCGACTCGATAGCTGCGCGTGACTGTGAGATGACATGGCGCTTGAATCTCTGGATCACTCCGCCTTCGATGCCGAGTTGAACGAGTTGTCCTTGAACTTCGCCTCATTCGTATTGATGGTGCTGCCTTGTTCGTATCGATAAAAGATGCACAGTTCGCATCGATGAAGGCTTCTCAGTTCGTATCGATGGTCACGTTCTGTTCGTATCGATAAAAGGGGTGTATTTCGAATCGATGAGGGTTGGTCTGTTCGCATCGATGAAATTGCTCCAACTTGATGGATACGAACAAATGAAGGCGTGATGGGTTCGAACAAGTCCTTCCAGGATGGATACGAACTAGACAACTACCGTATGAAGTGGAGCTTGTTCGATGGATGCGAAGTGGACTCTGGAGATGGATACGAAGCGGGTTCTGATGATAGATACGAACTCGATCGAGTTGAATAGAAGCTTTCTGATGGATACGAAGTGCACTTATCTGGTGATGGATACGAAAACGATCGATGCGAAATGATGGGTTGCGACTCCAATCGATTCGAAAACGATGGATACGAATGGATGGGTTTTCCAACTTGCATCGATCATAACTTGAGCATATGAACTCGGATTGACTTGAAATTTTGAACGTTGGCTCTTATAGCTTCGTTTGTCGTGTCATATCAATTTCAGCTCGATCTGGACTCGGATAAAATTCATCAATATCCATGGTGAGTCTGCGTATAACCGATCTCTAAGACGAACTGTCATTGGTTTTTAGTCAAGTCCTTGGTGCCACGGCTTTGCCAAAATGCGGGATAACAAATCGTATATATGGGTATGTTTGAAGTTCTCGAGAAAGCTTGCTAGTTCCTATATTCACTATAATTATATTTTTCGTTAAAAATGTTATGATATATATAAGATTTCCATATATTAGTTTACTAAGTTATGTAATATGATAGTTGTTATGTTAATTTATGTAAGTATTGTATATAACAGTTGTTAATATTTTGGGTATAGGGTTATATGTTGTATACAGGTTTATCAATAAAAATTTGTAGCATGTGCTTCTCTTCATATTGTTTACTGACAAGGAAAAGAAATGAGTATTTTTATTTACAGCTAGCTCTATTGATGTGTATTAGCCTGCTCTATTGATAGGTTGTATATTTTGACAGTTTTATAAATATACATAGATTTTAAATTATAATTTTGTATAAGTGGTACATAAGCAGTGATATAGAAGTTTTCATTTATATATGAATATCTTTATGGGTTGGGATTTAATATTCATTTGAAAATAAATATATATATATATATTATTTTAAACATATGTTTGATTTTTATATACGTGTTTTAATCTAAAACATGGATGTTGAAATAAATACATATATATATATATATATAATTTTATTGGTGTTTGAATTTAGAATATGATTATATATATAGTTATATATAGTTATATATATAAGTTCACTTATACCATTTATCTTCATCAATCCAGTTCTGAATTGATTTCGTCAATTCCAAGCTTTCAGCTTTGTTCGTCGAACTCGTGCCAATCTAGCTTTGCTTTGGAAGTCGTGCTTGCATTTCGTAACTTAATTTCATTGTCTATCTTCTCTAGCCTCGAAAGGTGAGCAATCACTCATGATTAACATTCTTATATTTATTAAATTTGATTTCACTTGAAACGACAATTGAATATGCTGCTAGATTTAACTGTTATTTATATAATTGCTATATATATGATATGCCATTATCTGTAACTGTTCACCTGTGACATCTGACACCATGGTCTGTTATTTATATTTTATCTGTTATTGATGGTATATGCATGTTGTTGATATGTTATATTATTATCATCACTGTTCTCACTCTGCAAGTTCCCTGTTTGTATAGAATTCCCTATGGGTTGAAATGAAACATACCCAAACGATCTTGTAGAATAAGAGAAAATCGTTATAGGTTGAAATGATAAACCCAAGCGATTTTCATTTACATTGAATTCGGGATTGCGGGTTGAAATGATATATACCCGTAGATATTTAAATTGCGGACTGAAATGATAAATATCCGTATCACTTGACCATAGGATAAAAAATTATATACAGACACCATTGGTCTATATATATTTTGAAAAATGATTTTCAAGGTTTTGAAAAGAAATATATGTGGTTTTAATAAATATTGATTTTAAGATATTATATATATAAATGTTATTTTTATAAAGGTTTAAATTTTAGATTTTTTTAAAATTATATGTTTTGGAAATTTTAAAGTTATAAGTTAGTTTTGAAATTATGATTTTTAAGAATTTACTTATAATTTTACTATTTTAATATATATATAAATAGATTTAATAAAAATATAAATTTTAATAATAAGATTTCATTTAATAAAATTTAATTTAATTAGTATATAATATGTTTAAGTATTTACTTAAATTGATATTAATATTTTTAAAATAGATTTTATAACTTTAAAAATAAAGGTTGGGAAGATAAATTAATGTTGACCTGGAATTTAATTTGGTAATAATTAGATTTAAATAAGAACTTATTGGAACTTATTGATTTTAGATGTTGAAATTATAACTTATAACTTGATTCAATACAAAGTGATTTAAATGAATATTCGTAACTTTAAATAAAATTGAGACTGAATATTTAATATTGATCTAAATTTATAAATTGAGATTTTATTTAATTGTTATTTAAATTGGTTAAGTGAATGTTTTCCAATTTGAATAAAATTAGAGTTAAATGTGGAAATATAATTAAAACTTCTATTGTAAATGTTTGAATATTTAAACTTGGATCTTTGAACTTTAAATTGAAATGGTTAAACTGGAATTGATTTAAATTGAATGTTGGAATTTAAGATGATTTGAATTGACTTGCGAAATTGGAGGAAATTATTTCATTATATAAAGTGTTATGATTTTAAAAGTGTTTTGGTTTTAAAAGTGTTATGATTTCCAAAGTGTTATGATTTCAAAAGTACTATGGTTTTGAAAGTGTTATAATTTTTGAAAGTGTTACGATTCTGGAAATGAATATTATTTAAAGTGTATAATGATACCAAATTGATATGGTTTGAAATGATATGATATTTTGATATGAATTATGAACTGTTTGAAATTAAATGACCACGGTGTTATAACAACGTTTGGTTGTTAAAGAGACCGGGATCGGGTATTGTCATACTCTCTGCCAATACCGAAAACCACTTTAACAACTATGCACGTGGTGGAGATTCCAGAATGAAGTAGGATGATTTGGTGATGATTCTATATGGTATTTACATAGCCCTGACTCCCGTGAGTCAGCTTGATGCGGCTAAAATAGGAGCCACGCCGGGCCAAGTGAGGTCATTCCTTCGATCGGGCACATTTCTTCGATACTATTCTATTGCTTTTGTGATTTGATTGGGTGCACTCTTTGATTTGGGAGTGTGTCACGAGGTGGGCGGTAGTAGCTGCTATGCGTTACCACCAATCCGGATCCGCAAACGATATATCTACCCTGGCATTGCCTCGAGTGCCTTGTCGCATGCCCTATCGCGCCTTCTACGAGTTTGTTTTTTGTTGTACCTATGGAGTGCTCCCTGATAGCCCACTTGCGAGTGGATTTTACAGTATCTGTATAGACTACAACAATATAAAGATGTGTTAAGGGGGATATGGGTAACGCCTTAACGCTATTTTAATAGTTTACTTTACTATAGACATATTATAATAGCGTATATTACTACATAGTAGATAGTTCCACAGATCCTTAGAGGATGGAAATCCCAAACATCCTTTAAGTTACTTGTATTTCAGTTAACATTTCACTTGAGTTGAATTTATTAATATAAGAATGTTAATCCTGACTCGAGTGTTTTGTGTTTTGCTTTACGCTCGGGTCAGACTGACTGTCACAACATTTGAGACTCACCTTTTGAGTTGGAGCTTCACTTGGAGATCCATCTGTATCTATTCAGTTTTCAGCTATCCAGTGGTTTTGTTCAGATTTGTCATCTGTTTGTATTCGAAACTACATTGTATTTGATATATTCTGTTGTATTTTATTTCAAACTCTGTTGTTTTCATAGTAGCTTCATGAATTACTATTTATTCTATTCCGCTGCTTATTGTTATATTACTCTGTGTCTATGATTTTGGGATTGATTTATTTTACTGTATATGTTGAGTTTTGCCAAATATAAATTAACAATCTGATATTTTGAGCAATTCAAGTCCAACATGTGTGGATGCGAATGGTTGGAAATACCATGTCGTTACAAAGTATTTATTTGTTAGATAAGATTATATGTGTGATTGATTATCGAATATTGATTTGTTTATTATATATATATATACTTATTTGAATAATCTGTTATATATATATATATTACTTTTCTGATCATTCTATTTTTGTACATTGACTTGGATTATATGAATGATTCACCGTTGATGTTGATTTCATTTAGTGATTTGATATAATACGGTGATGACATCCTTTTATTTGATTTTGTGGTATCTCATTCTATGTAGTGAGAAATCTGAATAAACAGAGTTATAATACCATTTGTGATGGGGCATTCGGTAATATTTCTCCGGTTATTCTTTGGGCTCATTATATAGAATATTATGGAGATTGAGTGTAATAAAAGGGCATTGAATAAATGATTAAGGATCGTGTGGTGGTATGGGATGCCAATGTGTTACTTATTTGGTTATTCATTTTAAGTAAATGTCACTCAAATGGGGATTACATTCACGTGTATGTAGTGATACTCGCTGCGTTGAGTATCTTATAGCCATGTGTTGACTTATAGGTGGAGTAGGGTATTGGCGTAGAATTAGAGCTCTAGTATATTGTAGTCATATGTTGACTTATATGAAGCTGTGTGTCGAGATATATTTTTTTTGAAGAAAAAAAAACTATATATATATATATATATATTGGAGCTATGTGAAGATATTGGATATGAGTATTATATGTCATCCACATTGTGTCCAACTCCCTTTATGGTTCAGGAGTGAACCAGATTGGCCAGTAATCCACCTAGTGGCCTAATCGTAGGGTCGCACCCTAGATCCGTGATACATTATACTATATAGCTACGTGTTATCGATGTGTGCGACCGCCTCAGTGTCACATAGCCAGTAGTCGATTACCTATAAGGGGCAAGTGGAGGGTTATGACTGAGACTACGGGTAGGTGAGTCATTGGTGATATGAGTCATGATTTTTGTTGAGGTAACTAAGGCTGTAGGGACAAATCTGACTACACATCATGAGGCTACTAGACCCTGGGTTACTAAAGAGGGCATGTGGCCATCAGCTTTCCTTCTGGTTTGGTATGTGTGTGTAGTGGATTGGCATATATTGTTCTTAATCATATGATGAGTTTGATTATGCTAGAGACTGCATGTCTAAAGTGTACTCGGTCGCTGTTATATCCATACTTTTCTGATTGATTTATATATAGGTAGTTGAGATCATATTTGGATAGGTCTCCAGAGTATGGTGGATTCTCATATCTTTTATTATATTGATTGGCAGCTTATCATATCTTGTATGTTGATGATGTATCTTTTATTTTGAGACTGATATATATATATATATATACAAGAAGGAACTGGACCATCCCGCAGCAGAAGAAATGGATGTATTTCAAATTTTTCAGCCATTTTGGATCTTTAATAGGCCTACGAAGTCGAAATATACTTAGAACTTTTCTATGTTTTTTTAAAATAAAATCAATATTTTATTTAATTTTTTAAATAAAGTTTTACTTTAATTTAATGTGTATGTAAATTAGAGTATATCAAATATACTCTTATATACATATTTGTGTGTAATGGTAACTTATTAAATTTATTTAGAGAAGGAAACTTTTCATTTTCTATCTCTTAAATTATTCAATTAATGACGGGGCATAAATTTATTTAAAGAAGGAAACTTTTCATTTTCTTCCTCTTAACTTATTCAATTAATGAGGGATCATAAATTTAGTTAGAGAAGGAAGCTTGTCATTTCCTTCTCTTAATTAAATTAAATAATTGATTAATAAAATAACATTAATGACTAATCTAAATATGATATGAATTGTAAATATATCCATAGAAAATATTGTGTAAGTGAAACATACATGGGGGTGTGCATAGTCAGTGGTAATTGATATGTATACATAAAATAAACAAGAACAATTTGAATGGTTATTACATAGGAATTGAAATGGAAATAAATAAGGGATGACAAGTGTGATTGATACAGTCTCCCTTTTAGTAAACTTAATTAATGCAACATATTAATGACAATAAATAGGTACCATAATGTAAGAATATGGAAGGTAAACAATGAATTGTATGTATACATTATTGTCTTAATTAAAAAAGAGAAATGATTTCGTACTATGACAATATATATGAAGAAAAATAAATTTATATGAACACATACAAGTAGATCCAAATATGTATATATGGAATTCAATCAAAGCTTTCTAATAATATAAATTAGATAGTTATAACAGTCAAATTCAAAACTTTGATTTGTTGTTAAAATTCCTTTTATTCATATGTAAATATCTAATGCGATAAAAAGTTCAAGTAATACATGCAAACATACATACATGTATTAAAATTCAAACTAAAATTACACTTTGTTATGAATGATTTAAACATAGATCTATAATTGAAACATTGTATTGGTTCCATATAAATTTCATTTTTAACTTTAAATATAATTCAATCAATCAACATGAAAATGTAAATTTCCAGATTTAAAGAAATGGAATTTAAATTAAATGTCAAAACATAGAACAAGATTGTATTTTAAAACATATAGATTTAGTTTCAATTTAAGAAAGTAAAGAAAAGCAACTAATCAATTCGAACATGTAAACGTTCAGATCTGAAGAATTACAATTTAATTAGAACGTTTAAAAACATAGATCTACTCTTAAATGTTGTTTTAAAACATAAACAAATTTAATTTTGATCTATTAAATGAAAACTCAATCATATCATTCAACAAAGAATTCAATGTTCATAAACAATTTTTAGTTAAGCAAGACAATAATACATCGTACAAATTATGAAAGTCAAATTAAATTTCCATCAAACATTGTGAAATCACTATCTATATATATAGAAAATGACATATCTTGCTACCCAATCCTTAAAACAAACCTTGTTGATGTTGCCTTTGATTTGCACCTTGAATGAAGAATGCTTTTAGATCCGATTGAATCACATTAGGATGTTGCCTAGAAATCACACCTTGAATGATGATATCTCCTCAGATCTTCAAGATCCACATCTTATCCTTGCAAGAGGTGGATGAACCACCTTTTGTTTTTGTTTTATTTGATCTTTTTATTTGGGGTTGAAAGATTTTGGAAATTTATTTCCTTTTTTTTCTGCCATGAAAAGTTAGGAAGACAGAAAGAGAAAGAATGAATGAGAAAGAAAATGAATTGTATGCACATAATGAATTAGAGAATATGTCTTATTTGAAAGAATGAAACTTTTCACATTCTGTAATTAAAACTTTCCTAATTAATTCCCTTGATTATTTCTCTCTCTCTAATCCTTTCATTACATGTATGTCATCAAATGACATAAAATCTCCACAAATCATGTCATCAAATAACATAAAATTTCCATAAATCATGTTATCAAATGACATAGAATTTTCATAAATCATTTCATGCAATTATCTTTAAATTACATCAATATCGTATATCAATGCGCTCAAATATAACTTTTATAAATGCATTAAAATAACTACAAAAAAACTTCCAAACATCAAATAAATAATAATTAATATTTCTCAAATATCAATTAATTTAATCAATTTACAACATTTTATAATTAAATCATGTGGTTTTTCAGAGAATTCATCATTACGGTTGTGCGACTCAAAGGTGTAAATTCAGTCGGTGATTAATATTGAACTATTCGAATATTAACATTCACACGTCACTTAGCAGGTGGTGTGACATTTTGGCCAAATTTATCGCTCACACATCTTTTGGTAAAATCCAATTTTACTTATTATAAGCAGTACCTAATAGTGACAATTATTTACACCAATTCTCTTCGTCAAAACTATATCAGTTTGGATTTATGGAATTTGGTAATGGTCAAAATTCCAATATCATCCACATTCAACTTTATAGTCCAAACACAAAGTCTTTGGTTCAATAATAACAACTATTATTAACCAAAATGCTCTGGCCAGAGACTTTGACTTTGAGTTGACTTCAGTTGACCGTGATACCAATCTCATATAACCGAGTAGACAAATCCTCTTTTGAATAGTGTTTCACTTTCAATGCTTCCACTTGACCCAATTATAGTCGTTCAATGGACGCTGTGCCACGATTTAACTATAATCAAAGTGGAGCTTCCACATTGAAGATCAACAGCATTCTCAAGTCGAGAGAACTGTGCAAATTAGTCACATCGAATTCTCTGCTTGACCTTATTTATATTAACCAACAGAAAACTATCTAGTGAGTCATTCCAAAGTTATCCAATAACTATCAGTACGTAACCCATTGGTGCTCCCAACAGTTATGAGTAATACACTGCCCAACATTTGGAGAGCGTTACGTACTCTAGTCTCAACGGATACATCGATATACAGTCTCGATGCATCTTGACTAGGAACTTTTAAAATGGTATATTTGTTTCGTTGTGATAAATTACTTGCGGTTACAACATTTTGTAACTACTATCACAAAACATACCATTTGTGAATTTTCTATTAAATATACTTTTAATTCAATTGATTAATTAATATAACCACATTATATCAAGTATATAATAGAAAGAAAATACCTTTATTTCGAACAAGATTGGTCAACGAGTTAGAAATATGTAACAAATTACATAATTGCCCCTAGGGCATACCCCTAACTCTATCAATATATATATACACACACACACATATATATATATATGTATATATATGGGCATTATTGTGAGTAAGCATAATTATATTTGATGACATCTCATCATTGGTGATTCTTGATTTTGATTATGATTTCAAGATTATAATGATTCACCCATTTGTATTTGATTCTGTGATTTCGGATTTACTTCAATATGGGTAATGTATCTTTATGTATGATTGGTGATATTTGAAATTATATAATAAGTTGCAGTTTTTCTATGATATTGTTATTTTATAATATGTATATATATTGTCATGTATTTATTAACTTTATGGATGTTATCATACATTATACACATTGAATTATATATATTAAAACGACCCAATTTTTCGACGCCCGAAAATCGACATCAATACGTTCAGTGTATCAAATGTCGAACAATTGGATGCCGGAAAACCAAATCATTAGGGTTAAAGAAGAAGGATGTAGAAGAAGAGAAATCAAAAACAACATCAGAATCTCACCAACTCTAGAATTTTCAACAATCTTTTAAGTATTTCAACAATCAAAGCGATTTTACCAAACCAAAACTTCAACATTTCAAAATTACCTTTGAAATCAATTATATACATAATTCATTTGCAAATCAAATTATCCTTTGAATTTTAAAACCAACCTCAGTTTTGCAAACAAATTATGTATATAATTGATTTCAAAGGTAATTTTGAAATGTTGAAGTTTTGGTTTGGTAAAACCGCTTTGGTTGTTGAAATACTTAAAAGATTGTTGAAAATTCTGGAGTTGGTGAGATTCTGATGTTGTTTTTTATTTCTCTTCTTCTCCCTCCTTCTTCTTTAACCCTAACAATCTGGGTTTTCCGGCATCCGACTGCTCGGCATTTGATACAGTGAACGTATTGATGTCAATTTTCGGGCGTCGAAAAATCGGGTCGTTTCATATATATATATATAACCTTGAAATAGATGTATTCTGACTTGTGTGTTATTTATATAATACTCAGGTCAGTACTAGACATTTCAGGTACAGGAACGTATTTTTTATTGTATATATATATATAAGAGACACAAGCAATTTGCTCAGATGAGACTTAGTGTCTCTGTCCCTTTGGTGAGTTGGGTAGTTACCTTATAATAAAGAGATGGTAGGAATATATATGTATGTATGTATGTAGGATGGTTACTGAGGTAATCATCTGGGGAACATATTTGTTATTTTATATATATAAGAGATATTTGGATTTTGTAACGACCCAGAATTTTGAACAAATTAAATTGAGAATATTTAATTAATTTTAAATATTTAAACGATGATTTAATTTGAATCTCGAATATAACTTGGAATTTGGCGATTAAACTTTAAGATTTAATCGATTGGAAGTTGAATAAAATTTGTATCTTCAATTTTAAGCTGAAGAAAAATATTCCAAAAGCTTTTAAAATTCATATTTATAAAACTGAAGATAATGGAACTCTCAGAATCGAATTTAGAAGTGATCTGTTCAGTTTTGAATTTTAAAACGTTTGAACCGATATTTAAAAATAGTCGTTTTTCAAACAGTCTCGGAATTCGACGAAACCAGCTCCATTGGGTCCGTAATATCGAATTATTATCGGATTTCAAATTTCGTATTATTCGGAGTTGTTACGTGAGCATACGGTAAGCAAACGCGTTGAGATTTAAACGAATTCAAATTGAATTTTTAATTTAAATTTTGTCAACATCAGCCACCCTAGCTTTTCCTTAGCAGACCTATTCCCTGAAACATCACGTACTCTGTCCCCTTCTGTTTCTTTATCACGCGAGCGATTCAAAGAAAACAACATCTCGTTCAATTTAAAAACAGAAGCTTCAAAAATTAATGGCCGAAGCCCTTTTAGTCAAAAGAAGGAAATTCGCTCTCTTCATTTCAAATCGAATTCAACCGATTATATATAAACAAAGGGATAATAGCCGAGTTTTCTTTCTTCCTCAATTCGAAATCATAAGCTCCAGAAAAGAAAAAAATATACATATCGAACAACTTTCCCCTCTTCAAATTCAAACCTTCACACAGAGAAACGAACGAACGAGGTGCAAGTCGTTTGAAACTTTATTCAAAGGTGAGGGGGTAATCGCCTTCGATTAGGTGGCTCGAGCGAACAGGAATCGCGACTGGAAGGAAGCGAAGTCGCATGGAAATCGCGATCGACTGTTGGGCTTGGGCTCATTCTCGGCATCGCGATTCAAGCGCGAACGGGGCGGAGACGACAGCGGTGTTTGCGGCCAGGGAAAAAGCAAAAGAGGCATTGACGATTTCGACAGTTCGATCTGGGAAGGGGATGGTCGAAGTTTGGGCCATCGACGATGGTAATTTGGGAGGTCAGGGCACGAGTTCGTTCGCAAGGCTGAGGGTACGGCATCTCGAGTTGATGGCAAACGAAGGAGGGCCGTGAGGAGGTGGTGCTCGCGTTCGAGCATCGGCAGCAATGGCCTGGGCGTGACTTCGGCGGTTAGGTAAATTATTTAAGCAGTTTTGTTTAGGTTAATCTCAAATTAATTTGAACTTGAAAATTTCATATAGATATGTTAGAAAGTTTACAGTAAAACAAATTTCTGATTTTTTTGTGATTTACAGAATGGATAATATTTTATTAACAAGTTATAAAATAGAAAACAAAAGAAGAAAAAAAAAATCTATATAAATTATCTTCAAAGAAAAAGTACAGTAAATATTTATATATGATTTTGGAAGATAATATAAATGAATTGTAATGTTTAAAGTATATGTGGAGGTAGGAGAAAAATAAGATAAATAAGTATATGTATATGATTTTAGAGATTTACAGTAAAACAGGAAGTATATTTAAAAGAAGATTTGTTAGAAATTCAATTTATTAGGTGAAATGATTTATTGAAGGAAATTTTGGTTTAAAATTTAAATTAATAAATTCGTTGGATAATTGAAATTACCAAATGAAAATTGTTATTCGATTTAATTCGAATGTTAATAAATTTATATGATTATTTATACAAGGTATAAATCAAGGAATTGAGTCAGGATGGAAATTGGATGGCAAATTTAAAAGCTAAGGTGAGATTTTCTCACTCGATTTTAAAATGGAATTATTGCAGTTATTGATTGCTATTGATGTGTGATATTAGATATTTTAGGATATATCTATATATAGCAGTATATACATATTGGCATATGTATATATTGGATTGATTGTTTTCCCGCCTCGTATAGCGGATGAGACCCTATTGCGCCGTTAGTAAGCGGATTTATAAAAACCTATATACCGCGATAATTCCGTACTGGAGCGGAATTGGTATTGTGCTAACATCTTTGGATGCAGGGAAACAGGTTGGAGGGATCCAACTGGACCCCTCACTTTGATTGAATTTATTTATACTGTGATATGAATCTATGAATGATTATATTGATGTTATTGATCATATCGATGTCTGGAAAATTGTTGAAAGCTAAAATTTAGCTGAATGGATGTTTGATATCATTGGATTCCAAAAATAAACGAAATTGAATTTTTGGAAATCAAAATAGAAATTTCTAAGTGAATTTGATTTTAGAAATTTAATAAATTCGAAGAAAGGAATTTTAAAGTATAAAAAGTTAATTTTTATAATCTTATCGAATTTATTTCCAGAATAAAGTGAAAGTGTTAAATAAATGAATTTCGTATAATAGTGATTTTAAATTGAGGAAATTAATTTAAAATCTGGATTTCTAAATAAATTGAAAGAAACGATTGAAATTTATTTTCTTAAAAAGGAATTTATTTAAAAGAAGATAAGTTGGAAATTCAGTTTGAAATTTAATTGGTAAATTAAAATAAGTTGTGAAATCAATGTAAAATGAATTCAATAAGGAATTTATTTAGTAGTGATAAATAAAATTTGAAATCAATCGGTACTTGATTTAATATTTAGAAATGAATTTTTGAGAAATCAATGTGGAAATTTTATTCGAACGTTGAAAATAAAATTTGAAATCAACATTGAAATTGATTTGGTATTGAAGCTTTTATAAATGGAATTAAAATTTATAAAAGTTGTTTATGAACCCAAAGTCACTTATTTTGATAAGTTAAGTATAGAAGTTGATAAAAGAAGGTTTATAAGTCGAAGTTATTATTAAAAAGAGAAATAGAATTTATAAACGTGCTTATAAATTCGAAAATAGATTGAATGTGATAAAAATGTGTAGAAATGATTGAAATGGGGTTAAGTAAATTTTATTCACGATTTTGGACAGTGAATATATTGTAAGTAAAATGGACTCATTTTTGAAGAAGTAATATTTTAAAAATGAAGTTAAAACATTTTAAAGGTGTTTTAAAATGTGTTGTGAATCGAAACCATAGATTTCAACATTTATTGTTGAAATAGACGTTTTCGAGAAACTTAAGGAAATAGTGGACTATAACACTGTTGTTATAGTAAATGATTTTCGGAAGGAAATGTTTTATTTAGTATTGGGATTTATATATCTATCTTAATTTCGAATCCCTATACTAGTGATTTCGAGTCGTCGTAACGATGTTTTACGTAACATTCGTTTTGACTCAAATAAATGTGTTAAAAGAATATTTTCCTTAAAGGATGAATATATACTTAATTTGATTTAAGTATATCGAATATTTTCAAGTGTTGAAAATGAATAGATTGGTGAAACACTTATTTTTAAATAAGTATGGAAATGTTTTCCAAAATGAAATGAAATGTTTTGAGAATTTATCTCCTTAAAGATAAATTGAAATTGAATATTGAAAACGATTTGAAAATCGAATATCAGTAGATATTCGAAAGTATAAATTCAATACGGAATTTATAAAAGAAAGCGAAGTTGTTTAAAAATAAATATTGATTTATTTTTGAAGTGTGGAAAATTGATTTGAAATTGTTTTCAAATGGTTAAGTGTGGAAATTTTATATCTAGTAAAGATATTTTTGAAGATGAAATAATTTGGAAAATTATTTGGAATCTGATGATGTTGCGCATCTTTATTGATAGTTAAATAATCGACTATCAATAATTACCTTTAGATAGGTACTTGTTGTGAATTGGATAAATTTGAATGCCACACTTGTTTTTAAATAAACGCTCACTATTCGGGTTAGCCGGGAAAGGACCA
The DNA here is from genome assembly GCA_030737815.1 of Allium fistulosum. Classification (NCBI taxonomy): domain Eukaryota; kingdom Viridiplantae; phylum Streptophyta; class Magnoliopsida; order Asparagales; family Amaryllidaceae; genus Allium; species Allium fistulosum. Next base: position 939,451,575 of record CM060908.1, on the reverse strand, counting down.
TGGGGTCGTATAACCCATTCCGAATATGTGATACGTCGTTATGAATCGCATTTGAAGACCGGTGTTGAAGACCGGATATTTTTGAAAACGGAAGGATTACCGTCGAGTTACTCTACATCGACTGATCTTCGATTTAGAGGTTTTATCACCCTTAGTGACGGGAAGTCCTGACGTGATTGAAAATTATCCGGAAATGCAAGGGCTTCGTGAGAAGTGCCTTCGGTTCTGTTCGATCCCGGAACAGACTTGTATGGATTGTGTGTCTGACGTTACAATTTGAGATATTGAGCTGATTTCTTTCAAATACATTTCTGTTGGTGGCGGAGAATTTATTCTCTTAGCTTAACACCCTTCTCTGAGACGTACGAGCTCAGAGGTTATGTAGTTGAAATTTATCAGCGATATATCCCAATTTGGTAACGTGGCATACTGAGTGTTGCTGTGAAATGATCAGTGTTTGATCATTTGTGATATGATCATTTGTTTGATCTTATATCTTTGTGATCATAGGTTGATCATTTTGTTTGACCCGAAGCAGGGCTTTTTGAGAAAGCGTAGCTTTGTGGACGAGACTTCATCGAGCCTCACACCCCGGAAATGGTCGAAACAGGAAGGATGCGGCAAGGTTCTAGGGAGTAGCGCCCCTTAGTGTATGTCATTCCTTCTGGATAAAGGTGGTATCATGGTATGGAGCCCAGATACTTAACCTCTGTGGTTACTGCATTATTATTATCTATGTGGTTTGTTGCGAATCGGGGATCCTCGGGAAGATCGGTGACGATCGGGGGATGGCATACGCGTGTCAGTAGTTACCTATTTTTGCAGAGGTAACCCGGCCTTGTGTTGGCAGAGATCTAACCGTAACGTTAGATTCTCGGGTCGTCTATTCCAGGGACGTACCCATCGTGGATAGGAAGTTCCTTAGCCTGACCATTTGTTGGAAATCCAAAGAAACAATACGTGACTTGTACGGTTTTAGTTGTAGAACCTGTCATCTAATATGGCAGCTATAGCAGGCATAATATAATGGTACCTATGCTGGCTAAGATTTATATTCTACTTTCGAAATGTTTTCTACACTATGCACTAATAATAATATCAAAAAAGAATTTGATTTTCGCGTAGTAAGCATCTTTGACTATCATAAGAAGAAATCTCCTCCAAGTCTGCGTTTGCATTGTGTGTGTGGTGGGAGGTCTTATGGTAGTTTCATTTTCAAAAAGCATTTCGAATTGACTTTAAAATTATCCTGTTGTTTATTTTAAAGAATAACTGTTTTACGATCTCACACCAGTCACCATGACTGACTCGGAGTTTATTGTTTCCCTTCTAAACTCTGGGTGCCCACCAATTTCCACACGGGCAGTCTAGAGTTAGGTTATCAGGATATTCTGGATATTCTGGAGCTTTGGAAGCAAGCTGGATGACGAGACGTAGTATTTGTATTTGATAGTATTTATTCCGCTGTGTATTCTGTATGAGGACAAGTTATATAACTGTCCATTGTTGTATATTGACTCTGATGACTGATGTATGTATAAACTGATAAATTTTTTTTTTTGTTTTAAAGATTATTCATTTATCTATTATATATTGTTCCGCTGCGATATGTGAGATTCTGATATTGTCTCTGTTCTGTATCTGTTGTTGTTTTGTTGTTCTTCTTCTCTTTTTCTTCTATCTTCTCTTCCTCCTCTTCTTTTAAATATTAAAGTTTCGCGTTTTCGCCATCCGATTGTTCGGCAATTGCTACAGTGGACGTAGCAGTGTCGGGTTTTCGGAAGACGGATTTGCGGGTCTTTACAGTTGGTATCAGAGCATATGGTTAAGCGACAACCCTGCTCTGTTGGGTGTTACTCATTAGAGATAGAGTCAGCAGTACTCTAGAATGAGTTTGAGTGTAATAATAAATATGAGCGCGTATTTGTTATTTGAATATAAAATTGTTTTATATTGTGATGATTGGTTTATTGAGTGGTATATGAACCTTCGTCGGCACAGTCTTGCAAAACTGTATCGAAGGGGTTTCTAAACACTCGAATAGAACAATTCGGCACAGTATTGATTTTAAAACGGGTAAATGAAATAATTTACCCAAAACTATTTTTGTATATAAAAGAAATGTTTTCTATGAATTACTATAGTATATGGTTGCATGGTTGCTAGAAGTAATAATATTAAATTATTCTCATTGGAATTAAATAAGAAATTGAAATTATAACTCCAAAGTTAAGAAATAAACCCATATACGAATGAAATTTGAGAATATAAATTATAAATGTGAATTGTAATTTAAAACGGAATTCCAAAGAAGTTTTTGGAAATGTTTTGAAAGGAGTTTGAAAATTTTGGAGTTTTGGAAGTTTAAATCATTTTTGGTTTGAAAATGGATTTCGAAGGTTTTGGAAAAGTATTCTGAAGAGATGAAAGCTCTAAACTCTTTTAGGTCGCTGGAAAATAACCCTGATGATGGTGGCCACATCATTAGAATTCATTTTCGGGTTTCCAAAAGAGAAATTGCTGTCAAATTGTTTTAAATAGGAGTTGTTTGAAAATTTGGGTTTTGTTTTGGAAATTCAAAGGATGATTTGAATTGTTTTCAAAAATGGGTTTGAAAAAGTGGAAACGACTCTGGAATCCTATTTAAAAATACTTACGAAATATTAATAAGTTGATAACTTATAGAATATTGGGAATCTGATTGAAATGAAAGTTCAAAATTGAAATAAAAGAATTTGTGAACAAATAAATAAATTTGCAACGGCAAATGCGAGAAAATAAAATCGAATGTTAAAATTCATTTCGAATTCGTAAGCAAATGAATTGAATTGAATAATGTAAATTGGAAGATGGATTAAAATTCATATGTTATTGGAAATCCAGTTTAATATAAGTGATTGTAAACCAAAATAGTGAATTGTAAATAAATTTTGGGAACGAACAAAAGTGAATAAAACTGGAATTGAAACTGAATGTTGAAACAAATTTGAATTGTGTGAAATTAAATGAAGTTTTGAGATTAGTTTGAAGTGAACTAAAGTTAATTGATAAAATTCAATATCCAGAAGTAAACTAAATCCAAATTAGATTGGAATTGTGAATTGAATTCGAATGAGAATTGAAATGTAAAATTGAATGAGAATAGATATGTAACTTCAATAGTAAGTTAAAAGTGTGTAAACAGTTTATATTTGAAATTTTGTAATAGAATTTGCAAAATAGTTTGAATGCTGTAACTAGATATAATGGCTAGTAGATATACAGGTGTAAAGGAATTGGGATTTTAATTTAGAAGAGAATTTGAATTGCTCGACAAAAGGTACGTATTTGAGTTTTAATATGAGTTTTTGATGATTTCTCTCTAGCCGCTTGGCTTTTTCTTTTTCTTTTGAAATCTGAGAGTCCGTAGGGACGTTTTGTAGTCGTACCGTATTAGCCGCGCAAAGGAGACGCTGGCGAAATTTTTTGAAAATTTCGAGTGTTAGAAAATTTTTGAGAAATTTTGAAAGTTTGAAATTTGAATTTAAACTTAAATTTGAATTGTTAAGAAAACAATGTTGTCTGGAACTTATAATTGAAGTTGGAAAACGAGTTGGATTAATAACGAATCTTTAGTAGAAAGATTTGTTTTGATAAAATTGATAAAAATATTAGATGTTGAAAGATAGTAGACGAGTTAAGAACCATTTTTCCTAACTTGTAATTTCGAGGACGAAATTCTTTTAAGGAGGGAAGTCTGTAACGACCCAGAATTTTGAACAAATTAAATTGAGAATATTTAATTAATTTTAAATATTTAAACGATGATTTAATTTGAATCTCGAATATAAATTGGAATTTGGCGATTAAACTTTAAGATTTAATCGATTGGAAGTTGAATAAAATTTGTATCTTCAATTTTAAGCTGAAGAAAAATATTCCAAAAGCTTTTAAAATTCATATTTATAAAACTGAAGATAATGGAACTCTCAGAATCGAATTTAGAAGTGATCTGTTCAGTTTTGAATTTTAAAACGTTTGAACCGATATTTAAAAATAGTCGTTTTTCAAACAGTCTCGGAATTCGACGAAACCAGCTCCATTGGGTCCGTAATATCGAATTATTATCGGATTTCAAATTTCGTATTATTCGGAGTTGTTACGTGAGCATACGGTAAGCAAACGCGTTGAGATTTAAACGAATTCAAATTGAATTTTTAATTTAAATTTTGTCAACATCAGCCACCCTAGCTTTTCCTTAGCAGACCTATTCCCTGAAACATCACGTACTCTGTCCCCTTCTGTTTCTTTATCACGCGAGCGATTCAAAGAAAACAACATCTCGTTCAATTTAAAAACAGAAGCTTCAAAAATTAATGGCCGAAGCCCTTTTAGTCAAAAGAAGGAAATTCGCTCTCTTCATTTCAAATCGAATTCAACCGATTATATATAAACAAAGGGATAATAGCCGAGTTTTCTTTCTTCCTCAATTCGAAATCATAAGCTCCAGAAAAGAAAAAAATATACATATCGAACAACTTTCCCCTCTTCAAATTCAAACCTTCACACAGAGAAACGAACGAACGAGGTGCAAGTCGTTTGAAACTTTATTCAAAGGTGAGGGGGTAATCGCCTTCGATTAGGTGGCTCGAGCGAACAGGAATCGCGACTGGAAGGAAGCGAAGTCGCATGGAAATCGCGATCGACTGTTGGGCTTGGGCTCATTCTCGGCATCGCGATTCAAGCGCGAACGGGGCGGAGACGACAGCGGTGTTTGCGGCCAGGGAAAAAGCAAAAGAGGCATTGACGATTTCGACAGTTCGATCTGGGAAGGGGATGGTCGAAGTTTGGGCCATCGACGATGGTAATTTGGGAGGTCAGGGCACGAGTTCGTTCGCAAGGCTGAGGGTACGGCATCTCGAGTTGATGGCAAACGAAGGAGGGCCGTGAGGAGGTGGTGCTCGCGTTCGAGCATCGGCAGCAATGGCCTGGGCGTGACTTCGGCGGTTAGGTAAATTATTTAAGCAGTTTTGTTTAGGTTAATCTCAAATTAATTTGAACTTGAAAATTTCATATAGATATGTTAGAAAGTTTACAGTAAAACAAATTTCTGATTTTTTTGTGATTTACAGAATGGATAATATTTTATTAACAAGTTATAAAATAGAAAACAAAAGAAGAAAAAAAAAATCTATATAAATTATCTTCAAAGAAAAAGTACAGTAAATATTTATATATGATTTTGGAAGATAATATAAATGAATTGTAATGTTTAAAGTATATGTGGAGGTAGGAGAAAAATAAGATAAATAAGTATATGTATATGATTTTAGAGATTTACAGTAAAACAGGAAGTATATTTAAAAGAAGATTTGTTAGAAATTCAATTTATTAGGTGAAATGATTTATTGAAGGAAATTTTGGTTTAAAATTTAAATTAATAAATTCGTTGGATAATTGAAATTACCAAATGAAAATTGTTATTCGATTTAATTCGAATGTTAATAAATTTATATGATTATTTATACAAGGTATAAATCAAGGAATTGAGTCAGGATGGAAATTGGATGGCAAATTTAAAAGCTAAGGTGAGATTTTCTCACTCGATTTTAAAATGGAATTATTGCAGTTATTGATTGCTATTGATGTGTGATATTAGATATTTTAGGATATATCTATATATAGCAGTATATACATATTGGCATATGTATATATTGGATTGATTGTTTTCCCGCCTCGTATAGCGGATGAGACCCTATTGCGCCGTTAGTAAGCGGATTTATAAAAACCTATATACCGCGATAATTCCGTACTGGAGCGGAATTGGTATTGTGCTAACATCTTTGGATGCAGGGAAACAGGTTGGAGGGATCCAACTGGACCCCTCACTTTGATTGAATTTATTTATACTGTGATATGAATCTATGAATGATTATATTGATGTTATTGATCATATCGATGTCTGGAAAATTGTTGAAAGCTAAAATTTAGCTGAATGGATGTTTGATATCATTGGATTCCAAAAATAAACGAAATTGAATTTTTGGAAATCAAAATAGAAATTTCTAAGTGAATTTGATTTTAGAAATTTAATAAATTCGAAGAAAGGAATTTTAAAGTATAAAAAGTTAATTTTTATAATCTTATCGAATTTATTTCCAGAATAAAGTGAAAGTGTTAAATAAATGAATTTCGTATAATAGTGATTTTAAATTGAGGAAATTAATTTAAAATCTGGATTTCTAAATAAATTGAAAGAAACGATTGAAATTTATTTTCTTAAAAAGGAATTTATTTAAAAGAAGATAAGTTGGAAATTCAGTTTGAAATTTAATTGGTAAATTAAAATAAGTTGTGAAATCAATGTAAAATGAATTCAATAAGGAATTTATTTAGTAGTGATAAATAAAATTTGAAATCAATCGGTACTTGATTTAATATTTAGAAATGAATTTTTGAGAAATCAATGTGGAAATTTTATTCGAACGTTGAAAATAAAATTTGAAATCAACATTGAAATTGATTTGGTATTGAAGCTTTTATAAATGGAATTAAAATTTATAAAAGTTGTTTATGAACCCAAAGTCACTTATTTTGATAAGTTAAGTATAGAAGTTGATAAAAGAAGGTTTATAAGTCGAAGTTATTATTAAAAAGAGAAATAGAATTTATAAACGTGCTTATAAATTCGAAAATAGATTGAATGTGATAAAAATGTGTAGAAATGATTGAAATGGGGTTAAGTAAATTTTATTCACGATTTTGGACAGTGAATATATTGTAAGTAAAATGGACTCATTTTTGAAGAAGTAATATTTTAAAAATGAAGTTAAAACATTTTAAAGGTGTTTTAAAATGTGTTGTGAATCGAAACCATAGATTTCAACATTTATTGTTGAAATAGACGTTTTCGAGAAACTTAAGGAAATAGTGGACTATAACACTGTTGTTATAGTAAATGATTTCCGGAAGGAAATGTTTTATTTAGTATTGGGATTTATATATCTATCTTAATTTCGAATCCCTATACTAGTGATTTCGAGTCGTCGTAACGATGTTTTACGTAACATTCGTTTTGACTCAAATAAATGTGTTAAAAGAATATTTTCCTTAAAGGATGAATATATACTTAATTTGATTTAAGTATATCGAATATTTTCAAGTGTTGAAAATGAATAGATTGGTGAAACACTTATTTTTAAATAAGTATGGAAATGTTTTCCAAAATGAAATGAAATGTTTTGAGAATTTATCTCCTTAAAGATAAATTGAAATTGAATATTGAAAACGATTTGAAAATCGAATATCAGTAGATATTCGAAAGTATAAATTCAATACGGAATTTATAAAAGAAAGCGAAGTTGTTTAAAAATAAATATTGATTTATTTTTGAAGTGTGGAAAATTGATTTGAAATTGTTTTCAAATGGTTAAGTGTGGAAATTTTATATCTAGTAAAGATATTTTTGAAGATGAAATAATTTGGAAAATTATTTGGAATCTGATGATGTTGCGCATCTTTATTGATAGTTAAATAATCGACTATCAATAATTACCTTTAGATAGGTACTTGTTGTGAATTGGATAAATTTGAATGCCACACTTGTTTTTAAATAAACGCTCACTATTCGGGTTAGCCGGGAAAGGACCATGGGGTCGTATAACCCATTCCGAATATGTGATACGTCGTTATGAATCGCATTTGAAGACCGGTGTTGAAGACCGGATATTTTTGAAAACGGAAGGATTACCGTCGAGTTACTCTACATCGACTGATCTTCGATTTAGAGGTTTTATCACCCTTAGTGACGGGAAGTCCTGACATGATTGAAAATTATCCGGAAATGCAAGGGCTTCGTGAGAAGTGCCTTCGGTTCTGTTCGATCCCGGAACAGACTTGTATGGATTGTGTGTCTGACGTTACAATTTGAGATATTGAGCTGATTTCTTTCAAATACATTTCTGTTGGTGGCGGAGAATTTATTCTCTTAGCTTAACACCCTTCTCTGAGACGTACGAGCTCAGAGGTTATGTAGTTGAAATTTATCAGCGATATATCCCAATTTGGTAACGTGGCATACTGAGTGTTGCTGTGAAATGATCAGTGTTTGATCATTTGTGATATGATCATTTGTTTGATCTTATATCTTTGTGATCATAGGTTGATCATTTTGTTTGACCCGAAGCAGGGCTTTTTGAGAAAGCGTAGCTTTGTGGACGAGACTTCATCGAGCCTCACACCCCGGAAATGGTCGAAACAGGAAGGATGCGGCAAGGTTCTAGGGAGTAGCGCCCCTTAGTGTATGTCATTCCTTCTGGATAAAGGTGGTATCATGGTATGGAGCCCAGATACTTAACCTCTGTGGTTACTGCATTATTATTATCTATGTGGTTTGTTGCGAATCGGGGATCCTCGGGAAGATCGGTGACGATCGGGGGATGGCATACGCGTGTCAGTAGTTACCTATTTTTGCAGAGGTAACCCGGCCTTGTGTTGGCAGAGATCTAACCGTAACGTTAGATTCTCGGGTCGTCTATTCCAGGGACGTACCCATCGTGGATAGGAAGTTCCTTAGCCTGACCATTTGTTGGAAATCCAAAGAAACAATACGTGACTTGTACGGTTTTAGTTGTAGAACCTGTCATCTAATATGGCAGCTATAGCAGGCATAATATAATGGTACCTATGCTGGCTAAGATTTATATTCTACTTTCGAAATGTTTTCTACACTATGCACTAATAATAATATCAAAAAAGAATTTGATTTTCGCGTAGTAAGCATCTTTGACTATCATAAGAAGAAATCTCCTCCAAGTCTGCGTTTGCATTGTGTGTGTGGTGGGAGGTCTTATGGTAGTTTCATTTTCAAAAAGCATTTCGAATTGACTTTAAAATTATCCTGTTGTTTATTTTAAAGAATAACTGTTTTACGATCTCACACCAGTCACCATGACTGACTCGGAGTTTATTGTTTCCCTTCTAAACTCTGGGTGCCCACCAATTTCCACACGGGCAGTCTAGAGTTAGGTTATCAGGATATTCTGGATATTCTGGAGCTTTGGAAGCAAGCTGGATGACGAGACGTAGTATTTGTATTTGATAGTATTTATTCCGCTGTGTATTCTGTATGAGGACAAGTTATATAACTGTCCATTGTTGTATATTGACTCTGATGACTGATGTATGTATAAACTGATAAATTTTTTTTTTGTTTTAAAGATTATTCATTTATCTATTATATATTGTTCCGCTGCGATATGTGAGATTCTGATATTGTCTCTGTTCTGTATCTGTTGTTGTTTTGTTGTTCTTCTTCTCTTTTTCTTCTATCTTCTCTTCCTCCTCTTCTTTTAAATATTAAAGTTTCGCGTTTTCGCCATCCGATTGTTCGGCAATTGCTACAGTGGACGTAGCAGTGTCGGGTTTTCGGAAGACGGATTTGCGGGTCTTTACAGATTTTTTTAATACTTTGAGTATATATAAATCAAATTGATTGACCTTGTGTGGATTAATACTAAGTTGTTAAGTTATGCTATGACTTTAATCAGAGTGCATAACGAGAAATTTATTTATTGATCTACCGCTGAGTGCATTGATAAAGTGTGGCAATATAAATATAAATTGGTTTAGTGTTTAAAATGTATATTTAAAGGATTTTTGAAAATGTTATCACATTATGTTGGAAATATTATGACAAAGTATGGTAATTGATTAAGTTGGGAAATAGACTGGTGTTAATTGGTCAATTAAGTGCTTTGAGAGTTCCGGTCGATGAGACTGACCAACGTTATCGAATGGAGTTCCTAAACACTATAATGAGACATTTGAACACAAAGTTTTGAGAAGATAAATATTTTGATGAAATTAAAGTATTTTGGAAAGTTTTGGAAAATAAGAGTCTATATTTATTATGGGATATCATAATTTATGTGATTAGAAATTATCTAATATGGTTTGGATATTTTGATTTTTGGAATTAAGAACACTTTAGAAAAGAAAAATTATTCAACTTAAATTTTGGATTTAGAAGAGTTTTGTTAAGTAAGTATGTATTAGAATCGTATTGACTTGCGATAATTGAGAATTATATTGAGATATTATGAACTTGAGTAAGCTTATAAGTTAATATGGAAGGAAATTTTTGGTGAATATGTATATATATTTTTAAATTAATGATTATTAAATAGTATTTTGATTATAAAGCGATCTTTTTAAGTATGAATATTATTATATTATTGGAAAATGAAGTTTGTAAAATTTTATTCCAAAATGAGAACTTAATTTGGAAAGGATTTGTTCCATACATTCATGTGAAGTATTTGTATAGTTAGTATTAATCAAAGAGTAGCATTTTGTATATGAGAAAGTGTTTTTGAATTAATATTTTAAATTTAGTTTAAGTTAAGTTGATTTGATGGAAAAGATTTTTTGCTTGATGTTTAAATGGAAATAGAGTATTGTGAGATATATTTTAATGGTTATTTGATTTGCATTTAAGTATAGTTGATAATGGAGCTATTAGTTTTGTTATAGGTTCCTTCTAAGGATGCAAGGACAGAATTTTATTGGGGGAGTCTATAACAACTCGGTTTTTAGGGAGAATTAATAATAAATATTTATTTAATTAAAAGTGGTTTTGGAATTTAATTGAATAATTTGAATTTATTTTAGAATATCAGAATTTTATTACAAGGTAATTAGTAATGAAATTAAGCGGTTTTGAGAATAAATGGGTATTTTGAGAATTATGGAATAAAATTTATTTTAGAAATTATTTAACAAATGGGCTTAAAATGTGAATACGGGATATTCAGACCTAAATGATATGAATTTCATACGATGTAAATATTGATTTAGTATTCATTTGATTAAGTTAAAAATATGGGAAATGTAGACTATTATTTGAAATAAATTATTAAATTGAATTTCATAATAAATAATACTAGATATGAATGAAATGAAATTAATTGATAATATAAATTATTTTATTAATTATGATTGAATTTAATTAGTAAATGAGTTTAAATAAAATGGTTAAGTTAAATAAATATATTATGGAAGATGATTTTATAAATTAGAAAATAATATGATTTGTTAGAAATAAATTTAATGTAGTATAAATGGTTATGTATGAAGACTTGAAATTGTAAATTGTTTCGTAAAGTAAAAGAAAGAAAAGAAAAGGAATAGAAAATGAAATTTAGGTCCATCATGTTCAAACCAATAACCCAAACCCCAACTTTGGCTTCCTGGCACTTCTATTTCCAATAATTTCGACGTTCGCCCTTTTCATCCTTGTTTATAAATATAACATGAACAAACAATTTTGTACTTTAGAAAACGATCTCAATACTTAAACTATATCACCTCGTATATTCAAAATAAATTCTATAAATTTCCAAAGTTGGGTATAAGCATCAGGACACCGAAGAACTCCTATGTACATACACGATTGAGTTTTGTTGAGTTCGATCAGAAAGAGGAAGAAGGAAGTGATGCAATGTAAAGTTGAGTATTTCACTCTCAAATTCTATGTCTAATCTCATAATCCCATACACACACAAACATAGATACATGCACAAATCGAATGATATTTGGGCATACAATAGTTTGTGCTTTAAATTGGCAATTATAATTTCGTGTAGAAAGGAGGGGATGAAGGGAAAGTTGCATAACCTGGAGCAAAATTGCTCTAGGCAATAGCCAACCGGTGTACCAGTCATGGATGATCAGTGCACCGATGGGGCTGTATGGGTGTAGAGTTTGTTTGCGTGAGTAATCTGGGTGTTTGTGTGATCATAGATGGGTGTGTGCATGTGCAATTCCTTCTACGTATGTATAGTTATGCATGTATGTGTGCAGTGCTGTTGTGTTTGGGAAAGTGCTGTTAGGTTTTGTGTTATGCAAGTTCATGACTACGTGCAAGTTACTATGAGTGTGTGTGTATGTTTTAACCTATGCATGTGTGGGTTTGTGCAATTATACATGTGTGCATGCTCCAATAATTTTTAATTATAATGTACGTTTATATTTTCAATTAAAGGTATTTAATAGCAAAATTATATGAATTGATTTATATGTTTTATAATTACTTTAAAATAATAATAAGTCATAGAACATCATTAAATAATTTTACGTATAAAATTTAGTTTTATAAACTATTACTAGGTTATCAAAAGAAAGAAATGAGTTTTCCAATTTGTTTGGTGAATGTTAAATTAATATTTAATTTTATAAAAGATTGAGAAATTTCTATTTATTTTAAAGAATATATTATATTTTAGTTTAGTTAATTATCTTGCTAATTCTAGAATATACATGTTTATTATCCATATCTAAGTATTTATTTTGTTATATAAAATTATATGTGCAATTGATTATTGAATATTGATTTCTTTATTGTTATACATATAAATATATATACTTATTTGAATAATTTATAATATATATATATTACTTTTTTGATAATTCTATTTTTGAACATTGACTTAGATTATATGAATGATTCACCGTTGATGTCGATTTCATTTAGTGATTTGATATGATACGGTGATGACTTCCTTTTGTTTGATTTTGTAGTATTTTATTCTGTGTAGCGACAAATCTAAATAAACGGAGTTATAATACCGTTTGGGATATGGTACTCCATAATATTTCTCTGGTTATTCTTTGGACTTGTTATATAGAGTATTACGAAGACCGAGTGTAGTTTAGAAGCATTGAACAAATGATTAAGGATCAGGCAATAGTATGGGACACCAATATGGTACTTATTAGGTTATTCATTGTAAGTAAATATCACTCAAACAGGGGTTAACCTCATGTGTATGTAGTGATACTTGCTACATGGAATATCTTATAGCCATGTGTTGGCTTATAGGTGGAGTCGGGTGTCGGCGTAGAATTAGAGCTCTGGCATATTATAGTCATGTGTTGACATACAAGAATCCATGTGACGGCATATTTACATGCCTACATACATTCATATATTTATCTGGAGTTATGTGAAGATATAGGATATGAGTACTACATGTCGTCCACATTGTGTCCAGCTACTTTTATAGTATGGGAGTGAACCAGATTGGCCAGTAATCCACCTAGGCGGCCTGATCGTGGGGTCATGCTCAAGATCCGTAACACCTTATATTATATAGCTGCGTGGTATCGCTATGTGCGACCGCCTCTATGTCACATATGCCAACAGTCTATTACCTATAAGGGGAATGTGTAGGGTCGTGACTGAGACTATGCATAGATGAGTAATTGGGGGATATGAGTCACGATTTCCATCGACGTAACTAAGGCTGTAGGAACAGATCGGGCTACATAGCATGTGGCTAGTAGATCCTGGGTTCCTGGAGCGGGCATGCGACCATCTCCCATTTAGTTCCGGTATGTGCTTATGTGTATGGGATTGGCATATATTGTTCTCAATCCTATGATGAGTTTGACTATGCAAGAGACTATGTGTTTAAAGTGTAGTCAATCCCCATTATATCCATACTATTCTGATTGATTCATATACGAGGAAATGAGATTATATCTTGATAGGTGTCCAGAGTATAGTGGTTCTCGTATCTTTTATTATATTTATAAGCAGCTTATCCTATTTTGTATGTTGATGATATTTCTTTTATTTTGAGATTGAGGGGTATGTGTGTGTGTGTGTGTATTTGGGCATTGTTTTGAGTTAGCATGATTATATTTGATGATATGTCATCATTGGTGATTGCTGATTTTGATGATGATTTCAAGATTAGAATGATTCACCCATTTGTATTTAATTCTGTGATTTATGAATTACTTCAATATGGGTAATGACATCTTTATGTATGATTTGTGATGTTTTAAATTATATAATACATTGAAGTTTGTCTATGATATTGTTATTTTATACTATGTATATATATTATCATGTGTTTATTAACCATATATATGTTATCATATACTATACATATTGAAATATATATATATATATATGTGTATGTATATATTAACCCTTGAAAAAGCATGATCTTACCCATGTGTTATTTATATAATACTCGGGTCAGTCCGAGAAATTTTAGGTACATGGACAGTGATACCAGCTTTGATTACTGGGCATAGAGGAGATTAGGAATTCAGTATAGATTTCATCATCTTGAATTGTATTGTTTCATGTATGTATATCCATGTGATGTAAATAAGATATGCATTGTAAATTATGTATTATATATTATCGCTGTGATTTTGACTTTGTGTTCTCCGTTTATATAATGCCTATCGTGTATTGTTCTACCCTGAAGACACATGTGTTTATTGCTTTGTACCGATACTATGTATGCATAGATGAGTTATTCATTTGATGTTTAAATGCGTACCAATGTTTGCCCAATGGAACATTCACATGCATGCCCCATATCGCCTTATTCTCCGTATTATCTTATAGTATTACTTAGTAGTACTCTTGGATAGTATGGGTATAGAAGTAAGGTGTTACACCTATACTCGACCTTCAAGATCGCCTGATTTATCTACATAGGTAGGATTGGGTGTACTGCAACCAGGGACTAATGCCCTCGAGACAAGGAAGAAAGATGTGGTTATTTCCTTTTTGAAGGGTCAACTGAAGTAGGGGCAAGCAACACTTCTTCACCTTCAGTAAATATCAATTCATAAAACTGGCATTCATTTTTGGTACTTTATCACTTCAACCTCCAAATCAAAGACGCATCGATTTAAAAAAGCAATCTTCGTATCAAATTTCCAACTATCGTTGAACCAAGCTTCTCATTCAATGTAGCAGTTTCAGCATCCTTATGCAAAATTTCTTCTCAAGATCCGTTACTATTTTCTAAGACAATTTAAAAATGGATTTCACCTTAATGTATTTCTTATACCACTTATTAGCTTCGTTGTTATCTATTGTTGTAGAACAAATATAGAATAGGTGGGTCGTTCTTTTAGTGTTGTCACTAGCTTGCCATGAATATTCTCAATATGTTTATCGAGATCAGGAGGAATCCTTCGTTCTAATTTAGAAAAAAATAGCAAAATTCCAATACAAACGGAAGAAAAACAACAAAGATTCCATTAAATAACAATCAATTTTTCAAAAGAGACATAACATCTGAAAGAGACAACAATAATAGAAGCTACAACACAATTGGTTTTTAGAATTAGAAAGGACATCATGAATGTTCTGAAAAGAGGAAGGCGAAATAGAAAATGTTGCACCGTAAGGAGCTTCAGCACCAGGAGGAGTATTGACCAGGGGAAACCCACGATAGTCTCATTCTTTAGGCGGGGGCTAAGTCTACACACAATAGTTTGGCATAGTTAGTCCGGATTTCATGGAGAAATTGGTTCTTATAGCTGCTTAGGAAATTGAAATTTAGATTTGGAAATTGGGTGTACAATTGGTGAAGGTAGCAATATTTTAATACTTGCGACTTATTTATCAAGGAATCTTTCTTTAAAAATCCTTTTTAACCCAACCAATTTACTTAAGTTCTCTCTTGATTTGGGAGATGATGAATAGAGAGAAATAAAAATAGAAGCCTGCACGTAGGTAACAAGTATATTAAAACACAAAGTCCGTAAAATCATATAGTTTAGCTTAAAAACAAATTATAACTAGCTTACACATCAAAAAGGCTCATAAAGAAAGATTCTCATAATACTCGGTGAAAAAACTATCCTTATTAAATTTAACTTTATCAGAAGGAAGGGAATTGATAGTTAAAGGCGAGTGAAAACACTGGGCAAGTTCCAACATTCCCCAGGGTGAGGGTCGGATCCGTGTAAATGCAAATCTCTTATGATGACGTCCAATTAATCCTCCACAACCGTCCCCCAGAAAAGAAAAGTCGGTCGTGGGAAACCAAGCATACATAAGATATAGGCACCCCATAAGTTAAGCCCTGTCCTCAATCAGCATCTAGAATGGCATGGTCAATTCTTCGTTTTCCTCACGAAAATTATCTTGGTGAAGGCGTAGTTTCTCAAAAAGAGCCAACACTTTTATTCTTAAAATCCATAAGATATTTGAGACATTTTAAAATTGTGATATATTTTTCATTTGATTCATTTAAGTCTTTGCATAGCCTTTCTCCCTTTCGGTTAAGTCTTAAGATTTCCTTTTTCTTTTTATTTGGAATAATCTCTACATAATTTCTATTCATTTTCCTATGCTGATGGTTAAATCATGTCAATAATTTCCGAGTATGTAGGTAAAAATAAATAGCAGGTACGTAGCGCTAGATCTAAAGGATCGAATAGAGAAAGCATTAGAAGGAAACTAAGCTTCAAGAGGAGGTTAAGCCTCAATAGGAGTTGACATATCTCACCATACTCAAAAGGCATTAATATAGAAAGAGAAGGTCAAGGAGGAGGGACTTTATCCACACCCTTAATAGTTTCCGAATGAGGAAAGTCTGACATATTAGTTGAACCTTCATATGCTCCAATCCTTCCTTGACTTGGGTCACCATTCCCATCCCTTTTTGGAAAATTCTTCCTATAAGGACCATCACTCCAATCGTTCCTGTAACGACCGCCCTACACCTCTGGTGCCCAGTATATCGGTACGATGCGCTGTAGAGGTACCTGGCCAATGCATGACATTAGACAAGGGTGTAAAATAGAGGAAATCCAATCACAGAACCTGTAAAATATCTCATAGTGCATAGATAAAATGTAATATAATAAGTAGATTTAAAACAGGCGAGACAGTGATATAATCAAACAAACCATAGATAAGAACATTAGAGTGCATTACAAAAACTGAAATAAAAAGTTTATACATCCCATGCCTCCATAATAAACTTTATAAATATCTCTAATAATACAAGTGCCGACATAGCTTTATAGTATTGCATAGTGGAATATAAGCGATAGTAAGCTCCAAGTACAGATATATGAAAACGTATCCTCCTACTCGTACATCGTACAGCTCCATACGCTATCTAGGCATGTTATCCCTAACCTTCTCATTTAAGAATACCCAAGATAATAAGAAGCAAAGCATAAACCTCGAGTCAGACAATAGTCTGATGTGAGAGATACATCACATTAAAAATACTATAAAAATCGTGTATAGTAAATATGGACACAGGGTATGTAGAACCATACCTGACTTATCCCTTCATCCAAAGAGTTAGCACATAACAGTCGATATATGCTATCTACCATCAAAACTATATAAGTGTACTAAAATCGAAGTACGATGTCCAGTGTCTAGGTATACGGTCGAAATACCTACATTGTGTGACACCATAGAGTGATAAACAACCATGGCAAACATAGCATCGATCGTTAATTCTCATCATTACTTGTGTGCATTGGATATATAATAACTCATGTGGCAAATTGCAAAGCAGGGAACTAATCGTAATCCTGGCTTCATTGTTGCTCGATTCCATGCCACTTTGAAAGGCTAGGAACTAGGCCCACAATCGCAAAGCCCAGGGTAATCTACTATCGCAAGATAGAGACTCAACCGCAAATCCAGGTGGGCGTCCCCACAAACCCCTTCTTTACTCGAAGCCTTCGAGTTATCAATGATCCTTTTGCATGCATCTCCATAATGGAACTCAATTGTTATCCCATTCCTGCTATCTCCACGGTAGGACACCATTGCAAATCCCACTCATAAGCCCTCATCATTAAGCTTGCCCTTATGAATCACCGCCATGACTCCCATCGTTAAGTCGTTATCTTTGAAACGCCTCTAGATACCCATCGTAAGTCATAGAGCCATCGTATAAAGTCCCGAAGTTATCATGTCATCAACATCGAAGCATTACGCCATTGCCTACTAGTCGCCGCACAAAGTCCAAGGCCACATTGAGTTGTCCCGAAGTCATCCATCTTTGCTCCCCATCAACTCATCAAATATCCCCATACTACACTTTTGTTCAGTCGAAATCCTATTCGGCCTACCACTATGCAACCCCAAGTACCCTTCCTTGTTCGGTACTTGGGTGTAGCTCCATTGGATAGAGAAGTCCTTCCGGTCTAATTTTGCATAGTCGAACAACAATTGTTGTTTGATCCTTCATCCTACTACTGGACAGAAGATGATGTCCGGTCTCTTCAGTGCCGAACAAAGGCATCACCAGACATGAAATCCTGTCAGGCCCCTTCCTTCTACCGAACCAAATTCCGACCAGACAAGAACTCTTGTATGGCCTTCCACCACTATCAAAATGCAGCAACCGCGCCAATCTCCTCCCAAGCCCAAAGTTCAAGCCAAACCACCAAGTCACCGAGCAAGCCTACCACCTAACCAAATTCCTATAGTGACTTCGACTTCCATTTTCACATTGATTTCACCATTATGCTCCGTTCTTCGACCCTTGTGCATTCCATATGCAGCGATATGACTCCCAACAATCCTGAGTCAATCAGTTGATGCCCGGTTTCATGATTCCTACTCTAAGTTGCCTCGATTAGCGTTTCAACCATATAAGAATTTACACAAACACCATACATGCAACAACCAACATTCAAACATTCAAGCATGCAACATACAATGATCCATTTCACTATCATCCTATAATGTGTATCTAATATAGCCTAAGACACACTAAGGCAACCACACAACAAATCAACATGATTAAAAACACTTAGAAATAAATTATATTAGTTTTGATTCAGGTTTGACTTTAAAAATAGTTTCAAAATGTGATTTTTACTTTAAAATTGAGTTTAAAATATGCCGAAACCTATAGATACATATATAATAAGGTGAGAGATGATAAATCATTCACCAAAACCTCAAAAAGTGGAAATGTGCACGCAAATCGAGACAAATCCATGAATCAACAGAAAAGACAAGATTTTTCTTCACCAAAAAGTAGATTTAAAGATCTCTAATGAATCCCTTTTCTAATCGAACTTTAATCTATGACTTAGACTTGATTTGGTGGAGAAAGCGAAAGATTTGAGTAAAGAATGGGTTAATGGAGGCATAGATCTATGGGAGAAGGTGTAAAAGTGATTAAGGGATGATGATTCAGCCATATAAGGTCTCCGAACCTGAAATGGGTTAGTCAATTTTCCCCCAAATTCACTAATTACCCAGTAAGCTACTCTGAAAACTGCCAATGTTCAAACACCCATATCTCCTACCCACGAGTCCAAATCGCTATTATAACCGCTTTACGGAAAGGGAAGCCATCACATCTTTCCAATAGAAGTGGTCTTGAAGACTAATTCGGCTCCTCCAAAAAGTTATGGACGATACAAGTTTTTAGGAGTAAAATCGTCAAATTTTTTTTATAAATATAGAATATGCCTGTAATAGGCATTTTCCAAAGTTATAGAGTCATTCAACCTCATATGATTTAAAAATAATACTTTACGATCCTCCGATACGTAAAATACAGGTCGTTACATTCTGCCCTCCTTAGAAATTTCGCCCTTGAAATCCCCAATACAACCCAGGTAAATCAAACATAGTTACCCCGCATGCCTATCATCTACGAGCAAACATGTCAAACATCAAACATGCACACAGAAGCAATAAATGATATCTACACCTACCCTAACATGTAGGATACTAAACTACTTTATATGATATGGACCGTGAAAGTAAATGCGATAAATAGAAGTCTCACCAAGTAAAGAGCTCCAGATAAGCGGCCATCATGCTCTCCTCGGTCTCCCAAGTACAATCGCCTTTGCTCTCACTCCTTTGAAACTTTACTAGCTCTAACATCTTCCTCCTAAGCTGCTTCGTATCTCGTCCGACGATACGAATAGGCATACGGGGTCTCGATGCTTCTGATTCAACCTCAATATCATCAAGCTAATCCCATGAAACTTTCACATCCAATTTGTGCGCAAACTTACACAAGTGAGATACGTGGAACACATTGTGTATGCTCGCCATCTTTTGAGGCAAGTCGACTCTATATGTTAGATTCTCGATCCTCTCAAGAGTCGAAAAAGGACCAACGAATCTCGGTGCCAACTTCCCCTTAGTACTGAATCAAACAACATTCTTCAATAGAGAGATATTGACAAAAACCCTATTGCCAATTGAAAACTCCAAGTCACGTCTTCTCCTATCAGCGTAACTCTTCTGTCTGTCCTGGGAAGCTTTCATTCTTTGTCGAATGATCTGGATCTTCTTCGAAGTCTCTCTAACCATATCTGGTCTAAGTATCAGTTTCTCACCTACTTCCCACTAACATGAAGGAGCGTTGCACGTTCAGCCATATAACGCCTTAAATGGTGCCATACCGATGCTGGACTAATAACAGTTGTTATATGCAAACTTTACTAAGTGTAAATGATCATCCCATGAGCCACCAAAATCGATAATGCAAGCTCGCAAGAGATCCTCCAGTATACGATTCGCCTTCTCGGTTTTCCCATCAGTTTGTGGGTAATAAGCCATACAGAGATACAGCTCTATCTCTAACGCCTCTTATAAGCTCTTTCAAAACCCTCTAGTAAACAAAGGGTCTCGGTCGCTCACAATGCTCTTCGGCATACCATGGAATCGCACAACCTATTTCACATACAACTCGACCAATTTGGATGTCATTTTACTTAACTTGACGGGTATGATTCAGGCCCTCTTCAATAATCTATTGACTATGACCCAAATGCTATCGTACCTTCCTCTGACCCTCTACTCCATCGATGAAGTCCATTGAAACTTGTTCCCATTTCCATTTGGAAATCTCGAGCGGTTGCAACAAACCATGCACTCGGCTTCTTCTACTCTGCCTTTACCAACTGACATTTTATGCACTTCGCGATAAATGTCCCAACATCCATCTTCATCACTTCCCAATAAAATATCCGCCTCATATCGTGGTACATTTTATTGCCACTGAGATGTATAGTCAATCTCGAATGATGCGACTCGCATAGCACCTCATCCCTCAACCCATCGACATCAGGACAAACAATCTCCTATCCTTACGAAGCCAACCATCACGGCTGATCCTGTACCGCTTCCTCTCCTCAGACTCTGCCCCTTCCTCATCTTCACCATAATCTCTGCTAGTCTAGCGTCTTTCCTCTAACTAGCACTGATCCGCTCAATCAAGGTAGGTCTAATCGTCAAAGCCAACACTTCAAGCTCCAACCCACATCAAGGTCTAAAATCATAGCCGGCGATGAACTCCAACTTCTTCCATTATAGGAACATCGCTCCAAGCTAGCATGTATTCTACTCAATGCATCAGCAACTACATTTCCCTTATCAGGCGTATAGGAAATGTCGAAGTCATAGGAGGTTAGGAACTCTAGCCATCGCTACCGACGAAGGTTGAGGTCCTTCAGGGAAAATAGATACTTCAACGACTTGTAATCCATATACAACTCAAACCTCTTCCCAAGTAAATAATGCCTCGATATCTTCAAAGTTAATACTATCGCTGCCAACTCTAAATCGTGAGTCGGATACTTTCTCTCATGCAGTTTCCGTTGTCGACTAGCGTAGGTGACAACCTTTCCCCTCTGCATCAATACCCCATCAAGTCCACTACCACAGGTGTCTATGTATACTATCAACTCCTCATTCTCGCTCAAAATGACTAACACCAGTGCGCTCGTCAACTTCTCCTTTAGACACGTGAACGTGTGCTTCCACCTCGTGTCCCAAACAAAAGACCGATTATACTTCGTCAAGTTGGTTAACAGTGCTGCTACCTTAGAGACGTCGTGGACAAAACGTCATTAGTATCCCACTAGTCCAGGGAAACTTCTCACGTCTGTACCAGCCTTGGGTCGATCCCAGTCATGTGCTACTACCACCTTCATAGGATCTATAGTAATACCATGCTCAGATACAACGTGACCCAAAAATCACACTTCCCTTCTCCAGAAGTGACGCTTCAAAAATTTCACTTTTAATCGGTGCTTCCTCAATACCTCGAGCACAATCCTCAAATACTCCTTGTGTTCTTCCTCCATCCTCAAATAAATAAAGATATCATCCACGAACACAAGTACAAACTTATTTAGCCGATCCCTAAAAACACAGTTCATAAGATCAAAAAAGTACGCCGACGCGTTGGTTAGCTCAAATGGAATAACCAACCACTCATAGAATCCAGAAGGCATACGAAATGTTGTAATCGGCACACTCTACTTACTCTTAGTCGATGAAACCCCATCGCAAGGTACAACTTATAGGATACCCTAGCACCATGAAACTGAACGAATAAGTCATCAATATACATAAGTGGATACTTGTTCTTCCTCATCGCCTTATTCAGCTCACGATAATCTACACACAACCTCAGAGAGCCATCCGCCTTAGTGGTGAATACTACAGGTGTACCCCACTCAGATATGCTCTTTTGAATAAACCAACGCCTCAATAGGTCATGCACTTGCACCTCCAACTCATTCTGCTCTCTAGTTTCCATATGCCTCAAAGGCATAACTAACGGTCTGGCATCCTTTAGAAAATCTATAAGTAACTCTATCTCCCTCTGTGGTGGTAATCCAATCACCTCCTCGAATATGTCCGGATACTCCCTTGTTATAGGAACAGACGACAACTCGTTATGCAGGATCTTGAGTGAGTACAGAAAGCTAAACATCACCTCATCGCTAGGCCGACGGCCTATATCCAACCTACACCCATCATCCATCCCTATCGTCACCAATGGCCTCTCACAATCCACCACTACTCCATACCTCTACAGCCGGTCCATCCCCAGTATAATAACAAACCCCACAAAATCCAAAACAAAGCAATCACAAGCAAACAAACATCCATTACTCGATAAGGCTAAGTCTCAACAAAACCATGCAAAGGCTAATAGAGCCTCCAACTAGCTTCGTCACAATTAAGGGTAGGCCAATAATTTCGAGTCTCAATCCTAGTTTATCTACCAAATCACCAGATATGAAGGAATGTAAAGCCTCGGTATTGAATAAAACACGTACAGGTATATCAAAAATAGAAAGCATACCTTGTATAACGACACTCTTCCCCTTCTCCTTTGCCGATGGAGCACTCGACGAAGTTGGAACAACGTTCAAAGTGTAAGCTGACACAATTTGGTTATTCCTTAGTGGTTTTGGATAATCCTTCTTGGTATACCCCGGCTTGTTACAGTTGTAGCACTTCTTGCCCTCTGCCTTACAGTCTCTGACAATATGGCCCTTCTCCCCACAATTATTGCAAGTAGGCTCCCACTTGCCCTTCTTCTGACTACCGTTCTAAAACTTCTTCTTCTTGTCCACTTCCTCGTGCCTCCCCCACTAGCTTGCGGTTTTCCTCGTCCTTAGGAGCAACAACCAACTTAGGCTTAGGGTACAAAATCTGATGTCAAAGAGCATTCTCCACCAGCCTCTCAAATGGCTCATCAATATGCCATACTTGCTTTTCTCCAAGATAATCATCCAAGCCCATAATGAACTTCTCATTTTTCTTAAGCGGAATACCGATAAAAGACAAACCGTACTTCGACAATGTGTTGAACTCAGCCACATACTCCGATACCGACATATCCCCCGATTTCAAGTCAACAAACTTTCGTAAGAGCACCGACTTCTGAGCAGCTGGTATATACTTCTCTTTTAATCTCTCCTTGAACTGTACCCAAGTATTCTGGTCCTTAGGTGTAGTAATCTTGATGGTGTTCCACCACCCCATAACCCTTTCCTGAAGCTGTCTAGAGGCCAGCTTCCACTTCATCACATCCTCTAACTCCATATTCTCAAAGTTACATTCACAGGTGCCCAACCAATCCTACACTTCGATGGTTGTTTTCATTCCAAGAAATGGTTTGCCACCCAAAGTAGAGAAATCCTTGCTCAAATTGGCAAAGTCAGCCCTCGACGCTTGCATTAGAGCATCACCACCAACTACTGCGGTGGTATCATCTTAGGCATTCTGGACCATGTTCCACACCATCTCAACAAACATGTTTTGCAAATTGGGGTCAGAAGGCCCCAATCCCATGCCCCCTAACCTCTAGAGATGGAATTCCTAGCAACGTTCCTTATTAGCCGGCTCATTCTTATAAGCTATAATAAAAATGATCAGTCTCTCTAAAAGAAATAAGTGGTGTCCATGAATGCAATGTGACTTATACACTATATATATACACACACTACTATATAGTTTGAAAACCAAAGTATAACAAGTGCGCTCTCTCTTATATCGCTAGATCTATTCTAAGGCGATAGCTCCTTCCTGATCTCTAATGGATCTTAGCATCAACTTAGCTCGTCTATGAAACCTATGCTTTGATACCAAATGTGACGACCGCCCTACACCTCAGGTACCCAGTATATCGGTATGATGCACTGTGGAGGTACCTAGCCGATGCAGGATGGTAACCATAGGTGAAAAGTAGAGGAAATCCAAACACAGAACCTGCATAACATCTCATAGCACATAGATAAAATATAATATAACAAGTAGATGTAGAACAGGCAAGGCAGTGATATAATCAAATAAACTATAAATAACAACATCAAAGTGCATTATGTTCACAGACTATACAAAAACTGAAATAAAGATTTTATACATCCCAAGTCTCTATAATAAACTCTATAACTATCTTTAATAATATAAGTACTGAAATAGCTCCATCGTACTACATGGCAGAATATAAGCGACAGTAAGCTCCAAGTATAAATATATGAAATCGTAGCCTCCTACTCCTACTCTGTATAGCTACATATGCTATCCAGACCAGTTATCCCTTATTTACTCATTTAAGAGTACCCGAGGTAATAATAAGCAAAGCATAAAACCTCAAGTCAGACAACAGTCTAGTGTGAGTGATACATCATCTAAAAAATACTATAAAAATCGTCTATACTAAACATGAACATAAGGTATGTAGAACTATACCTGACCTATCCCTGTATCCAACGAGTTAGCACATGACAGTCGATATATGGTAATCTACCATCAAAGCCATATAAGCGTATTACAATCAAAGTACAATGTCCATTGTATAGGTATACATTCAAAATATCTACATCGTGTGACACCCTAGATGATAAACAACCATGGCAAACATAGCATCCATTAAACAATCCTCACCATCACTCGTGTGCGTTGGATATATGATAAATCGTATGACACAATTGCAAACCAAGGGCCCAATTGTAATCCCGGCTTCATTGGTGCTCGAATGCATGCCACTCTGAAAGGTTAGGAACCAGGCTCATAATCGCAAAGCCCAGGGTAATCTGCTATCGCAAGATCCAGACATAATTGCAGATCCTAGTGGGTGTCCCCACATATCCCTTCTTTACGAGCACACTAGAATCCTTCGAGTTATCAATGATCCCTTTGCATGCATCTTTATAATGGAACTCGATCGTTATCCCATTCCAGCTATCTCCATAGTAGGACACCATCGCAAATCCTAATTGTAAGCCACCATCATTAAGCTTACCCTTGTGGATCACCGCCACAACTCCCATCGTTAAGTAGTCATCATCAGAATGCCTTTAGACACCCATCGTAAGTAATTGAGCCATCGTACTAAGTCCTAAAGTCATCATGTCGTCGACGTCGAAGCATCACGCCATTGCTTCACTAGTCACTGCACGAAGTCCAAAGCCATCCTAAGTTGTCTCGGAGTCATCCATCTTTGCTCCCCATCAACTCATCAAAGACCCATATACTTCACTTCTGTTCGGTCCAAGTCCTGCCCGGCCTACCACTATGCAACCCCATGTACCCTTCCTTGTTGCGGTACTTGGGTATAGCTTAACCAGATAGAGAAGTCTGTTCAATCTCCTATTGCATCACAAAACAACAATTGTTGTTCGGTCCTTTATCCTACTACCGGACAACAAATGCTATACGGTCCCTTCAGTGCTGAACCAAGGCATCATCGAACAGGATATCCTATCCGTCCCATTCCTTCTACCGAACCAAATGCCCACCGGATCAGAACTCTTACAAGATCTTCCACCACCACCATCAAACCACGACACCTGAGCTAATCTCCTCCCAAACAAGAAGTTCAAGCCGAACCACCCAGTCACCAAGCAAGCCTACCATCGAACCAAACTGCTGCAGTGACTTCAACTTCCATTTTCACATAGATTTCACCATTACGCTCTGTTATTCGACCCTTATGCATTCTATATGCAATCATACAACTCCTAACAATCCCGAGTCTATCTGTCGAAGCCCGGTTTCTCAGTTCCTAACTCAAAGTCATCCCAATGAGCGTTTCAACCATACAAGCATTTACACAAACATCATACATGCAATAACCAGCATTCAAACATTCAAGCATGCAAACATACAACAATCCGTTGCAAAATCATCTTATAATGTGTATCTAATAAAGCCTAACACACACCAAGGCAACCACACATCAAATCAACATGATTAAAACACTTAGAAACATTTTAAATTTGTTTTGCTTTAAGTTTAACTTTAAAACAGCTCCAAAACATGATTTGGACTTTAAAAATGAGTTTAAAACATGTCAAAACCTATAGGTACATATATGATAATGTGAGAGATGATAAATCACTCACCAAAACCCCAAAAAATGGAGATTTGCACGCAAATCCAAGAATCATCTATAAAGACCAAAATTTTCTTCCCTAAAAATGTAGATTTGAAGATCTCTAATAAATCCCCTTGCTAATCTAACCTAACTCTATGATTTAGACTTGATTTGGAGGAGAAAAGAGAAAGTATTCGGTAGAGAATGGGTTAATGGAGGCTTAAATCTATGTGAGAAGGTGTAAAAGTGATTTGGGGATGATGGTTCAGCCATATAAGGTCTCCAAACCTGAAATGGGTTAGTGGGTTTGCCCCCAAATTCACTAATTACCCACTAAGCTGCTCCAAAAATAGCCAATGTTCAAACAACAATATCTCCTAAACACGAAGTCCAAATTGCCATTATGACCATTCTACACAAAAGGGAAACCATCATATCTTGTCTCGAATGCTAGTTTGGCTCCTCTCAAAAGTTATTGACGATACAAGTTTTCAAGGGTAAAATCGTTTGGAATTTTTTTTTAAATATAGGAAATATCTACGATAGGCATTTACCAAAGTTATAGAGTCATATGACCTCGTATAGATTTAAAATAATATTTTATGATCCTCCGATATGTAAAATATAGCCATTACAATTCCCGTCATCATCTTCATCATCGTCGTCATCACCTTCTTCATTTGCTTCGTCAGGTCTTTATTCCCATCTCCTTCATCGCCATTACCTATTGGTATATCATCAAAATCCAAATACTTGGTAGGGTCAATGATGTCTTCTCCCATAACCTTAGAATAATTGTCGGGAATACGCCCTAATATATTGTCCAATCTCTTCTTGGAAACCACTCCTGATTTATCAAAGGAAGTAAAAGCCATGTTTAGACATTGATCAATGTTGTCTTTCTAAGTAGTAAACAGGACCTCTTCAGCACATTGTTCTTTCCATCAGGGAGTAGATCGTTTAGGATGGAAGAGACCTGGGATGAAGGGATGATATAAGCTTGCCAATAGTAAGGTTCTTTTCATCTAAACCCTTCTCTAAGTAAGGAACTCTTGCCAAAATTTATCCTCCAAAGATTTTGCTTTCTCCTCCAACTCTCAATGTTTATTGAGTTTCTCTTCTAATGACTTTGCCTCCTCTTCCATCTTCTGAGACCTTTCCTTTTCTAACTCCAACAAAACCATGATTGTCATGTTCTCATAAGATAGTAACTCTTTAGCAGTATAGAGATCATTGAGTTGAATTTTGAGGGTAGACACTTTCGTGGACAATAAGGAATTCAATTCTTGTAATTAAGATGTCTCTTTGGAAGAAGATGCAGATGATCGTTGAAAAGCAAACAAATGATGACCAATCTATAAAAATAGCATAATGCAAAATTAAAAGCTAAGGAAAAACAAGAATTAATGCTCATGTAGTGGTAAGGAAAAGGAACTTCACCTGAATAAGATGTTGTAAAGGACTATCCAAAGATTCCACAAAAAAGAAGGAGCACTGTCAGAGGAGCTCAGCGAAATGAATACAAAAGAATGTAGGATCTTCGTGAGCAATTCTATAAAACTAGCAAAATGAGAAGATCCTGACCCCGAGACTGAAGAAGGGATGTCTTTGAGTGGAGTATCAAGCCCCAAAGTCTGACTTAAAGAAGTCATAAATTCTTTCAGAGAAAGACCAGAAAAGTTGGTAACGGACTCTAGAACCGGGAGAGTAGTCACAATGTCAATGATGGCAGAAGAAGGAGCAGGGAGTAGGGTGCAGTAAGTCCATCCCTTTTGGGCCTTTTAGAAGGAACCTAAGATAGGGTGAGAGCAACCATAGAGATTTTTCTTTTCATATCCACCCTAACCTTCACTATAGTATCCTTAGCGGTAGAAACAACAAATAGTAAAGTGGTTTTTGAAGCCGTAACTTGCCCTATCTCCTTGGACGAAGCAGGTAATTCGTGTGTTAAGGCATTTACACTTACAAGATGCACTTTGGAAGGATCTATTCACAAAAGGAAAGTGTTAGAGGAGTTTATTTCACTAAACCAAAAGGAAAAAAGAAGAGTAAGAAATAAGATCCAGAGAGTATCCATGACTTTCATTCATCGTGCGATGCACTAGAGAATTTTCAAAGAACGCATCAAGCTTGTCAGCAATAAGGGAAGGTGGATTATTTCTTTTCTTTCTCATCATGGTGGGTTCGCCCAAGACATAATGAGTCAACAAAATTAGAGAGTATTTCTTAATTTCTCCTCGGTAAGAAGCCTCAGCCGACTCCTTGAAAAAGTTATGGCACCTCCAACACTTGGGATCTTGGCCAGAACCCGAGGATCAATATTCTTTAATTGGGTAGGTAGAATTCATCATCAAAAACATGTTTAATGAAAATCGATAAAGTAAATATGAGCAATGATTGAGGAAAGCAAACTATATACACACACACATACCGGGGATCGAAAACCTTCCAAAGGCATTCGTACAACAACATCTCATGAAGAAGAACCGGTGACTCCAATCCCGAGGTTTGTCAATGAAGTCGGTTACTACTCTGCCATCGATAGAGCTAAGGTAATAGACATGACCTTCAAGATGAATCTTCATATTTTGGAGAGAACTAGGGAGCAAAGGATAGAGTGGTCAACTCTTCCAGCTTGAGTTCGTTGAATGGAATAAACAAAGAATTGATGTAACTATAAGAGTTAGGTTTAGCTGGATGGAATCAATCTTCAGCAAGGACAAGACATTATGGCTAATAGAGTTGAAGGGTAGATAACATGAGTGATAAATGTGAAGAGGGTTGAAAGCGAAGAACCCGTTAGGAAGAGTGTTGATTTGATCATTTGGACTTGGAACCATCGTTTCAATCCTTGAGATACATATATGTTGACATGCATATATCAAATTAATATTCACATAATAAGGAATATAGATTCATGTGCTACATGCATATACCAATATATATAAAGGTCAAGGCTTATTAATTTCTCCATAAAAAATGTTATATGTTGACATGCAGTATAGAAAGTTATTATTAAGGACTTCATCCCCTATACATATATATATTGAAAATAAACTTTTAAGTTTTAACCCACCATAATTCAAATGATAATAAGCTATATGAATATATAAAATGATTAACAATTTGCTAGAGCTATCAAACGATTAGTCATCATGTATACATATAGTATATGAGTATATAAGTATACGAGTATGTAAGTATACGAGTATATGAGTATACATATATGAAGTACAAAATGGAGATAAGGTATATGGTTATCAAATAATTAATCATCGCATATGAAGCTATAGTATAAAATCTAGAGTTAAGTGTTAAACATAGCCCTCGTAAACAAAGTTCAAAGTAAAACATTCTCATACTAAGATTAATTACGACCATCATGAGAAGAATTAAAGGCAAGATTTTCGCATGCTTAACCAAAAGGAAAGACTCACATAAGCTTTCGTGTAGTAAACCAATAAGTTTTCGTAAGTTAAAACTAATAAGCTTTCGTGAGTTAAAACAAACAAGCTTTCATAATTTAAAATTAAGCTCTCGTGAATTGAAATCGATAAGCTTTCATGAGTCAATTTGAATGCATATAATGCTTTCGTGAGTAAAGCGAACATGGTCCTCGCGCTTAAAACTCTTCACGATAAGTTTTAATGCAGTATCATAGGTAAATAAGAAAATAAGGTTCTCATGTGGCAAACAAAGTTATTATAAAAAAAGGGAACTTTTGTGTGCTAAAAGAATATAGTCTTCGTGAGTAAAATTTGAAAATAAAGCCTTTACATAGATTGTACACAAAAGATTAGCTTTCATGGACTAAGTCTTTAAATGGTTCAAGTTCGTTGAGAAACGGGTATATAAACCATGCATTCCAAAACCACAAAAAATAAAATAGTGGGTTAAACCATTAAATTTGGATCAAAATGACGATTACAGAAGAAAATGTGAAGAAATCACCAGGATCAAAATGAACAACTAAGCCAATCGAATTCTTATAAAATTAAAACTAACAGAATCAAATTGAAAATCTAATAAACAAGTAAATAAGTCAATAGAAAAAATATTTACTAGACAAGAATCGCAAAAAAGCAAAGATTTGATTGTGAGGAAGGATAGTCAGAACAGGTAAAATTTTGATAAAGAAAGTAAAAGGAGAAAGAGGAGGAAGAGCACATTTATAGGAAGGAAAAGAAAAAGTAAGATAACTGTTAGATCAGAAGAAAAAAAATATCAACTGCTAAGATGAATATTTTTGAGAATATAAAAAGTTATTTATACTGAAGTGCTAAAAAATTATAATAGAGTGGTGAAGTGTTATGCCCAAACATGTTAGTTCATTATAGGACAGTGAAAAAGAAGAGTTACAAAGAATAATGCTATCGTGTACAAACAAAGCCATCATGTATATATGAAGCAATCGTGAAGGGCCATCGTGTGTTATCAAGTGCCATCGTGAGATACCAACAATCATGAAAGATCTCATAAAAATATGAACAAGAGTCCACATGGAATATTCATAAGAGCTATTGTGAATTAGTAAATGTCCTTGTATAATGGTAATAGAAGCTCTCGTAAAGAGTTTCATAAGGCCATAGCATGCTACCCTCAAGTGTTAAAGCCAAGCTATCATGAAAAGTTCATAGAGAGGCCATCGTTTGCTATCCTTGAATGTTAAAGCAAAGCCATCGTGAAGAGTTTGTAGAGCAATTTGTAAAAACTTTTGTGTGATAACTTTGAACACGAAAGAATAGAGCCATTATGATGTGTTAATTGAAGCAATCATTGAACAAGGTAAAAGAGCTATTGTGGGGAGTTCTATGAGGCCTTCATGTGCTATCTCTAGATGGCGAGACAAGGTTATTATGGGAGGTTTACTAAGGCCATCATTTACCATTTTTAATAATGAATCAAAGTGGTCATGAGGAGTTCCTGAAAGTTATCGTAGATTGTCGTGTACACCTTAAAGTGATAAATCCAAGCTATCATGATGACTTAAAGCTACCACTTATCAATTTGAAATAAATTGAAGCCATCATGAGAGGTCTCCAAAGAGCTATCATGTATAATGATAAATTAAAATCCAACAAGAAACAAGTGTGCCAAGTGCCACGTAGACTAATCATGACCATCTAATGGAATGCCACACGTCAAAAATCTAGCATCCCAAATTCTCCATAAATAGAATTGTACCCCTATCTAAAAAGGGGTCGAATTTTTTAAGATCTCCTTCTCCTTCATTTTTATTTTCTTCCCAATCTTTGTGAAGAGAGCTTTGGATTGGTGATTCATGACATTAGGGCAAATTATAATTGAGGATTTTGTAATATAGGACTTGTATTTGGCATAGTTCGCATAGTTAGTCCCATGAATATATGAAAGCATGCCATGATAGATTCTACTATGATTATGGCCTTGGTTTACTGTCACTTGTCTTGACTTAATAGCCAAACCTAACTTTTACCCTAACACTACATTGTAATGCTCCAAAGGAACATTCAACATTTTTCTTTTAACTGACTTGTTGTTTAGTAAAGTTTCGTTCCTTCTCATTGTTTTGTCTTTTTGAAACCCTTTACCAAAGTTTTCCGCATCGAATAAATTCCATATACAAGTATAACATATTGTGTTGTTTATCCCCAACCATGAAATTGCAAGCTGGTGCAGTATCGTTTGATAAATTGCTAAATAAGTAAGATTGGCATGGAACGTCAATGTCATTAAAAAAACATGGAATATTGAGAAATATGTGCCAAATTGTAATATCCTCGTTAGGATCATAATAAATTAAAAACAACGAATTCAATTAAAATTTATTTTTGAGATTAAATTGAGAATTTGAAATAAAGCAGACGAATTTTGAATTATAATTTGGATATTTGGGATAATAACCGATCTAAATTTTAGAAAATAATTTAAATCAAAATCAAAAGGTAAAATACATGATAAATGAGGTATAAAATATGGGCTTTTGTTAGAAATAAGTTTGGTTAAATTGCAATTCAAAATTATTTTGTGAGAAATTGATTAAATATCATATTAAATACTAAACATTGAATTAAAATTCATATTAGGAGATTAAAATATGTTTACTGGATTAAAGTTTATTTAAATTCATATTGGCGGAATAAAAGTATGAAAGTAAATACAAATATTATTGGTAAATACATAATATTTAAAAATATTTTTTCAAAGAGTAAAATTGGAATTTTGCTATTAAAATAATTATTTTGAAGCTAAATAAAATTTGGAAAATATTTTATGAGTCAGAAGGTTTTTGTATGATTAATATAAGGTTAACACCTGATTAAGAGTGTTAGTGATAGTTAATAAGGGAATAAAATGAATTTTTCTAATTAAAATGGGTTTTTGGGTTAAAATGAGGTTTAAACCCATGCCCACTTTATCAAATGAACCAAGGATATTATATTTTACTCATTTTCATTTATCTAAATCCATTCTACTGAGAAATTTGGATCAAAATCTATGTGAGTTAATTCAAATTTAAACCCATAAGATAAGTGCTCATAACCAATCCTAATGTCATCTAATTCCTGTCGATTTTGAATTCTAATTCCTAATTAGCTTATGGTTTGTGTTAGATTTGGATCTTTAGAAGCAAAGGAGGAAGAATCCAAGCTTCAAGATGCAATTTTGTGAGTTTACTGTGAGTTTAACTTCTTTATTTGCTCTTGGATGCCTTACATATTGCTTTGTGATGATTTACATGATTATTACATGCTAGTATATGCTTGATTTGGTTGAAATTTGTGTGAAAACGATGATTGATTTGTTTATGCCATGAATGTTTACATGGTGCATAGAGTGTATGATTAATGCATGTGTATACATTGTGTTTAACTATTGTTAACCAGGTTTTTAACCTAGCAGACTTCAAAAGGAGTTGGAACATTCAGAATAAGCCAGAACGACTAGAAACTTGACCGGATGGCCTAAAAGATTAAGACAGAAGTCTCCAAGAAGTTTGGCCCAAAAATGTGCTAACATTTAGGATCGATATCGATCCAATCATGTTGGATCGGTATCGATCCGAATTGCTGATTAAGGGATGCTCCAATCCTCTTGCATTACACTCCTATGTCTCCACTAAGCTTATCTACCGAGTTAGATAACAGTCCAAGCATCCAAGTTCAAGAAATGAAGATTTATCCGATTCAGACTATAGTTCAGTTAAACCCATAGGTGAATCATCGTCAAAACAAGTTAACAAGCTATGAAATAATATAGAGAGCATCAAAACGAAGTAAGGAAGGCATCCAAGTAGTCGAAGCATAAAAAAGGCTTAACTATTTGGATCGGTACTGATCTGATCCAAATAGTTAGCTCCTATGACCCCCAAACTTTCTGGGCTCTTTTTTAATACTAAGTGCAGGCTTCTAACAAAGCAGCTCTGGCCCAAATGCTCTCCAACTCCTATAAATTCCATCCCATCTGTAACAGAAAAGGAATCTGATCTAATCTGATCTCTGTTGAACTAACGGCAACAACTCTGTAATTGTTTCTTCACTCTTCTTCTCCCTCACAATAGCCATTAAGAGGGTAACTGAGATCCTTTAAGTTGTCTCCAACAATGGTGGTTTGATCTAACTTAGGAAAGAAGAATCATATTGTAATTAAAACTCCTTTGTAACAGCAGTTGATCAATAAAAGCTATAAAGTGGACATAGGCTTCATCAACAGCCGAACCACTATAAAAATCTTCTTATCTCTTTACTATTTCTGCTCTTTTTACATTTATTTTCTATATTGTTTGCTCTGAGAAATAGGGCTGATGCTTTCACACTCAATCCAAGGTGTTGGTCCATTTTTTGGGTTAACATTTTGGTGCTTTTACTAAGAATTGAACTTAGGCATTGCTCTAATTTCCCTCTTTGGATCTGCCAGATCCAGTAACTAGATCCATCAAATCTGCTCTAGAAAGTTTGAAGCTCGTCGTTGAAGATCAATGGTGGGGAGAAAGAGAACTGCTTTCGGAAAATCCATAGGAGCTGTTATAGCTGAAGAAGAGACCAATCCTTAGCAATTTGAGGTCAACAACACCAATAATTTGATAATTGGAGTGAATTCTGGAGCTAACATCGGAGATCAAATGCCGGGATCTTCTACACAGCATGAAGTCGTTACTAAAGGAAAATTGAACAAGATCGTTGATGAAATCAACCAAAAGATGGAGCATAGCCAAAAGGCTCTTATGGACAAACTAAATGCCCTCCAAACCTTGCAATCACTAGCTGCTCCAGGAACCATGCCAGAACCCACAGCTGCCACGGAGCAGGAAAACTCTTCCGTTTCTGGCCTAAACAGAAGAAACGGAAGGCAGAAGCAAAAAAGGAGCAGTGGGTGAAGCTGCGGGAATCATCATAGAAGGAAACGCATGCACTCCGCCAACTATAAAGCAACCTGCTACAAACTTGAATCTAGGGGTCAAAACCCCATGGGAAGATATAGTGGTGAATCTCTTCTACTTTGAAGATGGTGAGCAATTTGACAACGACAAGTTGGAAGAAACTGCTAATGCACTCAATAGCGGTAGGGAGGACCAGACTGCCCCTACCCGACCAATCACAAGCCAACGGGACTCCGAGGGAGTCACTTTCCCGAAGAAAGAAGAGCCTAGACTTCAGCCCACTTACCAAGATCGTTTGCAATATCAAACACTTGGCATAGTCATTGACAGCCAACCCACGGACTACCGAACATCGGAGCCATATATCGCAGATATGATCAAGCGCTTGATGGATGAAAGCAAGGATAGTGGAGATGATGAATGGGGATCCGCTCCAAGCCAGCCTCCCTTCACTGATGACATTTTGAATGAATGGTACCTTGAAATGTTTACTTACCGACTATTCCGTCTTACGATAGAACTAGAGATCCAAAAACCCCAGTTGTACAAGTATAGTTGGTGCATGGATGGAGAAAATGCTTCAAATGATGTTCTATGTAGATGTCTTCCTATCGTCCTAAAGGGAATTGATTCTATGTGGTTCACGAAGCTCCCACAAAAAACTATCTCCACTTTCAATGAATTAGCAACAAAATTCCTTGATCAATTTAGGCTTCACACGGCACAGCCAAAAGACGTGATGTGCTTATCTAGCCTATTCCAAGGACGAAATGAATCTTTGAAATCCTTCATGAGTCGGTTCAACACCGCAGTGACTGAAGTAAGTAACCTAAATGAAGATATGGTCTTCTTGGCCCTGGTCCGCGCTATCCTCACTGACATTGAATTCGGAAAATGGATCAAAATGAAGCAACCTACCACTAGGAAGGACTTAACCAAAAGGCAAGCCAGTACTTGAGATTGGAAGAGGCAGAGGAGCTAGAAAGAAAACCTGCTAACCCACGTCTAACCAACACTGGCCAGAATCGTGTGGCAGCTAACCAAGGCGTAAACACCTCCAGAACAGCTACAGGAAGCGCGGGAAAGGATGGGAACCAGAAAAGGAAGAACCAAAATTCCAACAAGTGAAACAGAGGTAACAAGCGTTTTAAAGGCTTCAGGCCCGAAGATTACACCCCGCTCAATGATACTTCAGAAAACATCTACCTTGCGACAAAAGGAACGGAGGAGTACAAAAAGGCGCCTAAAAAAGGAACCAACTAAACAGCAAAAGTGTTCTAAGAAGTATTGCCGCTTCCATGAAACACATGGTCATGACACGAATGAGTGCCGACACATGAAGAAACTGATTGAAGAGCCGATTCAGGAAAACAAACTTCAGTAATACGTGAGGAAATCACAAAATCCTGACTAGCCTACTGCACGCCAAGTTCCTAATGCCCGGGGAAACCAAGTTAGAACTAGCGAAGAGGGAACCAAACAGACCACCAAAGACTCATCATTGAAACAATATCTGGAAGACCTCATCCCGTGCAAGGGAGTTGGGGAGAATTGAAGCGATATGCAAGCTTGTTGAAAAATGCTTTGAAAGATTCGTGCTATGCATTGAAGATGGAACTCCTGCGAAGCAGCAGAGAACGTTGAATGATGATATAGTATTTTGGAACCGTGATACTGAAGGAATAGAAGCTTCGACCCTTGACCCCATGGTTATGTCGGTAGGAATCGGAATAGCCATGTCCGACAAGTACTATTCAGACACAAGTTCGATCGGTATGAAAGGCGTATCCAATTGTTGAACAAAGGTCCAGGGATTCATCAGTGAACCTAAAAAACTTGTTGTAACAATTGATTTGCCCATGGAACTTGGGGAAGGTGATCGAAGAGTCGTCCTCATCCAGACCTTTGTGATCGTAAATGAAATGTTTCCCTACAATGATTTCTTAGGTCGGCCTGCTTTGGTAGATTTCAGGATTGGTTTAGCCTAGTGGTGCCTAACCATGAAATTTTCAATAGAAAATGGAGTTCGAGTGATCAAAGTAGACTAGAGTGTCGCTAGAGAATGCTACATCGTAGAATTGCACGAGTCTAGAAGAAAAGAAAAGGGGGGAATGTGAGGAAAACTCTCCACATTCATAAACCTACCGCATAGCAATTACAGAGCCACCCCTAGCTTGGGGACCATAGCCGATTCGACAAGGCTTTGGACCCTAGAAAGAAGCGTTCAGGGGAGGATCAGGCAACACATGCAGAATTGACGGTACCTATCCTAGTCGATATGGATGACCTAACTCGGGTCCTGAAAATTGGGTCACATCTTGGAAACAAGATGCGACAGGAACTAACAAAATTTCTTTGTGCCAACCTGGACGTATTCGCTTGGACGCATTCCGATATGTGTAGGGTATCGCCGAAGAGTGCATGCCACACACTCAATATCAATCCCAAGTATAATTCGACAAGGCAGAAGAGGTGCAGCCTAGGACCCAAAAGGTCCAAAGCGCTAAGAGAAGAAGTGGATAACCTAATGGTGAATGCATCCGCGATGCAACCTATCTCGAATGGGTATCCGTCTTGGTCAAGAAATCCAATGGAAAATGGTGAAGTTGTATCGACTACTCAGACCTAAACAAAGCTTGCCTAAAGGATAGCTTTCCACTACCTAGAATCGTCCAGCTTGTGGATGGGACAACTGGACGTGAATTGCTATCATTTATGGATGCCTACTCTAGATACAACCAGATCATGATGCACGAACTTGACCAGGAAAACACCAGTTTCATCATTGATCTGGGATTATACTGCTACAAAGTGATGCCATTCGACTTGAAGAATGCTAGGGCAACTTACTAATGACTGGTGAATGCCATGTTCAAACATCAAATCGGAAAGACTATGGAAGTCTATGTAAATGATATGTTAGTTAAATTACACATAGCCGCAAATCACTTGGACAACCTCGCCGAAATGTTCAAAATACTCCACAAGTATAGAATGAAACTCAATCCACTTAAATATCACTTCGGGTTAGCCTCTGGAAAGTTCTTAGGATTCATTGTAAGTGCCAGAGGCATCGAAGCTAATAAAACAAATTACCGCTTTATGGGAAGTTGAGGCCCTAAGTAACAAGAAAGAGTTACAAAGCTTGAATGGAAAAGTTGTAGCGCTAAGCTGGTTCATCTCAAAAGAAACCGACAAATGTATACCATTCTTTGACGTACTAAAGAAGGGAATGAAGAACTTCAAATGGAATCAAGCTAGTCATACTATCTTCGAAGAACTGCTACGACATATGGAGACTCCGCAAATCCTATCCATGTCGGTGGACGGAGAAGACTTGTTTATCTACTTGGCAGTCTCGCCCTACGAATTAAGTGTCGTGCTTGTGCGTGAAGAAGTTAAGGCCCAAGGACCCGTATTTTACATCAGTAAATGGTTCACTGAAGTTGAGAAGAATTATCCAAAGTTGGAAAAACTAGCTACTTCCTCTTGATCACATCCAGAAAGTTACGACCATACTTCCAGTGCACCCGATCAAAGTACTAACAGACCAACTCTTAAAGCAGGTGTTGTACCGCCCCGAGACCTCTGGATGGCTTATCAAATGAAACATTGAATTAAATCAATATGAAATCACATACCATCCTCGAAGGGCGATCAACGAGCAGGCACTGGCAGACTTCATTGCCGAGTTTACAATACGAGATAACGAAGAAAAAATTACTCAAGAAGTGGAGACACATTGGAGGTTGTTTGTCGATGGTGCATCTAACAACTTTTGCTTGGGGGCAGGAGTCATGCTCGAAACTCCCAAAGGATGATCCGTTTACAGCACCTTACGCTTGGAATTCCCTACAACAAACAATGAAGCAGAATATGAAGCATTGATAGCCAGACTGAATGTTTTAAAGGAACACGGGATAAAGTCCATACATAATTATAGCAACTCTCAACTGGTCGTCTATCAGGTGAAAGGTGGATATCAAGCCCGGGGAGAGAACTTCGCCCCGTATCTATCCAAAGTGCTGGAATTGCTGAACAACATCGAGCATTACACTATAACTCATATCCCGAGGGAACAAAACACAAAGGCGGACTATCTAGCTAAACTGGCCAACTTCGGACTAGTCCCGGTTGAAACTCTGACTGCTCCAAGCATAGGCAAAATGGATATCGATTGGATTTTTGAAACAATCGAAGAATTAGAGACATGGATGACACCAAACAAGGACTATCAGCTTAGAGGAACACTCCCCACAGATAGGAATCAACGGAAAAAGGTCCTTCGAAAAGAACCACGGTTTGTAATATAGGATGGAATACTCTACCGAAGGAGATTCTCTACCCCCTTGCTGAGGTGTTTGACCAACGACGAAGCTCGAAAAATCCTTAGGGAAGTTCATGAAGGCGACTACGGAGGTCATACCGAGGGGGCAAACCCTTGCAAAGAAAGTTCTCCGATACAAGTATTTTTTGCCAACGATCAATCGCAATGCAGCAGATTATGCCAAACAGTGTGACCAATCCAAAAGATGTGGCAAGGTCAAAAGAACTCCTTCAAAAGAGGTAACACAGATGGTCAGCCTGTGGCCATTCGTAATCTTGGGAATCGATTTGATTGGTGTATTTCTGATAGCCAAAGAAGGAGCCAAATACGCTATCGTTGCTATTGACTACTTCACTAAATAGGCCGAAGCGGAACCGCTGGCCACTATTACCACAGAGAAAGTTATTAACTTTGTCATTAAAAACATTATTTGCAAGTTTAAAGTGCCGCAAAAAAACATTAAGGATAACGGGACTCAATTCGAAAGCGCTGAATTTAAAAACTTTTGCAAACGCTTCCAAATCGAGAAAAGCTTTTCCATTGTTGCACATCCACAGGAAAACAGGCAAGTGGAGGCGGTAAACAAGATCATCGAGTCCACCATCAGAAGGCGGCTAACTAAAGCTAAAGGAAATTGGGTAGATAAACTTCCACTTGCACTATGGGCTTATAGAAAAATGCACAAATCTGCAATCGGGCACTCTCCGTTTGCCCTGGCATATGGTTCAAAAGCATTGACCCTAGTCGAACTGGAAGTCCCTTCTCATCGAGGGCAAAACTTCAATCAAAGGTAGAACGAGCAGTTCCTGCTCGAGTTGCTCAATCTGGTCGATGAGAAGTGGGAAGAAGCCGAGCTAAGGACTGTCGCTCACCAAAGAAGGGTCATACGACATTTCAACTCCAAGGTCTGTACCCATACTTTCAATGTAGGAGACCTTGTCCTCAAATAGGTCTGCCCTATACCAGGAGCATTCAGACCAAACTACAAAGGGCCCTATGTGATCGGCCAGAAGCTAGGGGATGGCATGTTCAAGCTAACAACCGTTGATGGAACATAAATTTCCCGAGATTGGAACTGTGAATCGCTGCGTCATTACTTTATCTAGGACTATCTTGTGTATTTCCTATTTCTGCAAATAAGCCATCCCGAGATACCGGAGGCCTTATAAATAGGCAAAACTTGCCCAACTTTTATTTCAATTAATGAAATTGCTTTGCTTTCTGAACTAATAAAACTGTTTTCACATAAGTAACCTACCGAGTGGACGAGGTCAAATCGGCTCAAAACCATTGATCGCTACTTGAACTAGTGGAACCACGCTTATGCCCCATCTACCAGTCGAGTTGATGGAAGAAAATCGACCCAAAACGCTGATCAGCGGAACTCGATCCCTACCTTCTAAGAACCGGTATTGCTCCGACGATACCGGGAAGGTCCGAATAAAAGTCGCGCATTTTGTAAGCCGCGCACTCTCAAACTGTTGGATCAACGGAACTCGATCCCTTCCTTCTAAGAATCGATGTTGCTCCAACGATACCGGGAAGGTCCGAATCAAAGCCGCACATTTCGTAAGCCGCGCATCGAACCTTGAATGTGGAATCATGTCCAAGGGAACACAATTACCTAAGCCGCACATTGCTTCTTGGTTTGCAAAACTACGACCGAGCAATCCTCGATACCACTATGCGCATTTCGTAAGCCGCAAACCACTACTTGGATCAGCAAAATTGCATCCAAAGACGAGGAACTCTTATATTACAAAAGGCTACACACCGCCTTCGGAGCCAAGGAAATAGCACTCAAGGAGCGACACGTGTGCACAATAGCCTAAACGTCGGCATTGCAACGGAATCACTTAACAGTATTTCAAGTAATTGGTGTTGCTTTGGCATCACCAATCACTTAGTGAAATTCTTAAGTGCGTAAATCACTCGCCGTAAGGCTGCTAAAAGGATTCATGGATATCTTAAGTCATAAATCAAAATGGGATATCTAAAATGAGGATAATAAATCCAGAAGTTCCCATAGGAAGGAGTTGCAGTATAAACTTGACTGGGGGCATCTGGAAGATTACGAGGGGCACCCATTCTCGTATCAAGTGTTCGGAGGGTAAACAATCCCATAAATTAGGAGGCGCATACACACCAACACTCAACTAAAAGAGCTAATACTTCACAGTTCCGTTACCCCAAACAAAGAATTTTGGCAGTAATTATGGGATTAAGTAAAACAGTGTAGGAAAATATAAATGACAACTTACATGTACAAAAACATGTTGAATAAAAGACAGTGGTATATATAAGGCAAAAGTGAATTAAATATAGAAAAGTAGACAAGTGAAATTACAATCAAAATTTCAATAATTTTATCACTTATAACATTTTTCATGTACAACAAAAAAATATTGGGGCCGTGGCTAAGAAAAGGAAAATACAAACACCACTGTTGCAATAACAAAAAGAAATGCTAAGTGCAGACTCTACACTTGTACAAAAAGCAACAAAAAGGCAAAAGCTCCACTTCATAAATACACAGACAGATCATGGATTCTTGTCACTACCTCCCCTATCGCCTTTCCACCTTTGATCGACAACTTCTCAAGCTTCTCTAAATCCCCTCCCAAAGTGATCTCACTTTCAGAAACATTGCCACTGGTAGAGCCTCCTTTGCCTTTGTGCTTATGGGATTTGTGGGAACCCTTCAACGACCTTTCTTGCTCTTTAACCTTCTCCTTCTTCATCGTTGCCATCTGCTGCTCAGTCATCGGCTGCTCAGTCTCTACTATATCTGGTTGGAAAGCTTGATTCGCCTACTCCGATGTATCAATAGCTGCCAAGCCCCCCTCTTAAGATACAGAGAGGTCATCCATACCATGTAGCGCTGCAATTTGTTTGGAGTGTGGACCAGGCTGTGAGCTAGGTGTGGAAACGATGGTTGATGCGGTCAAAACAGTAGTAGATCTGACACCATGAGGAGGAGATAGCTCGGTAGCAAGAGAGGGCCCATCTATAGTATCAGAATAAAGGGCAGTTATCTCGCCAATTTCATCCAGCGTAAACTGGAAATCCCTGAACATGGGAGAGATAAGAACATTACATACCGTAGAGGTCTGTTCATACATCACAACTTCGAAGCCCACGCCGTTTCCCTCTTTTGATGGATGCATAATCACATGAGTATTAGGAGCGGCTGAAGAAGCATCACTTACTGAAGTAGGAACGATCCCCTCATCAACATAGGGATGTGAAGACGACTCACCATGACCTAAAGGAAACTGCTCGGTTATAGCCTTAGCAGTGGCTGCGGCATCAATAGCTTCTCGCTCCTACTCCAGTCTCAAGATCTATTGGCCCTCCCTTAAAGCTTCATGGGACTCTTCCTTCAGATATGCTTGAACCAACTCTTTTTAAGTGTAACTACCGCAAATGTCTTGAAATCGGGCCAGAATCTCTTCCCAGACTATGGCAAGTGTACGAGGGAACAACAGACCCAAGTATCTAAGACTTCCCTGATGCAGCACGGAGCTGTTGTAGAAGCCTAAAATTTTAGCATCCAAGCCCTTCATCTTCTTTGCGAAGGTATCTCAAAGCTCTAAAAAGCTGGCATCCGTGTTAGCCTCTTCTAGCTCACCTATTCCTTCTCAGCATCCAATTCAAAACATGTTCGCAAAGTGGGGCGATCTCTTAAGCCTGCTCTGCGATGGTTTTCTTCTGTATCTCAACCATCACCTCGCTTATCCTCAACCATTCTTTTAATGTTGCCTCGTTTGTATGGCACTTCTTTATCTCATCTCTAAATATGATTGTAGCTTGATCAATGGATTATTTTAGCTCCTTAAGCAAAGAAGCAATTTTACGCTCCCTTTTGAGGGTGTCATCTCTCTCTCTCTTTAGCCTCTCGAGCTCCGCATCACGATCTGTGAGCTGCGTTTCATACTCATCCTTTTCAGACTCAAATGGGAGGATTTCCTGGTGGTTGTTCCGGTTAACAGTAGATAGCTGTATGCATAATTTTTTCCATCCTTCAGCTTACACTAAACTACTCGGAATTGCTTTGAAATGGGGTGAATAAGATTCGGCATGAAATGACTTCAAATTGGGCTTATCAAACACAACCCATTTTAAGAACAAATTAAGGAATGTAGCTTGTAGATGCGGGGGACCAGTAGGAAGAATATGAGGTGCACGCCAAGAAATATGGGGAGTGGTAGTCATAACAGTATGAGTGGAAGAGGTCATGGCACCAGAAGCAAGGACATTTATCCCAGTGGAAGCAGGAGGCCTTGAAGGGGATTCGCGTTCTTGATCTCTTTTCGGCCTCTTTAACGAATCTTCTCGATCAGTCGGGCTCTTCCTCTTTTCATAGCTGCCTCTCCTATCTCTGCCTTGACCTCTCTCAACATGGCGACCTTTTTCCAGCTCTCTCTCCTTCCTCCTTTTCCTCTCCTCATCAGTCTCCCGGGGAGTATAGTACTTCTAAGAGCCTCTCTCTTTTCGTTGAGACTCCAAAAATCGATCAAGATCATCGTAAAGACCACGAGACATGATTCCTGCAACAGGCAATAAAATGGCTTTAGGAAAATACATCTAATGGACTGAAACATCCTAAATGAAAAATAATATAAAGTGTGTGATCCTAGTGAAGTGTGTGTTGCAATTTAACGAACCTAGCGGAATTCACAAACCATATCGGTTACCAACTAATGTCAGAACATTGCCTCCTGTAGGGGTGATCTGAATAGACTGGGAAGGCAACCCTTTCGAAGTAAAGTCATCCATCAACTCATCCACATTCACAAAAATGTTACTTGTATCTCCTAAATCAATGTCAGAGTCTTCCGGTAGAGAGCTGGGTATTGGCTCAGTCTTGGGAAAAGCTCCCTTGATAGGCTCTTTCAAAGAAGGCGATGGTACATGATCGGGTCTTAATTTCGAGGCCTTGTCGCCTAATTTGACTCACCCTCATCTGTGTCCTAATATATTTCTTCCTCATTTAGAAGATGCTCCGTGTTGATTACTCCTTCTTCCTTTTCTTTAATAAGTGGAGCCTTGCCCTTTCTTTGAATAAATTCT
Source organism: Allium fistulosum (assembly GCA_030737815.1). Classification (NCBI taxonomy): domain Eukaryota; kingdom Viridiplantae; phylum Streptophyta; class Magnoliopsida; order Asparagales; family Amaryllidaceae; genus Allium; species Allium fistulosum. Next base: position 939,407,390 of record CM060908.1, on the reverse strand, counting down.
TCCTCTTTCTTTTCTGGAATTGAGGGCATTTTTGGAGGATTATTGGCTTCGATTTGGATTTCAACCTCCTCAAGGGTCTCCTGTAACCTATTAGATGGGCTACCTTCCTTTTCATCATTATCATCATCCTCACCAAAATCATGGAAAGAGGAAACAGAACGGGTTCGGTCTTTAGAATGAGAAGGAGCACTAACAAATCAGATGGATCTCCCAGGGTGTAAAAGCCTATATTGGTAAAGGTACTCATCCGTGAGTAAGAATCTAATCATGCGCTCCTGAGCATCAACCACTTTCAAGGTGCCGAGAATGGTGTTGAGTGCTGGGTCCTTATTACTTTTTGAAAGAACTGCAAGGAATATATGATCGTTCAGAAAACTTATAGCAATTAAAGGAAACTTCGAACAAGATGAAGGAGACTTACCCCTATTGTCCATAAACGGGTGAATCCTTCTAGACACTTAGGAAAAAAGAACTGATTCTTAATTGAAGGAACTTTGTTGGAAAGATCCAGTATAAGATTCCGGCTCTGTTGTGCTTTAATATTAACAGGCAATGGATTAGCCTCTCTCTTCTTGAACAATAGGTGATACCGCAACTAAGCAAAGCTTGGGGCACGGTTAAGAGTTCGCATGAATAGAACCATGTCAACATGGCATATCCATTCGGAAGAATCTGGAAGGGGACTGACCCCATATTCGCAAGGGTTGTCATCAAGAAGTGGTTGAACGGGGGCACTGCTCTGTACATGCACATATATCGATGGCAGGCCACATACCTAGGAGGCGGTCTATGGGTAAACTCTTCTCTTGAGGGAAAAAGCACATCATCCCCCGGAATACCATATTGTGAGAAAATTCTTCGCAAAGTGTTATGTGTAATAGTTGTAGAAGCCTTCTCCAAAGCATCAAGTAGGACTCTGAAATTAGGAGAAGTACGATCAATAACAAGCCCAATCGGAATCAGACGGCCATATTGACCTGCTATCGTGGGAGTGGTCGGCCCAGTCGGGATCATTGATTACTCCGCTTTGGAATGAGGTGAATTTCCTTTAATTGATTTGCGCCGTGAATATTTGCGCACCATTCTATGCAACAAAGCTTGTGTTCAAAATGGCCAGGTATGTCTAATCTCTAAACTATAAACCCTTATGCAGTTGGCACTTGAAATCCAAAAGATGATTGACATGTCCCAACCAATCGGATTCCAAGTGTTAGCTAGGGGCATGTATAGTGTGCAATCTAAGTGAGAATGGGTCTGGTGTCCTAAACACTGTGAATGATCCATCTCGTGTAGATAGCTCATTCATGCTAGGAAAAATGATTTGTATCGTTCGCTAAATTTATTATTTCTTTACTTACCCGTTATCGATCAACGATCGATAATAGATCCATTGTCTGAAATGACATGAAAAGCTCTTCCTATTCCAAGAACATTGGGTATGTAATAATAGGACTGTTCTGGTGCAAGCAGCTCCCGATCAGTACATCCGAACTAAATGAAAATCTTCAGCATTAGTCAACTTTAGTTTTCTGGAGGAGTATAACAACATAAGCTATGTACAAGACAATATGCCAAGCTATTATCACTCTCCCGGAAAACCAAAATCAATCCGCAAAGCGCATGTCAGAGCCAGCTATGCAATTCGGTGCAATTCAATTTTGACTCTGTGGACGAAGATAGCAAAACAAATCAAGAATAGGGGCAAGACTCTATTTTCGTTCCATCAGAATTTCAAAACTCAGTTTACTATCTTCTTCCACAAAGTCATAATCAACTCTAATCTTCCACTGTCTCCATTACAAACACAACTCGGTAACCATTGTTTCTAACCATCACCAATACACTAAAATCCATCAACACCAACCTTGTAGATCGGATCAACAAGCTAGGGTTTGGATTAGATTGAAGTGTTTCGCACGAGAAGGATTCTGGTGATGGTCGATTGCAGCTCTAGACAGCGGCGGCGGCAGCTCCAGGTAGTTTTGGCAGGGGGAGCGAAGATCGGCGGTGGTGAAGATTGAATTGGCTCGTCTAGGGTTTGGAGAGTGCAGATCGTATCGACTAGAAATGAAAGCAAAATGAAAGTGGAGAGAAGGGGTCGGTATAGCTATATAAAAAAAACTCTCTTTGGAATTTTTTTCCAAGTACCTAGATCGGCATCGTTCCGATCCAATTGGATCGGTACCAATCCAAATTATTTCACCCGTTCTACTCCAAATTTCTCTACCAGGTCCATCTTGATGTTCATGTGCTTCCCCGAAGATATCAAGTCCAGATTGCTTTGCAATCATGAGCGATGAAGATTCATACTGAAAGCTAACCAGCATGTCATGGAAAACGTCTCCAAATGGTTCGACACAATCATTAAAACTCTTTGAAACGAAAACCCAGAGATATCCATTTCCAAAGTTCACCTTGTTTCCAATGAAAGCATACTCTGGGGGTAAATGTTAACCAGTTTTTAACTCAGTGGACTTCAAAAAGAGTTGGAACACTCAAAATAACCTAGAACGACTCGAGACTTGACTGGATGGCTTAAAAGATCAAGACAAAAGTCACCAAGAAGTTTAGTCCAAAAATATGCTAACATTTAGGATCGATACCGATCCAATCAAATTGGATCGATACCAATCCGAATTGTTGATTAGGGGATGCTCCAATCCTCTTGCATTACACTCCTATGTCTCCACTAAGCTTATCTACCGAGTTTGATAACATTCCAAGCATCCGAGTTCAAGAAGTGAAGACTTATCTGATTCTAACTTCAGTTCAGTCAAACCCATCGGTGAATCATCATCAAAACAAGTAAACAAGCTACAAAATCACATGGAGTGCATCAAAACAAAGTAAGGAAGACATCCAAGTAGTCGAAGCATAAAAAATGCTTAACTATTTGGATCGGTACCATTCCAATCCAATTAGATCGATATCGGTCTAAATAGTTAGCTCCTATAGTCCCCAAACTTTATGGGCTCTTTCTTCATACTAAGTGTAGGCTTCTGACAAGCGACTCTAGCCCAAAATCTCTCCAACTCCTATAAATAGTGTCCCATCTGCAATGGAAACGGGATCTGATCTAATCTGATCTCTCCTAAAATAACAACAACAACTGTGCCATAGTTTCTTCACTCTTCTTCTCCACACAATAGCCATTAATGGGGCAACTGAGATCCTTTGGTTGTCTCCAACAATGGTGGCTTGATCTAACTTAGGATAGAAGAATCATATTGTAATCAAAACTCCTTTGTAATAGCAGTTGATCAATAAAAGCTATAAAGTGGACGTAAGGTTCATTAATAGTCGAACCACTATAAAAAGCTTCTTGTCCCTTTATTATTTCTGCTATTTTTACATTTATTTTCTATATTGTTTCTCTGAGAAATAGGGTTGGTGCTTTCACACTCAATTAGGGTGTTGATCCATTTTTTGGGTTAACAACTAGCAATCCACTTACTAATAAATTCATATAAAATCAAATAAATTTTCAAAGAGTCCCAAATTTGGATAAGTTGTTTGTAACCTATATAAGCTTATCCCTTCTAAATTCCAGGCCAAAATAGTCTGTTTGAGGTGGCAGATCGAATTTTTACTAAGAGAAAAAAGGATAATACCCAGCTGAAAATGAAAGTTGACCATAAATCTATAATAAATTGAAAAAAAACTTAAAATTCTAGAATTTGTATATGTTGTTGTTAACTCAAATATGCATATTCTCTAAAAAAAATACTGAAAATGTTGTGTCTTGATGGGTCAAATCGTTCTTTTATTGAAACGTATAAGTTCGGTCTATTTTTGGTGTTTAAATTGCTCAAATGTTTCTTTGTATCTAAGTGGGTATATTTTCCTTTCTAATTACTTGAATGGGTCCATATGCTATGATATTACTTGAATAAAAATCCAAAATGAGTTTACTAATATATACATATAGAAAGAGACATACATGCATTCATATACACACACATACAAAAAGTGTACATTAAGTATGTAAGTAGAAAAACAAATTGTTTTCGATAAACAATAAAAACAAAATGAATGAAAAATGTATACATGTTGCTTGAGTTTGATTATATGAATTTGATACTTGCTTATACAAGTGTAGTTAAGTATATAATATTATAAATGATCCCCAACATCATAAGAAAGTATGTGTTTAATATTTGTATTAGGAATGCTTTATGTAATGTATGTATAAGTGTCTTGTAAAGACTTATCGAGGGGTATACGGATGAAAAAGGCCATGGTACCTTGGTGTGATGCAGTGTTTGGTAAAGATTGGTCAAGGAGTATATAATGATATAGGCCATAGTGCCTTGCTGTCGAAGCAATTTCTAATAAAGATTGGTCGATGGGTATACAGATGAAATTGGCCGATCCTAGGTCAACGCAATATCTACTAAAGATTGATAGAGGGGTATACATATGAAATAGGTCATGGTATCTTGGTGACAACCTAGTATTCGGTAAAGAACAGTCGAGGGGCATACGAATGAAATAGGCCTTGGTACCTTGGTATTGATGCAGTATATAGAAAAGACTGGTCAAAAGGAATACAGATGAAACATTTCATGGTACCTTATTGTCGATGTAGTATCTGATATAGACTAGTGGATAGGTATAACGATAAAATAGGTTGTGGTATCTTGTGTCAATGCAGTATCTGGTAAAGACTGGTTGATGGGTATATGGATGAAATAGGTTGTGGTATCTTGGTGTTGATGCAGTATTTGGAAAAAACAGGTCGAACGGATGAAATATGTTATGGTATCTTGGCGTTGATGGATTGTATTGTAAAGAACGATCAAGGGATATGTGGATGAAATAGGTTATGGTATCTTAGTGTCAATGCAGTGTATGGTAAAGACTGGTTGAGGCGATGCACATAAAATAGGTTGTTGTTATCCTGCCTTTGAACCAGGCTATATCTAGATGGGTCTAAATGATTGAGTTGTCGGACAGTAGGCCAGAAATCCAGAACTATAACTCGAAACTTGAAGAATGATATGGAAACTCACTCAAAGTTTAAGAGAAGCTAAACATGTTCTAGAGGAACAAGTGGTAGGGAAAGAAGTTGACAAATAGGAAGTAAAGTGACAAGTCGGTACTGAGTTGACCCATATAACTCGGTGTCGATCCCCATTTAAAGATGATCAAAGAGAAAATCTTAAATAACAAACAAAACAAAGTGAAGAGGGATTGGCAGCGAGTTCTCTATCTAAGGAAACAAGGGATCTAAGACCAAAATTTCAAATTTTCCATAAGTGACAACTCGGCACCGAGTTGTGAAGCCCAACTTGGTACTGAGTTGACACGCAACTTGTGAGCGTTACCATGATCTCCTTCCTGAACCTCCACCTGAATGTGAATAACGTGGGTAGCCAATATCAAAGCCTATTTCAGTGATCAACATTAATAAATAGGAGGAAATATGCATTATTTTGAGATCCTTTTTTGTTTTCTGGATTTTCTGATTTTACTCTATCACTTTATTAGATTCCCACCGAGTTGTAAGAACACAGTTGTAAAAGCTCTAGAAATCATTAACTTCAAGTTGATATAGGCCAGAGTTTAGTTGAACCACTATAAATTATCATGAGTTTTTTATCTCGTTTTTAATTTAACTTCTTTATTTTATTCACCATTTAATCTAATCGAGTGTTTATCCAACTTTTGGCACAAACGTTTTGGAGCTTTCACTCAGAATACTCGTATTTCTCACTATTTTGATCTTTCTTCAACCTTTGGATTGCTATAATCCATGAAGTAGATCTACAGGTTCTTCTTTAAATTTCCACGATTACTTGGATTTACTTAAAAACATATCATAGATTCTACCAAAATACTGGCATTAATGAACACTATGAAATAGTCCACTGCCTCCAAGCCCACCAATGATGCAAATAATGTTGGCTCTTAACATGGAGAGGAAACCAATCAGCCCAGATTTGTCAAAATTCAAAGTGCATCAGAAATGATCACCAAGGTTGATCTGGTTAAGATGATCAAAGATATGAATAAAAAACTGATTGAAAGCTGGAATGCTATGATGAAGTGAAACAAAATACAGAACTGATGACTCAAGTATCCCAAGGTCGTAGAAGGAATAGGAAGGAATTATCACCTTCCGATTTAGAAGAAGATAGTTCCTCTTTATCAGGCAGGAACCACAAAGAGCGAAAGAAGAAAATGAAGAGGAAGGATGTTAGAGCTTCGAAGGTTGGACCGTCAAGACTTAGGCTAGTAGGGCACAACTTGGTGTTGAACCACCCCTATAACTTGGCATCGATCCCTTCCACCGAGTCATGAATGAACATATTTTTATTGACTTGTAATAAGATGTTGATAATGGTGATAGCCTCGCTATTGGTGGCTAGAATACTGGAGTTTGAATGGTTGATGTAGAATCATCAATTAGAGATAGTAAAAACCGATCGGCTGGATGAACGGTTCTCCTAAAGATAGGAGAATCTGGATATCGAGGAACTAATCGAGACCGTTTGTGAAGCCAAACACTTGGGGCAAGTAATGATGATCACCATTCAATTGACTCGATTGAACCTGAGTTTTTAGCTGATATGTAAGAAGGCCGGTGAATGAAAACTAACATAGAAGTAATGCTCGCAATGCCATCTTATAACAGAATGACTGATCCGAGACAGCATCTTCTGAAATATGAATGGTATATGGATAGCACCAGAGCTATCGATGTTGTGCAATTTAGATGTTTTCTGATATTTTTGGAAGGTGTAGTTATGATGTGGTTTACTCGACTACCCTTGAGATCCAAATCCTCGTTTGACTTGGTTGCTAAAAAGTTTGCAGAGCAGTTTAGGTTGTATCCTGCTCGTCCGAAAGATGTGATGTCATTGTCTAACATTATTCAGAGTTCTAGGGCATCTCTGAAAGATTCCTTGAGTAGGTTTAATACGGCTGTGATTGAAGTAAGCAATGCAAAGGACGAAATTGTATTGATGGCTTTGATCAGAAGGATTCGTCTGGGTACAAATTTCGGTAGATGATTGAAGATGAATCCTCCACTAACATTAAGGTAATGAAGGTAGGAAATTGGACATCAAAATGCGTCCTAAGTTCCCAAATCATGAGGATTACACCCCGCTAAATGATACTATTTAGAATGTCTACCTACAAGGAACTTAAAAACTATAAGAAGTTAGCTCAAAGGGAGTCAACAGAAAGAGTAAAAATGTCTGTGAATTGTTGCTACTTCCACAAAACTCAAGGTAATGATACTAATGAATATAGACATTTGCGGGAAGTAATTGAAGACCTGATTTGGAAAAGAAACTTTAGAAGTAAGTGAAAGCCCCACAGGATGGCGGGAAAGGAAATGTTCAACCCCAAAGGCAGATGCTTTAATGGGGCTAAGATGCGCATAGTGAGGATGAACCTAGGCGGCTTGGAAAATGACTTATTATTAATACAATCAATGGTGGAACTCATCTGGCCGAGAAGAGCAAGAATGAGTTGGAAAGGTATGAGAGTTCTATCAAACATGTTCAGGAAAGCTGCTTTACTGGCGAAGATAAAGCTCTAACAAAGCAGTTGAGGATGATGACAGACGATATTGTATTCAGAAATTATGATGCTGATGGAGTAGAAGCGTCGATGCTTGACCCCTTGGTGATAACGGCCATGATTGGGACGGTGACTGTGAGGTGGGTTCTCATTGACCATGGGATCTCAATGAATATTTTGTTTAAAAACCTACAACCAAATGATGATGGATGGCCAGGACCTAAAGCCATGTAAATTTTTAATTCTGGGATTTACCGAAAAGGCTGCAGACCCTGTCAAGTGTATTGACTTATTGGTGGAATTAGGTGAAGGTAACCGTAATAGAGTGCGGGTTGTGACTTTCATTGTGATGGATTCATATTTTATGTACAATGTTTTTTGGGGCCGACTAGCCTTCGCAAGCTTTAGGGTGGCTTTAGACCCGTTGTGCTTAATAATGAAAATTCCCATGGAGAAGGAGGTAGGGTTTATCTAAGGTAATCCAAGCGTGGGACATGAATGTTATGTCGTGGAGCTGAGAGAAACAAAGCGACGCGAAAAGGGAAGGACGTAGAGAAGACTCTTTCCGACAAATCGATTGACGTATAACAACTACCGCCTAACCTCTAGCTCAATCGACATGGTAAATTTTACAAATCTGTGGATCAAAGGAAAGAGCCAGAGGATGAAAGGGTGGCCCAGCTAAGCTGACAATCAACATCCTAGTCGATCAAAATGATCCTACTTGGGTCCTGAAGATCGGATCTCAGCTTAGTATGAAGATGAAGAAGGAGCTGGCAGGGTTCCTTCTAGCAAACCTAGATGTATTTGCCTGGACTCATTCCGATATATGTGGGATATCGCTTGAGATAGCATGCCATGCATTGAATGTGAACCCTAGATGTCCTCTTATTATGTAAAAGCCATGCAGCCTATGTCCGGAGTGATCCGCTGCATTGAAAGAGGAAGTAGATAAGATGAAAGCTAACAGCTTCATCGGTAATGCACTATACCCAGAATAGGTATCCAATCTAGTGCTGGTCGGTAAGGTAAATGGAAAATGGAAGACATGCATTGACTATTTAGACTTGAATAAGGAATGCCCAAAAGACAGCATCCCGATGTCAAAGATTGACCACAAAGCAGACTCAACAGTCGGACACGAATTGCTATCATTCATCAATGCAAATTCTGGCTATAATCAGATACCAACGTACATTCCAGATCAAGAACACACCAGCTTCATTACTGACCTGGGATTGTATTGCTATTGTGCCATGCCGTTCAGTCTGAAGAATGTTGGAGGAATCTACTAGAGATTGGTAAATTCGATGTTTAAGAATCAGATCGAATATATAGTGGAGGTCTATGTAGACGACATGCTAGTGAAGTCACAAGGTTCGATAAACTAGATGAGAGACTTCTCAAACATGTTCGATGTACTACAAAGATACAAAATAAAGCTCAATCCACTTAAATTTTCATTTGGAGTTGATCAAGTAAATTTTTGGGTTTTATAGTGAACTTATGGGTTTTAGAAGCCAATATGGAGTAGATTAAGGCACTGAGAGATGTCAAAGCCCCAAAGATAAGGAGAAAGATGCAAAGCTTGACTGGAAAGATAGCTACACTGAGTCGATTTATCTCGAAAGCTATAGTAAGTGCACATTGTTCTTTGATGCCCTCAAAAAGGAAAAATGAAAGTTTGTCTGGACACAGGAGTGTCAGGATGCTTTCCAGGCCCTACTCGATCATATAGAGAGACCACTAGTTCTATCGTAGCCTTTGGAAGGAGTGGACTTATTCATCTATTTGGCAGCATCTATCCGTACTCTAAGCGCTACCCTAGTATGTGAATAATCTAAAGCCCAAAGGTCGGTATATCACGTCAATAAGAGGTTTACCAGAGTGGAGAGAAATTATCCAAAATTCTAAAGGCTAGCTTAATGCATTTTGATTGCATCGAGAAAGCTCTGTTCCTACTTCAAGCTCATTCGATTAAAATGTGGACTGATCAACCTTTGGGACAGGTGCTGCACTGACATGAAACTTTAGGAAGGCTGTTGATGTGGAATATCAATTTAAGTATGTACGATATATCATATCATCCTAGGAAGGCGATCCAAGGACAGGCTCTAGCCAATTTCATTGTAGAATTTACCACCTGGGATGAAGAAAGAGAAGAAGCCATAGAGTGTGGTGCTCAGTGGAAATTATACATGGATAGAGAATCTAATGAATGTTTCTCGTGTGCAGGAGTAATCTTGGTAACCCCCGAAGAATGGTCAATCTGTTATGCCTTGAAAATTGAGTTTCCAACAATGAACAACGAAGTTTAGTTCGAAGCACATCGCGGGGCTCAAGATAATGAAGGATTTGAGAGCCAAAACATTGCATATATATAGTGACTCTCAATTTGTGGTCGGCCACATAAAGAAAGGGTTTTACGCTATAGGATCAAGACTAGCCCTTTACTTGACAAAGGTTCTGGAACTGCTAAATGACATTGAGCACTATACGATAATGCACATCCTAAGGGAAGAAAATGCAAAGGTGATTCATTAACAAAGTTGGCTAGCTCTAGGGATGCGCAACTAATAGGTTTGGTTATAGTGGAGGTGTTATCTGTTGCAAATGCGGATTACGGATCTTAAGGCTAGTTTAACACTAGAGGGGGGTGAATAGTGTTTAATTAAATTTATGTATCTTTTTGAAATCTTTTCAAATTAAATCAAAACAAATGCAATCCACAAACACAGAAACAATCACAGATTCAGACACATATGCAAATAGTAAATAAAAGAAGTAAAAGAAAGAGCACACCGAAATTTTATACTGGTTCGGAGTTACCCTACATCCAGTCCCATACAATTTCTTGTGCATATTTTTTTAAATATAATGTCGATATTACAACCTCGATTTCAAGGCCACGAGACACACCCTCCTGTCTTCTAGTCCAGGGCAAACTCACTTGATTTAACCAGGCTACAAGATCACCTAATTGATTTACGGGCTACAATCACACCCAATTGATTTACAGGCCACAATCACACCATTTCCAATCACACTTTGGTAGAGAGAGACTCGATACACTTCGATCTTTGATTACAAATGATCATATAACTCTGAATAGCACTAAGATCTTTGAGAGAGAGTGACAGAGAATCAAACTAGAGATGATCAAGTTTGATTCACTTAGGATTTCAGTATAGTTTTGTCAAAATATAAGAGAATATTTGAGTGGAGAAGGAGTGAAGAAATAAAGAAAAACTAACTTAAAATTCTTTCAAAACAACTGGTATTTATATAAGGACAACAGTCATGTCCATTCGTGAAAGGTTACAACGAATAGACACTTCATTTGAAAATTTGAAATTTGAATTTCTACGGCTACCATGTCGACATGGGGGTGTGGGGTATGTCGACATGCCCTAGTTAATTTTGAAAATTGATTTTTGTTTTTAAAAGAGAATTTCTTTCTAAAACTTGTCAAAATAATTTCTGAAGTTTATAAACCATTTTAAATATAGTTTAAACTTATAAAAGAGATTAAAAAGTAATCTAAAAAATATATAATCTATAATATAAAAGTAATATTAAAAACTAAGTATAGAATATATTTTTGAGATTTAAAGCTTATAATATTAAAACCAGGAGATAGTATAAAAACAAGAGAAGATTCTGTAATCAAAATATAAAGATAATAAAAATAGTTTAAGGCTAAAATATTAAACTCTGAGAGATGATTTTTAAAAGGTTTTCGGAAAAATATTTAAAATAAATCATTTTGAAAATTTCATGGATTCCATTCCACTAGAGAAGGTCATGGGTTCCATCCCACTAAAGAGGTCGTGGGTTCCATCCCACTATTAAAGCGAGAAGGTGGATTCCATTCCACAATTAAAATCCGAATAAAGATTTTAGTGCTATTATGAAGTTTTAACATAAATCTAGACACTATTACTTATCTTGATATCTTGAACTCTTGATACTCATGAGTCTTCAGTCTTGGTTTCTTTAATCTTGAATTCGTCAGTTTTGAATCTCTATACTCAATCTTGAATCTTATATTGTACAGTCTTCATTCTTCAATACCTACATATATATCCTACATATACATATATATCTAGACACGAATATTAGTATTTATATTTTATAACAAGTCCTAAGGTTGTTGTCATCAAAACCATTGTAACGCCCCACCTCTATGCTCATAATAACAAAGAGTATTAAAGGAAATACTGTCTATTATTACGAAGAATAAGGCTGGATAGGAGCGACCATCCGTAATTGGCCTTACACTAATATTGGTTATCTCGATAGGAGTGGTACATACTTTTTATTTTTCATCTATTATTTATTTACTCCCATCGACATATCCAATTATCAGTATAAAACAAACTACGATAGTTCATAATAGTTTAGGACATTAGATATAACAATAACACAGATAATATAAATGCGGAACACAGATAAAAACAAAAGTCTCATATATATATAACTGAAGTCAGTTGATACATAATTGACACAATACATATGATACAACTACAACTGTCGACTCCAGAAGTTATATATACAAGTACATTATCGACTAATATACATGAATACATATCATTCGATACAATGACACGACTACTACAAAATGACTGACAACTTCAGAAGATGTGAAAAGTCTTCAATCCCGAACAGCGACTCAAAGAAAGAAATCTACAACCTGAAATACTCGGGTCTGACCCGAGTATTATATTCAGAAGAAAATAATACCCAGGTCAGTCTAATTCAAACCAGTTTATTAGTGCATATAGGCAGTAATAATTTAAATAGACGACAGTCACAATAATTCCCGTCCATCCGATTCTTTAAACAAAGAAACCGGATAGCGGTCAATATAACACTCAACAGTGTTTAACAAAAATCAACAGATTTAAATCATCAACAGAGATAAAGAAACAATTTTTATCATATCGAAACATCAATTTTAAAACTATCAAATCAGATAGGGCTGCAGTACACGCACGCGTGTACTGCCTCGCCACTATCGCGGGGGATACACAAAAGCTCAGTGAAAGTCACGATGATCGTAAGGTCAAACCCAAATTGCTGGGTTCAACACAAGAAAGTTTGAAAACAAATCCAAATATCTCAAGTGGTCAAGACAGCTATTTTATATGCAAGCCACCTCAACGCAACTGTAAATCAACTCAAATGAATATTAAAACAAACCAAATACATTAGTGACCTGCAAACCAACAAGGCACGACTGCAACTAAAAAAAAACTAACTGCAGTCACAACTGAAGACAAAAGGGAAAACTGCAACATGAATAGCAGTACATTCAAGGTGCCCCAGGCCAGTTCGAAATGAACAACAAGGATAATTCCCGGGAAACAAAGCACATAAGGGTACCGGGGTGTATGCAACCCGACCATCAAAGTGCAGACAAAATGAAGTCAGTGCCAATAGTAATGACAGCAACTCCACCAAGTCGTAATTCAATCCCAAAATACAGTCAATCATTCCAAGAGAAAATAAAATGCAATACGCACATACATATATACATATTAAATGATGTATATACATACGTGACTGCATACATATATATGAAGACTAAATGCAACTGAATGCAAACAGTCTCCAAAACATGAATGTACGAATTGTTCATTTATATTAAATATTGTAACTGAACAATATTAACTTCATAGTTTGGAACCAAAGCAAGTGCTACTAACTAAAGCAAATATGATCAAAGCAACTATGTACATGACAAACAACATATACAGGTCAGGGGTGAATCCAACAGCAGAGTTTACAAATCAGAGAAGAAGCTCACTATTACAAAAACAGTAACAAGTGATTTGTGTGCATGACTAACAATGGGTCACAAGTGCACAAGCATATATGCGAATGTGCAGCCTCAAGTCTACAAGCTACAGAATGCAGAGACAACCACTGAAATGCATGCATAGGGAATGCATGAACATCAGGTGCTCAAGACAAATTCAGGCAATACATCAAAACAACAATGTCCAGATGAACAATTACAAACAATGGAAACAGGATAGTAGTATACACAAGGAGGCAGAAAACCCAGACAAAACTGCAGGGGAGTCACAGAATTCACCGTGAAGTCGACAAGGCAGGGATAAATCACAAATCAACTATATTAGTACAGGATTCATTGAAACCGGAGGCAACAAAGTCATCAAACTCAAAGTTATGTGGGAAATTCACTACTGTAACGACCAAGGGAAAGTTGAATAGTTCTGCATCGAAACCATATCAATCAAGGAACCCAACAAGTTTTTTTTTCATTCGAGAACAACTACAGTTCAAAGAAAAATGTCACCTGCAGTTCTAATTTAAACGACCCAATAATACCATCGCATAAACAAAGTCGTGATGGTCACGAGATAAACTAAGTAAGATTGAACAAGGTTACAAATCGACAAATGCAATCATCGTAAAATCTAGTCTAGTGATAACAAGATCCAAATCACAGCAAAAAGTAACTCATCATCTCAAGTCACCCAGGCCAAGAATCAAACAATGCCGAAGTCGACATAGAGACAATCGCCAGAACAAAATCAAATGTGACCGAAGTCAACCCATAAACAATTGAACTAGATGTGAGTGAAGGAATCACTCACCTTGTTTGCCAAATCGAAGCTGCCGCGTGCGAAGAGGAAGACGAAGTCCTAGTTCGCCAGAGAATCGAGAAATCGCCGAAGCCCTAAATTTTTATCCAGGAGGAACGAACGAAAGAAAATCACAAGGTCGCCATTTTTTTTCGTTCGATTGCTTTTGGCTTAGGGTTACGAATGAATGAATAATGAGAGAGGGGGATCAGGTAGGTCTTAGATAATCATCTCGGCACAAACGAAACTAGGGTTTGGATCCATTACAAAAGCCCAACCACATTTAACCAATTATTTTATTAAAGGATTTTAACTCGATAAACTCCAATAGCAATTTTCCATCACTTTAATTGCTAAATGACGATTATAAATTGTCATAAAACCCCAGGCTGTTACAGACTCCCCTCCTTATAAAAATTGCGTCCCCGCAATTTTCATACTTAAAGTCGTCTATAACGATTATTCTTCTAACATAACTGGTTAAGCTAGAAAAATAAAGTATGAGAACACAAACACCAAAGAAATCTTTCAATTTCATAAAAGAAATTTACAAATTCTCAACAAAGTTTAACTATTAAAAGATAATCAGAAGACAACAAAACTGGATAACTGCAATTATCAGCAATATTCAATTATTAATTAGATGATCAGAAATACAGAATCATCAAACAGCAATATCTAATTATCGATACGATAATTAGAAAACAACAAAATCTAATTATCAACAGAGATAATTATGAAACACAAATCACAATTCGCAAGCTGCAATTATCTAGTTATCCAACAATTAACTAGAAAACACAAATTTCATAATCAACAAACTCTAACTATTAACAGAAATAGATAGAAAACAGCGATTCAATAAAATCAACATAGCCTGAACTCAATTAGAGATTAGAAAATCTCTCATCCATAAAATCAGCAAACATCCCATTATCCAAACGATATTCAGAAGACAAATCAACACATATTTAATTACCACAAACGGTAATTAAAATTTTAAATCAACAAATATTCAATTATTAAAAGCGATAATCAAATCTCAATTCAACAAATATTTAATTATCTAAAGCGATAATTAAATTCGAAATCAGCAAATATTTAATTATCTAGAGCGATAATTAAATCTCAAAGCAACAAATAGTTAATTACCTAAAGCGATAATTAAATCTCAAAGCAATAATTATTTAATTATCTAAAGCGATAATTAAATTTCAAATCAACAAATATTTAATTATCTAAAGCGATAATTAAATCTCAAAGCAACAATTATTTAATTATCTAAAGCGATAATTAAATTTCAAATCAACAAATATTTAATTATCAAAGACGATAATTAAATCTCAAATCAACAAATATTTAATTATCTAAAGCGATAATTAAATTTCAAATCAACAAATATTTAATTATCAAAGACGATAATTAAATCTCAAATCAACAAATATTTAATTATCTAAAGCGATAATTAAATTTCAAATCAACAAATATTTAATTATCTAAAGCGATAATTAAATCTCAAAGCAACAATTATTTAATTATCTAAAGCGATAATTAAATTTCAAATCAACAAATATTTAATTATCAAAGACGATAATTAAATCTCAAATCAACAAATATTTAATTATCTAAAGCGATAATTAAATTTCAAATCAACAAATATTTAATTATCTAAAGCGATAATTAAATCTCAAAGCAACAATTATTTAATTATCTAAAGCGATAATTAAATTTCAAATCAACAAATATTTAATTATCAAAGACGATAATTAAATCTCAAATCAACAAATATTTAATTATCTAAAGCGATAATTAAATTTCAAATCAACAAATATTTAATTATCTAAAGCGATAATTAAAAACAACAAATATCTGATTATCAAAAACGATAATCAGAACTCATATCAACAAATATTTAATTATCACAAGCGATAATTAGAAACAACAAATATCTGATTATCAAAAACGATAATCAGAACTCATATCAACAAATATTTAATTATCACAAGCGATAATTAGAAACAACAAATATCTGATTATCAAAAACGATAATCAGAACTCATATCAACAAATATCTAATTATCACAAGCGATAATTAGAAACAACAAATATCTGATTATCAAAAACGATAATCAGAACTCATATCAACAAATATCTAATTATCACAAGCGATAATTAGAAACAACATATATCTGATTATCAAAAACGATAATCAGAACTCATATCAACAAATATTTAATTATCACAAGCGATAATTAGAAACAACAAATATCTGATTATCAAAAACGATAATCAGAACTCATATCAACAAATATCTAATTATCACAAGCGATAATTAGAAACAACAAATATCTGATTATCAAAAACGATAATCAGAACTCATATCAACAAATATCTAATTATCACAAGCGATAATTAGAAACAACATATATCTGATTATCAAAAACGATAATCAGAACTCATATCAACAAATATCCAATTACCTGCAGATAATTGGAAGCAACAAATATCTAGAAATCAATTAAGAAGACTAGAAAATCAACATAAAAGCTTGGATCGATCCCATCAGATGGCGAGTTTTTAATTCGCCGCACGTGCATCTCAGAGTGGCCGAAGCCTACCAAGTACTCAACATAATTTTGGCGCCCATCAGATTGACCCGAAGGTCCGCAGAGTGACCCGAAGGTCTAGTACTGGTATTTGACCCGAAGGTCCATCATATGACCCGAAGGTCCATCATATGACCCGAAGGTCCATCATAGTGGCTCGAAAGCACACGAAAGCATCAAATATTTCAATTAACGAGTCCGGAATTAACCGAAATAGCAAACGCACATGTCCCATACCACGTGTTTTACTAAATCGTTTGATTCTCTTCATCGTTTCCTTGAAAGTGCAAAATTGTGTATTTTGTAAAAATACATTTCACATTCTCAAACGGACAAGTCCGGAATTAAGCGAATCAGTAAAAGAAAGGGGTCATAGTCCTCGATTTTGCTGAAACGTTTAAATCGCTTCCTCATTCTTTTGAAATCGCAAACTGTAAAATTTTTGAAAACAATTTTATTTATTTTGTAAAAATAACAATTCGCATTCTCAACTGGACAAGTCCGGAGTTAAGCGAAACAGTAAAAGAAAGGGGTCATAGTCCTCGATTTTGCTGAATCGTTTAAGTCGCTTTCTCATTCTTTTGAAAACGCAAATCGTTAAAATTTATAAAACAATTTTCATTTTTAAAACGATTTTCCAATCACGTGATTAAAGCAGCAAATCAGTAACAATTTCGATAAGGAAATTGTACTTCTCAAAATACCGTAAAACGGTTACACATCAGTATTGCGGAATAACCGCTTGAAAATCCACTTTTTTAAAAATTGGGCTGTTACTGAAGTCAAAGCGACAGAAATTTTAAAACATCAAATATCTCATCAAAATAATTCACATCTAAACGTGACATCAGTGAATTTTCATTTATTAAAATTGTCAACAAAACACCGTGCTTCAAAAATCTAGCATTGGTGTAAAAATCCCGTTACAAAAATAACGGCAACAAAATACGTCTCATAACCAAGCATCGGTTCAACGTAAATAAATGCAGTAACGTGCAATTCAAATTTTTGCACGTACTACAGAATGAACAAAGAAATCATTCAAATGTATCTTCAATAAAGATAATTCAAAACAGCAAAAATCTAATCAATAGATGATTAATACAAAAGAAAGCCAGCGGAAATTTCAACAAAAATCACATATCTGCAATTTCTTCGAATCCTCAATTCGGATTCGAAATTCTCAAAGAAACAAAACAATTACAGCTATGTGAACAACAAATGAAATTCATATCAATTTCGTATTTTGATTTTTAAATCAAAAAGATTATCAGTTGTACTCAGCGAAGACAGTTTCACTGTTTCCGCTGCGCACTCTGATAAACAGAACACAAATCAATCAAATCATCAGAACACAATTTCACTATTATTTTTAAGTAAAGATATTTAAAAATTTCATCCAAATTTCAAAACTTTAGTTTTGACTCAAATCACAGATAAAACATCGACTAATAGTTGTAACATATGTTCCATCCAAGTTATGTTTTATATTATGTCCATAAACCCCAAGCTCTGATACCAACTGTAACGCCCCACCTCTATGCTCATAATAACAAAGAGTATTAAAGGAAATACTGTCTATTATTACGAAGAATAAGGCTGGATAGGAGCGACCATCCGTAATTGGCCTTACACTAATATTGGTTATCTCGATATGAGTGGTACATACTTTTTATTTTTCATCTATTATTTATTTACTCCCATCGACATATCCAATTATCAGTATAAAACAAACTACGATAGTTCATAATAGTTTAGGACATTAGATATAACAATAACACAGATAATATAAATGCGGAACACAGATAAAAACAAAAGTCTCATATATATATAACTGAAGTCAGTTGATACATAATTGACACAATACATATGATACAACTACAACTGTCGACTCCAGAAGTTATATATACAAGTACATTATCAACTAATATACATGAATACATATCATTCGATACAATGACACTACTACTACAAAATGACTGACAACTTCAGAAGATGTGAAAAGTCTTCAATCCCGAACAGCGACTCAAAGAAAGAAATCTACAACCTGAAATACTCGGGTCTGACCCGAGTATTATATTCAAAAGAAAATAATACCCAGGTCAGTCTAATTAAAACCAGTTTATTAGTGCATATAGGCAGTAATAATTTAAATAGACGACAGTCACAATAATTCCCGTCCATCCGATTCTTTAAACAAAGAAACCGGATAACGGTCAATATAACACTCAACAGTGTTTAACAAAAATCAACAGATTTAAATCATCAACAGAGATAAAGAAACAATTTTTATCATATCGAAACATCAATTTTAAAACTATCAAATCAGATAGGGCTGCAGTACACGCACGCGTGTACTGCCTCGCCACTATCGCGGGGGATACACAAAAGCTCAGTGAAAGTCACGATGATCGTAAGGTCAAACCCAAATTGCTGGGTTCAACACAAGAAAGTTTGAAAACAAATCCAAATATCTCAAGTGGTCAAGACAGCTATTTTATATGCAAGCCACCTCAATGCAACTGTAAATCAACTCAAATGAATATTAAAACAAACCAAATACATTAGTGACCTGCAAACCAACAAGGCACGACTGCAACTAAAAAAAAACTAACTGCAGTCACAACTGAAGACAAAAGGGAAAACTGCAACATGAATAGCAGTACATTCAAGGTGCCCCAGGCCAGTTCGAAATGAACAACAAGGATAATTCCCGGGAAACAAAGCACATAAGGGTACCGGGGTGTATGCAACCCGACCATCAAAGTGCAGACAAAATGAAGTCAGTGCCAATAGTAATGACAGCAACTCCACCAAGTCGTAATTCAATCCCAAAATACAGTCAATCATTCCAAGAGAAAATAAAATGCAATACGCACATACATATATACATATTAAATGATGTATATACATACGTGACTGCATACATATATATGAAGACTAAATGCAACTGAATGCAAACAGTCTCCAAAACATGAATGTACGAATTGTTCATTTATATTAAATATTGTAACTGAACAATATTAACTTCATAGTTTGGAACCAAAGCAAGTGCTACTAACTAAAGCAAATATGATCAAAGCAACTATGTACATGACAAACAACATATACAGGTCAGGGGTGAATCCAACAGCAGAGTTTACAAATCAGAGAAGAAGCTCACTATTACAAAAACAGTAACAAGTGATTTGTGTGCATGACTAACAATGGGTCACAAGTGCACAAGCATATATGCGAATGTGCAGCCTCAAGTCTACAAGCTACAGAATGCAGAGACAACCACTGAAATGCATGCATAGGGAATGCATGAACATCAGGTGCTCAAGACAAATTCAGGCAATACATCAAAACAACAATGTCCAGATGAACAATTACAAACAATGGAAACAGGATAGTAGTATACACAGGGAGGCAGAAAACCCAGACAAAACTGCAGGGGAGTCACAGAATTCACCGTGAAGTCGACAAGGCAGGGATAAATCACAAATCAACTATATTAGTACAGGATTCATTGAAACCGGAGGCAACAAAGTCATCAAACTCAAAGTTATGTGGGAAATTCACTACTGTAACGACCAAGGGAAAGTTGAATAGTTCTGCATCGAAACCATATCAATCAAGGAACCCAACAAGTTTTTTTTTCATTCGAGAACAACTACAGTTCAAAGAAAAATGTCACCTGCAGTTCTAATTTAAACGACCCAATAATACCATCGCATAAACAAAGTCGTGATGGTCACGAGATAAACTAAGTAAGATTGAACAAGGTTACAAATCGACAAATGCAATCATCGTAAAATCTAGTCTAGTGATAACAAGATCCAAATCACAGCAAAAAGTAACTCATCATCTCAAGTCACCCAGGCCAAGAATCAAACAATGCCGAAGTCGACATAGAGACAATCGCCAGAACAAAATCAAATGTGACCGAAGTCAACCCATAAACAATTGAACTAGATGTGAGTGAAGGAATCACTCACCTTGTTTGCCAAATCGAAGCTGCCGCGTGCGAAGAGGAAGACGAAGTCCTAGTTCGCCAGAGAATCGAGAAATCGCCGAAGCCCTAAATTTTTATCCAGGAGGAACGAACGAAAGAAAATCACAAGGTCGCCATTTTTTTTCGTTCGATTGCTTTTGGCTTAGGGTTACGAATGAATGAATAATGAGAGAGGGGGATCAGGTAGGTCT
Source organism: Allium fistulosum (assembly GCA_030737815.1). Lineage (NCBI taxonomy): Eukaryota > Viridiplantae > Streptophyta > Magnoliopsida > Asparagales > Amaryllidaceae > Allium > Allium fistulosum. Next base: position 939,386,449 of record CM060908.1, on the reverse strand, counting down.
TAGATAATCATCTCGGCACAAACGAAACTAGGGTTTGGATCCATTACAAAAGCCCAACCACATTTAACCAATTATTTTATTAAAGGATTTTAACTCGATAAACTCCAATAGCAATTTTCCATCACTTTAATTGCTAAATGACGATTATAAATTGTCATAAAACCCCAGGCTGTTACAACCATCATCTCAAGAACAAACAATCTCCCCCTTTTTGATGATGACAACCTTTGTTTATAAAATCTACTCCACAAAACTCTGATTCTCCTCTAACTCCCCCTTCCTCCATCAACTCCCCCTTAAACTACTAACTCCCCCTTAATCTAAGCCTATCTAACCTATTTTATAATTCTCCCACTTTGTCATCAACTAAAACTAATCCTGAATTACATAACTCCCCCTTAAACTATAGCATTATATAGGATAATAATACAGTATAGTAGAATATAAATGAGACAGATAATAATATAGTAAGGTAAATGTGAGAGATATGAAAGTTTCAAACATAATCAATTAGTATATTTATCAAACCACACAATTTCAATCATATATTACATACCATGTTCAAATCAATTCAAATCAAACCAAACAATTCAAACCACATCAAACCAAATCAAATCAAAGTAAATCAAACCATACAAGTCAATTCAAACATTTCTCGGAACTTCAACCCATCCTTCTTCACCGAAGATAAAATATGACTTTATAGCATTCCATTCTTCATTATCCTTGTTTAGGGTTCCTTCTGGTTCGCTTCGAGTTCTTTGTTGAGGGCTGAAATCATCCATCGAATGGCATCGAAGTACCTTTCTTGTTTCTTTATCATCTGCATTTGGCTTAATTCTAAGTGACATTGATTGCGAAGGATAAAAGTAAGTATGTTCTTGAAAGATTTGAGAGTTTCTTTAAGATTCTCACTTAGATTATGAATAGGAGAGGCCATTATTTGATAAAATATGAAGAAATTCAATAGAAAATAAGGAGAGTTTGAAAGTATGCATTTTTCTGGAAGAAACAGGAATTTATAGGGTTAGAAAGTCATTTGAAATGGATAGACACAAGGTAGTTATGTCAAGTTCAATTTCAAAACAAAAACCACTTTTTGGCCGTTACATATCGACATGGAGGGTAGGGGGATGCCGACATGCCCTGTTGATTTTGGCAATTTGCTTTGTTTTTTTATATTATGTACAAGTCTATATATATAAACTTATATAATATAAAAGCAAGCATTCCAGAGATAATTTAGAGCTAATGAACAGAAATAAACGATTTTCATTGATAAATTTTAGTTAACATTACATAAACAATACATAACATTAACCAATCAAAAGCTACAAACTAATACAACTTGAAATGAAAACTAGATTCGATAGAGGATGATGAAGATGATGATAATCCAAGTTTGTGACTCACTTTCCCAAAGAACTTGTTCATTTTGGTGGAAATTTTGTCCAACTTTTTACTAACGGATCTTTTGAGAATCCATTGGTTTTCCACGATAATCTTTTGATTCTTGAGAAGTGTTTTGTTGGATGGATTGTTAGCTGTGATAGGGTATTCAATGCTTTCCAAAGAAGTCTTTTCCTCCTCCTCTCCTTCTTCTTCAATCTCCATTTCCTCCCCTTCTTCCTCCTCCTCCTCCTCTTCTTCCATTTCTTCATGAGCCAACCTTTCAACTTTTTCAGTAAGTGTTTCATATGGTTGAAACACAAGTGAGATTTTCATAAGAGAGATATTTGCATGGTTAAACATATTTCGAGAAACAAACTCCTCTCTCTTATAATCAACTCCAAAATAGTTAAAAATCCGAGTAAGATAAATCCCATGATATAAAGTGTTTTCTTCTAAAATAATTTTTTTTGTACGAAGTTCATCCAAAATTACTTGCGCCCAATTAATGTCATAGTGCCCAAAAATAGCAAAAGGAGCCTTACAAACTTTTATGGTCGGGTGATTGAAATTTCCCGATCTTGGAGTTATGGTATGTTGCTAAAGAAGGTTAACAATTCTTGCTTTTAGACAGAAATTTTGATTTATAAATTCAAAGTTATCGTCACCTTCAAAAATATGATGAAATGTCTCGCGATCATGTTCGTCAATTTGAAAATCCGAAAGATTCATTCCCGTAGACTTACAACCCAAAATATTTCCTAAAATCTCACTATTTAAAACAATTTGTGTTCCTTTAACACTACTCCAAACATCCCCTTCATTACCATCATAAAAACCACGACTCAAATTAGCATAAAACAATTTAACAAGATTTGGATAATAAACAAAATCATTTTGAGAATCACCAATTAAACTGAGAATTTGATTCTCTTCAAAAAGAACATTGAGTTCACAAGAAAGAAAATCATTAAACATTGCAAATTTTCTCGTATGGACTTTTCCAAAGTTTATATAGTTTATGTAAGTTTTGATAGCTTCCGGGTCATTATAGAGGAATTCTTTGATGGCCTTGGTCAGTCTAATGGTGGATGGGGTGCTTGAGGAAGCCATTTTTGAAGAGAGTGGAGGGCTTGAGAGTTTGAAAGAGAGTTTGAATTTTGAAATGAAAGTGAAAAGATAGGATAAAGTTAAGGAGATAAATAGATATTTAATACTCATGTGCTCTGGTCAAGGGACACCTTTTCAGAGCTTTGGAGTTGATGAAAAGGTGGAGGGAAATTTAAAGTTTTGAATTCAAATTTGAATTTTAAAATTCTGGTAGGGATGTCGACATAGGGGGTAGGGCCATGTCGACATGGGTCCTATAAGACATGTGACTAAATTTTTTTATTTTGTTTAATATCTATATATATCCTATAATCTAATTTATATCTTATCTGAAATAATATAAATATAATAACACTTTAATATTAATATTTTAATATTAAAAATATTATTAAAATAATATTATTTTGAAAATCAAAATTTTAAATTCAAACAGCAAGCAATTTCAAAACATGCAAACAATCAATCATTCAAGCAAATAATTTCAACCAATATAATTTAAATGTGTACCTATTTTTAGATCCATATTCCCGAGAACATCAGATTCTTGGATAGCTGTAAAGCAAATATTTGAATTTTCCATCTTTTGGTCTTCATCACTAGAGGATTAGTCTGAATCGTCTAGTGTAGCAATATACGCTCTCTTCCTTTTCTTTGATGAATCATTACTTGGAGGAAATTTTGCTTATCCGGATGCGGACAATCTCTTTTTAAGTGGCCTGGCTCATCACAATTGTAGCATTTGACGTTGTTGAGAGTCTCATTATTATTTCCAGAATTCTTGTGATTATTTCTCTTGTAGTTGTTCATCTTTCTATATTTTAGAAACTTTCTAAAATTTCTTGTCATCAAGGCTATTTCTTCATCATCGTTACTGTTTGAGTCTGAACCATCTGTTATTGCATTGAACGCTATTGACTTCTTTTCTGAGGCCTTGCTTTCTCTTCTCCCTTGCATTTGTACTTCAAACGACATCAAATTCCCAATTAATTCTTCAATTTTCAACATACTGATATCATTAGCCTCTTCAATTGCTAGTGTCTTCTGGTCCCATTCCGGAGTTAGTGAATTCGGAATTTTTCTAACTTGATCTTCTTCGGAAAAGTTCTTTCCTAATGCAATTAGTGAGTGCACAATGTCTTGAAACCTACTGTACATGTTTGAAATAGACTCATTCAGATTCATCTTGAATAATTGAAATTGATTGGTCAAGATAGATATTTTGGTGTGTTTATCTTTGCTTGTTCCTTCATGAGTAACTTGCAAAGTTTTCCACATTTCATATGCAGACTTACAGACATACACTCTATTAAACTCATTCCTATCAAATGAACATAATAGAATATTCATGGCTTTGGAATTGTTTTGTGCAACAGTCTTTTGCTCAGCGGTACACTATGCAAAATTTGTTGTGGGTTCAATGTACTCATTTTGTGTGATATTCCAAGTGTCTAATCCTACTGATTATAAATAGATTTTCATCCTACATGCCCAATATGCTTAGTTACTGCCATTAAAAAGTGATGGTCTGGCAGTAAACTGACCTTCTACAAATGAACTAGTGATAGTGTTGACATTACCAGTGTTGGCAGCCATTTGAAAATTTTCAATAATCAGATTATGAAAAGTTTGAAAACCAAAGCTCTAATACCAAATGTTGGAAATGCGGATTACGGATCTTAAGGTTGGTTTAACACTAGAGGGGAGGGGTGAATAGTGTTTAATTAAATTTATGTATCATTTTGAAATCTTTTCAAATTAAATCCAAACAGATGCAATTCACAAACACAAAAACAATCACAGAATCAAACACAAATGCAAATAGTAAATTAAAGCAGTAAAGGAAAGAACACACCGAAATTTTATACTAGTTAGGAGTTACCCTACATCCAGTTCCACATAATTTCTTGTGTAGATTTCATTTCAAATATAATGTCGATATTACAACCTCGATTTCAAGGCCACGAGATTCACCATCCTGTCATCGAGTCCAGGGCAAAGTATTTTGAATTAATCAGGCTACAAGATCACCTAATTGATTTACGGGCTATAATCACACCCAAGTGATTTACAGGCCATAATTACACCGTTTCCAATCACACTTTGATAGAGGGATACTCGATACACTTCGATCTTTGATTACAAATGATCCTATAACTCTGAATAGCACTGAGATCTTGGAGAGAGAGTGACAGAGAATCAAACTACAGATGATTAAGTTTGATTCACTTAGGATTTCGGCAGAGTTTTGTTAAAATATAAGAGAATATTTGAGTGGAGAAGAAGGAGTGAAGAAATGAAGAAAAACTAACTTAAAATTCATTGAAAACAACTGTATTTATAGAAGAATAATAATCATGTCCATTCGTGCAAGGTTATGATGAGTCGACACTTCATTTGAAAATTTGAAAATTAAAATTCTACGGCTACCATGTCGACATGGGGGATGGGGTATGTCGACATGCCCTAGTTAATTTTGAAAATTGATTTTGTTTTTAAAAGAGATTTTCTTTCTAAAACTTGTCAAAACAATTTCTGAAGTTTATAAACCATTTTGAATATAGTTTAAACTTATAAAAGATATTAAAAAGTAATCTAAAAAATATATAATCTATAATATAAAAGTAATATTAAAAACTAAGTATAGAATATATTTTTAAGATTTAAAGCTTATAATATTAAAACCAGGAGATAGTTTAAAAACAAGAGATGATTTTGAAATCAAAATATAAAAGATAAGAAAAATAGTTTAAAGCTAAAATATTAACTGAGAGAGATGACTTTTAAAAGGTTTTTGGAAAAATATTTAAAATAAATCATTTTGAAAATTTCATGGATTCCATTCCACTAGTGAAGGTCGTGGGTTCCATCCTACTAAAGAGGTCGTGGGTTCCATCCCACTATTAAAGCGAGAAGGTGGATTCCATTCCACAATTAAAATCCAAATAAATATTTTAGTGCTATTATGAAGTTTTAACATAAATCTAGACACTATTACTTATCTTGATATCTTGAACTCTTGAAATCTTGAAATCCTGAACTCTTGATACTCATGAATCTTCAGTCTTGGTTTCTTCAATCTTGAATTCATCAATCTTGAATCTCTATACTCAGTTTTGAATATTTATATTGTACAATCTTCATTCTTCAGTACCTGCATATATATCCTGCATATACATACATATCTAGACAAGAATATTAGTATTTTTATTTTATAACAAGTCCTAAGGTTGTTGTCATTAAAACCATCATCTCATGAACTAACATTATCGGCTCCGAGCATCGACCAGATGGACATCGAGGGGAACTTGGAGGCTGAGGTTGAATAAGAATCATGGATGACTCCGATCATGGAGTACTTGCTAAAGGAACTCTCCTAAACAAAAGGAATAAATGAAGGAAACTTCTACCTGATTTATCATTCATGAAGGAGTGCTCTATAGGAGAGGATTTTCAGCTCCTCTACTGCGGTGTGTCACCAACGAAGAAGTTAGAAGGATCTTCATGGACGTGCATGAAGGAGCCTATGGCGATCAAACCGGGGGACAAACTTTGGCAAGGAAGATTCTTCGCTATGGATATTTTTGGCCAACTACCAACTCGGATGCGATTGATTACACTAAGGGCTATGATATATGCCAAAGATTTGCAAAGATTCCTAAAGCCCCATCTATAGAGATCGCATAAATGGTCAGTCCATGGTTGTTTGTAGTTTTGGGAGTGGACATCATAGGTGTGGTACCAATGTCAAAAGGCAGAGCGAAATATGCCATTGTTGCAGTTGATTCCTTTACAAAATGTGCGAAAGCAGAGCTGCTTGGCTCGATCACAAAGAAGAAAGTGACCAATTTTTTTAGTGAACAAATTATCTGCCAATTTGGGATTCCGCAAACCATCATATTTGATATCGGGACCTAATTTGACAGTGTATAATTCAAGAATTTCTGCAACAAATATCAAATTGAAAAGAGATTCACTATGGTAGCCTCTATGGGAGAATGGACAGGTGGAGGTGGTGAATAAAATTATCAAGTCCCTCTTGAAGAAGCGACTGACAAAGGCCATGGGCAAGTGGGTCGATGAATTATCTATAGCGTTATGGGCTTACTAAACAACCCATAAATCTGCAGCCAGTCATACTCGATTCGCCTTGGCCTACAGATCAGAGATAATGATTCCAATTTAGTTGGAGATGCCCTCTCATCCAAAAACTAACTACGATAATAATATAAATGAGGAACTTCTGCTTGAGTTCCTTGATATAGTTAATGAGAAGCACAAAGAAGCTGATTTAAGGGTTGCTGCTCAACATAAACGAGTAGCTTAGTAATTTAATGCAAAGGTCAAGGATCGAACCTTCGAGATCGATAATCTCGTTCTTAAACGTATCTTTCCCGGTCCAGTGAACATGGGTCGAACTAGGAAGGTTGTACGCCACCGAACACAAGCTTGGAGAAGGAACATTCAAGATGGCCACTGTTTAAGTAATCTCACTTAAGAGGACGTAGAATAGCGAACACTTACAATGCTATTTTGCTTAAATGTATCTTTGTAAATACTAATTAGGCTCTGTTGTAATAATGTAGAGTTTGACGTTCTTGTGAATATAAGCAAATTGGCTTTGGGGATCGATGGAATTGTGTTCTCATTAGCCTAACGTGCTATAAATAATAGCAAAATTAAATCATTTGTGTTTTCAAAATGCAGATATATAGGTAGGCAGAGATATGTGCCGATGGATTCTTTCGATCCGTGATTGTACCGTGAGAGTATAATCATATAAGGTATCCAGAAACAGAAGCCAACAAACTCCATCAATCCACAAACGGAACGAAGGAGTATAAACATGTTGGGACTAATCATGACAGCACACCCCATGCTTCTATCCTTTGACCATTACCTAAAGATTAGCATGGTCTGAGACCAAAGCTGGAGACCGTCAAGGTCTAGTTGCGATGCCCATAGACCAGTATCTTACCCATCAGGTCCTAGAGATAGGACCTAGCAAGAGAATAATCCTCTTAGTCAAAAAATGATCAACTCCCGAAGTTAGGTGAGATCAGATATACCATCCGGAGATAGGCATTCAAACCACCACTTAGGGTGAATGATCACGATCAATGCCCAGAGATAGGGAGGACCGAGTATGGATGTCCAAAGATAGATATCCAAAATGTTTCTCCTTGGAGATAGGGTGTGATATAAAAACCTAACCTTGTCACTAGTCAAACAGAACCTGACTGGAGATAAACTAAGCAAGTTGCTAAGTTAACTAAGTAACTGTGACAAATCGTCCACGCATACATGGTTATGATGGATGATAACATTAATTAGATCCAAATGTAGTTGCAATTAATAATAAAAAGGCAAGTACATAAGCAAATGAAACAAAGATTTGAAAATTATTTTGTTCATTAATGACAAACTTTATAGACAAAAGTAGAGGCTGTATCCGCACAACGATAGCCTATGTACATGGATCAAAAACTAAACAAACAAACAAGAAATAGCATAATAAAAATAGCAACTAGACGTTCTTCTTCTTCTTCTTCCTTTCCCCGAATGAATGTGTAGTATGCCTCTTAATGGGATTTGCACCCTTACCTCCTTAGATAAATAGCCTTTAGGGTTAGTATTCAAATTGTAATCTCTCCCCGGAGACTCGAGAGAATCAACTTGGATGCTACCGAAGGCAGAAGAAGAAGCATGGATGATGACGGGCGGTACATGAAATGAGATTAAAAGGGAAGGAGGAATATCATCCATTTTTTCCTTCTTGATATTTCTAATATTTATGGTTTGTGATTTCTTATCCTCCGACACCGACGGCCCGGATATATGCTCAGCGGATGACAATGTCCACGTCCTACTATTTCATATGAGGATCGTCCATGGTCTCTTGATCCAAAGTATGATCATCTCAAAATCAGGCTCAGGAGTAGGACCCGCCAAAGGGGCTGGAATCGGAATAGGGATGGACAAAATGGTTGATTTGATCGATATAGCTTATGTGCCTAAAGACAAATATCCTTCAGGCAAGGCGGCAAGTGCAGGTGGACCTAAACTTGAAAAGTGGAAAAATAAAGATTACAGACATCAACTAGTGTAACGATCCATAATTTTATCACTTTAAATTAGAATACTTAATTAATTTTAAATATTCAAATTTAGGATTAATAAACATAAATAACCATGTTTTATGTGATAAATAATAATAGTGATCTTGTTTTGGAAAAATGTTTACCAAAATATATTCTTTGGAAAAATATCGATAAAATGACCGAGACTCGTTTTATCGATAAACTGCTTTTTAACCATCAGAAGTCGCAAATGAATCTGGACACATACACTTATTTATCCATATGAGTAAGAATATGAAATAAAACTATTTATTTTATTTCTGGAAATAAAATGATTTTATGACATCATCAATGATATCATCATTTTTGAATAATTGGTTTTTTAAATTGAATTGAGTTCAAATAATTTAATAATTGTTTTAAAATGATAATAATCCATTTTAATTAGCTATATAATGATAATAAGTGATTTATAATGGGGACCATCCCCACGTCCTTTCCTTCTTCCTCCTCGTATGTTTCCCCATCTTCTTCATACCTTCCTCCTCGACCTTACCTCTGTCTGCCGCACCCATCCTTGTACCACCTACCCCTAATACTCTGCCACCTTCACTGCCTCCCTTTGCTATCCCTGACATGTCGTCTCCTTCTATCCTTCCTCCTTCATCCTCTGTTGCTTCTGTGCCTTGGTCTTCCCTGTTCAAATCGAAACCACACAACGCTGGTGCCTATTCCCCCAAAGTGATTCCTTTGGAATATTCTGGTGATGTTCTTTTGCCTTCAAAGGACATCGTTTCGACTGGCGATGTAGTTTGGAAGGACTTCCTTGTCGAATTTTTCCTTGATAAACCACTTTCCTATTCGTCTATTCTTTTTCACTTGAAAAGAGTTTGGAGGGCTTAAAGGGGAGGTGTCAGTTAAGTCTTATGGCTTCCTGTTCCTTTTCAAATTTTCATCAGTGGATGATCGCAATAGAATTGCTGAGGCTGATCACATTATCATGAGAAGCAAGCTATTTATAATTAAGCCTTGGGATGCTTCGATAGGAAATAGCTGTGGTACTATTCGATCAGTTCCTGTATGGATTAAACTAAGCAACATTCCCCTCTATACCTGGTCTCACTATGGAATCAATTAGCTTGCTTCAAGAATTGGTTGATTTTTATGTATGGATGAATCCACTGAAAAGCTTGAATGTATAACTTTCGTGAAATGTTTGGTTGGAGTCATCCCTGAGCAATTACTTCTGGACCAGTTTCCAGTGAAGCTGCTTGATGGCAGTGATCAATTGGTTAAAGTAAGTTACCTTTGGAAACCAAAAATTTGTGTTAAATGCAAAGAGTTTAGGCACACCGACAACTCCTGCTATCTAGCAAAGTGTAATTATAAAGAGGATGTTGATGGTGATAATGGTAAAGTGCAGCTAGAAGAGGTTGAGCATTGCAATACTATTGTTTTGACCAAGGTAGCTAAGCCGAAGCAAATTTGGAAGAAAGTATCTCACAGTAAAAAGAAGGACAAAGGAAATATTCAGATTATCAGTAAGGGAAATGAGTTTCGGGATGATATAGTTGAAAGGAACAAAAATTCTGTTGTTGGTGATATTGAGATCGAGGAAAATTATAATTGTGATATCATTGATCAATCTGTCAATCCCACTCTGGACATATCCACTGTTAACACATATAACAAATTTAGTGCTCTTGATGTTGAAAATGACATAGTTTTGGATGGTTCTGTAAGGAATTGTAATGGGGTGGGCAGTGGAGTTGATGTTGAGGTGGAAGATGTTGAATGTCTCGAAGCTGTCTAGGTAGTATTAGGCCCTAGTCTCGAAGGAACAACATAGTTTTAATTTCAACATGACAAAGGAATTCTTGATCAAATAAAATAGCCTATTCTAGTGCCATATGTTATTGAGAAGTGTAATCTCCCCGAAGCATGCCTTGATTTACCCATGGAAAATCCTGAAGACATTCAAAAACAAGGTGATGGCCTTTTCTTAGCTGGCAATTGTCACACTGATACGCTTGTGTACATGCACACTGACACAGGGGTTCTACCAACCAGTAACAGTGCTTCTTTTCCACCAACTTCTTAAAAATTTCAGCATATTCCCCCCTCTTTCTGATGGTACTTCCAAACAAATTAGTAATGATCTTGCCGAAACATCTTTTTGTGCTTCACTCGAACATCAGCCGAAACAAATTTTTTTCAACATGCACATCCATTCTATTACACCAGCATCCTCCTCTCCTTTCTCTCTCTTGCTTGTCTGTCCCACCTCTTCCCCTATTCAATCTGTTCCTTTGCCATTATTTGATTCGCCATCCTTTCCTTATGTCAATAACAATTTTATCCCTGGCTGGGTGAACTTACCCAATCCTCCTAATGCCTCTAGCTCCCATGCCTGTGTTGACCCATTCATTATTTCTCCAATTTACAAAAAGAAAAACCATCACACAAACATCATGGTGACTTAACAACCACCTCCAATTCAAATTCTCATGCAACCAGGTGCAAGAAAATATCCAACCACCAATCTCTTTAGTCTTATGATGATATCAAACATGGGAGTTTGGAATATAAGAGGTGCTCACAATCAAATCAAACTTGATCAGGTCAAAAATATCATAATAACCCATGAGTTTAAAAGTATTGCCATTCTCAAATCAAAACTAAATCCATCTCTGACCAATCAAGCAGCAAGTTATATCAATCCCACTTGGATTCTTAGTAATAATCTTATTGATGTTGACTATGGTAGAATTCTTGTTCTACATGATCCAAGCTCCTTTTTCCTTGTCACCTATTATCTCCTCAAGATAATATATTCACTTCCATGCAACATGCCTTCAACCTTATATTTCCTTTTACCTAACTATAATTTATGCTGATAATTCTCTTACCTCGAGACAGAATCTTCTCAACTTCCTACCCCATCTTCGGTAGGAAACTCACACATGGCTTGTTATAGGTGATTTCAACTACTGTCTAAATCTAAATGATAAACATGGTGGCATTCCTCTTATGCCAAGTGATATTCAACCTCTTAACATTGCTATCACTGAATCGAATCTTATCAAAATTTTGTCCTTTGGGGCAAAATACACATGGAATAACAGGAGTAGGAGTGGGGTCAGGACTTTTACTTCTATTGATCATGCCTTCTGTAATTTCTTTTCCTTCTCTCTATGGACAAACCTCTCCATCCACATCCCCTATCCAATTCTGTTTGACCATTCCCCTCTCATTTTCACTTCTGGTCATCCCAAAGAAAAGGAAAAACGAAGCTTTAAATTTTACAATGCTTGGATTGAGTCCTTTGATTATAAAAGTATTGTCCAGTCTGCTTGGTCTTTAAATGTTTTTGGTAATCCCATGTTCCAATTTGGCAGGAGACTTAAAAATGTTAAAGCATCCCCAAAAGCATGGGCAAACATGCACTATGGTGATGGATCAAAATAGTCAAACATATTGAAAGAACAACTCAAAGTGGCTCAATAGTACATGATGAACAACCCTGGAGATGTTCATGTGGCTGAGGAGGAAGGAAGACTTTTTGCTTCTCTCAACCATGCTCTTGATATTGAAAGCAGCATGAAAAAATAGCAGTTGCATAATAAATGGCTCCAAGATGGAGACAAAAACACTGCTTATTTTCATACTTCTATCAAAATAAAGCAGGCAAAGAAAAACATTATTTCAATTCATGGAGATGATGGCTGTATTTATTCTACCCATGAGCAAGTGGATGGTGTTTTCCTCATGTACTACAACAATCTTCTTGGTAATTCAACCAATATCATTCCTGATCTTAATATGCTTAATGATATTACCTTGCCTATGCTCAGCATTGATCAGGCCTCTTCTCTGGTCAGCAAGGTAACAAATGATGAAATTAAGCAATGCTTGTTCTCGATGAACGAGAAATCTTGTGGAGGGCCTGATGGCTTCAATGTGCTCTTATTCACAAATAGCTGGGACATAATTCATGTTGACTTTTGTAAAGCAGTGCATAATTTTTTTGACAAGTGCAAGCTCCTCATAGAATCAATGCCACAAACTTAGTTTTAATCCCAAAAAAACCCATCCCACCTCTGTAAGCTCTTTCAGTCCGATCTCCTGTTGTAATGTAATTTACAAGTGTGTCTCTAAAATCGTAGCATCAAGATTAGTCAGTGTTCTCCCTGGCATTATATCTCCAAATCAAGTTGCATTTCTGCCTAACAGGAACATATTAGACAATGTTCTCCTAGCTTATGAGCTTCTTTTTGGTTATGGTAGAGCAAACAATTCCACTGCTGCCATGATGAAGCTTGACTTAAAGAAAGCTTTTGACTCTGTTCAATGGTCTTCTGTAGTCAGAATTTTGGCTCTAATGAGATTTCCCAAACCATTTGTTGGTTGGGTGTATGAGTGCATTTCTTCACCAAGCTTCTCCCTCATTTTGAATGGTCATCTATTGGCTTTTTCACTAGCAAACAAGGAATTCGTCAAGAGGATCCAATTTCTTCCTACATTTTTATCATTGTCATGGAAGTTTTCTCTAGACTCATCACTCTTAGATATAACTCCAATCTTATTTAGTTCCATCCAAGGTGTAAAGATCCCAAAATAACATCTCTTATGTTTGCGGATGACATAATGATCTTCACAAAACCTCACTTGCCTTCTATCCAGTGCATAATACCAACATTGTCATCCTTTTCGTCTATGACTGGCCTCAACCTTAAAATTTTCAAATTAAGCATTATCTTCTCTGAAATTCCCATGCAACTATCTTCTGAATTATCTATTGCTTCTGCGCTTCAGCTCATGAATTATGACATGACCTACCTTGGTTTGCCCCTCCTCACTTCCAGCATAACACTTGTAGACCGCCTTCTTCTATACAACAAAATCACTTCTACCTTGGATTGCTGGGCCAACATAATCCTATCTCAAGCTGGAAGACTCATACTTATCAAGTCTGTTAGCTTCTCCGTGTTGTGTATTGGGTCAGAGCAACCATTTTTCCTACCAAGCTGCTGAGACTGATCAGAAGTGCAATGATGAGATTTTTTTGGTGTGGCAATATCCATTTGAAAAAACCAATGCCTTGTTCCTTCAGCCGATTTGAAATGCCAAGGTCCAAAGGGGGTTTAAGAGTTAAGAATTTTTTTCTATAGAACAAGTCTTCCTTTAGTTCCCATTTTAATTCATTACTTTCAAAGAGAGAGAGAGTCTCTGGGTTAAATGGGTATGGGCACATAGGATTGGAAGGAAGGATTTCTATTGTATGGATGTCCCCCAGTCTTGTAGCTGGACTTGGAGAAGATTGCTTAGGCTCAGAGCATCCTTCTTTCCTTTCATACTTATGAAAATGTCCTACATATCCATGGTAAAATTCTGGTCAGAGCCATGGGGTGCAACTGGTATGATTTTTCCTAAACTCCTTAACTATCAGCATATAATCCAATCTGGTATTGCAAAGGAAGCTAAGGCAACTGATTTTATTGTTAATGTTCATCTTCAGTTGACATACTTATCTAACCAGGTCATAAGAGCTGCCTGGAATCTCTTGCAGGCAAAAACATACCCTACTGTGGACCTTGTTTTATGGAAGGAAAAATCTCATTCTGTAGCCCTTGTATATAAACTCTTATTTGAGAATGACACAATTCGTCCTTGCAGATGGATGAAAATAATTTGGAACTCTTATACTTCCCCAAAGGAAATATAATGTTATGGAAGGTGCTTAATCAGGCCTTGTTAACTAGAGATGTGATGTTAAGGTTTGGTCTTGATCATGGCAACTTGTGTATTTTCTGCGGAATAAGCAATGAGTCATGCTATCGCATTTTCTTTGGCTATAATGATAATCTTATGCTTTGGAGAAGGTTGATGGCACTGGCGGGGGATTACTCTCTAACTGGTCCTGATGATATTGACTAGAATATGATACATAACTCGACAAGATGGCAAACTCCTAAATCTCGTCTCATTGCACTACGTGTTAAGAAATATTTGACCTTGATTTGGAAAGAAAGGGATCTCATATGTTTTGGGAAGAAAATAAGAGATATTGAATCACTTTGGAAAGTTTTGAAAAATGAAGTGTCACTTGCAATGGTGAGAATGGCAGCCTTTTTTGCTGCTTCAGTCTCTGCTTGGAGATAACCCAGGCCTTGCTTCGGGTTCCACTTGTGGTTTTTGTTTCTTCTTCCTATGTGTGACATTGTGTGTTTGTTTCTCTCTTGATTTTTTTCTTGTGTGTTTCTAGCATGGAGTATGTTTCGAGCTATTTCTCTTTTTATTGTATCTTTGCAATAAAATCTGGTAGGGGACCAGTCAACGCCGCTAGCCTTGCTAAAAAATAAGTGATTTATAATAGTTTTATAAATATACAAACTTGTTGTATAAAGATATACAAACTTCATTGTATATTGGTGGATCGACATCTTATTTTTATAAATGGATTTTAATATTATTCAATATGGTTTTGTAGCTTAAATAATCTTATTTTAATTAAGAAATGGTAAAAAAATTATTTTCAAATTTTGATTACATAGATAAATAGTTTAATGAAAAACTAAAAATATGAGCGGAAATCGGATTCCGGATTCACAACGGTTCAACAAGCGAAAGTTGTTTTAAGTCGATGCAACCTTGTTTTTATGTCATGTGCATATATATATATGTCATACATGGACATACACAAAAAAATACACACACACATATATACATGTATACATATGGTAGAAATATCATGATATTTAGAAAACAAATATGAAATTATCATGATATTTTTCATATAAAGTCAAAAGCAACCATCATCGTCACCTTCTACCATGGAGGCATAGAAATAATAGCAAAGAGAAAATAAGAATATATACATATATCCTATCATTCCACCTCAAAACCAAGTCCAAGTTCCATGACTTCCAAGGTCAAGGCTGAACCTATTAGAGGCATAAAACAAGATCCCGAAAGCCCCGGAGTAAAAATAATGGAGAGAAGTGCTACCGGATTTACGCCAGAATAGATTCAAGGAGTTTCAAAAAAGTTTGATGGAGCGGATAATAGTTGTGAGTACTTGAGTTTAGTTTTGTTTATTTAAAACTTAAAATGATGATATGCATGTTTGATTTGTAAATTAATATGCTTGGTTAAATATTGGATGACTGGTCGATTAATATTTAGTTGATAACTTGGTTGCTAATGATGGGAAAATAATATTCATTAAAATAGAAATGGTTAATTAATTAACCATAGTTAATTCATGAAAAATATATCCATATTAATATGATTATGGAGTTTATTAAGCCTCTTTATGGTTTTGAATATAAAAATGTTGAAAAATGAATATTATAATATGGAATAAAGTGGAAAAGGAGTTTTTAATGTAATAAAAATAGTTTGAAATGATTTAAAATGGTTTATTATGGTATTTTAAACAATTTAACAAGTTTTGGCAAAGTATAATGAAGTTAGAAAAATTGAGCCAAATCGAGCTCGTCGCGTAGTTGCAGTTCGTAATTTTTCGATCTGAAAGTTAAATCAATGTGTAGGATTCAATATAAGTCAAAATTCCTTGAAATAAATTATTTTTGGACCCATGGAGGTATAGTTTTCAAACAAAAGAAGAAAATCAAGATTTCATTTAGTAGAGTTTGAAATATGTCCAAATCAAGTTTTCAAAAAACATCGCGTTTTGGCAGTTCGGGAAACCAAAGTGGTAAATTCTTTAAAAATAGATTTTTTTAAATCATTAAAAATATGAAATAAATTTTATAAATATGTTAAAATGTTTTAAAAGGGATTTAAGCTATAAAAACGAACATTTATGAGATGAAATTAGTTTCTTGATCAAATAAGCTTTAAACCAGTATTCGTAGTAGTTTTTATGACAACTTTTTGTAACTTTTGCAAATCATGGTTTTAACTTAATCATTCTCCCCTAATCTTTTTAGTAATCTTTTCAAACGAATAATTAAGTATTTTGAAAATGATTTGGAAGTTTTATAATTATTTGAAAAGAGTTTAAATAAATGGTTAAAAGAAAAATTGTCTATAACTCTAATTATAAAGAAGTGATTTAATTTTAACTCTAAAAGCTGATGAGTAGACCTGATTTTTCTATTTGTGAGATCCAGATGTTAGGTGCTTAAACCAAGGAGATGTTAAGGAGCAACCAGTGCCTTGGCTCACCTGTCCTCTTTCTTAGGCGAGGGATAGATAAGGTCGAAATCTCGAAAACGAGGCAAGTATAAGAGATTTAATTTACATAATTAATTTCTTACAACTCGAATTATATAGAAATAACCTTCTTACAATTAGTGTTAAATTCCAAGGAGGGAACTTGTACTATCCATGTGAATTTAAAAGGTGATTTCACTGTTATTCAATGAATAGTACAGGTTGAATAGGGAAATTAGTATTGAGTATAATTAGTCTAATTTCTATGGATCCTCTTCTCCTCTATACTAATTGGTTTGGGTTTATAGTAAATGATGTCTTAGATAACATCATTTTTGACCCATTTAAAGATTATGGTTTGAAAATAAGAAATATTTTTTAAGATTTAAATAAATGATTTGGAAATGTTTGCCTAAGTAAAAGATGAAATGATTTGGAATTATTCCAAGATTAAAAAAGTTTAATTTACCAGAAAATTTGATAAATGAGGCTTAATGATTCCATGTATTCTTAAGAAGATAAAAGGAATAGTTTAAAAGAATATATCTCTGAAAGATATTTGATTGATAAAAAAGATAATTGATTGGATGTTGTTTGATAATCACCTATATACTTGATATCTTATCGATGATTGGTTCGGAGAAACTGGGGTTGGATTTGGGTATTTCCTTTTCGAAAACCATATTGAACCAACGTATACATTCGAAAGTGAAGATATGTTGAAGATAATGACCTTGAAGGTGGAGATCTTCATAATGTAGGACTTCTTGCCACTAACCTCTAGGTTAATCCCCATATAATATATTTATGGTGGTAGTAGTGCCTTCGTTATGTAAATCTTCGATTTGCAAGGACTACTCGCTACTAATCCTCGAGGTGATTCCCAAACAGGATGTAGTAGTAGAAGTGACTTTGGTTCGTCCTATTTCTGGACAACCTGTATGGACGAGTGTCTGACATTGCATTTCTAAGACCACATACACTGATTTTTAAAAATGTACATTTGTTTGGTGGTGTAGGAGGTAACACCTCTTACACTTAACACCCTACTCTGAGACGTACAAGCTCGGGGTTTGTACATTTATGGAAATCAATAGTGTGTTGTTAGAAATGGCAATATGGCATTCTAAGTGGAATTTTCTTTGTAAAATGCAAAGCGTGGCTTTGTGAAAAGCAAAGCGTGGCTTTATGGAAAGAAGAGTATAGCATCACAAGCCTCACATCCCAAGAATGATATGGGACTATGTGGTCTGCAGGACATATCTTTCAGGCTATTGGTTTTATTGATGATGGAGGAGTCCGGTAGTGTCTAGACCCTCGATGGTTTAAATGGTAGGTATTGGAGGCTCGATTGAGAAAAAGCAAAGCATCTGAAATACGTTGTTCCATAGTAGTGTAACAATGTGCTATGGAGGCTTGCTTGAGAAAAGTGAATAGTCACCAGAGACTAGAATGTTATGCGTGGATTTCGCACCAGAGGAAATAGCCACTAGTTCCCTATTATGTTGGAAATCCAATTCCAATACGAGCTTTACGGTTTCTGGTTGTATTCCCAAAATAGCTGTAATGCTTTGCATATTTTAGCCACCCCTTTGGCATCATATACACTGTTTGACATTATCCGAGTATTGATACCTACTTTGTGTATGTATTTTTTAAGAAGTGTTTTCAAACCATTATCATTATTGATAATATCAAATTTGTTTTGGTATAAAGTATTTGGTTACCATAAGGTGAAAATCCCGTCCGTATTTATGTGTTGCGTGGTCTTACGGGATACCCTTCTTTTCAAAGGTTTTGATTGGCATTAATCTGATCTACGACACTGTCATATACATTTATTATTCAAGTTTTCTCACGTCGGTTTATCAAGCCTAATCCGGGTATTTTTAATATGTAGGTCGGATCCGAGTAGTTTCAAGTTTAGCTATGGACGCTTGGGGTTTCCAGAGGAGAGCTGGAGATTTTCATCAACGCATGGACGTATTCTATCTTTCCACTGCATTTGTTTTGTTGTTTTTCAGCATTTATAAGGACAAAGGACTTATAATTGTCCAGGCTGAATCTAGGTTAGACTTTGATATTGTATTCAAATTTTTTTGTTGTAAAAGATGTTGTGGTTAATAATATATGATTATTCCATTCGTGTGAGATTCTATTTACTACTCTCTTCCATCTTTATTTTCTTTTTACACTTGATCAATCTACCTTCCGGCGCTTGAATTTATGGCACGTAAATACCGAGGATGTATTAATGTCGATTTTCAAGAGTCGAAAAGGTCGGTCGTTACAACCAAGGTCATGTAAGACATCTAGAATGATATACCTCCAGGAGATGCAAAAGTCGTATAGGATAGCGTCATTGCTGAGCTTCCCTCCACGATGGGAGATAAGGTAAACAACTTCGAAATAGACTCTTTCAGTATAGCTAGGTTGCTCGGGATTGTATTAGAAGTTAATTGAAGATGTTAAAGTAGTCAAAACACCCGAAGCCACAATATGAGTCATAGGAACACCAATGGGAATATCAAGCTCAGTGGTCAGGGACCCTAATATAGAGAGGTGGAGGCACCTGATGTACTCGCCATTTGCATTGAAGTCTCGTCTGTATGTACAAGGAGAACAAAACCAGAACTTTCACCCAAACCTTTAGAGCTAGGTTCAGACTGGGCCCCAATAGACACACTAGTTAAAAGAACAACTTCAGACATTAGAAGGAGTCTACCAACCTCGAGTGCCACTATATCTTCATCTTCCAACAGGTCAAGCTTTAACTCCTCTTCAACGCTCTCAGCTCCATTGGAATGCTCTCGTTCCTACTTCAATATTTCTTCCTAGGCCAGAGCTAAAGCCTTGGAATACCCCTTGCCAAGCAAGCTCAAGTTTCCGAACATGACAATTTTTGCATAAAATCAAATGAGAGTAGACTCGATTTTAGAGTTAACCCGATTGTTAGTTACCTTAACCTGGCAAATGTCTTCACACGAGCCGTGGCCTACTCTTTCGCCAACTGAACATCAATAGCTCATTGCAGTACTCCTAGGCTTGAGTAAGAGCATCATCTTTTGCCTTCTTCTAGCCTCTAACGCCTCTTTCAACTTTTGAATATATAAGGCTTGCTCATCCTCGACCTTTTGAAGCCTTTCAGTTTCCAATGTAAGAGTATGGATCTTATGGTATGCATCTTAAATTTGCCTCACTGGGTCTTCTTTTGCTCTATAAAAGACTTGGTCATTTCCTCCAAGTTCTTTTCCTGATCTGCCAATGAAGCCCTGAGCCCTTCAACTTCTTTATTAAGATTATCGATAATGTGCTTATTGTCCTTTTCAACTTGCTCTTTCCCCTGAATATTCACGTTTTTGCATAACTTGCTTCAAAGATGGCCTCTGCTAGCCTCTTCCACTTGTGATACTGATCATACACATCACCCACATAAGCCAAGACCTCGGACCCATATGTTGAGGAATATATTTTGGGTGAGGGACGAATCATCAAAACAAATCTTCAGGAAGGCCTTTTTCATGGCGACTAGATGTGGGTTCTGCAAGATTTCATCCTTTACAGCTGAAATGGTAACAGGAAGTTGATCTTTGTCGTGCCTCCATCTATAGGTGTAAGAGGACACATATCCAGATGGTTGGTCAGATTGATGGGGAACATGAGAAGACTATTAGTTGCGTTGTAGGTGGAACTGAAGATGGAGAAGTTTGGACTGTAATTGAGGGAATCAGATCAGGCTTGTTGAATGCCTATCATCGCTATGCGACAATGGAGAGCGAGATCTATATTGAGAAGGTGTAGTCCTACCAGACCCTCCTTAGTAGTTCTCACAATGTATGTAATCTAATCATATGTTCCATATTCCCTCACGTGACACCGTTTGAGTTAGACTCATGGGACGATTCATGGTGATGGTGCGATGCGCAAAACCTCTTATATTCACCTCTAAAGCTCTGAATCTCATCAAAAAGATGTTGGCGTTCCATTGAACCTGAAAATAAAGTACAAATGAGTTAATGCCAAAAAGCTCGAGAGATAACACGTGCAGTGTAAACGTGTAGTGATTTAAAGTGTTTTGCAGTGCTGACGTGTCCTAGTGCCCCTTACGGACCATTGTTTTGAAGATTGCTCATAGGGGTTCTACCTTGCGCCAGTTAAAGGCACATCAGTAGGAAATCAAATAGGAGAATCAATATCATCAATGCTGATGTTGCCAAGACTGAAGGAAGTTATTTCATCTGGTATACTCCTAAACGATCCATATATATTCCCAAATGGAAGGATCAGTGTCTCTTTTTCTATGGAAGCTAGTGGTAGCTAGGAAGCTAAGCGAGATGAGATAATGTAACAACTATGCTTTCTACGCCATAATTATACGTAAATTGAATTAAAATAAAATTATTCGAATTTGATATTTGATAATTCATAATTTGAAAATAAATTTTAATTAATTTATATCCATTTATTATAAGATTTTGATTTAATAAATTAATAAATTCTTTTAGGATAATTTATTGAAATTGAATAAAAAAATTAATCAATATAAAATATTTTTGGGTGTAAATAATTTTTATATGATTGAAATAGTTGAAAAAAATAAATTTATTTTGAAATAATATAGAATAATTAAATAAATATAAACAAGTATTGAATTGAAAGAAGTTTTACGATTATCGAAATATATTATGTAAAATGAAATATAAATCAATTTAAATTGGATTTTGATATTTAAATACAAGTATTATTTAAAGGAATTTTTTTAAATTAAATTAAAAAGCCCGAAATCAATTAACATAAGCCCATTTAAACCTTATTTCTCCCTTCCTCTAGAAAAATCACTTTTCTACTTCTATTGGAAGCCTAGAACCCTTTATCAAAAAATTTCCTTAGCTCTTTTAGAAGTCCAAAATTATGATTTTATAAATTAAAAAAAATATCACGTGCAGCCTAGAGGGGAGGAGGCGATTCATCTTAGTCAAGGGGTGTTGGAAGTGGCGAGGCGATGCTCGCGATCGAAGGGAGGCCGATCATGTATCGCACGAACTAAAGCTACTACAAATTGATACCACGATGCTCGATGAAGTGGCAACGACATCGGAAGGAAATCATGTGGCATCAATGTTGGGGCACGTTGATGTATTGCGTGTGCAGTGGTGATAGATCATGGTGGTTGATGTTGCATGCGCGCAGGTGAGGGTTGGCTGGACAAGTTGTAAGCGGTTGGTGGTTGGTGGCTGGTGTTGATTCGAAGGGGGATTGGTGACATGTTTGGTGGCGGTACTCGGTTTCATTGAACGAGACCGATGCACCAAGGTTGGAGGCACTTAAGGTAGGAAATGCGTGCGTGATGGAATTTTGGGGTGCTTATTTGAGTGAAGAAAGAGCGTCAATGTGGTGACTTATCTTTATAACTCATAATTATATTTAGATCCTTCTTTTATGATTTTATTAGAAAGTGATATGAATGAATTGGACGACATTGAGTTGCATCCATTTAGATTTTTGGTTGACATGATGATATATTAGTTGATTGATTTAATAGGTTCAATTAATTGTGATTATTGGTGGAATTGCTTTGTTGAATTGTTTATTCAGAAAATTAATTGATTATGCAGATACTAGATGCAAATTTGGATTCGAGGTTGAGTTTTATGTTTGTTAGATGGTCGAAATGCAAAGAAAATGCAGTCTATTTGTATTTTAATTTGTGTAATTTATTTATATCATGTGCATATTGTATGGATGGCCGAAATTCGATGGAAATCGACTCGGCCACATGATAAAATTTATGTTGATGATATATGGTTTATTTTGGAGAATTTTATTTCATCAATTTATTTTAGACGATTTATTTGCCATTTCAAAATATTTTTAAAGCTTAAGGGAATTATTTTTGGTGTTTTAAAATTTATTTGAAGTATACTTATAAATAAGTAAAATTGACTGGTAAATGAAATGATTTCTTGCAAATTATCTTGGATTTAAAAGTTTTTTTGAAAATGATAAATATTTTATTTCTAAAAATTAGAGTATAAAGTAAAGGTTTTGAATTAGATTATATGGTTTGAAATAAATATAATTTATTATATAACCTATAAATTTATCTTGAAATAGTATTTAATTATAGAAGATTATTAAATAAATTTAAAATGATATTGAATGATTTTCAATATGAGCTATTTGAGGTTTGAATATATAGTGATGGTTTGAATTATAAATTATAGTTTGAAATAAAAAGAACAATTTTGGTGATTTATAAATTTATTTTATAGTATTATTTAGTTATAGAAGATTATGAAATAGTTCCTATAATTATATGGATGTATAAAATGATTTTAGAAGTTATAAAATTATTTTGAAATAGAATTTAACCATACCAAATTATACAGTAATTTCTAAAATTATATTTGATTCGATAAGGGATTTGGAATGTTTTAAATTTATACACTTGAATATTTGTTTTAAATGATTAAACAAAGATTTTGTTGAAGTTTATTATTATTTCATTTTCGAATTAAATTAGGAATTTTATATATTTAATTTCTATATTTTCCAATTTCTCTTTTCTTATATATATTGAATAAGATTATATGAGTGATTCATCGTATCTATTTTTCTTAGTTGATCTGATTTCATACGGTGATTACATCCTTATATTTGATTTTGTGATATTCATTCTATATGACGAGAAATCTGAATAAACAGAATTATAATACCGTATGGAACGGGACTTTTGGTTATATTTCTTCGGTTATTCTTTGTACTCGTTATATAGAATATTGAAGGGCGAGTGTGATGTGTGAGCATTGAATAAGTAACATGTGGTGGCATGGGACGTCGTAGTGTTATTTATTAGGTTATCTTTTGCTCATGAATGACACTCAATACGGGGATACGAAATATGATATTCACTGCAGTGAATATATTATAGTTATGTGTTGACTTATATGAAGCCGTATGTCAGCGATTATAATAAGTCATGTGTCGGTAGTATACAGAGTCATTTGTCGGCTTGTATATTTAGCTAAGTGTCAGTGTATATATAGTGCCATGTATCGGTATGAGTATATAGCTATGTGTCAGCTATTATATATATATTTAGAGTATTTGTCTATCACTGTCCAACTCCATTTATGTTTCGTGAGTGGACCGAATTGGCTAGTATCCATCCTAATGGCCTGATCGCGGTGGTCGTGCCTTAGATCTGTGACACCCCAGTGCCGTGTGTCGACATCGTTCAAGCTGTGTGTCGGCAATATTTATAGCCATGTGTCGGCAACGTATAGAGCCGTGAGTCGGCAGCTATTGAGCCATGTGTCGCTAATATATAGCCCTTTTGTGTCACTTAGGCCAATAGTCTGCTATCAATTAGGGGGCGTGTGTAGGGTCGAGACTAATGCAAAGCATAGTCCTGCAGTGTATTTATGACATGCGATGGATAAGGAGTTGCGATGTCTGTCGAGGTAATCAAGACTGTAGGAGCCGTGCTGGATGGGCATGTGTGTTGTGTTCAGCAATTACACATGTAGTCTCCTAGAGCAAGTATGTCTGTCTGTCTCCCATCTGGTATTGGTGTATCGTGATGTAGACAAGTACTTATTCTCCTATTAGTGATGATATATTATGATTATAATAGAAATTATGTCCTTGGTATGATCAATACCTGTATACTTCTTTGGCATGTGTCGCCTATTATCCTTCTTTGGCGTGTGTTGTCTATTATCCTTTTTTGGCATGTGTCGCCTATTATCCTTCTTTGGCGTGTGTCTCCAACTACTATTTCTTTTAATGTGTTGTCTTTCGTATCACATGGACGTGTGTCATCAACTACTATTCATTGGCATGTGTTGTCAATTATCTTTCTTAGACGTGTGTCGTCGATTATACTGTATAGGCACAAACTATATTTTCACAGATTTGTGTCGCCAATTATATCTTCCTTTGGAGTGTGTCGCCATTACTATGTTTTGAATTATGGATGATAATTTAAATTAACGTTGTGGATATTTTATTATTGATATTGAGTGACATATCTTGGCTAAGTTATGTGCTAGCCTTATTATTCACGGTGATATCTCTATATAGATGTTTTCAGGATTTTGAACGTTGATTTACAAACATGGATGGTTCACCCATTTGACGTTGTTTATAGTTTCTGATTTGATGAGTTTTATGTAGGTAATGACATCTTTATACTGGGTATTGTGGTGTTCTACGTATATGATATTTGGATTGTTTGAGTTAACCTTACTATTATTATTTTATATTTATTTATACCCTGTATATACAGAGTTCCACATGGTTATTGAAATTGGATTAAGATATGGACTAACCCATTTATTATTTATATAATATTCGAATCAGTCCGAGACATTACAGGTTCAGGGACGACAAGACCAGCTTGTATTTTGTGGGTATAGAGGATACTAGGTATTGTATTTTAGATTATCATCCTATATTGTATAGTCTCTTATGTGTATATTGTTGTGATTTGTATTGGACATATATTGTATATTATATATTATCGCTGCGATTTACTTTGTGATCTCTAATAATTATTGTATATTGTGTATTGTTCTATCCTAGAGGCACACGTATTTATTGTTTTGTTCTGATACAATGTATGCATAGGTGAGTTACTTATTCAATGTTTTAATATGTACCAGTGTTAGCCCAAGGGAATATTTATGTGTATACCCTATATAGCTTCATTCTCCGTATTATCCGAAAGTATTACTCGGTAAGGCATTTGGATAGATGGGTATGGAGGTGGGGTGTTACAAATTGGTATTAGAGCTAGTTATGTTGTGTGATAGGGGGTTCTTGCTTTGTGATCAGTGGCAAAGCATTGACTCTTACCCCTACACATCCCATTTAGGGTTGGTATGCTGAGTGTTGTCATTCGAGAGGTTGGCCGTAAAACCAGTGTTTGAGGTACTGGCGGTGGCCACAACAGAGCTCATACCCATGAAAGAAACTGTCACAAATTGGTATTAAAGCGGTTTTAGTACAATACAGAGTATAAGAGACACAAGTTTTGAACTTAGCTGAGACTTAGGTTCCCTGTCCCTATGGGTGTATGGTAGATTATTATTTATAATTAAGAAACAATAGGAGAATACGATGATTACTAAGGTAATCATTTGGGAACGTATTTGTTATTATTCCTAATATATATTTTATTTACACCTATGATTTTGTGTATTAATCTCCATGTGAAGTAGAAGTTGTTGAGTGAGGTTGTAACACCCCTAATTTAAATAGCATTATTCAGGAGATTTAATTAGATAAATTAAATTGAATAATGTAGAGACTAAAGTGATAAGGGAATTGAGGTTTGGGATCTAATTTAGGGTTGTTACTTAAATAAATGGATTTATAAGTTAAATACTTAAGAGAATATGGCAAGGGTAATATGGGAATAGCCGAACCCCATAACTCCTAAAACACTTATAACCTTTTCACTCTCATTACAAAAAAAAAAAAACATACACAAAAGGAAAACAATGCCGGCCATAACCCAAATCTAAAGTTCCTTATCCAAACAAGGTGAATAATAATCTAAACCGTCTCATATATGTCCTCTTGATCCTTTAAAATTCGATTTTAAGGTTTAAAGCCATTTGGATGGATGAATGATGATATGCTTTGAGTATATGCCATGTTATAATTTAAACAAGGATTTTTGTAGGATAATATAATTCAATTTTAAGGTTAAAATGGTGCACATTGATTTTCGAATGCCATGATGTTCGAATATGCTATGTAGAACATTATTTTAGAGATGGGTTTAAATTTTCATTATATTCCAAGCTAATTTATTATGAATTTTGAATGGAAGAAATAGATAATTTTTGGTTTAAATTATTTAAGGCAACTAAGTAATGTTTTTGGGTCAAAAATTTATATATGTTAGAAAACATATTAAAAGTGAATAATTGTGATTTTTGGTGATTTTTTCTAAGTGTTTTATTATGGTTATTAAATTATTTAAGTTAGAGGATTTTAATATTTTAAATGTTTTATTAAGGGGAAGGGCTTATTTGTTAAAAAGATTTCATTTATTAATTGATGAATTTGGCAGCCTTTTAGAAAAGAATTTTTGATAAAGAACTGGCAACCAATTATATATTGACAAATTAGGCGAGTTAGGTAAAAAGAAATTACTTTGAAAGGCACAAAAATTAGTTTTGTTTTGAATTACAACTTCGCCAGTAACTTAGCTTGCTTCTGTCACCATGCACAGTTAGACCTTTTGCACCTATTCGAAACCAATGCACATGATATTAAGCAATT
The DNA here is from genome assembly GCA_030737815.1 of Allium fistulosum. Taxonomy (NCBI): domain Eukaryota; kingdom Viridiplantae; phylum Streptophyta; class Magnoliopsida; order Asparagales; family Amaryllidaceae; genus Allium; species Allium fistulosum. The sequence goes on along the minus strand of CM060908.1, from coordinate 939,359,396 downwards.
GGTATGCAGTGTATTGGAGAAAGGTGGAAGGAATGATGGTGTCGAAGGCATGCTTTCGTATGGGTTGAAGCCATTTTTATAAGCTTTCAAATCAATCCAACTTGCTTTTGTTTTTAAAGAACCTTTTGAAGGATTTGCTGCATTTTGAACTCATTAGATACCTAGCTGCTACATTCATATCTTTCGAATCGGTTAAAGTCCACTTTTCTTTATAGCCTTATAACAATGAGTTCGAAAGGAAGGCTCTTGTTTTATTAACATTGAAACCGCCTTCAAAATGCTTTCGAAAGGGTCATTTTAGCTGCTTTTATAAAGGGTTTCAGTGGCCATGGTTTTGAAAGGATGGCTTCGAAGCTATCCTCTTACCCAATTCTTTTTCTTAAGATTAATGCTTTCGAAAGAAAAGCTTTTGCTTTTGTTATTTTTGACCCAGTAGTTATATTTATGTTAAACCCAATGATTTCAAAAGGGATACTTTTAAACGGTTTTGAAGCTATGCTTCCATAAATTCTACTTGAACTAAATACCTTCGAAAGGTATGTTTAAAGTGTTTCGAAAGGTATATCTTTAAGTGTTTTGAAAGGAAGGTTTCAATGCTTTCGAAAGATATGTTGAATGGACTCGAAAGAGAACATCTTAGGTTTTAAGTAACGATACAAATGATATAATTGAAAGCCTTAGTTTTCAAATTTTAGAACCTGATCTCAATTTTAAAGTAAATACATGGCAATATGAAAGAATTTGGAAATGGAATTTAGCTTTGTTTTTAAAGGAAGTTTTCCTTGACAAAGATAGTGGGTTAAGGGTATTAACCATATCTCGTTGGAAAGATGATTACAAGGAATTTAACCCTGGATGTTTATATTGTTATGTTATTTGATCAGTTATCATTAATGCTTGTGTAACTATATTAGCTTCGTTTATAACCCATAACTGCATCTTGGGGTAAGGGCAGAATAACAGGCTAGGTTGACCTAGTAGTGAATATATATATATATATATATTCAATTTGACTCATGTGTGAGTAGAATTGCATCCAGGAGGTCAGACAGACTAGAATATAGGATGCCCAAGACTGATCAAAGAATTATTAGTTTAGATTGGTTCTTAGTAAACCCATGAAAACTATGTAAGGAGATTGTTATTGGCAAGGGCCAATAGGTTCTTAGTGATCCCATGAAAACTTTGTCCAGAATATGTTATTGAAAGAGATCAATAGGTTCATAGTGATCCTATAAAAACTATGATATGAGGGATGTTATTAGAGAATCCAATAGGTTCATAGTGATTCCATAAAAACTATGATATGAGGGATGTTATTAGAGAATCCAATAGGTTCATAGTGACCCCATGAAAACTATGATTAGATGAGGTTGTTGGTAGACACCAATAAGTTCTTAGTGATCCTATGAAAACTATGTAGCCGAACAGATAGTCCGTAAATTTGGAACAGGTTATTAGTCAGCCCATAAAAACTAATAGGTTAGTAGTGACCCTAAAAACTATAACTTGAGACAAATAGTCAGGTAAATGGGGATGGGAAATCCTGAGCATATTGCATGTTTGCATAATATCATGATATATTATATTATGTTATGTCTTAACCATTGTGGATGCAGAAGCACAGTATAAGGCTATTATAAATTGGGTTAAGATACTAGTGAGGGGAAAACCCATTCTGCTAAGTGGTGTGGTCTCACTAGATATCTATATGGTTCGAGGTGATAGGTTATTATTCACACCAGACTTTTTTCTAAATCAAAGTTTATGTTTTCCCCTTAAACTCTTGGATGCTCAATTGATTTTGAGTAGTTTGAGAGTTAAGTTTTTAGGTTCTCTATTAGACGAATAAGCTTACGGAGACGTGTAGGAGGCAAGCAGCTATTAGGAGTTTTTTCTATTTGACTCTGCTATGTTTTGGATGTAATGGCAAAGTTGCTTAGCGCTTATAGTTAGACTCTGATCAACCAAGGGAGCATCTTCATATGTCGCTCTTGGCGTATTTTGTAATAAATTGTAATTTCTCTGAACACGGCTTACGTATGGGATTATGTAATGAATCTAAAATGAAATGAGAAATTTGTTTTAAATTGAGTTTATTTTTTTTTTCATATTTATATGTTTCTGGTATATCAATGTATCTAACATTACCGCATTTGGTCACCGAGAATTAATAAATATTGATGACTATAGCATCCATAGCTGTTAGTTTTGGTCCTCTAAATGGGGGATGTTACAAGTTGTTATCAGAGCATAGGTTTATGCAAACTTAAAAGAAATTTGAACCTAAAAGATTTTCAAATCATAATCCAATGAATAAGGAAATGAGACCGGGATTTGGGTTAACACTATAGTAACGTACTTGCATTTGTTATATATATCTATAAGTATGTATTCCCCTCTCTCTTAAACCATCCTTCTATATCTTACTAAGGCTCGTATGCAGATTTACGAGAAAAGAAATCTAGGTGGAGGAAGCACCATAACTAATGGAAATGCTCGACCCAACACCAGGAGGAATCCGGGTCGATGGGCAAACGATAATCCAAATGCAAATACAAACGTAGGTGCTGGAACCCCGCTAGTAGATGTGGGGATGATGTATCAGTTCTTTGTCAATCTGATGCAAAATGGAGCAGTTGTAGGAGTAGCTGGGGGAAATGCTGTAAATGTTGGAGGAGCTAATCCCGTGGCCATAGTTGGTAATAACTATGCTAAGCTGAGCAGGGATTACAACAGTCTTGGTGGGAAACTGTTTTTGGGAACGGAGGATGCTATCGAAGTGGAAAACTAGTTATTGCACTATGAAAGAATTTCCATTGACTTGGGATTAGATGATAAGCAGAAGAGGAGACTTGCTTCACGACAGTTGTAGGGAGCAGCACTTTATTGGTGGAATAGTGTTACCATGGGAGTTCCCGAGGAAGAGTTGACTTGGGCAGAGTTTCGAAGGAGATTCATAGAGAGGTTCTAGTATGAGTTGCCAAGTCAGTATTGCTGAGAAAGTTCATGGACTTAGTGCAGGATGAAATGTCGGTGATTGAGTATGCTACGAGGTTTGATGAGTTGTCCAATTACGGATATGCTACCATTGACACCGTCATTAAAAGGAACGAGAAGTTTATTTGAGTGTTAAGACCCAAGATTGCTATGGCAACTATACCACATCTCCGTGATCCAAGTACAAATCTAGTGGAGATGGCAATCAGGAATGTAGAGATGCTTTTTTACTTATGGGAAGGAGAAGCAGGCTGGAACCCATGTTTCCCAGGGCAAGAAGAGGAAATTCTTCAAGAAGAAAGGAGCTTAGAAAGGAGGAGCTGCCAAGAAAGGGAAGGCTGATGTAGTTTGCTACAAGTGGGACAAGAAAGGACATTATGCTCATGAATGTCGAACTGGAAAAGGGAAGAAGGTTGTAGATAAGAAAGGAGCGAAATGCTTAAACTGTGACCAAATTGGACACTACAAGAATCACTATCCAGAACTAGTCGGAGCAGATAAGTGAAAGGATTTTGCTTCGGAACCCTCTTCTTCTAGACCAAGTGCTGCTGGGAAGGAAAAGATTGTGATGGAAGGTACGCTTTTTATTCATAGTATACCAGTTAGGATACTATTTGATACCAGTGCATCGCATTTAATTATATCTCAATGTTTGGTAGATAAGTTATGTTTAATACCCTCATACCTTGTTACTTCCTTAAGGGTTATGAATCCGATAGGAGGGTATGCAACTGTAGGGATGAGATGTGACCAGTTAGAACTTGAATTTTCAGGTCATAAGTTCACTTGCAGTTTGTATGTTTTCGATTTCGTACGCTTCAGGATCACTTTGGGTATGGATTGGTTAGATAAATTGATGCTAGGATATTTTGCCAATATAGGGAAATATCGCTAAGGCACCCCAATAGTCATGACCAAATGATATACTCGGTGGAGAAGTCAGACTCAAGTGCTTGGGCTTTGATGAATGCAAGGGATGTAGAAGAAGAGATGAATCACGTTTTGGTAGCAAGGGAGTTTGCAGATGATTTTGAGCCAGTCACATGAGTACCACCGAAGCGAGCCATCAAGTTTCGAATAGATCTTGTGCCGGGAGAAGAACCTATAAGTAGACCACCTAGCAGAATGACACCTACCGAGATGAAGGAATTGAAGCTGCAACTAGTGGATTTAGAAGGAAAGAATTTTATTAAACTAAGCAGTTCACCTTGGTGAGCGGTCGCGATGTTCGTGAAGAAATGGGATGGGTCGTTGAGGAAGTGTATCGACTATCGTAAGTTGAACAAGAAAATGATCAAGAATAGGTATCCATTGCCGAGAATCGATGATTTATTTGATCAGTTGAGTGGAGCCAGAGTATTTTCCCTATTAGATTTGGCTACAGGTTTCCATCAACTAAGGGTGGTAGAGGACAATATTCCATTGACGGCGTTTCGGATCAGGTATGGTTCGTACGAGTGGTAAGTAATGCCATTCGGTTTAACGTATGTGCCAGCTTTCTTCGTGGATTTGATGAACCGAGTTTTCCATGAGCACTTGGATAAGTTTATAGTGGTATTCATAGATGGCATTTTAATAAACTCTAAAGATGAAAGAGAGCATGAAGTTCATCTTAGCGTAGTGCTTGAGATGCTGAGGCAGCATCAACTAAAAGCTAAGTTTTCAAAGTGTCATTTCTGGAAGAAAGAAGTTAAATTTCTTGGTCACGTGGTTTCAGAGAAGGGTATGTCAGTTGATCCGGATAAGATTGAAGCTGTTAACAACCGAAAGAGACCAGAGACGTGACTGAAATCAGAAGTTTTCTTGGACTCACTAGCTATTACAATAGATTCACTAAGGATTTCTCACGGACAGCAGCGCCTTTGACTATGCTAACTAGGAAGGATGTATAGTTTACTTGGTCAGGCAAATGTGAAGAAGCATTCCTTAAGTTAAAGTATCTATTGACCAATGCACCTGTGTTAGTAGTTCCAGATGGGAATTAAGGATTAGTAGTGTATACTGATGCATGTGGAACCAGATTAGGGGCTATGTTGATGCAGAAAGGTGAAGTTATTGCCTACGCTTCATGATAGCTTAGACCGCATGAAGTGAGATATCCTACTCATGATCTAGAGTTAGCAGCGGTGATCTTTGCATTGAAAGTATGAAGACATTACCTTTTAGGGGAGAGATTTGAATTATACACAGATCATAAGTCCTTAAGGTATTTATTCTCTCAGAAGGAGTTGAATATGAGGCAGCAGAGGTGGTTGGAGTTTTTAGCATCTTATGATTTCGGTATAGAGTATACACCTTGAAAAGGAAATAAAGTAGCGGATGCTCTTAGCAGAAAACATTAGAATGTGGTTTTAGCTATGTTAACAAAATGGAAGGATCTAGAGGCTTTGACTACTTATAGTGTGCAGTTAAGATCGACTGCTAGTACTAGTCTAGCACTACCATGTTATCTTGCCTGGGAGTTCGACCAGTTATTATCGAAAGGATAGCTTCTAAGCAGAATGAGGATCCACTGTTAGTCAAGCAGATTAAAAGGCTTGAGGTTGGATTGGAGATTGATGATCTAAAAGATTTTAGTCTTGACCAGAGGGGATGGTTGAGAAAGAAGGGACGGTATGTGTTTCAAATGTTGGAGACTTATGAAGGGAAGTTCCTAGTGAATGTCATCGATCAAAATTTATGATTCATCCTGGGGGACAAAGATGTATCAAGACATGAAAATGAGTTTCTTTGGGAAGGTATGAAGAAGGATGTTGGCTTATGGGTAAAGCAGTGCGTGAACTGTCAATAAGTGAAGGCCGGACATTAGAAGCCGAGTGGGTTGCTTTAACATTTGGAGATACCAGTTTGGAAATGGGATTCGATATCCATGGATTTTATAGACGGTTTGCCGAGGTCGAATCGAGGAAATGAAAGTATATGGGTCATAGTGGATTTGTTGACCAAGAGTGCCAATTTCATTCCAGTTAAGTCAACCAGGACGGCACCTGCTTAGCTAAGTTGTTTATGAAGAACATAGTTAGACTACAAGGACTTCTTAGTAGTATAGTAAGTGATAGTGATACTTTGTTTTACTAGTGAGTTCTGGAAGAGTCTACAGGATGTGTTAGGTACCAAGCTCAAGATGAATATTGCTTATCACCCTCAGACAAATGGACAGAGAGAAAGAGTCAACAAGGTACTCGAAGATTTGTTAAGAGCCTGTGTGCTACATTTTGGTGGATCATGGGAAGCACCTACACTTAGTTGAGTTTTCCTATAATAACAGTTATCAGACTAGTATAGGAATGACGCCTTTCGAAGCTTTGTATGGAAGGCCATGCATGTCGCGAACATGTTGGTTGGAAACTGGAGATAGATTAGTCTTAGGTCCAGATCTGGTAAGAGAAGCAACATAGAAGATTGAGTTGATGCGAGGTAGGATGAAGGAAGCTCGGTGTAGACAAAAGAGTTATGCAGATAAGAGGCATAAGGATCTAGAGTTCTTAGTTGGAGATAGAGTTTTCATTAAAGTATCACCGATGAAGGGTGTGGTACGATTTGGAAAGTCAGGGAAGTTGGCACCGAGATATGTTGGACCATTCCCAGTTATAAAGACGATCGGAAAGCTCGCATACAGAGCAGAGTTGCTGAGCAGTTTCGCTGGTGTCCATAATGTGTTTCATGTGTCTCATCTTCGTAAGTATGTGCATGATCAGAGACTACTATTCCTCCAACTATATTGGAAGAATTAATAGTAGAACTGGATCTAACCTTTGTTAGGCAACCGGTTCAGGTTGTAGCGAGAGATGAGAAGAGGTTAAGAAACAAGACAGTCAAGTTGGTGTAACAACCCTAGATTTTACATATAATTTAAAATTTGATTTTTATTTTATTTTGAAATTATTTTTAAGCTTGTTTCATTTCAAACATTTCATTTTTTAATATAAATGTTGATGATTATGTGAGTTATAGTTTCAAACTGATATAAATTGAATATTTTACTGAAAAGTGAAATTCTGGTCGAACTGTTCAATCTTTGACTTTTAAACTTCAAATTTAAATTATATAAAATCTTAAATTTTATCTTTTATTATGAAAATAGATGTAATAACTTGAACACTGCTTTTTGTTTCGTTGAAATGGAGTTAAACTGTAAAAGTTATGTATGTTTCAATATTGAGTGCAATTTGTTTCATTCTGCAATTTTGTTATTTTAAATTGTATAAATTAGATTTTCTTTGTCATATTTTATTTTAATATGTATTAATATGTTATTTTATGTATATTTTTGTCTTTTAATATTTTTAAAGTGATAATTAGGCCTGTCGATGAGTACCCGAAATATCCGAAATCCGTCCGCATCCGTATCCGAAAACATGAAAAATATCCGATATCCGAAAAGCGGATGCGGATATCCGATATCTGAAACGTATTTCGGATACGGATACGGATATGGATGTATCCGTATCTGATAAATATCTGTCCGGTTTGAAATTAAATATATATATTAATATGTTATTTTATATCCGTAAATTTAATATAAATATACTTCATTTTACAAAAATACAACCCATTATCCCTTGGCCCGGCCCAAATTCCCAAAATACAACCCATAGTTCCATTCCAATTTCCACATACCGCTTCAGCCTTCATTCCAATTTTGCGTATGGATTATATTTATATATGCAATATTATTGTATGGATTTTGTGTGATTGGATTAGCTATTGTTAATTTGATGTAATTTTTGTATTACATGGTTTTTTCATCTTTTTTTCAGTCAAAAAAATGAAATATGCATTATATTGATTAATTTTCGGATATTTTCGGATACATTTTGAGGTTCGGATACGGATATTTTCGGATATCCAAAAGTATCCGTATTCGTTAAGCCGGATACGGATATTTTCGGATATCCGAAAATATTCGCGGATACGGATACAAATAATATTCAACGGGTATTCACGGATATCGGATACGGATTTTCATTTTTGGATACGGATACGGATACAGCACTATCCGTATCCGATTTCATCCGTTTACAGGTCTAGTGATAATATATTTTTTCTAAAGTTCATTTGAATTTATTTCCAATTTTTAAAGCCCAGTTTGCATTTTAAAGCTATTTTCTTATTTTAAATTCTATTTAATTAAAATTTAATTATTTATTCACTTTGAAAATGTTTTAAAAGCCATTTTTATTTCAAATTTTGTTTTAGAATATTTTCTAAATGAAGTACATAATTTTCCAAAGCCATTGGTTATTTTTCTGTAATTTTTGGACACTGTTTTGTATTTTTAAGTGATTTCTTTCATTCTTTTTATATTTTTCTTTAAAATTAATTTTTTTTTCTTATATCTTTACTTAGTTTCGGTTGTAAAGTATATTTCTGAGTTAAATTTTGTTATATAAAATTTAAAAAGAAATGGAAATGCCAAAGGTTTAAAAAGTTACAAAACTTAAGGCCTTTCACCTTCAAAACGTTCCAAATGCCATAACCTTCACTTTAATTCATTTGGCTATCCACTTTTTCAGTTTTAGCTGTGTATTATCTTTAATTTTCATGTGAAGATATATCAGCTCCTCATTTCTCATGGCTTCAACAAAATTTTTGGTAATGATCTCCATCTCTTTTCTACTTTTCTTCCTATTTTTCTATGCAAACTTGCCTTGTTTCTCTTCATTGTTGGACCGGCCTCCCCTTGGATCCACGGCCACCACCACTCTACATCACTTCCATGATAGCACCACCAGCCACTCCTCTGATATTGACCATGGCCGAGCCCTATGGTGATCAAAACCCTCTAGAATGCAACCTATTGCCTAAAAACAATGCTAGATGACCACTATTGCTTTATCTCCTTCAACCACCACCCTAACCACCACCATAGCAGCCACCACCACCTCCGACCTGACCACCACATACCCCTCTAACCTCTGTCCAGTCATGGTGCACCCACAGGCCGAGCACACTTCACATGGCCAAGCCCTTTAGCCAACCAAACTCCACCATTTGCCTAAAAACCCCTTCACCTTCTCATGTATAAAACTCCACCTTGTTCATGCCTTGAACCCAAGCTATGCTAGCCCAAACCTGATCAAAAACTTGACCAAATCTGAACTAAACCAGACCCTAGGCCATGATCAAAGTTTGAGGAAGCAAGGCAAAAAGTTTGGAAATTCATATTCTCTTTATTTCAATGTTATTTCATATCTAGTTGTATTGAAATTGTGTTTGTTTTGATGTTTGTTTTGGGTTGTAACACAAGAGTTGTAGCTTGGATTCGCTCTCCACTCAAATCAAAAATCGTGCTATTGTGTTTTGGAATCCGTTGTGTCATTTGAATTGATATTTCCAGCGCAAAGAGGTGAGTAATTCTCACCAGACGATGTGTACTTATATAACTAGTAAACTGACACCATTTGAATCTGTAAAATTATATCATCCTGTCATAACTGTTATATTATGATCATATAATGTTTACCCCTGTTATTATATATGTTATATCATCTATTACTGTTATTTCATGCTATTCTGTTATTTTATCAGTTTATCACACTGCAAGTTTCCTGTAGATTAGGTTCACTATGGGTTGAAATGATACATACCCGAACGGACTTTAGAATAGGGAAAGATCGTTATGGGCTGAAATGACAAGCCTGAGCGACCTTTTATTTATTTTATTTAACTTGGGATTGCGGGTTTGAAATGATAGAACCCGGTTTTTGTTTGTAAATTATGGATTGAAATGATACAGATCCGTATCACTTGACCTAGGCTAGAAAATTATATATAGACCCGTGATTTATATATTTTTCTGAAATTTTAAAATATTTTAAAATTTTAAATATTATGATATTTTGATTTAAATTCTATAAAAAAATGATTTCTATAAAATATTAGTGACTTTCTACAAAATTAAATAAGTGAATTAAGTAAATGGTGAAGTAGAATTTGAAATATAAGTTAATTTTGGAATTTATGATTTTGTGTTTAAATGGAATTTATGTAAAGTATTAATATATGAAAAATTTGATTTAAAAGATGAATTTAATGATTTTTATTAAGTAATAATAATTTTATAAAGTGTTAATGATTTTGCATAACTTAAAATATGAAATAAATGAATATTTAAGCTGAATGTGGAAATATAACTTAAATTGAGAATTGTGAAATTTGTTTAAAAGTGAATTTTTAAATTAAGTAAAATAAATGGAAATAAGTTATATTTTGGAAATGTAAACTTAGTTGTTAAGTTAAGAATTTATTTAAAGAAATGAAAATTTAATTGTTATTTAATTTGATTTTTGTATGGAAATTTGACTTTATAAAATCATAGAAATAAAGGTATTTAAATGATTGATTTTAAAATGTGAAAATATATGATTTTATAAGTTAAAATGATTTATATTAAAAGTTAATTATGTGTGAAATTGTAAATAAAACTCTGAATTTGATTTGACAGCATTTTTGAAATGTAATGTAAAGATATTTCAGCATTGGAAAATGCTGTAGTTGTTTTAAATGAACCAAATAGTAAATTTGAACTAAGGGTTATTATAGCACTTTGTTAGTGCTATAGTTGTTAAATTTAACTAAAATTTTAATTGAAACTAAATTAAGATATTACAGCATTTTTAAATGCCGTCTTTTGTTAATGAACTGTTTTTAAACATAACATTTTGTAGCATTTTCTAAGTGCTGCGAAAGTTGAATTTTCTTTGGTTAATAAATTCAACTGGATAAATGATCTTTGAAAAAGATTAAATTTTGGAAATTAAATATTTAATTATTAAACATAAAGAATTGACTTTAAATGATTTAAATGGAATAGTTGATTTGGGAAATACAACTATTTTGAAATATGATTAAATGGTATTTAAAATTTAAATTAAATAGATGATGTTTTGAAATGATATTTTGATATTTCGAAATGAATTTGAAATTATACTAAATCCTGGAATAAATAATTGAAGTTTACATTAGTATGAAAAATAATTGGTTTACTTTTAATTTGAATATATTTAAAAGATATTGGACTTATGAAATATAGGATAATAAAGCTTTGGAATTTATTTTATAATTTGAATAGTTATTTTGTGGATTAAATCTATATTTGAAATTTATAATATTTGAAATGGTCTATGGAAATTTAATTGAAATAGATGATTGAATTGAACTGAAACTTTGGAAATTTTAATACTTGATTTGAAAGTATAATAATTACACTTTTAAATGGTTTAAATGAATTATTTTGATTGAATATAAACTATTTAAAAGGGTGACTTGAAATGATAATAAATGAATGATATCTTTGAATTTAAAAGGGTATTTAAAGTTGAATATTTGGTTTTGAACTCAAATGATGATTTGAAATGAAGTTTTGAAAGGATATGATATTTTGATATATTAAAATGATTTGAAATGAAGTTTTGGAAAGATTCGATATTTTGATATATTAAATGATTTAAAATGAAGTTTTGGAAAGATGTTATATTTTGATATAGTGAAATGATTTGAAATGAAGATTTGAAATGAAGTTTTGAAATGATATGATATTTTAAATATATTGAAATGGTTTGGAATTGATTTAATCTTTATTTTGATAAAGATTTGGATTTGAAATGATATTCTATTTTGAAGTATAAACTGTTTTAAATTATAACCACGGTTTATAATATCGATTGGTTGTTAAAGTGACTGGGATCGGATATGGACATACTCTCTGTCGATACCGAAAACCACTTTAACAACTGTGTACGCGGTGGAGTTTCCAGAATGAAGTAGGATGGTGGCGACGATCCTAAGGTATATACGTGGACCCAACTCCCGTGAGTTGGCATAAGGTGGCTAAAACAGGAGCGATTGACGGGCCAAGGAGGTAGCACCTCTGATCGGACACACTTCTTCGATACCATTCTATTACTTGTGATTGATTTGGTGCACACCCTTGATTTGGGAGTGTTGTTCGAGGTGGGCGGTAGTGGTTGCTATGCGTCACCACCAGTCCGGATGCGTAATTGGTATATCTACCCTGGCATTGCCATGTGTGCCGTGTCACCTACCATATCGAGCCCACTACGATTTTGGTTTAAAGATCCGACCGCGTTAAGGTTCACCATCCTCTTAACGCTATTTTCTATATGATTATACTTTACTAATTAGACACTACTGTATATAGCGTATATTACTACATAGTAAATAGTTTAACGGATCCTTAAAGAATGGGCGATCCCAAGCATTCTTTAAGTTACTTGTACCTTTATTACAGTTCACTTGAGTTGGTTTACATTATATAAGTATATATTGTCCTGACTCGAGTGTTTTGTGTTTAGCTTTACGCTCGGGTCAGCCTGAGTTATTCATAGATTTGGATTTCCACTCTCTTGGAGATTTGAATCGCTGGAGATTATCTGCTTGTCTTGTCCTATCTATTTCAGTTCTGTTGTTCTATTCAGCATGTACTTGGTTATTTTATTGAGACTTCTATTGTACTCTATTTCTTCTGTTATATCTTATGTAACTCTGATATATTTATGTAGTAGTTTCATGAACTACTATTTCTTTTACTTCCGCTGCATTATTTTACCCTATGTCTGTGATCTGTGATTATAGTTATTTACTGTATATTCTGAGATTTGCCAAAATTTATTTACAACGCGATATTTTGAGCAATTCAAGTCCGACATGTGCGGATGCGAATGGTTGAAAATATCGGGTCGTTACAGTTGGTATCAGAGCTTTGGCTTTGAGGCAAAACTCAGCATATGGAGTAGATTTATTTACAGAATCACTTTCGTTCGAGTTTGAATCTTTTCCTCTTGATTCGAATTTCCTTTGAATTTTGGAACGTTCCTTGCGGTTCCAAAATCCATCTTTTCCCCTCACTATTCATCTTAAATTTTAGTTATAAAAAGATTAACAAAGGTAAATTGAATAAAAAGGTTAATTGAATAATTTACAATATAAATGATGTTAAAGGAATTAAGAATAAATTAAAACAGTTATAATAAGTGTAAGTATATTTAACATAGGTGATAAAATATATTGAGAGGGATAAATTTAATTTTAATTAGGAATAAAGAGGAATTAAATTTATTAAGTACATTATGAGTATAATAAATAATGAATTTGCAAATCCATGATTTTTGAAATTGTTGGTTTAAGAAAATTGGATGATAAGGTAATGAAATTAGAAATAGTTAAGATTTATTTAACTTGTGTAAAATTTATTCTCTATTTAAGTTGAAATTCCATGGTTTCTAACTTATTATCTTCTTTTGTTTTCAAACTATCTTTTAGTTGTCCTTATTTTCCTTATCGTGCTACAGACTGGTATAGGTGTCTTTCTAGGACCTTTTTGTTTAGAAATCTTCCTACAATCTTTCTATAAATCTTTATAATCTTTGGTACCCATTTCGAATCTGAGCACTGCTTGCCATCCACAGACCGTCGGTCAAGCGGAAAGGGTGAATCAGATTTTAGAGGATCTTTTCGTACTTGTGTTCCTGATTCTGGAGAATCTTGGGAAGACCATCTCCACCTTGTTAAACTTACCTATAACGATAGTTATAAGGTATAATTTCAATCTTTTGTCATCTTGTCTTAATCCTATTTCACTCTATCTTTTTATGTGCTTTCCCGTACATCATTCCTTTTCGGGGACGAAAAGTTTTGAGTGGGGGAGAGTGTAACAACCCTAGATTTTACATATAATTTAAAATTTGATTTTTATTTTATTTTGACATTATTTTTAAGCTTGTTTCATTTCAAACATTTCATTTTTTAATATAAATGTTGATGATTATGTGAGTTATAGTTTCAAACTGATATAAATTGAATATTTTACTGAAAAGTGAAATTCTGGTCAAATTGTTCAATCTTTGACTTTTAAACTTCAAATTTAAATTATATAAAATATTAAATTTTATCTTTTATTATGAAAATAGATGTAATAACTTGAACACTGCTTTTTGTTTCGTTGAAAACGGAGTTAAACTGTAAAAGTTATGTATGTTTCAATATTGAGTGCAATTTGTTTCATTCTGCAATTTTGTTATTTTAAATTGTATAAATTAGATTTTCTTTGTCATATTTTATTTTAATATGTATTAATATGTTATTTTATTTATATTTTTGTCTTTTAATATTTTTAAAGTGATAATATAATTTTTCTAAAGTTCATTTGAATTTATTTCCAATTTTTAAAGCCCAGTTTGCATTTTAAAGCTATTTTCTTATTTTAAATTCTATTTAATTAAAATTTAATTATTTATTCACTTTGAAAATGTTTTAAAAGCCATTTTTATTTCAAATTTTGTTTTAGAATATTTTCTAAATGAAGTACATTATTTTCCAAAGCCATTGGTTATTTTTCTGTAATTTCTGGACACTGTTTTGTATTTTTAAGTGATTTCTTTCATTCTTTTTATATTTTTCTTTAAAAGTAATTTTTTTTCTTATATCTTTACTTAGTTTCGGTTGTAAAGTATATTTCTGAGTTAAATTTTGTTATATAAAATTTAAAAAGAAATGGAAATGCCAAAGGTTTTAAAAGTTACAAAACTTAAGGCCTTTCACCTTCAAAACGTTCCAAATGCCATAACCTTCACTTTAATTCATTTGGCTGTCCACTTTTTCAGTTTTAGCTGTGTATTATCTTTACTTTTCATGTGAAGATATCTCATGGCTTCAACAAAATTTTTGGTAATGATCTCCATCTCTTTTCTACTTTTCTTCCTATTTTTCTATGCAAACTTGCCTTGTTTCTCTTCATTGTTGGACCGGCCTCCCCTTGGATCCACGGCCACCACCACTCTACATCACTTCCATGACAGCACTACCAGCCACTCCTCTGATATTGACCATGGCCGAGCCCTATGGTGATCAAAACCCTCTAGAATGCAACCTATTGCCTAAAAACAATGCTAGATGACCACTATTGCTTTATCTCCTTCAACCACCACCCTAACCACCACCATAGCAGCTACCACCACCTCCGACCTGACCACCACATACCCCTCCAACCTCTGTCCATTCATGGTGCACCCACAGGCCGAGCACACTTCCCATGGCCGAGCCCCCTTTAGCCAACCAAACTCCACCATTTGCCTAAAAACCCCTTCACCTTCTCATGTATAAAACCCCACCTTGTTCATGCCTTGAACCCAAGCTATGCTAGCCCAAACCTGACCCAAAACTTGACCAAATCTGGACCAAACCAGACCCTAGGCCATGATCAAAGTTTGAGGAAGCAAGGCAAAAAGTTTGGAAATTCATATTCTCTTTATTTCAATGTTATTTCATATCTAGTTGTATTGAAATTGTGTTTGTTTTGATGTTTGTTTTAGGTTGTAACACAAGAGTTGTAGCTTGGATTCGCTCTCCAATCAAATCAAAAATCGTGCTATTGTGTTTTGGAATCCGTTGTGTCATTTGAATAGATATTTCCAGCGCAAAGAGGTGAGTAATTCTCACCAGACGATGTGTACTTATATAACTAGTAAACTGACACCATTTGAATCTGTAAAATTATATCATCCTGTTATAACTGTTATATTATGATCATATAATGTTTACCCCTGTTATTATATATGTTATATCATCTATTACTGTTATTTCATGCTATTCTGTTATTTTATCAGTTTATCACACTACAAGTTCCCTGTAGATTAGGTTCACTATGGGTTGAAATGATACATACACGAACGGACCTTAGAATAGGGAAAGATCGTTATGGGCTGAAATGATAAGCCTGAGCGACCTTTTATTTATTTTATTTAACTTGGGATTGCGGGTTTGAAATGATAGAACCCGGTTTTTCTTTGTAAATTGCGGATTGAAATGACACAGATCCATATCACTTGACCTAGGCTAGAAAATTATATACAGACCCATGGTTTATATATTTTTCTGAAATTTTTAAAATATTTTAAAAATGTAAATATTATGATATTTTGATTTAAATTCTATAAAAAAATGATTTCTATAAAATATTAGTGATTTTCTACAAAATTAAATAAGTGAATTAAGTAAATGGTGAAGTAGAATTTGAAATATAAGTTAATTTTGGAATTTATGATTTTGTGTTTAAATGGAATTTATGTAAAGTATGAATATATGACAAATTTGATTTAAAAGATGAATTTAATGATTTTTATTAAGTAATAATAATTTTATAAAGTGTTAATGATTTTGCATAACTTAAAATATGAAATAAATGAATATTTAAGTTGAATGTGGAAATATAACTTAAATTGAGAATTGTGAAATTTGTTTAAAAGTGAATTTTTAAATTAAGTAAAATAAATGGAAATAAGTTATATTTTGGAAATGTAAACTTAGTTGTTAAGTTAAGAATTTATTTAAAGAAATGAAAATTTAATTATTATTTAATTTGATTTTTGTATGGAAATTTGAGTTTATAAAATCATAGAAATAAAGGTATTTAAATGATTGATTTTAAAATGTGAAAATATATGATTTTATAAGTTAAAATGATTTATATTAAAAGTTAATTATGTGTGAAATTGTAAATAAAACTCTGAATTTGATTTGACAACATTTTTGAAATGTAATGTAAAGATATTTCAGCATTGGAAAATGCTGTAGTTGTTTTAAATGAACCAAATAGTAAATTTGAACTAAGGGTTATTATAGCACTTTGTTAGTGCTATAGTTGTTAAATTTAACTAAAATTTTAATTGAAACTAAATTAAGATATTACAGCATTTTTAAATGCGGTCTTTTGTTAATGAACTGTTTTTAAACATAACATTTCGTAGCATTTTCTAAGTGCTGCGAAAGTTGAATTTTCTTTGGTTAATAAATTCAAATGGATAAATGATCTTTGAAAAAGATTAAATTTTGGAAATTAAATATTTAATTATTAAATATAATGAATTGACTTTAAATGATTTAAATGGAATAGTTGATTTGGGAAATACAACTATGTTTATATATGATTAAATGTTATTTAAAATTTAAATTAAATAGATGATGTTTTGAAATGATATTTTGATATTTCGAAATGAATTTGAAATTATACTAAATCCTGGAATATATAATTGAAGTTTACATTAGTATGAAAAATAATTGGTTTACTTGTAATTTGAATCTATTTAAAAGATATTGGACTTATGAAATATAGGATAATAAAGCTTTGGAATTTATTTTATAATTTGAATAGTTATTTTGTGGATTAAATCTATATTTGAAATTTATAAGATTTGAAATGGTCTATGGAAATTTAATTGAAAAAGATGATTGAATTGAATTGAAACTTTGGAAATTTTAATACTTGATTTGAAAGTATAATAATTACACTTTTAAATGGTTTAAATGAATTATTTTGATTGAATATAAACTATTTAAAAGGGTGACTTGAAATGATAATAAATGAATGATATCTTTGAATTTAAAAGGGTATTTAAAGTTGAATATTTGGTTTTGAACTCAAATGATGATTTGAAATGAAGTTTTGAAAGGATATGATATTTTGATATATTAAAATGATTTGAAATGAAGTTTTGGAAAGATTCGACATTTTGATATATTAAATGATTTAAAATGAAGTTTTGGAAAGATGTGATATTTTGATATAGTGAAATGATTTGAAATGAAGTTTTGAAATGATATGATATTTTAAATATATTGAAATGGTTAGGAATTAATTTAATCTTTATTTTGATAAAGATTTGGATTTGAAATTGTAACGACCCTGAATTTCGAACAAATTAAATTGAGAATATTTAATTTATTTTAAATATTTGAACGATGATTTAATTTGAATTCCCGATTTTACTTTGAATTTGGCGATTAAATTATAAAATTTAATCTATTGAATTGAATAAAAATTTGAATCTTCAATTATAAGCTGAAGAAAAATATTTCAAAAGCTTTTAAAATTCGTAATGATAATACTGAAGATAATAGAAGTTTCAGAATCTAATTTCGAATTGACTTGATCAGTTTTGAAATTTATATCGTTCAACCGATATTTAAAAATAGCCGTCCGAGGCACAGTCTCGGAATTCGACGAAACCAGTTCCATTGGGTCCGTAATATTGTATTATTACTGGATTTCCAATTTCGTATTTTTCGGAGTCAATACATGATCGTACGGCGTGTAAACGCATTAAAAATCTTTATCGAATTAAATTTGAATTTAAATTTAAAATGGTCAACATCACCACACGTTATCTCCCTTTGCTTCAGCCTTTAATCACGCCGAAGATCACGATAATTTATCGTGCGACCCATCCCTTTTCGTTTTTAAGTTCCCCTCTCCCTCTTCGTAAATCAAAACGAACGAGAAATTAAAAGTAATGGCCGAGATCCTCAAAATTTCAGAGAACATTTAATACGTTCAATTTAAATTCGCGAGCCCCCTTCTCCTCATTCTTTCGTTCTTTCCCTTTACATCTCAAAGAGAAAAAAATCGAACGATCAGAAAATCAATTCGAACTGAGAAATATATGGGACTCGTTCAAAGGGAGATCGCGAGTTGCCCTAGTTCGAAGTCGAAGGCTGGGAGCAGCTCGAGAGGTCATTGTCGATCGCGACTTCGGGGTTTCTTGCCTCGCGATGGTGGCGTTCGAATTTAAGGCGTGGCAGGCGAGGGGATTCGCGGCATGTCGCGACTGGGTGGCAGGAGAAGTGCGACGCGGTGATGAGGGCGCGCGCGCGATCGATTCGATGGCGAGGAGGGATTGAAGAAATGGTGGTGGTTCGCGAGTTCGCGACTGGGCGTGCGCGCGTGGAGGGCTCGACGTGGCGATTCAAGAGCAAGGTGAAGAGCAGTTGTGAAATGGGTAGGGCGAAGCCTGGTTTTCGAAGGGGGCGTTGAACTCGAGCTCGTGGTCGAAGTGGTGGCTTCTGGCGATCGTTGGGGTTCGATGTCAGTGAGGTAATTTAGCAGCTAATGAGAATTTTTATTCACCTTATTTGCTTAGGCTATCGGGAATTTACAGATGTTGAAATTTTATATGTAAAACGAAAAGGGAATTTTAAGTGCTAATTTAAGTTAAGAAAAAAAATCTGTTTTAATTTAAAAGTAATAAATAGGTATATCATATATGAAAATATTTATTAAAAGAAACTTAGTTGTAAATTTCATTTTAGTTAAATAAATTTGTTAAAAGAAATTTGTTTGAAATTTAAAGGTATTTGTTTACAATAAAAACAAATCACGGATTAATTGAATTATCAAATGGAATTTAATTTTTCGATTTATTCGAATATTAATAAATTGTATAATTATTTATACAAGGTCAAATAAGTCAAGAAAACAAGTCGGATTGCAAACGGATTGCTATTAAAAGCTAAGGTGAGATTTTCTCACTCAAATTGAATGTGGAATATTTTCAGTTATTGATTTGATTGATTGCTATTGATTGTGATATTAGATATAATAGGATATATCTATATATATAGCAATATATACATATTGGCATATGTATATATTGGATTGATGATTTCCCGCCTCGTATAGCGGATGAGACCCTATTGCGCCGTTAGTAAGCGGATTTATAAAAACCTATATACCGCGATAATTCCGTACTGGAGCGGAATTGGTATTGTGCTAACATCTTTGGATGCAGGGAAACAGGTTGGAGGGATCCAACTGGACCCCTCACATTGATTGAATTTATTTCTACTGTGATGTGATAATCTGTGAATGATTATTGTTGTTATTGAATTGATATCTGGAAATTGTTTGAAAAGCTAAAATTTAGCTGAATGGATGTTTTGACATCATTGGATTCCAAAAATAAACGAAATTGAATTTTTGAAATCAAAGTAGAAATTTCTAAGTGAATCAATTTTTGAAATTGAATAAAATTTGAAGGAAAGAATTTAAAGGTATAAAAGTTGATTTTTATAATCGTATTGAATAAATTCCAGAATAAAGTGAAAATGTTAAATAAATGGATTTCGTAAAATAGTGATTACAATTTGAAGAATTTAATTTAAAATTTGGATTTTAAAATAGATTGAAAGAAACAATTGAAATTTGTTTTCTTTAAAAGGAATTTATTTAAAAAGAGATAAGTTGGAAATCCAATTAGGAATTTAATTGGTAAATTGAAATAATTTGGGAAATCAATGTAAAATGATCTCAATTTGAAGAATCCCTTTAAAAACAGGATATTGAATAATTTGAAAAGAATAAGAATTTATTTTAGTAGTGAAAATAAATTTAGAAATCAATTTGTAATTGATTTGGAGTTAAAGTAGAATTAGAAATTAATTTGAAGTCCGATTTTAGATTCAAAAGTGAATATTTGGGAAAATGAATCCAATTGAAATAAGGGAATGTGAATTTAAAATGGAAATGATGTTAAAATGATTTATAAAGGGATGAACTTTACAATTGTAAAGTTTTAAAAGAACGATTTTTGAAAATAAATAAATTATAAGTATTAACTTATAAGATGGACCGTTAGTATAAAAATTGAGTTATGAATTGAACTAGTTAATAAAGAAGATTTATAAATTGTAGTTTCTATAAATGGAAATAGAATTTATAAACGTGTTTATGAATTCGAAATAGATTGAATTTGATAAATTAAATATGGAAGATTATTAAAGAAGATATATTCACGATTTTGGACAGTGAATATATTATTGAATAAAATGGATTCATTTTTGAAGAAGTGACATTAAAAATGAAGTAAACATTTTAAAGATGTTTTTAAAATGTGGGAAATATCGAAACCATAGATTTCAACATTTTTATTGTTGAAATAGACGTTTTCGAGGAATAAGGAAATGATGGACTATAACACTGTTGTTATAGTAAATGATTTCCGAAAGGAAATGTTTTGATGTAGTATTGGGATTTATATACCTATCTTAAAATCCGAATCCCTATACTAGTGATTTTTGAGTCGTCGTAACGATGTTTTACGTAACATTCGTTTTGACTCAAATAAAGGTGTTAAAAGAATATTTTCCTTAAAGAATGGAATTATACTTAATTTGATTTAAGTATATCGAATATTTTCCAAACGTTGAAAATAAATAGATTTATGAAATACTTATTTTTAAATAAGTATGGAAATGCTTTTCCAATATGAAATGAACTGTTTTGAGATTTTATCTTCTTAAAGATAAATTAAAAATGAATATTGGAATCGATTTGAAAATCGTATATCAGTAGATATTTTGAAATATAAATTCAATATGGAATTTATAAAGGAAAGGGAAACTGTTTAGAAAAATAAACGTTGATTTATTTTTAAAGTGTGGCAATTATATATCTAGTGAAGATATTTTTGAAGATAAAATAATTTGGGAAAATTATTTGGAATCTGATGATGTTGCGCATCTTTATTGATAGTTAAATAACCGACTATCAATAATTACCTTGAATATGGTATTTGTTGTGAATTGGATGAATTTGAATGCCACACTTATTTTTGAATAATCGCTCACTATTCGGGTTAGCCGGGAAAGGACCATGGGGTCGTATAACCCATTCCGAATATGTGATACGTCGTTATGAATTGCATTTGAAGACCGGTGTTGAAGACCGGATATTTTTGAAAACGAAAGGATTACCGTCGAGTTACTCTACATCGACTGATCTTCGATTTAGAGGTTTTATCACCCTTAGTGACGGGAAGTCCGGACGTGATTAGAAATTTATCCGGATATGCAAGGGCTTCGTGAGAAGTGCCTTCGGTTCTGTTCGATCCCGGAACAGACTTGTATGGATTGTGTGTCTGACGTTACAATTTGAGATATAAAGCTGATTTCTTTCAAATACATTTCTGTTGGTGGCGGAGAATTTATTCTCTTAGCTTAACACCCTTCTCTGAGACGTACGAGCTCAGAGGTTATGTAGTTGAAATTTATCAGCGATATATCCCAATTTGGTAACGTGGCATACTGAGTGTTGCTGTGAAATGATCAGTGTTTGATCATTTGTGATATGATCATTTGTTTGATCTTATATCTTTGTGATCATAGGTTGATCATTTTGTTTGACCCGAAGCAGGGCTTTTTGTAGAAAGCGTAGCTTTGTGGACGAGACTTCATCGAGCCTCACACCCCGGAAATGGTCGAAACAGGACGAATGCGGCAAGGTTCTAGGGAGTAGCGCCCCTTAGTGTATGTCATTCCTTCTGGATAAAGGTGGTATCATGGTATGGAGCCCAGATACTTAACCTCTGTGGTTACTGCATTATTATTATCTATGTGGTTTGTTGCGAATCGGGGATCCTCGGGAAGATCGGTGACGATCGGGGGATGGCATACGCGTGTCAGTAGTTACCTATTTTTGCAGAGGTAACCCGGCCTTGTGTTGGCAGAGATCCGGTTAGGTTCCCGGGTCGTCTATTCCAGGGACGTACCCATCGTGGAAAAGGAAGTTCCTTAGCCTGACCATTTGTTGGAAATCCAAAGAAACAATACGCGCCTTGTACGGTTTTAGTTGTAGAACCTGCCATTTAATATGGTAGCTATAGCAAGCATACTATAATGGTACCTATGCTGGCTAAGATTTATATTATACTTTCGAAATGATTTCTACACTACGCACTAATAATAATATCAAAAAGAATTTGATTTTTACGTAGTAAGCATCTTTGACTATCATAAGAAGAAATCTCCTCCAAGTCTGCGTTTGCATTGTGTGTGTGGCGGGAGGTCTTATGGTAGTTTCATTTTCCAAAAGCATTTCGAATTGACTTTAAAATTTTTCTGTTGTTTATTTTAAAAGATATAACTGTTTTACGATCTCACACCAGTCACCATGACTGACTCGGAGTTTATTGTTTCCCTTCTAAACTCTGGGTGCCCACAAATTTTCCACACGGGCAGCCTAGAGTTATGTTATCAGGATATTCTGGAGCTTGGAGATAAGCTGGATGACGAGACGTAGTATTTGTATCTGATAGTATTTATTCCGCTGTGTATTCTGTATGAGGACAAGTTTATATAACTGTCCATTGTTGTATATTGACTCTGATGATTGATGTAGGTATAAACTGATATAGTTCTATGTTTTAAAAGACTAGTGTTTATTTATTATATATTGTTCCGCTGCGATGTGTAAGATTCTGATATTGTTCTGTTCTGATGTGTTTTCTGTTGTTCTGCTTCTTTCTTTCTTCTCTTTTTCTTCTATCTTCTTCTTCTTCTACTTTTTCTTTTTCTAAAACCCTCACTATTGGAGTTTCCGGCGTTCGATTTCTCGGCAGTCGATAAAGTGAGTATCGATGTCGAATTTTCGAAAGTCGAAAATTTCAGGACGTGACAGAAATGATATTCTATTTTGAAGTATAAACTGTTTTATTATAACCATGGTTTATAATATCGATTGGTTGTTAAAGAGACCGAAATCGGATATGGAAATACTCTCTGTCGATACTGAAAACCACTTTAACAACTGTATACGTGGTGGAGTTTCCAGAATAAAGTAGGATGGTGGCGGCGATCCTAAGGTATATACGTGGACCCAACTCCCGTGAGTTGGCATAAGGTGGCTAAAACAGGAGCGATTGACCGGCCAAGGAGGTAGCACCTCTGATCGAACACACTTCTTCGATACCATTCTATTATTTGTGATTGATTTGGTGTGCACCCTTGATTTGGGAGTGTTGTTCGAGATGGGCGGTAGTGGCTGCTATGCGTCACCACCAGTCCGGATGTGTAATTGGTATATCTACCCTGGCATTGCCTTGTGTGCCGTGTCACCTACCATATCGAGGCCACTACGATTTTGGTTTAAAGATCCGACCGCGTTAAGGTTCACCATCCCCTTAACGCTATTTTCTATATGATTATACTTTACTAATTAGACACTACTGTATATAGCGTATATTACTACATAGTAAATAGTTTAACGGATCCTTAAAGAATGGGCGATCCCAAGCATTCTTTAAGTTACTTGTACCTTTATTACAGTTCACTTTAGTTGGTTTACATTATATAAGTATATATTGTCCTAACTCGAGTGTTTTGTGTTTTGCTTTATGCTTGGGTCAGCCTGAGTTATTCACAGATTTGGATTTCCACTCTCTTGGAGATTTGAATCGCTAGAGATTATCTGCTTGTCTTGTCCAATCTATTTCAGTTCTGTTGTTCTATTCAGCTTGTACTTGGTTATTTTATTGAGACTTCTGTTGTACTCTATTTCTTTTGTTATATCTTATGTAACTCTGATATATTTATGTAGTAGCTTCATGAACTACTATTTCTTTTACTTCCGCTGCATTATTTTACTCTGTGTCTTTGATCTGTGATTATAGTTATTTACTGTATATTCTGAGATTTGCCAAAATTTATTTACAACGCGATATTTTGAGCAATTCAAGTCCGACATGTGCGGATGCGAATGGTTGAAAATATCGGGTCGTTACAGTTGGTATCAGAGCTTTGGCTTTGAGGCAAAACTCAGCATATGAAGTAGATTTATTTACAGAATCACTTTCGTTCGAGTTTGAATCTTTTCCTCTTGATTCGAATTTCCTTTGAATTTTGGAACTTTCCCCGCGGTTCCAAAATCCATCCTTGCCCCTCACTATTCATCTTAAAATTTAGTTATAAAAAGATTAACAGAGGTAAATTGAATAAAAAGGTTAATTGAATAATTTACAATATAAATGATGTTAAAGGAATTAAGAATAAATTAAAACAGTTATAATAAGTGTAAGTATATTTAACATAGGTGATAAAATATATTGAGAGGGATAAATTTAATTTTAATTAGGAATAAAGAGGAATTAAATTTATTAAGTACATTATGAGTATAATAAATAATGAATTTGCAAATCCATGATTTTTGAAATTGTTGGTTTAAGAAAATTGGATGATAAGGTAATGAAATTAGAAATAGTTAAGATTTATTTAACTTGTGTAAAATTTATTCTCTATTTAAGTTGAAATTCCATGGTTTCTAACTTATTATCTTCTTTTGTTTTCAAACTATCTTTTAGTTGTCCGTATTTTCCTTATCGTGCTACAGACTGGTATAGGTGTCTTTCTAGGACCTTTCTGTTTAGAAATTTTCCTACAATCTTTCTATAAATCTTTATAATCTTTGGTACCCATTTCGAATCTGAGCACTGCTTGCCATCCACAGACCGTCGGTCAAGCGGAAAGGGTGAATCAGATTTTAGAGGATCTTTTCTTACTTGTGTTCCAGATTCTGGAGAATCTTGGGAAGACCATCTCCACCTTGTTAAACTTACCTATAACGATAGTTATAAGGTATAATTTCAATCTTTTGTCATCTTGTCTTAATCCTATTTCACTCTATCTTTTTCTGTGCTTTCCCGTACATCATTCCTTTTCGGGGAGGAAAAGTTTTGAGTTGGGGAGAGTGTAACAACCCTAGATTTCACATATAATTTAAAATTTGATTTTTATTTTATTTTGACATTATTTTTAAGCTTGTTTCATTTCAAACATTTCATTTTTAATATAAATGTTGATGATTATGTGAGTTATAGTTTCAAACTGATATATATTGAATATTTTACTTAAAAGTGAAATTCTGGTCAAATTGTTCAATCTTTGACTTTTAAACTTCAAATTTAAATTATATAAAATCTTAAATTTTATCTTTTATTATGAAAATAGATGTAATAACTTGAACACTGCTTTTTGTTTCGTTGAAAATGGAGTTAAACTGTAAAAGTTATGTATGTTTCAATATTGAGTGCAATTTGTTTCATTCTGCAATTTTGTTATTTTAAATTGTATAAATTAGATTTTGTTTGTCATATTTTATTTTAATATATATTAATATGTTATTTTATGTATATTTTTGTCTTTTAATATTTTTAAAGTGATAATATAATTTTTCTAAAGTTCATTTGAATTTATTTCCAATTTTTAAAGCCCAGTTTGCATTTTAAAGCTATTTTCTTATTTTAAATTCTATTTAATTAAAATTTAATTATTTATTCACTTTGAAAATGTTTTAAAAGCCATTTTTATTTCAAATTTTGTTTTAGAATATTTTTTAAATGAAGTACATAATTTTCCAAAGCCATTGGTTATTTTTCTGTAATTTCTGGACACTGTTTTGTATTTTTAAGTGATTTCTTTCATTCTTTTTATATTTTTCTTTAAAATTAATTTTTTTTATTATATCTTTACTTAGTTTCGGTTGTAAAGTATATTTCTGAGTTAATTTTTTTTATATAAAATTTAAAAAGAAATGGAAATGCCAAAGGTTTAAAAAGTTACAAAACTTAAGGCCTTTCACCTTCAAAACGTTCCAAATGTCATAACCTTCACTTTAATTCATTTGGCTGTCCACTTTTTCAGTTTTAGCCATGTATTATCTTTAATTTTCATGTGAAGATATCTCAGCTCCTCATTTCTCATGGCTTCAACAAAATTTTTGGTAATGATCTCCATCTCTTTTCTACTTTTCTTCCTATTTTTCTATGCAAACTTGCCTTGTTTCTCTTCATTGTTGGACCGGCCTCCCCTTGGATCCACGGCCACCACCACTCTACATCACTTCCATGACAGCACCACCACCCACTCCTCTGATATTGACCATGGCCGAGCCCTATGGTGATCAAAACCCTCTAGAATGCAACCTATTGCCCAAAAACAATGCTAGATGACCACTATTGCTTTATCTCCTTCAACCACCACCCTATCCACCACCATAGCAGCCACCACCACCTCCGACCTGACCACCACATACCCCTCCAATCTCTGTCCAGTCATGGTGCACCCACAGGCCGAGCACACTTCCCATGGCCGAGCCCTTTAGCCAACCAAACTCCACCATTTGCCTAAAAACCCCTTCACCTTCTCATGTATAAAACACCACCTTGTTCATGCCTTGAACCCAAGCTATGCTAGCCCAAACCTGACCCAAAACTTGACCAAATCTGAACCAAACCAGTCCCTAGGCCATGATAAAAGTTTGAGGAAGCAAGGCAAAAAGTTTGGAAATTCATATTCTCTTTATTTCAATGTTATTTCATATCTAGTTGTATTGAAATTGTGTTTGTTTTGATGTTTGTTTTGGGTTGTAACACAAGAGTTGTAGCTTGGATTCGCTCTCCACTCAAATCAAAAATCGTGCTATTGTGTTTTGGAATCCGTTGTGTCATTTGAATTGATATTTCCAGCGCAAAGAGATGAGTAATTCTCACCAGACGATGTGTACTTATATAACTAGTAAACTGACACCATTTGAATCTGTAAAATTATATCATCCTGTTATAACTGTTATATTATGATCATATAATGTTTACCCCTGTTATTATATATGTTATATCATCTATTACTGTTATTTCATGCTATTCTGTTATTTTATCAGTTTATCACACTGCAAGTTCCCTGTAGATTAGGTTCACTATGGGTTGAAATGATACATACCCGAACGGACTTTAGAATAGGGAAAGATCGTTATGGGCTGAAATGATAAGCCTGAGCGACCTTTTATTTATTTTATTTAACTTGGGATTGCGGGTTTGAAATGATAGAACCCGGTTTTTCTTTGTAAATTGCGGATTGAAATGATACAGATCTGTATCACTTGACCTAGGCTAGAAAATTATATACAGACTCGTGGTTTATATATTTTTCTGAAAATTTTAAAATATTTTAAAAATGTAAATATTTTGATTTAAATTCTATAAAAAATGATTTCTATAAAATATTAGTGATTTTCTACAAAATTAAATAAGTGAATTAATTAAATGGTGAAGTAGAATTTGAAATATAAGTTAATTTTGGAATTTATGATTTTGTGTTTAAATGGAATTTATGTAAAGTATGAATATATGACAAATTTGATTTAAAAGATGAATTTAATGATTTTTATGAAGTAATAATAATTTTATAAAGTATTAATGATTTTGCATAACTTAAAATATGAAATAAATGAATATTTAAGCTGAATGTGGAAATATAACTTAAATTGAGAATTGTGAAATTTGTTTAAAAGTGAATTTTTAAATTAAGTAAAATAAATGGAAATAAGTTATATTTTGGAAATATAAACTTAGTTGTTAAGTTAAGAATTTATTTAAAGAAATGAAAATTTAATTGTTATTTAATTTGATTTTTGTATGGAAATTTGACTTTATAAAATCATAGAAATAAAGGTATTTAAATGATTGATTTTAAAATGTGAAAATATATGATTTTATAAGTTAAAATGATTTATATTAAAAGTTAATTATGTGTGAAATTGTAAATAAAACTCTGAATTTGATTTGACGGCATTTTTGAAATGTAATGTAAAGATATTTCAGCATTGGAAAATGCTGTAGTTGTTTTAAATGAACCAAATAGTGAATTTGAACTAAGGGTTATTATAGCACTTTGTTAGTGCTATAGTTGTTAAATTTAACTAAAATTTTAACTGAAACTAAATTAAGATATTACAGCGTTTTTAAATGCCGTCTTTTGTTAATGAACTGTTTTTAAACATAACATTTCGTAGCATTTTCTAAGTGCTGCGAAAGTTGAATTTTCTTTGGTTAATAAATTCAAATGGATAAATGATCTTTGAAAAAGATTAAATTTTGGAAATTAAATATTTAATTATTAAATATAATGAATTGACTTTAAATGATTTAAATGGAATAGTTGATTTGGGAAATACAACTGTTTTTGAAATATGATTAAATGGTATTTAAAAATTAAATTAAATAGATGATGTTTTGAAATGATATTTTGATATTTCGAAATGAATTTGAAATTATACTAAATCCTGGAATAAATAATTGAAGTTTACATTAGTATGAAAAATAATTGGTTTACTTGTAATTTGAATCTATTTAAAAGATATTGGACTTATGAAATATAGGATAATAAAGCTTTGGAATTTATTTTATAATTTGAATAGTTATTTTGTGGATTAAATCTATATTTGAAATTTATAAGATTTGAAATGGTCTATGGAAATGTAATTGAAATAGATGATTGAATTGAATTGAAACTTTGGAAATTTTAATACTTGATTTGAAAGTATAATAATTACACATTTAAATGGTTTAAATGAATTATTTTGATTGAATATAAACTATTTAAAAGGGTGACTTGAAATGATAATAAATGAATGATATCTTTGAATTTAAAAGGGTATTTAAAGTTGAATATTTGTTTTTGAACTCAAATGATGATTTGAAATGAAGTTTTGAAAGGATATGATATTTTGATATATTAAAATGATTTGAAATGAAGTTTTGGAAAGATTCGATATTTTGATATATTAAATGATTTAAAATGAAGTTTTGGAAAGATGTGATATTTTGATATAGTGAAATGATTTGAAATGAAGTTTTGAAATGATTTGATATTTTAAATATATTGAAATGGTTTGGAATTGATTTAATCTTTATTTTGATAAAGATTTGGATTTGAAATGATATTCTATTTTGAAGTATAAACTGTTTTAAATTATAACCACGGTTTATAATATCGATTGGTTGTTAAAGAGACCGGGATCGGATATGGACATACTCTCTGTCGATACCGAAAACCACTTTAACAAATGTGTATGCGGTGGAGTTTCTAGAATGAAGTAGGATGGTAGCGACGATCCTAAGGTATATACGTGGACTCAACTCCCGTGAGTTGGCATAAGGTGACTAAAACAGGAGCGATTGACGGGCCAAGGAGGTAGCACCTCTGATCGGACACACTTCTTCGATACCATTCTATTACTTGTGATTGATTTGGTGCGCACCCTTGATTTAGGAGTGTTGTTCGACATGGGTGGTAGTGGCTGCTATGCGTCACCACCAGTCCGGATGCGTAATTGGTATATCTACCCTGGCATTGCCTTGTGTGCCGTGTCACCTACCATATCGAGCCCACTACGATTTTGGTTTAAAGATCCGACCGCATTAAGGTTCACCAACCCCTTAACGCTATTTTCTATGTGATTATACTTTACTAATTAGACACTACTGTATATAGCGTATATTACTACATATTAAATATTTTAACTGATCCTTAAAGAATGGGCGATCCCAAGCATTCTTTAAGTTACTTGTACCTTTATTACAGTTCACTTGAGTTGGTTTACATTATATAAGTATATATTGTCCTGACTCGAGTGTTTTGTGTTTTGCTTTACACTCGGGTCAGCCTGAGTTATTCACAGATTTGGATTTCCACTCTCTTGGAGATTTGAATCGCTGCAGATTATCTGCTTGTCTTGTCCTATCTATTTCAGTTCTGTTGTTCTATTTAGCTTGTACTTGGTTATTTTATTGAGACTTCTGTTGTACTCTATTTCTTCTGTTATATCTTATGTAACTCTGATATATTTATGTAGTAGCTTCATGAACTACTATTTCTTTTACTTCTGCTGCATTATTTTACTCTGTGTCTATGATCTGTGATTATATTTATTTACTGTATATTCTGAGATTTGCCAAAATTTATTTACAACGCGATATTTTGAGAAATTCAAGTCCGACATGTGCAGATGTGAATGGTTGAAAATATCGGGTCGTTACAGTTGGTGAAAGTTCAATGGAGCGAAAACGAGAAGGACTATACTTGGGAGACAGAAGACATGATTAGAGATACTTATCCTGATCTGCTTTAAGGGTATGTTCTATATTTACTTTATATAGACCGTTTCCTGGTCAAGTAGGCTAGAATGTTAGTTAGGAGATGTTACTGATGATTGCTATGCTTAGTATATAGGCCTTGCTGAATTTCGAGGACGAAATTCTTTAAAGATCGGTGCCTGTAACACCCCTAATTTTAAATAGCATTATTCAGGAGATTTAATTAGATTAATTAATAGAATAATGTAGAGACTAGAGTGAGAGGGGAATTGAGGTTTGAGATCTAATTAGGGTCGTGCCTTAATTAAATGGATTTATCAGAATGATTTATAAGTTAAATACTTAAGAGAATAGGGCAAGGGTAATGGGAATAGCCGAACCCCATAACCCCTAAAACCCCCACAACCTTTTCATTCTCATTACAATAAAAAAACAAAAACAAAAGGAAAACAACGCCGGCCATAACCCTAAGGAGAATAAGAGAAAAATCCAATTAGAAGCTAAGATTCAAACTAGGAAGATTAAAGCAAGAACAAATCTCAAGTTCCTTATCCAAACAAGGTGAATAATGATCTAAACCATCTCATATATGTCTTCTTGAACGTTTAAAACTCAATTTTAGGGTTTCAAACCGTTTGGATGGATGAATGATGATATGCTTTGGGTATATGCCATGTTATAATTTAAATAAGGATTTTTGTGGGATAATATAATTCGATTTTGAGGTTAAAATCGTGAAAATTGATTTCTGAACCCTATGATGTTTGAATATGTTATGTAGAACATTATTTTGGAGATATATTTAAATTTTCATAATATTCCAGGCTATGGATAATTTATTATGAATTTTGAATGGAAGAAATAGATAATTTTGGGTTTAAATATTTAAGGCAATTAAGTAATGTTTTTGGGTCATAAATTTATATATGTTAGAAAATATATTAAAAGTGAATAATTGTGATTTTTGGGGATTTTTCCTAAGTGTTTTATTATGGTTATTAAATTATTTAGTTAAAGGATTTAAATATTTTAAATGTTTTGTTAAGGGGAAGGACTTATTTGTTAAAAATATTTCATTTGTTAATTGATGAATTCGGTAGCCTTTTAGAAAAGAAATTTTGATAAAGAACTAGCAACAAAATATATATTGACAAATTAGGCGAGTTAGGTAAAAAGAAATTACTTTGAAAGGCATAAAAATCAGTTTTGTTTTGAATTTCAACTTCGCCACTAACTTAGCTTGCTTCCATCACCATGCCCAGTTAGACCTTGTGCACCTATTCGAAACCAATGCACATGATATCAAAAAATTGGTACGTAATGTATTAGAGAAAGGCTTGAAGGCATTCTTTCGTAGGGGTTGAAGCCATATTTATAAGCTTTCAAATCAATCCAACTTGCCTTTGTTTTTAAAGAAGATTTCGAAGTAGTTGCCGCATTTTGAACTCATTCGATACTTAGCTGCCGCATTCATACCTTTTGAATTGGTTAAAGGACGCTTTTCTTTATTGCCTTATAACAATGAGTTTGAAAGGAAGGCTTTCATTTTATTAACATTTAAGTCGCCTTCCCAATCATTTCGAAAGGGTCCTTTATCCACTTTTATAAAGGGTTTCGGAGGCAACAGTTTCGAAAGGATGGTTTCGAAGCTACCCTCTTCCCCAATTCTTTTTCTTAAGATTAGTGCTTTCTCTTTTGTTCTCTTTGACCCAATAGTCATATTTAATGTTAAACCCAATGATTTCGAAAGGGATATTTTCAAATGGTTTCAAAGCTACGCTTCCATAAATTCTACTTGAATTAAATGCCTTTAAAAGGTATGTTTTAAGTGTTTCGAAAGGTATATCTTTAAGTGTTTCGAAAGAAAGGTTTCAATGCTTTCGAAAGATATGTTGGATGGTCTCGAAAGAGAATATCTTAGGTTTTAAGTAATGATACAAATGATATAATCCAAAGCCTTAGTTTTCAAATTTGAGAACCTAATCTTATTTTTAAAGTAAGTACATGGCAATATGAAAGAATCTGGAAATGGCATTTAACTTTGTTTTTAAAGGAAGTTTTCCTTGATAAATTGCTTTCCACCGACGGCGTTTGTTTGTATAATATGTGTTTGATTAAATTAATTTTTGTTTTATTTGCCTTAGTCCAAAAAAATGTAATGGAAAATTAAATTAAATTAATAGTGTGTTGTTTGATATTGTGAATGTGTGATGAATTATGTTATTATTAATGATTCTCAAATGAAATGTATATACAAATTTTTGAAAATAAATATTTTCAAGCAAATGATTTGATAACAGTACAAATTTGATTTTATAAAGTGATTGTAAATTATTTTAGCAGTTAATTTTTTGTGTTAATTTGTTCATCAAGTGCTTTAAGAATTCTGGTCAATGAGCTTGGCCAACACTATTGATAGGGATTCCTAAGCACTAGAACGAGATATTTGGACATAATGTTTTAAAATTATATTTTTAAAGATGTTTGAGATTTTGAAAATGAGAATGTTTTTAAAGAATGTTTTGAAATGGAAATAATGTTTTGTAAAATATTATAAATAATATTTTGATAAGGGAAATATTTTAAAATGAGTGAAATAATAATATTTTGAAAATACGACAATGGTAGTTTGATATGATAAGAGTAAACTATTTTGAGAGGTGAAAATCATAATAATAAT
The DNA here is from genome assembly GCA_030737815.1 of Allium fistulosum. Lineage (NCBI taxonomy): Eukaryota > Viridiplantae > Streptophyta > Magnoliopsida > Asparagales > Amaryllidaceae > Allium > Allium fistulosum. Next base: position 939,326,222 of record CM060908.1, on the reverse strand, counting down.
ATTCAATGTTTGGAAAATGAAGAGTTGATATTTAAAAAAAATGTAAAATAGTTTGAAATCATTTCAAAGAATAAGTATATGGAAAAAATGAAGTATCTTTATAATTTCATAGAAGGAAGGCAATTGAAAGAAAAAATATATATTAGTACGAGATTCCTATTGAAAAACACATTCCCGTAGACTTTGTTCATGGACTTCCTAATGATACTTCATACCATAGATCCTCCAGATCTTCCATATTGTTTTAAATTAAATTATGTATAGTATAATATCCATTTGAACTTATAGAGAATATTTAGTTATTTTATTAATCTATGAGTTTTATTTTGCATAAATAATGATGTAGATGATAAGAGTGTAAACACAAACATTGTCTGTTAAAGCTGCATATTGTTCTAAGTTTACAATTTTTTAGTTGAAATTCTTTCAGGTGGTCTAAATTATTTGTGTAAGGTTTGTAGCATATATCTTTACTATATTTAAGTCATGTTTGCTTTGTTTTCATAGTTACAATAATTGATTTAAAGGAGGAAGAAAATTATGGACAAAGTTTAATTATTTGAAAAGTGGTTTGGTTAAACAACAATATCTTTTGATTTTGTGAATGGATTTAAGTGATTCTTCATTCATTTGAAAGATATTTTATGTGAAGCAACTTTTATGTACGTCACTTTTAAAAGTTTTGGCGTTTAGAAGTATTTATATTTGTTTGAAAGTGAATAAGAAAATTTGGCCTGAGTTGTCTTTATTAAAATTTAGTGATGTGTTCCTTTAGCCATAAATACTAAACGGTTTGTCCAAATTCAATGATTTTACACTTTCTGGAAATTTAAGAACCTAAGAAACAATTTTTTACTCTAAGTGTTTCACAAAATTTTGAATTTTACTATGCTAAAAGTAAGGATTTCTTACGTGGGCCTGCGCATGTACATTAAAATTTGCTATGCATAGAGTTAGAATTTCCTCCTTGACTTGATATATCATCAATATTTTTGCAATCCAATAGATGTTTTAAAGAGCTAACACACTATACAACAATTTACATTTAGAAACCATAAGTTAATTTAGTGGTTTGTTCATCTAAAAACATGTCGGAAAGTGACTTAAATATGGAAGAGATGTTGTTCCTACTTTATTGAACATGTATTTCTTGTAACTTTTCATATAAGATTGATGTTTATATCGAGCTGAGTACAGATAGATTTAGAGCATACTTGGACTATATCACAATGACAACTCGTTGTTACTCGCTATATACAAAATAAATTGCTTGAAATGCTAATAAAAGTTAGATTTTTATGGTATATCGATATAAATTGTGATATTATCTTATTTCCCCTTGTTTCAGGATGCCCCATATTGGGATGCCTCTTCAGATATGTATATCATGTAATTATATATGTTTTGATTTTTCAGAACGCTCTCCGTACAAAAGAGACTCTACCGAATTTTTTTGAAAAATCCGACACTTGGAATATTTCATAACATTTTTATCATATGCGAAAATAGAAATATATTAAATTGAATCTATTTGAAAAGTAGCATACGTTAAGATAAGTTGGAATGCAAGAGCCACATGGACGATCGAGTGGTTGATTTGATAGACGGGTGTTGAATTCGAGGAAAGTCAAGGTATGAGTTATTTGACGTCTCCCTATAAGAAATCGCGAGGATGTAATTTTTTTAAGTGGAGGAGTCTATAACAACCCTGCTTTCTACACTGTAATTATACGTAAATGTAAGTAAAATAAAATTTTCAAATTTGGTATTTTATAATTAATATTTTAAAAATAATTTTTAGTTAATTAAAATCTATTTAATATAAGATTTTGATTTAAAAAATTGAAATAAATTAATAAATTCTTTTTGAATAATTTATGGAAATTAAATCAAATGTTTTAATCAATATAAAATATTGTGTGGTGTAAATAATTTTTATATGAAATAGTTGAAAATATTAAATTTATTTTGTAATAGTATAATGAATAATTAAATAAATATAAACAAGTATTGAATTGAAAGAAGTTGTACGGTTATTGAAATATATTGCATAAAATGAAATATAAATCAATTTAAATTGGATTTGGAGTTTATTTAAATGCAAGTATTATTTAAAGGAAATTTTTTTAAAATTAAATTAAAAGAGCCCGAAATCAATTAACACGAGCCTATTTAAACCTTATTTCTCCCTTCCTTCAGAAAAATTCCTTTTCCACTTCTATTGGAAGCCTGGCATCTTTTATTAAAAAAATTCCCTAGCACCTTCAGAATCCCGAAATCATGATTTTATAAAATAGGAAAAAATTACTATGTATGATCTAGAGAGGAGAAGGCGATTCATCTTAGTCGAGAGGCGTTGGCAGTGGCGAAATAATGCTCGCGATCGAAGGGAGGTCGATCATGTATCGTATGAACTGAAGTAACTTCAAATTGATATCACGATGCTCGGTTAAGTAGCGACGATGCTGGGAGGAAAGCATGTGGCGTCGATGTTGAGGCACGTTGATGGTATTGCGTGTGTAGTGGTGATAACATTGATGAAGGTAGTTGATGTTGTGTGCACGCTGGTGAGGGTTGGCTAGCCGAGTTGCAAGCGGCTAGCGGCTGGTGTTGATTCGAAGGGGGATTGGTGACATGTTTGAAGGCGCTGCTCGATATCGTTAAAGGAGACAGACGCTTGCAAGTTAGAGGCGCTTAGGTTAGGAAATGCATACGTGATGGAATTTTGGGATGCTTATTCGAGTGAAGAAATAGCGTCAATGAGGTGAGTTATCTCTATAACTCATAATTGTATTTTGATCCTTCTTTTATGATTTTATTGGATGATGATATGAATGAATTAGATGACATTGAGTTGCATCTATTTGAATTTTTGGTTGATAGGATGTTATATTAGTTGACTGAATTAATATGTTTAATTAATTATGATTATTGATGGGATTGCTTGGTTGAATTGTTAGTTTAGAAATATAATTGATTATGGAGATATTTGATGCGAATTTGGATTCGATATTAAGTTTTGTACATGTTGGATGTCCGAAATTCAAAGGAAATGCTGTCTGTTTGTATTTTAATTCGTGTAATTTATTTGTATTGTGTGTATATTTTATGGATGGCCAAAATTCGATGGAATTCGACTCGGCCATACGATAAAATTTATATTGATGATTTGTGGTTGATTTTGAAAAATTTTGCTCCATGATTTTATTTTAGACGATTTATGGATTTTTCCCATTTTAAAATATTTTTGAAAGCTTCAGGAAATTTATTTTGGTGTTTTAAAATTTATTTAAAGTATATTTGTAAGTGAATAAAATTAGTTGGTAAATAAAATGATCTCTTGGAAATTATCTTCGATTTAAAAGTTGTTTTGAAAATAGAAAATATTTAATTTATAACCGTTAGAGTATAAAGTGATGATTTTGAATTATTATATGGTTTGAAATAAATATAATTTATTATGCAATATATAAATTTATCTTGAATAAACATTTAATTATAGAAGATTATTAAATAAATTTAAAACATTATTAAATGATTTTTAATATGAGCTATTTTAGATTTTGAATATATAGTGAAGGTTTGAATTATGAATTATGGTTTGAAATGAAAAGGACTATTTTGGAGATTTATAAATTTATTTTATATTATTATTTAGTTATAGAAGATTATGATATAGTTTCCAAAGTTATCTTGATGTATAAAATGATTTTGGAAGTTATAAAATTATTTTGAAATAGAATTTATCTATACCAAATTATATAGTAATTTTTATAAATTATATTTGATTCAATAAGGGATTTAGAATGTTTTAAATTTATACACTTGAACATTTGTTTTAAATGATTAAAGAAAGATTTTGTTGAATTTTTTACAATTTCATTTCTGAATTAAATTAGGAATTTTATATATTTAATTTCCATATTTTTTTTATTTCTCTTTTCTTATATATTGAATGAGATTATATAAGTGATTCACCGTATCTATTTTAGTTAGTTGATGTTGATGTGATTTCATACGATGATGACATCCTACTATTTGATTTTGTGATATTCATTTTGTGTGACGAGAAATATGAATAAATGGAATTATAATACCGTCTGGCATGAGACTTTCGTTAATAGTTCTCCGGTTATTCTTTGGACTCATTATATAGACTATTGAATAGCGAGTGAGATGTGTGTGCATTGAATAAATGGCCAGTAACACGTGGTGGTATGGGACATCGTAGTGTTATTTATTCGGTTATCTTTTGCTCATGAATGACACTCAATACGTGGACAAAATGTGATATTGACTACGGTGAATATATTATAGTAATGTGCTGACTTATATGAAACCAAATGTCGACGATTGTAACAAATCGTGTGTCGGCAATATACAGAGTCGTGTGTCAGGATATGTATTTAACAATATGTCAACATATGTATAGTGTCGTTGTTTGCACCAAAAATGGTCACAAACACCCAAGAATAGTTTTTGTAAAGAAGTAAGTGAAGAAAAGTAAAATTAAACTGAGTAGATGAATAAGTAAGCAATAGAGAATAAGAAGTAATCAAAGACATAGAAGTTTATAGTGGTTCGGCGTTGTATGCCTATGTCCACTTTGAAGATTATCATTTATTAATCACTTTTGAATCTGATTACAATGGTAGAAAAAAGCTAGAACTTGATTATAATGGAGTCTAGAGTAACAAGCAGCGTAAAAAAAGATCCTTAGAATGACCCATCCAGCAAGTATTTATAGATGAAGATGGCCAAATATCTCTCTGAAATCTCAGCTGAAGTGTGACGCCCCACCTCTATGCTCATAATAACAAAGAGTATTAAAAGAAATACTGTCTATTATTACGAAGAATAAGGCTGGATAGGAGCGACCATCCGTAATTGGCCTTACACTAATATTGGTTATCTCGATAGGAGTGGTATATACTTTTTATTTTTCATCTATTATTTATTTACTCCCATCGACATATCCAATTATCAGTATAAAACAAACTACGATAGTTCATAATAGTTTAGGACATTAGATATAACAATAACATAGATAATATAATTGCGGAACACAGATTAACAAAAATCTCATATATATATAACCGATGTCAGTTACAATATAGTTGACACGATACATATGATACAACTACAACTGTCGACTCTAGAAGTTATATATACAAGTACATTATCGACTAATATACATGAATACATATCATTCTATATAATGACACGACTATTACAAAATGACACTGACAACTTCAGAAGATGTGAAAAGTCTTCAAGTCTCGAACATCAACTCAAAGAAGGAAATCTACAACCTGAAATAACTCGGGTCTGACCCGAGTATTAAATTCAAAAGAAAATAATACACGGGTCAGTCTAATTCAAACTAAGTTATTAGTGCATAGAAGCAATAATAATCAACATCAAATAGACAACAGTCACAGAAATCTCGTATATCCAACTTCTCGATAAGAGAATCGGACAACGGCAGATATAACACTAAGCAGTGTAAATCAACAAATCAGAAATCTCAAAATGATAAAACACCTCAAATTTCTGTGTGGCTGCAGCACACGCACGCGTGCACTGCCTCGCCACACAGTACGTGAAATCATCACGACGGTGAAAACTAACAGCAATCAAAACGGTAGAAGTCAACATAAATAAACTTACAGGGTCAAACCCGGGTCTTTGAGACCGGATTCAACTCGCTGTAAAAATCTCAAAAATCAATCTGAAACAATCAAGAACCAGCAACCCAACGAAGACCGGAAGTACAAAATAGCTAAGCAAGTATATCACTAAACCATAACCAAGATCAAAGGCAAATCTGTAAAACGAATTAACAAGGGAGGCAAGTGCTGCACTGCTAATCAATTCAAAACAAGGTCAAACCCAAGTTCCAAATAACACACGGGTTCAACTCAAGACAACTTGTAGCATACAAGCTCAAATAAGCAAACTGCAACACAGAGGAAATAAGATACATGCTGAACAATATCCAAGTAGACAACATCAAGTGATGCAACTCATTAGAATACAAATGTAAACGTACACACTGTAGTGAAGCATGTGTATGTGTAAGTGACAACTACAACTGCTCAGAAACACAACTAGAGTTCAATTACATGTGAACTCAATTGGACAGTACGTGGTAAAGAAATGGTAATGCAAGTGAACTAGGTCACTACATAAAAGAACTAGCATTAAACTTTATGCAGAAATATGCACAACACAAAATGTTAAAGGTCGAAGCCATACTGGCAGCGAGTAAAACTGAGCAAGGGTGACAGTGCAAGCAATTTCTACAATGACACTACAACCGTACATCTAGAAACCGAGTGTACAACAACAAAGGTCATCGATGATACTTCAAATAAAGGCTGAATTCATAGCATAAAAGTCAACCAAAAATGAAAGCAGACTTGAAGAAGTCAAGAATACCTCACGTAAACAACATAATTGGAATCGGCGAACAATCGACCAACCCGACAATTGAATACAACCAAATCATAGAATTCAGTCCCTAATTCAACCAGAGGCAAGAATTAGATGTGAGTAGGAACTCACCTTAGCATCGACGAACAAGAAAGGAACTTCGACCGAGTTGCACGAGTCGACAGAAGCCCTAGCTTTTCGAACGAACGAACAAGGAAATTTGTGGCCGCCATGATTCTTTCTTTCGTTTTTGGGTTTGGCTAAGGAAATTGAAAAGAGGATCGAGTGAGAACGAATTTGTGTCGCCATTTCCTTTTTCTTCCGCTCGTATGATTTAGGGTTATGCAAATTGAAAAATGGGGAACGGGTCGAGAGAATGCAATTCAAAATAGAAGGGAAACCGGGTTATCACTTATCACGGCAACTAAAGAAAATACTTGGGCCAATTCAATTTCAAAGCCCACAATTCCTTTTAACAATTTATAAAAGAATTTCAACTCCAATTTTTAAAAACTTCAATTGCAATTGCTAAATGAATTAAATTGTCATTTGACGATATTCAACTGCTATAAAACCCTGGGTTGTTACAGACTCCCCTCCTTATAGAAATTGCGTCCCCGCAATTTTCATAATTAAGGTCGTCAAAAATTATTATTCTTCTAACATAAACTGGTTACGTTAGAAAAATAAAGATCGAGAACCCAATACCAAAGAAATCTTTCAAATGCATACAAGAGATTCACAAATTCTCAACAAAGTCTGATTATTAATAGATAATCAGGAAACAACAGAACTGAATAAATACAATTATCAGCAATATATAATTACCGATTAGACATTCAGAAATACAGAGAATTATAAAACAGCAATATCTAATTATCGATACGATAATTAGAAAACAACAAAGTATAATTATCAACAAAGATAATTATGAAGCACAATTCACAAATCGCAAACTGACAATATCCAGTTATTCAACAATTAACTAGAAAACACAAACTCCATAATCAACAAACTGTGACTATCAGCAGTGATAGATAGGAAACAACAATTCAATGAAATCAACATAATCTAGATTCAATTAGAGACTAGAAAATCTCGTATCAATAAAATCAGCAAACATCTAATTACCTAATTATCTCAAACGATAATCAGAAGACAAATCAGCACATATCTAATTACCACAACCGGTAATTTAAAATTTCAAATCAACAATTATTCAATTATCAAAAACGATAATCAAATTTCTCAAATCAACAAATATTCGATTATCAAAAACGATAACCAAATTTCAAATTCAACAAATATTCGATTATCATAAGCGATAATCAAATTTCAAATTCAACAAATATTCGATTATCAAAAACGCTAATCAAATTTCTCAAATCAACAAATATTCGATTATCAAAAACGATAATCAAATTTCAAGTTCAACAAATATTCGATTATCACAAGCGATAATCAAATTTCAAATTCAACAAATATTCGATTATCACAAAAATGATAATCAAATTTCAAATTCAACAAATATTTGATTATCTCAAGCGATAATCAAATTCCAAATTCAATAAATATTTGATTATCTCAAGCGATAATCAAACTTCAAATCAACCAATATTTAATTATCTAAAGCGATAATTAAATCTCAATCAACAAATATTTAATTATCTCAAGCGATAATTAAATCTCAAATCACAAATATTTAATTATCTAAAGCGATAATTAAATCTCAAATCAACAAATATTTAATTATCTAAAGCGATAATTAAATCTCAAATCAACAAATATTTAATTATCAAAAGCGATAATTAAATCTCATATCAACAAATATTTAATTATCTAAAGCGATAATTAAATCTCAAATCAGCAAATATTTAATTATCAAAAGCGATAATTAAATCTCAAATCAACAAATATTTAATTATCAAAAGCGATAATTAAATCTCATATCAACAAATATTTAATTATCTAAAGCGATAATTAAATCTCAAATCAGCAAATATTTAATTATCAAAAGCGATAATTAAATCTCAAATCAGCAAATATTTAATTATCAAAAGCGATAATTAAATCTCAAATCAGCAATTATTTAATTATCAAAAGCGATAATTAAATCTCATATCAACAAATATTTAATTATCTAAAGCGATAATTAAATCTCAAATCAGCAAATATTTAATTATCAAAAGCGATAATTAAATCTCAAATCAGCAAATATTTAATTATCAAAAGCGATAATTAAATCTCAAATCAGCAATTATTTAATTATCAAAAGCGATAATTAAATCTCATATCAACAAATATTTAATTATCTAAAGCGATAATTAAATCTCAAATCAGCAAATATTTAATTATCAAAAGCGATAATTAAATCTCAAATCAACAAATATTTAATTATCAAAAGTGATAATTAAATCTCATATCAACAAATATTTAATTATCTAAAGCGATAATTAAATCTCAAATCAGCAAATATTTAATTATCAAAAGCGATAATTAAATCTCAAATCAACAAATATTTAATTATCAAAAGCGATAATTAAATCTCATATCAACAAATATTTAATTATCTAAAGCGATAATTAAATCTCAAATCAGCAAATATTTAATTATCAAAAGCGATAATTAAATCTCATATCAACAAATATTTAATTATCTAAAGCGATAATTAAATCTCAAATCAGCAAATATTTAATTATCAAAAGCGATAATTAAATCTCAAATCAGCAAATATTTAATTATCAAAAGTGATAATTAAATCTCAAATCAACAAATATTTAATTATCAAAAGCGATAATTAAATCTCATATCAACAAATATTTAATTATCTAAAGCGATAATTAAATCTCAAATCAGCAAATATTTAATTATCAAAAGCGATAATTAAATCTCAAATCAACAAATATTTAATTATCAAAAGCGATAATTAAATCTCATATCAACAAATATTTAATTATCTAAAGCGATAATTAAATCTCAAATCAGCAAATATTTAATTATCAAAAGCGATAATTAAATCTCAAATCAACAAATATTTAATTATCAAAAGCGATAATTAAATCTCATATCAACAAATATTTAATTATCTAAAGCGATAATTAAATGCAACAAATATCTGATTATCAAAAACGATAATCAGAACTCATATCAACAAATATCCAATTACCTGCAGATAATTGGAAACAACAAATATCTAGAAATCAATTAAGAAGACTAAAAAAATCAACATAAAAGCTTGGATCGATCCCATCAGATGGCGAGTTTTTAATTCGCCGCACGTGCATCTCAGAGTGGCCGAAGCCTACCAAGTACTCAACATAATTTTGGCGCCCATCAGATTGACCCGAAGGTCCGCAGAGTGACCCGAAGGTCTAGTACTGGTATTTGACCCGAAGGTCCGCAGAGTGGCCCGAAAGCCCAACAAATGACCCGAAGGTCCGTAGAGTGGCCCGAAAGCCCAACAAATGACCCGAAGGTCCTCATAGTGGCTCGAAAGCACACGAAAGCATCAAAATGTTTCAATTAACGAGTCCGGAATTAACCGAAATAGCAAACGCACATGTCCCATACCACGTGTTTTACTAAATCGTTTGATTCTCTTCATCGTTTCCTTGAAAGTGTAAAATTCATCAAAATCATCAAAACAGCAGATATTCAATTAACGAGTCCGGAATTAACCGAAAAAGTAAAAGTGTGGTTCCATACTCCGCACTTTTGCTAAATCGTTTAAATCTCTTCATCGTTTCCTTGAAAGTGCAAAATTGTGTATTTTGTAAAAATACACTTTACATTCTCAAACGGACAAGTCCGGAATTAAGCGAATCAGTAAAAGAAAGGGGTCATAGTCCTCGATTTTGCTGAAACGTTTAAATCGCTTCCTCATTCTTTTGAAAGCGTAAACTGTTAAATTTCTGAAAACAATTTTATTTATTTTGTAAAAATAACAATTCACCTTCTCAACTGGACAAGTCCGGAGTTAAGCGAAACAGTAAAAGAAAGGGGTCATAATCCTCGATTTTGCTGAATCGTTTAAGTCGCTTTCTCATTCTTTTGAAAACGCAAACTGTTACAATTTTATAAAACAATTTTCATTTTAAAACAATTTTCCAATCACGTGATTAAAACAGCAAATCAGTAACAATTTCGATAAGGAAATTGTACTTCTCAAAATACCGTAAAAACGGTTACAAATCAGTATTGCGGAATAACCGCTTGAAAATCCACTTTTAAAATTTGGCGGTTACTGAAGCCAAAGCGACAGTAGTTTTAAAACGTCAAAATCACATCAAAACAATCTACATCAAAATGTAATGTCAGTGAATTTTCATTCATCAAAAATGCCACAAAACACCGTGCTTCAAAATATAGCATTGGTGTAAAAATCCCGTTATAAAAATAACGGCAACAAAATACGTTTCATAACCAAGCATCGGTTCAACGTAAAAATAAATGCAGTAACGCGCAATTCAAATTTTTGCACGTACTACAGAATGAACAAAGAAATCATTCGAAGGTATCTTCAATGAAGACAATTCAAAACAGCAAAATCTAATTAATAGACGATTAGTACAAAAGAAAGCCAGCGGAAATTTCAACAAAGATCACATATCTGCAATTTCTTCGAACCCTCAATTTGGATTCGAAATTCTCAAAGAAACAAATAATTACAACTATGTAAACAACAATTGGAATTCATATCAATTTCGTATTTTGATTCTTAAATCAAAAAGATTATCAGTTATACTCAGCGAAAACAGTTTCACTGTTTCCGCTGCGCACTCTGATAAATAGAACACAATTTCATCCAAACAACAAAACACAATTCCACTTTTATTTTTAAATAACGATATTTAAAAATTTCATCAAAATTTCAAAATTTTAGTTTTGACTCAAATCACAGATAAAACGTCGACTAATAGTTGTAACATATGTTCCATCCAAGTTATGTTTTATATTAAGTCCATAAACCCCAGGCTCTGATACCAACTATGACGCCCCACCTCTATGCTCATAATAACAAAGAGTATTAAAAGAAATACTGTCTATTATTACGAAGAATAAGGCTGGATAGGAGTGACCATCCGTAATTGGCCTTACACTAATATTGGTTATCTCGATAGGAGTGGTATATACTTTTTATTTTTCATCTATTATTTATTTACTCCTATCGACATATCCAATTATCAGTATAAAACAAACTACGATAGTTCATAATAGTTTAGGACATTAGATATAACAATAACATAGATAATATAATTGCGGAACACAGATTAACAAAAATCTCATATATATATAACCGATGTCAGTTACAATATAGTTGACACGATACATATGATACAACTACAACTGTCGACTCTAGAAGTTATATATACAAGTACATTATCGACTAATATACATGAATACATATCATTCTATATAATGACACGACTATTACAAAATGACACTGACAACTTCAGAAGATGTGAAAAGTCTTCAAGTCTCGAACATCAACTCAAAGAAGGAAATCTACAACCTGAAATAACTCGGGTCTGACCCGAGTATTAAATTCAAAAGAAAATAATACACGGGTCAGTCTAATTCAAACTAAGTTATTAGTGCATAGAAGCAATAATAATCAACATCAAATAGACAACAGTCACAGAAATCTCGTATATCCAACTTCTCGATAAGAGAATCGGACAACGGCAGATATAACACTAAGCAGTGTAAATCAACAAATCAGAAATCTCAAAATGATAAAACACCTCAAATTTCTGTGTGGCTGCAGCACACGCACGCGTGCACTGCCTCGCCACACAGTACGTGAAATCATCACGACGGTGAAAACTAACAGCAATCAAAACGGTAGAAGTCAACATAAATAAACTTACAGGGTCAAACCCGGGTCTTTGAGACCGGATTCAACTCGCTGTAAAAATCTCAAAAATCAATCTGAAACAATCAAGAACCAGCAACCCAACGAAGACCGGAAGTACAAAATAGCTAAGCAAGTACATCACTAAACCATAACCAAGATCAAAGGCAAATCTGTAAAACGAATTAACAAGGGAGGCAAGTGCTGCACTGCTAATCAATTCAAAACAAGGTCAAACCCAAGTTCCAAATAACACACGGGTTCAACTCAAGACAACTTGTAGCATACAAGCTCAAATAAGCAAACTGCAACACAGAGGAAATAAGATACATGCTGAACAATATCCAAGTAGACAACATCAAGTGATGCAACTCATTAGAATACAAATGTAAACGTACACACTGTAGTGAAGCATGTGTATGTGTAAGTGACAACTACAACTGCTCAGAAACACAACTAGAGTTCAATTACATGTGAACTCAATTGGACAGTACGTGGTAAAGAAATGGTAATGCAAGTGAACTAGGTCACTACATAAAAGAACTAGCATTAAACTTTATGCAGAAATATGTACAACACAAAATGTTAAAGGTCGAAGCCATACTGGCAGCGAGTAAAACTGAGCAAGGGTGACAGTGCAAGCAATTTCTACAATGACACTGCAACCGTACATCTAGAAACCGAGTGTACAACAACAAAGGTCATCGATGATACTTCAAATAAAGGCTGAATTCATAGCATAAAAGTCAACCAAAAATGAAAGCAGACTTGAAGAAGTCAAGAATACCTCACGTAAACAACATAAATCGAATCGGCGAACAATCGACCAACCCGACAATTGAATACAACCAAATCATAGAATTCAGTCCCTAATTCAACCAGAGGCAAGAATTAGATGTGAGTAGGAACTCACCTTAGCATCGACGAACAAGAAAGGAACTTCGACCGAGTTGCACGAATCGACAGAAGCCCTAGCTTTTCGAACGAACGAACAAGGAAATTTGTGGCCGCCATGATTCTTTCTTTCGTTTTTGGGTTTGGCTAAGGAAATTGAAAAGAGGATCGAGTGAGAACGAATTTGTGTCGCCATTTCCTTTTTCTTTCGCTCGTATGATTTAGGGTTATGCAAATTGAAAAATGGGGAACGGGTCGAGAGAATGCAATTCAAAATAGAAGGGAAACCGGGTTATCACTTATCACGGCAACTAAAGAAAATACTTGGGCCAATTCAATTTCAAAGCCCACAATTCCTTTTAACAATTTATAAAAGAATTTCAACTCCAATTTTTAAAAACTTCAATTGCAATTGCTAAATGAATTAAATTTTCATTTGACGATATTCAACTGCTATAAAACCCTGGGTTGTTACATGAAGGACCTTCAAAACTATATGGGTCCACGAGAGGGATCACTAGGCTTAACTCCCAAAGAGGAGGTATTGGTATCAATCCCTTCCTTGGTCGAATTTTGGGGAGTGATCCCTATGGTGGCTTCCTCATGCAAAAATAAGTTTAGCCTTCAAATTTCATGTCATTTAGATCATTGGAGCTCGAGTTATTGCTTTATCTTTGATTAAACATGGCTTGTATGAAGCTTTCTTTCGATCCCTTCCAAAGGATATATACTGATCCCTCCAACTTGGTCCTTTTGAGGTGTGATCCCTAAAGTAAGTTCCTTAGGTTCCCCTTGTCTTGCTCTCCAAGTTTCATATGCATTGGACTTGTAGATCTTGAGATATTTATTGTTTTCTATAAGAATGCTCTCATGCCTTGAAACATGCCGATCCCTCTTTTTGGAGCCAATTTATACCAATCCCTTCTATGCGTTGAACCATATTCCATACTTTGAACATTCTGCCTTGCACATCTATCAATTTCATTCAACCCTGACTTCATATTATAATCTATGCTCGACTTCTGGGCCCTGCATTTGTAACACCCCTAATTTTAAATAGCATTATTCAGGAGATTTAAATAGATATATTAAATAGAATAATGTGGAGATTAGAGTGATAAGGGAATTGAGCTTTGAGATCTAATTAGGGTCGTGCCATAACTAAATGGATTTATAAAAATGGTTTATAAGTTAAACACCTAAGAGAATAAGGCAAAGGCAATATGGGAATAGTCGAACCCCATAACCCCTTACCTCATTTTCATTCACATTTTCATAAATCAAAAACATAAACAAAAAAGAAACAAGGCTGGCCATAACCCTAAGAGAAGAGGAGCTCAAAATAAATTAGAGGCTTAGATTCAAGCTAGGAAGATTAAATTGAAGAACAAATCTCAAGTTCCTTATCCAAACATGGTGAATAATGATCTAAACCATCTCATATAAGTCTTTTTGAACGTTTAATTTTGGGTTTAAGGTTTAAAACCGTTTGGATGGATGAAGATGATATGCTTTGATTTGCATGCCATGTTATAATTTAAACAAGGATTTTTATGGGATGATATAATTCGATTTTAAGGTTAAAATCATGCAAATTGATTTTCAAATGCCATGATGTTTGAATATGTTATTTAAAACATTATTTTAGATATGATTTTAAATTTTCATAATACTCCAAGCTATGGATAATTTACTATGAATTTTGAATGAAAGAAATAGATAATTTTGAGTTTAAATTATTTAAGGCAATTAAGTATTGTTTTCAGGTCTAAAATTTATATATGTTAGAAAACATATTCAAAGTGAATAATTGTGATTTTTGGGGATTTTTCCTAAGGGTTTTTCTATGGTTATTAAATTATTTAAGTTAGAGGACTTAAATGTTTTAAATTTTTTGTTAAGGGGAAGGGCTTATTTGTTAAAATGATTTCATTTGTTAATTGATGAATTTGGCAACCTTTTAGAAAAGAATTTTTGATAAAGAACTGGCAACCAAGTATATTTTGACAAATTAGGTAAGTTAGGTAAAAAAGAAATTACTTTGAAAGGCATAAAAATCAGTTTTATTTCGAATTACAACTTCGTCACTTCCATTTGCTAGCCGCCGTCACCGTACTTCCGCTAGTGACCTTTCGCACCCATTCGAAATCAATGCACATGGTATCAAGTCATTGATACATAGTGTATTGGAGAAAGATGGAAGGGACTGTGTCGAAGGCATGTTTTCGAAGGGCTTGAAGCCAGTTTTATAAGCTTTCGAATCAATCCAACTTGACTTTGTTTTTAAAGATACTTTCAAAAGTGTTGCTGCATTTTGAACTCATTCGATACCTAGCTGTCGCATTCATACCTTTCGAATTAGTTAAAGGCCGCTTTTCTTATAGCCTTATAACAATGAGTTCGAAAGGAAGGCTTACATTTTATTAACATTGAAGTTGACTTCCCAATGCTTTTGAAAGGGTCCTTTTAGCTGCTTTTATAAATGGTTTTGGAGACAATGGTTTCGAAAGGATGGTTTCAAAGCTATGGTTTCAAGGCAATGGTTTCGAAAGGATTTCTCACGGATAGCAGCGCCTTTGACTAAGTTAACCAGGAAGGACATAAAGTTTATTTGGTCTGACAAATGTGAGGGAGCATTCCTTAAGTTAAAGCACTTGTTGACCAATGCACAAGTGTTAGTAGTTCCAGACGGGAATCTAGGATTAGTAGTGCATACCGATGCATGTGGAACCGTATTAGGGGCTATGTTGATGCAGAAATGTAAAGTTATTGCCTACGCTTCACGACAGCTTAGACAACATGAGGTGAGATATCCTACTCATGATCTAGAGTTGGCAACAATGATCTTCGCACTGAAAGTATGGAGATATTATCTCTTGGGAGTGAGATTCGAGTTATATACCGATCGTAAGTCCTTAAGATACCTATTCTCTTAAAAGGAGTTAAATATGAGACAGCAGAGGTGGCTGGAGTTTTTAGCAGCTTATGATTTTGGTATAGAGTATACACCAAACTAGCGGATGCTCTTCACAGAAAACATCAGAATGTGGTGTTAGATATGTTAACAGAATGGAAGGACCTAGAGGCTTTGACTACTTGTAGTGTGCAGTTAAGATCGACTGCTAGTTCTAATCAGGGCACTGCCCTGTTATCCTACTTAGAAGTTCGACCAGTATTGATCAAAAGCTTTGCTTCTAAGCAGAAGCATGATCCACTGTTAGCCAAGAAGATTAAAAGGCTTAAGGTTGGATTGGAGACTGATGATCTAAAAGATTTTAGTCTTGACCAGAGGGGATGTTTGAGAAAGAAAGGACGGTTGTGTATTCTGAATGTTGGGGACTTAAGGAGAGAAGTTCTTAGGGAATGTCATCGACCAAAATTGACGATTCATCCTGGGGGAATCAAGATGTATAAAGACAAGAAGAGGAGTTTCTACGGGGAAGGTATGAAGAAGGATGTTGGCTAGTGGGTAAAGCAGTGTGTGAACTGTCAACAGGTGAAGGTTGACCATCAAAAGCCGAGTGGGTTGCTTCAACCTTTGGAGATACCAGTATGGAAATGGGATTCGATATCCATGGATTTTATAGACAAGTTGCCAAAGTCGAATCGAGGAAATGAAAGTAAATGGGTCATAGTAGACAGGTTGACTGAAAGTGCCCATTTCATTCCAGTCAAGTCAATCAGAACGACACTTGTTATAGCTAAATTATTTATGAAAAACATAGTTAGTCTGCATGGGATTTGTAACAACCCTAGATTTTGTATATTATTTTAAATTTTGACTTTATTTTTATGTTGAAACTATTTTAAACTTGTTTGATTTCAAACATTTCATTTTTAAAAATATATGTTCATTATTATGTGAACTATAATTTCAAACTAGTATAAATTGGTTAGTTTACTGAAAAGTGAATTTCTGTTCAAACAGTTCAATCTTTGGCTTTTAAATTTTAAATTTAAATTATTTTAAAATCTTAAATTTTATCTTTTATTATGAAAATAGATGTAATAACTTGAACACCGGTTTTCGTTTCGTTGAAAACGGAGTTAAACAGTGAAAGTTATGTATATTTCAATATTGACTGCAATTTGTTTATTCTACAATTTTGTTATTTTTAAATTGTATAAATTATATTTTTATTGTCATATTTCATTTTAATCTAGGTCAATATGTTATTTTATTAATATATTGACTTTCAAATATTTTTTAAAATGATAATAGGATTTTTCCAAAATTTACTGTAATTATTCCCTATTTTTAAAAGGCTGTTTTCTATTCTTTTGCTAATTTCTTCATTTAAATTTTATTTAAATTAAAATTTATATATTTATTTGTGAATGCATTTTTACTTTTATGATTGTTATCTTTGTTATAAATATTTTTACAAGTCCATATAAATTTTCCAAAGTTCATTCTGTTTATTTTCCATTTTTGTAGACTAGGTTTGCAATTTTGTGCTATTTTCTTATTTTAACCTTATATAATTAATAAATATATATATATATATTTTGTATTTGTTATATTTTAGAATTTTTAACTGAAATTATTATTATTTTCAGTAAGGTAAACTTATAGGAATAAATTTAGGAAATTTGGAAAGTTTTTAAAAGCTTTTGAAACGTAAGTCGTTTCTTTTACCGTTTCCTCATTTACTCTTTGGCCGTTTTATTTTATTTTATTTCTTTCTTTATTTAGCCGTGACTTCCTCCATTTTTCACGTGGATCTCAGATCCATTTCTCATCTAAAAAAATATGGCCATGGCTTGAAAGAGTTGAGGTAAAAATTATCATCTTCTTCCTTTGTTTTCTACTTTTCTATTTTGAAATTTTGTACCTGTTCTCTCCTTCATAGCTTGGCTCCTCCTCAACCAGATCTGACCTCTACCACCCCTTTTCTCTGACCATCACCCACCCTATTTCACCTCCTCCTCAGGCCGAACCAACCCAAGGCCAAGATCTACACAAAATCCAAAAAAATACAACCTATGCCTTGAAAACATGCTAGTTTGAGCCTTGTTGCTTCACCACCTCTTTTTCCACCACCACCACCACCTCTAGCCGCCGCCACCTTGACACACCCATAACCATCACCTTCATCCTCTGTCCAGATCTGAAACATGTCATAGCCGAGCCCAATGACCTTGTAGACTGCGCCAAAATTGAACCAAAACCACTATTTTGCATAAGCCTCTTCATATTCATGCGTAGTAACTCCTCCACCACTTCAATACCTTGTAGCCATGCCTTATAGGACCCAAAACTGAACCAAAGTATGTCCAAACCTGAGCCAAAACATTCCCTAGGCCGTGCAATTAAATGTAGGAAGCAAGCCAAAACCAACCCAAATTTTAGAATGTTGATAGAGATACTTTGTTTACTAGCAAGTTCTGGAAGAGTCTACTGGATGTGTTAGGTACCAAGCTCAAGATGAGTACTACTTATCACCCTTAGACGGATGGGCAGACAGAGAGATTCAACAAGGTACTCGAGGATTTGTTAAGTGCTTGTGTGCTAGATTTTGGTGGATCTTGGGAAGATCACGTACACTTAGTTGAGTTTTCCTATGATAACAGTTATTAAACTGGTATAGGAATGGCACCTTTCGAAGCTTTGTATGGAAGGCCATGCAAGTCACCAGCATGTGGTTGCAAACTGGAGATAGATTAGTCTTAGGTCCAGATCTGGCAAGAGAAGCCACAGAGAAGATTGAATTGATCCGAGGTAGGATGAAGGAAGTTCGGTCTAGACAAAAGAGTTACGCAGATAAGAGGCGTAAGGATCTAGAGTTCTCAATTAGAGATAGGGTTTTCATTAAAGTATCACCGATGAAGTGTGTGGTACGATTCGAAAAGTCAGGAAAACTGGCACCGAGATATGTTGGACCGTTCCTAATTACAAAGAGGGTCGGAACGCTCGCATACAGAGTTGAGTTACCGAGCAGTTTGGCAGGTGTCCATAATGTATTTCATGTGTCTCATCTTCGTAAGTGTGTGCAAGATACAAAGACTACTATTCCTCCGACTACATAGGAAGAATTAATAGTAAAACTGGATGTGACCTTTGTTAGGTAACCAGTTCGGGTTATAGCGAGAGTTGAGAAGAGGTTAAGAAACAAGATAGTCAAGTTGGTGAAAATTCAGTGGAGCGACAACGAGAAGGACTGAACTTGGGAGACAGAAGACATGATTAGAGATACTTATCCTGATCTGCTTTAAGAGCATGTATTATATTTACTTTATTTATGGATTGATTGCTAGTTAGGTAGGCTAGTTTGGTAATTAGGAGATGTACAGATGATTGATGTGCTTAGTATTTAGTCCTTGCTGAATTTTGAGGAGCCTGTAACACCAATAGTTTTAAATAGCATTATTCAAGAGATTTAATTAGACAATTAAATAAAATAATGTAGAGATTTGAGTGATAAGGGAATTGAGCTTTGAGATCTAATTAGGGTCGTGCCTTAACTAAATGGATTTATAAAAATGGTTTATAAGTTAAGTACCTAAGAGAATAAGGTAAGGGAAATATGGGAATATCCGAACCCCATAACCACTAAACCTCTTACCACATTCTCATTCATATTTTTATAAATCAAAAACATAAACAATGGAGAAACAAAGCCAGCCATAACCCTTGGAGAAGAGGAGCTCAAAATCAATAAGAGGCTAAGATTCAAGCTAGGAAGATTAAAGTGAAGAAAAAATCTCAAGTTCCTTATCCAAACAAGGTGAATAATGATCTAAACCATCGCATATAAGTCTTTTTGAACATTTAATTTCGGGTTTAAGGTTTAAAACCGTTTGGATGGATAAATGATGATATACTTTGATTTATATGCCATGTTACAATTTAAACAAGGATTTTTGTGGGATGATATAATTCGATTTAAGATTACAATCATACAAATTGCTTTTCAAATGCCATGACGTTTGAATATGTTATGTAAGACATTATTTTGGAGGTGGATTTAAATTTTCATAGTACTCTAAGCTATGGATAATTTGTTATGAATTTTGAATGGAAGAAATATATAATTTTGGGTTTAAATTATTTAAGGCAATTGAGAATTGTTTTTCGGGTCAGAAATTTATATATGTTAGAAAAATATTAAAAGCGAATAATTTTGATTTTTAGGGGTTTTCCCTAAGGTTTTCCTATGGTTATTAAATTATTTAAGTTAAAGGACTTAAATATTTTAAATGTTTTGTTAAAGAGAAGGGATTATTTGTTAAAATTATTTCATTTGTTAATTGATGAATTTGGTAGCTTTTAGAAAAGAATTTTTGATAAAGAACTGGCAACCAATTATATTTTGGCAAATTAGGTAAGTTAGGTAAAAAAGAAATTACTTTGAAAGGCATAAAAATCAGTTTTGTTTCAAATTACAACTTCGCCACTTCCATTTGCTACCCTCCATCACCATACTTCCGCTAGTGACCTTTCGCATCCATTCAAAACCAATTCACATGGTATCAAGTTACTGATACATAGTGTATTGGAGAGTGGTGGAAAGGACTGTGTCAAAGACATGTTTTCGAAGGGCTTGAAGCCAGTTTTATAAGCTTTCGAATCAATCCAACTTGCCTTTGTTTGTAAAGAAGCTTTCGAAAGGTGCCGCATTTTGAACTCATTCGATACATAGCTGCTGCATTCATACCTTTCGAATTGGTTAAAGGTTGCTTTTCTTATAGCCTTATAACAATGAGTTCGAAAGGAAGGCTTTCGTTTTATTAACATTGCAGTCGCCTTCCCAATGCTTTCGAAAGGGTCCTTTTAACCGCTATTATAAATGGTTTTGGAGGCAATTGAAACACCCAACATCCCTTAATATACCCAAAAGGACACATTAAAAGGCGTGGTGCATTGTAGGTATAACTGAAACTAACAGAGACTAAGATTCACAAGACAGAAATAGGTAAAAACAACGAAAACTAAATAAGTATTTAATTAAAACAAAGCTTTATAATTAATTCATAAATAAGTCAAATGCCAAATACAGCATCCATATCTCAAAACCCATCTTGTCTTATGAAATAAGAATTCATAGTCTCAAAATCAGAGTACGTAATATCCCTCATAAATAAACCAGTGCATACAAGAACAAAAGCTGAAAATAAAAGAAGTACATAGAAGAAATCTCCTCCAAGAAGAACTCCAAGCTGCAGCAATCTACTAGCTTCTCCCTTAATTGCCTAAGGGGGAAAAGGGGGGAAAAGGGGGGAAATAGAGGAGTGGTTCAGACTAAAAGTCTGGTGAATGATAGTAATTACTAGATCTTTAAGCAAGATAAAAGTAATAGACTCTACAACAATTCTAGCATAAATAAGGATAACAAAGGAAATAGGAAAGATATAAACAGGAAATAAATACGATTAAATATTGCTCAAGATAGGTTAACTTTGATTGCATGCACTTGTCCTTGATTTCTGCTTTAATTAGGCTGAATTCATAATCATGTAATTAGGATGTAACCCTAAATCTACCCTTTTAGATCGGTCTGCTACTCCATAGACTTTACTATGGACCAGCCGCTATATAACTCCCTACACAACAGGCAATGGTATCTACGAAAGATGCATAGAGCAACTACTATGGATCCGGACGACATATATAGCTCCCTACACAGAAGGCAATGGTGTCTACTAAAGACACCCATACTAAGTGCTTGGAACTCATAGCTATTACTAAGCACCCGAATGGAAGTCGCACGCGTAACTGCCACCATGCCCATGCTACCTTTTTCTCCAACTATTGGGTCTTCTTATTACCTCCAACGTCCAGCATAGCGTGCCACGCATCTCAATTCAGGCTAATGTGAGATCACCATGTGTCCATAAAATCTATAGGGGAAATGTTGTTGGTACTAGCCCTTCATCCAAACAATATCTAGTTGCGCCCCTTATCCAAATCCTCTGTGATTTAGACTTCTATTTGACCAATTACTACCATTCTTAGCATAAACGTGCCCTAGGGAATGCTATTTGGTCCAGGTCCTACTTTCATCTTTGCTTATTAACTTAGATAAATTATTTAAATAAGCCTTTATTATCATTTTTACTTTCTACGATTATTAATTTATCCCAAGCCTTAAAATAAGCCCCATTATGTTCTTTTTCTTATTATAACCTACGTTATAATCATGCTTATTACTTAACCCAAGGTCTAAGTGTGAAAATAAGCTTCTTTCATCTTTTATTCTATTTAGTTATAATTCTAAGTTATAACTATGCCAATTATCATTAATTAGTCCAATTATAATTATAATTAGGCGTAATTTCAGTCCAATTTCATTATTTATTACAGTCCAATTCCATTATCTCTTACAGTCTTTATAATTTACATCTTATTTTCTTCATTCAATATTCTTACTTATAAAATTCATGTTTAATTTATTTTAATCCATAAGCGCAGAAAAGGGGGATGAAGAGAATAGACGTTTGCATAAAATCCAAAACATCGAAAAAGATGTAAATAAGAAATAAATAATAGTAAATAAACTTAAATACTGTAAATAAATAAAAAGCTATTCTTAACAGTAATAAATTATAATTAACTGAAATAATACTAAAATTACTGAAAGAATAGTTGAAAGGAAATAGACTGAAAATAATTCTAAAAACTGTAAATAACTACTGAAAAGGCTATTCCAAAAATCATAGTAAAACTACAACTATTGGACCCTATTATTTTAAATTACTTAAAGAAATCTCAAAATAATTACAATCACTTACCTCTAGTCCTAAGCTTTTCCTTTGGTCTTCCTGGATCCACTTGGAGTTGTAAAATAATTTAATCTATAATGATTTTCTCCTTTGGAAAAATTGTTTTGTTTAGGGTCCTTCCTGGAAAGGTGAACCCAATTGGAGAAAACCTAGAATGAGAAAAAGTGTTAGGTCTAGGGGTCTATTTATAAGTGTAGAAGTGGATCTCGGACCGTTGGATTTGAAGATTGAATAGGATGCAACCACGTCATAGGCTGAATAGTGGGCATCGGATGCAGAAACGGAGGAACCAGATCGAAATAAAGGATGCAAATGACGTGTTCGATGGCCGCTAGTTCATTCGAATGAATTAACGTTCGTTCACCTGCCAAACAAGGCAGGTCGACCGCCCCCTTGCCTAGGTCGACCTGCCGGTCGACCTGTCCATATTTTTTTTTCTTTTTTTTGTTTTATTTCTACTTATTTTGTTTATTTTATAACTTGGTCATATTAGCTCGGTTTCTGACGTTCTATATATGGAAATTGACCAGGAAATTACCACGGACACAATGGTGCAACTTTCGTGGTTTAATTCTGATAATTTCACAAAGTTATTTTATTATTTAATTAATTAACAAATTAATTATTACGGGTTAAATTTCCAGTTGTAAAATTCTCCTCTCCTTAAGGGATTTCATCCCCGAAATATCTAAGGATAAAAGAATGTACTAAATGTTTTCATCCAATTCTACAACCAACTACTCAATCATCAACCATTCATCCATTGTCCTTAAGTTTTTCTAATGCATTTTATGATACTTATGCAATTAGTGTAGTGTAAACGTCCCTAAATATGCAAAAGATTAGGTGGTCCAATAATTCAGTTGACCTCCTTTTTATGCAATCATGTCCGTGCCATGTATCCAAATGAATGCAAAAATTTCCTAACGATAACTGATAATTCTATATGCGTGCTACAAACATCATCCAAATGCAACAATCATGTGATAATCATCCATTTATAGCAATCATGGAAATAAATAAAAAATGCACACACATCCATATACATATGCTCTAGTGTCCTAGTTAAGCCAATCCCCAAGGAATAATAGTGCCTAGTGTACCTATATGCGTCCATAGCATCCACTAGCAAACACTTGCAACCACTAGCATACATCATTCATAACATGTTTTATTAACATGTTTACATCAAATCCTACCATCCATAGGTTAAATCCTAAGTTCTACCCTCCCAAAGGATAATAAAGGAAAGAACCTATTCAAATCTAAAGATGAAAAAAGGAATTCTAAAACTTACCATCAAAAAGATGAGGATAGGGAATCTTCTCTTCTCCTTCCCAAGTGGCGTCTGCAACATCATCTCCCCATTGCACCTTTACCAGTGGAACCTCCTTATTCCTTAGTCGCTTGATATCCCTTTGAACAATCTTCGTGGGGATACGCCGAATAGAAGCTTCCCTTTCTACCTCCACCTCCTCTAACTGACTAGGCTTTACAACCTCCGCCGAGTCATGTAAGCACTTTCGCAAGTGAGAAACATGGAAAACATCATGCACTCCTGCGAGCCTCTCTGGTAGCTTCACTCGGTAAGCCATCTTCCCAACTCTCTCTATGATAGGAAATGGTCCAACAAATCTAGGGGCTAACTTTCCATTTGATCCGAATCTTACAACCTTCCTAAGCAGGGATACTTTGATAAAAACTAAGTCTCCAACCTCAAACTCTAAGTCTCTCCTCCACCTATCCGCATACGACTTCTGTCTGTCTTGAGCCGTCTTCATCCTTTGCCGAATCAAATCCACCCTCTCAGAGGTCTCCCTAACCATATCGGGTCCAAGTAATAACTTCTCCGTAGACTCTACCCAACATGATGGGGACTTGCAAGGTCTCCCATATAAAGCCTCAAATGGTGCCATTCCTATACTTGTTTGGTAACTATTATTGTACACAAACTCAACCAATGGAAGATGCTCCTCCCAAGTTCCTCCAAAGTCCAAAATGCACATCTGCAGTAAATCCTCAAGCACCCTATTTACCCTCTCCGTTTGGCCATCCGTCTGGGGGTGATAGGCCGTACTTAACCTAAGTTGCGTCCCTAGCGCCTCCTGTAAGCTTCTCCAAAACTCACTAGTGAAAATGGGATCTCTATCACTAACAACGCTAGAAGGAACTTCGTGTAGACGGACTATCTCTCGAATATACAAGGATGCCAAATATGAAGCCGTACGCTTACTCTTAACTGGGATAAAGTGAGCACTCGTGGTCAATCTATCAACAATCACCCAAATGCTAGTGTTCCCTTTCCTAAAACAAGGTAAACCATCAATGAAATCCATATAAATAATGTCCCACTTCCACTCCGGCAGTTCTAAGGGCTGAAGTAATCCACCGGGCTTCAGTTGCTCTGCTTTTACCCTTTGGCATATGACACACTTAGCTATGAATTCCACCACATCCTTCTTCATACCACCACAATAGAACATCCTCTTCATATCCTGATACATTTTGTCACCACCCGGAAGAATAGTCATACGGGAATGGTGCGCCTCCTCCAAAACTACTGTCAACAAGTCACCGGTGTGTGGAACACAAAGCCTCACATCTCTCCTAAGCCACCCTCTACTATCAATGGAATAGCTTTGGAGATGTCTTGAGACCTCTCCTCGGCTAATCCTATCAATAATGTCCATGAGTTCTGAATCCTCCCGCTGCCTCAAGCCAATCTGATCCATAAGGGTAGGCCTTACCTCTAAGGTTGCCAAAAATCTTGGAGTAATGTCCGTAGAGGGCTTAAAATCAAAAGTAGAAATAAACTCTAAGCTCCTCTGCTCTACGAACAAAGGACTAAGGGTTGCCTTCTTTCTACTCAATGCATCCGCAACCACATTACCATTGCCAGGGGTATAAGCTATCTCAAAATCATACGAGGCTAAAATCTCCATCCACCTTTGTTGCCTCAAGTTCAAGTCCTTCTGCGAGAATAGGTACTTCAAAGACTTGTGGTCGGTAAAAAGCTCAAACCTCTCTCCAATCAAATAGTGCCTCCAAGCCTTAAGTGAAAAAACTATGGCAGCCAACTCCAAATCGTGGGTATGGTAGTTCTTCTCATGCGTCCTCAACTGCCTACTACCATAACGCACTACCCTCCCTTCTTGCATCAACACCGCTCCTAGACCCGTTCTGCATGCATCAATGTGTACAATGAAAGGCTTAACTCCGTCGGGTAAAACTAACACTGGTGCACTAATAAGGGCTCTCTTAAGCTTCGTGAAGGAATCCTCACAATCCACGTCCCACACGAAAGCTTTATTCTTCTTAGTAAAGCGCGTGAGTGGTGCCGAAATCTTGGCAAAGTCTCCAATGAACTTCCTATAGTAGCCTGCCAATCCTAGGAATCTCCTAACCTTGGTAATGTTATTGGGGGCCTTCCAATCTCGTACTGCAATAACCTTGGCAGGGTCAATAGCCAAACCATCCTTCGAGACTACGTGCCCCAAGAAATGAACTTCCTCTTTCCAACAATGACACTTCGAAAACTTAGCTCTCAAATGATGACTACGAAGTGTGCGAAGAACTTCTTCCAAATGAACAACATGCTCCTCCATATTCTTGGAAAATACCAAGAAATCATCCACGAATACCACCACAAACTTATTTAGGACATCCATAAAGACGCGGCTCATCAAATCAACGAAATAGGATGGAGCATTGGTTAGCCCAAAAGCATAACCAACCACTCGTAGAATTCGTCCGGTGTCCTAAAGGCAGTCTTATCTATGCTGTCATCAGCGACTCTAAGCTGATAGAATCCCGTGGCTAAATAAAGTTGAGAGAAAACCAAAGAATCTACCAACTGGTCAAAAAGATCATCAATCCTAGGAAGTGGATATCGGTTCTTCTTGGTGAGCTTATTCAATTCCCTATAGTCCACACAAAGTCGGAGAGAACTGTCCACCTTAGTGGCGAAGACGACTGGCCCTCCCCACTCCGATATGATCCTTCTTATGAATCCCTTCTCCAAGAGCTCACGAATCTGCTTGCTCGATTCTTTCCTCTCCCTTGGTGCCATGTGTCTCACTGGTAACACTATTGGCTTGGCATTCTCAGTCAAATAAATCCTGAAGTTAATCTCTCTCTTAGGGGGTAGTCCCATAACCTCTTCAAAGATGTCAACAAAATCTCTGACGATGGGAATCGAATGCAAATCTGATGAAGATATGAATCGTGGGAATAGAGAAAACTTAACATAATCGACCCTTGCGTCGCAAGATACCTCCAAAGCCCTACCACTGCAAGTCTCAAGTCTGACGACTCTCCTCTCACAGTCTAAGATAGATCTGTATGTGGATAGCCAATCCATCCCTAAGATCATCCCATACCCTGAGAATCCCAAAACATAGGCATCGTAGTCAAACTCTACGCCTAGGATAAAGATTTAAGAACCCCTACAAACCATATATAAGCGTGTCGATCCTCCTATGGGGTTTGAAACAATAATGGGGTTTACTACTAATGATATGTCCAAGTGCAAACAATCTACTAGAGAGCTAGAGATAAAAGAGTGTGATGCTCCAGAATCAAACAAATTTCGAATAGGAAAATCAGATATAGAAATCAAACCTTCAACTGTGACTTTCCTACCTCTATCTGGAATGCTACTGGAAGGTGCTGTGTCTAATGCCTGAATCTGCGCAACTGGTGCACTCGCTCCCGGAGGACAACTCCTACTCATATGACTGGGATGCCCGCAAGTATAGCACTTTCCCTTCATCTTCTCCTTCCAGCAATCCTTAGCCACATGTCCAACCTTCCTAAAACCATGGCATTTTATTCCTTTCTTAATCTGCTTCTGAGGACCATCACCTTTCTTCTTATTCTTATTCTTTTCCCACCACTTCTTCTTTGGACCTTCTGGCTTAACCTCCTCTTTAGACTCTCCTTCCTTGATCGTATCCGCCATAAGCGCCATCTCGACCAAAGACTCATAAGCAGCTCCCATCGGTACATGATTCAGCAATAATTCCTGAAGGGGTTGATTCAATCCCTTCGCAAACTTCATAGCTTTCTAGTGCGGCGTGCTTACCAAGTCCATACCAAACCATGACAGCTCATTGAATTGATTGATGTACTCCTTGACAGACAAACTCTCTTGCTTCAAATTGATAAACGTCTCTAGTTGAACACTCTCTTCTACCTGAGATAGAAACTCCCTATCGAGCGCTTCTGGAATCCGTCCCAAGTAATTTTCCTTCCCTCCAACTCGATCACCTCCCACAAATAAGATGCCTCCTCCTTCAGCTGCAAAGCGGCTAGCTGAACTCGATGTTGACCATCTAATCCCAAAAGACCAAAATTTCTCTCTGTGTCCCTAAGCCATGCTCTCTCCTCCACAAAAGTCTCCTTGCTGGAAAAAAGTCTTCCTGCCCAAACTCGCAAAATCTTTACAAAGATTAGAGAAATTGATGGTGGCAAGTGGGTTGATGGGATTCCCAACCGCTGGTGCAGGATTGGGCGTAGGCCCGTGCACCTCTTGAGTCGTGGCTTGTAAGTACCTTACGAAACCAGGCTGGGACTGGAATGCCCTCGGGAAGGTTCGGGGCATCAGCCATTCTACGAAAAGAAAAAAGATAGTTTAGGAAAGAGTCAAAGGGAGATTGAACTGGGCTTATAAGGGGATTATTATAAAAATTCCTTTATACTTAAAATCATTTCTAAAAGTTCTTTTCTGAAAAATATTTTTAAAACAAGTTATTTTGAAAAAATACTTTACTTTCAAAATAAAATTTTGGAATTCTGTAACCTTAGGCTCTGATACCAAGTGAAACACCCCATACCCCTTAATATACCCTAAAGGACACATTAAAAGGCGTGGTTCGTTGAAGGTATAACTGAAACTAATAGAGACTAAGATTCACAAGACAAAAAAATGTAAAAACAGCGGAAACTAAATAAGTATTTAATTAAAACAAAGCTTCATAATTAATTCATAAATAAGTCAAATGCCAAATACAACATGCATATCTCAAAACCCATCATGTCTTATGAAATAAGAATTCATAGTCTCAAAATCAGAGTACGTAATATCCCTCATAAATAAACCAGTGCATACAAGAACAAAAGCTGAAAATAAAAGAAGTACATAGAAGAAATCTCCTCCAAGAAGAACTCCAAGCTGCAACAATCTACTAGCTTCTCCCTTGATTGCCTAAGGGGGAAAAGGTGGAAATAGAGGAGTGGGTCAGACTAAAAGTCTGGTGAATGATAGTAATTACTAGAGTCTTTAAGGAAGATAAAAGTAATAGACTCTACAACAGTTCTAGCTTAAATAAGGATAACAGATGAAATAGGAAAGAGATAAACAGGAAATAAATACGATTCGATATTAATCAAGATAGGTTAACTTTTATTGCTTGCACTTGTCCTTAATTTCTGCTTTAATTAGGCCTAATTCCTAATCCTGTAATTAGGATATAACCCTAATTCTACCCTTTTAGATCGATCTGCTACTCCGTAGACCTTACTGTGGACCAGCCGCTATATAACTTCCTACACAACAGTCAATGGTATCTACAAAAGATGCACAGAGCAACTACTATGGATTCGGATGGCATATGTAGCTCCCTACACAAAAGGCAATGGTGTCTACTAAAGACACCCATACTAAGCGCTTGGAACTCATAGCTATTACAAAGCACCTGAATGGAAGTCGCACGCGTAACTGCCACCATGCCGATGCTACCTTTTGCTCCACCTATTGGGTCTTCTTATTACCTCCAACGTCCAGCATAACATGCCCCTCATCTCACTTCAGGATAATGTGAGATCACCACGTGTCCATAGAATCTATAGGGGAAATGCTGTTGGTACTGGCCCTTCATCTAAACAATATCTAGTTGCGCCCCTTATCTAAATCCCCCGTGATTTGGACTTCTATTTGACCAATTACTACCATTCTTAGCATAAGCGTGCCCTAGGGAATGCTATTTGGTACATGTCCTACTTTCATCTTTGCTTATTAACTTAGATAAATTATTTAAATAAGCCTTTATTATCATTTTTACTTTCTACACTTATTAATTTATCCCAGGCCTTAAAATAAGCCCCATTCTGTTCTTTTTCTTATTATAATCATGGTTATTACTTAACCCAAGGTCTAAGTGTGAAAATAAGATTCTTTCATCTTTTACTCTATTTACTTATAATTATGCCAATTATCTTTAACTAGTCTAAATCTAATTATAATTAGGCGTAATTTCAGTCCAATTCCATTATTTATTACAGTCTAATTCCATTATTTATTACAATCTGTTTAATTTACATCTTATTTTTTTCATTCAATATTCTTGTTTATAAAATCCATATTCGCATTTAATTTATTCTAATCCATACGCGCAGAAAAGGGGGATGAAGAGAATAGACGCTTGCATAAAATCCAAAACGTCGAAAAAGATTTAAATAAGAAATAAATAACAGTTAATAAAATTAAATACTGTAAATAAATAAAAAGCTATGATTAACAGTAATAAATTATTAATAACTGAAATAATACTAAAATTATTGAAAGAATAGCTGAAAGGAAATAGACTGAAAATAATTCTAAAAACTGTAAATAACTACTAAAAATTCCAAAAATCGTAGTAAAACTACAACTATTGGAAACCCTATTATTTTAAATTACTTAAAGAAATCTTAAAATAATTAGAATCACTCACCTTCGGTCCTAAGCTTTTTCTTTGGTCTTCCCGGATCCACTTGGAGTTTTAAAATAATTTAATTTATAACGATTTTCTCCTTTGAAAAAATTATTCCGTTAGGGTCCTTCCTAAAAAGGTGAACCCAATTAGAGAAAACCTAGAATGAGAAAAAGAATTAGGTCTAGGGGTCTATTTATAGGTGTAGAAGTGGATCTCGAACCGTTGGATTTGGAGATTGAATAGGATGCAACCACGTCATAGGCTGAATAGGGGCCATCGGATGTAGAAACGGAGGGCCAAATCGAAATAAAGGATGCAAATGACGTGTGTTTCCTGGGGATTTGACCAGGCAACTAGTGCTCGACATCAGAGAGTGTCCGGCATCCAGGAATGTTCGGTGAAGCAACCGTCATCCATGAGTACTCGGCGTAGTACTCGGCGTCCATAGTGTCCGGCGTCCAGGAGTGTTCGGCGTAATACTCAGCAGTGTTCGGCATGCGAGAGCACTCGACATCAAAAGCACTCGGCATCGAGACTACTCGGCGTAGTGCTCGGCAACAAGGGTACTCGGCGCCAAGTAGTGTTCGGCATCAACTGGCACTCGGCAACAACCTATGCTCAGCGTCAACTAGTGTTCGGCATCCCATAAGTACTCGGCACCAAGACTGCTCGGCATACCAGAGTGCTCGGCGTCAAGGCTGTTCGGCATCAAGACTGCTCGGCGTACAAGGTCGCTCGGCATCAAGACTGCTCGGCGTACAAGGTCGCTCGGCATCGAGGCTGCTCGGCATACAAGAGTACTCGGCATACCAGAGTGCTCGGCGTCAAGGCTGTTCGGCATCAAGACTGCTCGGCGTACAAGGTCGCTCGGCATCAAGGCTGTTCGGCATCAAGACTGCTCGGCGTACAAGGTCGCTCGGCATCGAGGCTGCTCGGCATACAAGAGTACTCGGCATACCAGAGTGCTCGGCATCAAGACTGCCCGGCGTACAAGGTCGCTCGGCATCGAGGCTGCTCGGCATACAAGAGTACTCGGCATCTCATGGTGTTCGGCGTAATACTCGACATCCAGGTGACATTCAACACAACTAACCAGCACACCGTTCGGCATAGAAGGAATGGTTCGGCGCAGATCGTTCGGCGAACCTTGCTCGGCATACGGCGACCACTGTACTCGGGCTGGAACGTTCGGCAATCAGCCCACTTGGGAAGTCCAGCCCATCTTTGCCTATAAATAGAGGGGCAGGGTCACAGTGAAAGGGATCCTTTTTTGGAGAGAAAATACGGGGAGACTCTGCAATTTTCAAGACTCATCTTCTCTACTTAAACACCTTCATTCAAGCATTTGATTCACGAATTGTATTTGTAATCAATCATAAAGGAAATCAATAAAGTTGAGCAAAGTGGACGTAGGCAATTACGCCGAACCACTATAAATTTGGTGTTCTTACTTTCTGCACTTGAATTAGGATTGTCTTCTCTGTTTAATTTGCTTTCATCACTTATATCTCTACACAATCTTTCTGAACGAGGTTAGTGACCAATTTTGGTGCTAACACTTTGGTGCTTTCACTGAGAATCGAATTCTCAGACCTCGAGGATCTGCTTTGAAGCTACTGGATTGAGCAAATCCCCCAAAGAAGATCCGACTTACTGATAGAACATCCGCTGATCCTACTCAGAGTTCATACCAATAACTCTACAATGGCAAGACCACGTACCAGGTCAGCTTCTCTTAATGCGGATGCCAGAGAGACTGCTAGCGTGCAACAAGCAGGACCTAGCAATCAACCAGCAATCCCGAGTGCAGGGATTGCCGCTCAAGAACAAACTCCAGTTGTCACCAGAGTGGAGTTCAACGACTTGATGAGAGAACTTAGGGAAAGCAGGAGACAACTGGGAGAACAGATGCAAGCTAATGCCAACCTGATGGCACAACTCACTCAACAGCAGCAACAGAACGCTGGGGGCAATCCAGCTGCTTATTCCTCTTCTGACAGCTCAACTTCTTCTGATGAGCCACCCAGGCGCAGACGCCGTAAGACTGAAACTGCAAGGGCAGATGCTGCTGTTCGAACAACAGGAGACCGCGACCAAGCCAGAACTGGAAACTTCCGAACCGGAGTAAAGGTGGAGGAGGGAGCTCCAGATCATCAAGATGTTAACAATGTTGAACCTCATGACGCACGATTGGCAGATCGCCAGGAGAGGAGGCATCAGCATGGACAGGCACGTAGAACTGACCCCAACCTCCCAGCTTCCATACAGACACCCGATCTGACAGCCATGATCAGGCAACTGATGAAAGAAAATCAAGGCTTATCAAATGACGATTGGGGAGTGTCAAGAAGTCATACTCCATTCACGGATGTTGTGCTGCAAGCGTCCTACCCCAAGAAGTTTAGCATGCCAACCATTCCTGCATACGAAGGAAAGACTGACCCCAGACAACATGTAATGAGGTATGAATGGATGATGGATTCAGCCAGAGCAAATGATGCCACCAAGTGTAGGTGTTTTCCGATTACTCTATCTGGGATCGCTACTATGTGGTTCACCCGACTTCCTCCGCGATCCGTATCAAATTTCGAGGAGTTGGCAAAGAAGTTTATTGAGCAATTCAGGATACACACTACACGCCCGAAGGATGTGATGTCTCTGTCAAGTGTAACCCAAAATCCCGGAGAGTCGCTGAAGGAGTACTTACAAAGATTCCACGTTGCGGCAACTGAAGTCAGTAATCCCAACGACCATGCAATTCTAATGGCTGTGATGAGAGGTGTAGATCCAGATTCTGAATTCGGAGATTGGCTGGCAGGAAAACCTCCGACTACGCTAGAGCGTTTCTACTCCAAGGCGCACCAGTTCATAAGAAGAGAGGAAGCTAGGTGGGTACGACGAGACAAGGCACCGGGACCTGCCCAAGAGTCAATCAAGAGCAACATTGTTGTGAAGCAATCTGGAGACAATTCAGGAAAGGTCCAAGTCAACGTCCAGAATAAGCCTGTGCAGCCCAAAGAGTCCGGAGGAAGGAGTCAAGGAAAGAGGAAAGAAGCGGGAAAGTGGAAGTCGAGAATTCCAAGCTACAGCGAGTACACTCCGCTAAACGCCCCACTTGAGAACATTTACCTATCCACATGCAATACTTTTCAGTACAGAAAACCACGTCCGAAAGAATCAACTGAAGAACAGAAACGGACTGGGAAATATTGCCGCTTCCATGAAACCTATGGACACAACACGGAAGAATGCAGACACCTGCATGACGCTATCGAGAAATTGATCAGACAAAAGAAGTTGCAAGAATTTGTGAAGGATCCGCAGGAAGGAGGACAGGGAACGTCCGACCCAGGTCGTGCACTGGCTCCACGTCATCCAGAGGAACCTGCCCGGACTGTTGGAAGACTGGTTATAAATACAATTATCGGCGGACCTCATCCCGCAGATAAGAACTGGCAAGAGATGGAACGATATGCGAGCTCCTTGAAGCATGCGGATTTCGAGTGCTGTTCGAACGTAGAGGACGGGGCCCCTGCTAAGCAGCAGCGCGTGATGACAGACGATATTGTGTTCAGAAACAGAGACGCTGATCAGGTAGAGGCTCCGACCATCGATCCCATGGTCATATCTGCAACAATCGGACCAGCATATGTAAAAAGAATTTTGATTGATTGTGGAAGTTCAGTCAACATCATCTTCAAGAAGGCATATGATCAGATGAAGCTAGAGACAAAAGACTTGAAACCATCCAAAGCTCGTATCCACGGCTTTAACGGCGCTGCAACTGATGTAGTAGGATATGTCGAGTTACCAGTTGAACTGGGACAAGGCGAGCGTCGGAGGGTACGAATTCTACCCTTTGTAGTTTTGGATGTGGACTCTCCATATAATGTTTTCTTGGGTCGGCCGGCCCTGGCTGAATTTAGGGCGGCACTAGCCCCTTGGTGCTTGACTTTGAAGTTCCCGACTGACAAAGGAGTAGGCATTGTTCACGGAGACCAAGCAGCTGGTCGTTCTTGTTATGTGGCCGAGCTCCGAGAAGCCCACCGGAGGGAAAAAGGAAAGGGTGCGGACAATCCTGTCCGCATCCTAAACCCGAATAATTGACAAGTAGTGCCCGAGCCCTGGCTCGGGCATAGTTCTCGGATCTACGGAGATATAGATCCGAGAGACGACGATGAGAAACCCAGGGAAGAGAAGGCGGCACCGGCTGAATTAACAATTGACATTTCGGTTAGCCGTGACGACCCTTCGCGAATACTGAAGATCGGATCACAGTTAGGCCCCGCAATGACAGAAGACCTTAGCGACTTCCTCCGAGCAAACCTTGATGTTTTTACCTGGACGCATTCTGATATGTGTGGGATTTCTCCCGCCATCACAAGTCATATGTTGAACGTAGACCCGAAATACGTCCCAGTCAAGCAAAAAAGGAGAGGAATGGATCCAGAGAGATCCGCCGCTCTTGGAGAGGAGGTGGACAAACTCAAA
Organism: Allium fistulosum; assembly: GCA_030737815.1. Lineage (NCBI taxonomy): Eukaryota > Viridiplantae > Streptophyta > Magnoliopsida > Asparagales > Amaryllidaceae > Allium > Allium fistulosum. The sequence continues at coordinate 939,291,131 of CM060908.1, read as the reverse complement.
GCAAATGGGTTCGTCCGCGACGCCCTCTACCCGGAGTGGGTCTCCAACCCCGTGCTAGTAAAGAAGGCAAATGGGAAATAGAGGACTTGCATAGATTATTCCGACTTGAACAAAGCATGCCCTAAGGACAGTTTCCCGTTGCCTAGGATCGATCAGTTGGTCGATTCCACAGCAGGACACGAATTATTGTCATTCATGGATGCGTACTCGGGATACAACCAAATCCCAATGCATATTCCGGACCAAGAACACACCAGCTTCGTTACAAATGTCGGGCTGTATTGCTATGTAGTGATGCCCTTTGGATTAAAGAATGCTGGAGCAACTTACCAACGTCTGGTGAATCGAATGTTCAAGGACCAGCTGGGCAAAACCATGGAAGTCTATGTGGATGACATGCTCGTGAAGTCACGGCAGTCAAACGACCACATTCAAGACTTAGCTGAAATGTTTAACATACTCAGGTCCTATGGAATGAAGATCAACCCGCTGAAGTGTTCTTTCGGCGTTGCATCAGGGAAGTTTTTAGGATTCATCGTCAACGCTAGGGGAATCGAAGCCAACCCAGAAAAGATCCAAGCCATTCGAGATGTACAAGCGCCCAGGACTATAAAGCAGGTACAGAGCTTGAACGGAAAAGTGGCTGCGCTAAGTTGATTTATATCCAAGGCAACTGACAAGTGCATCCCATTCTTCGACATAATAAAGAAAGGAAAGAGGAGTTTTGAATGGACGTCTAGCTGCGAGGAAGCTTTCCAGAACTTGGTAAGGCATCTGGAAAGCCCACCAATGCTATCTAAACCAGTTGACCATGAGATGCTGTACGTTTACTTGGCTATATCCCCTCATGCGATAAGCGCAGCTTTGGTCCGTGAGGAGGATCGAGTCCCGAAGCCGGTATATTATGTTAGCAAGCGTTTAACGGGGGCAGAGAAGAATTACCCTAAAATTGAGAAATTGGCTTATTGCTTGGTGATTGCATCACGCAAGCTACGCCCGTACTTCCAAGCGCATTCAATCGGCGTTTATACCGATCAACCCCTGAGACAGGTACTTCAACGACCGGAAACTTCTGGGAGATTGCTAAAATGGAACATCGAGTTGAGCCAATTCGATATCGCGTACTTACCACGGAGAGCTATCCGAGGGCAAGCGTTAGCAGACTTCATCGCTGAATTTACCATACCCATCAAACCGGACGATCACGACATCATTCCCCCCATTCGATGGAAGTTATACACTGACGGTGCATCAAACGACCGCTGCTCCGGCGCGGGCGTAGTTCTTATAACTCCGGAAAACCGATCAATCTGTTATGCCCTGAAGCTCGATTTTCCGGCTACGAACAACGAAGCTGAATATGAAGCATTGATCGCTGGCTTGAAGCTTATCAAAGAACTCGGAATCAAATCAATCGAAATCTTTTGTGACTCGCAGTTAGTGGTATACCAAGTACGAGGAGACTACCAAGCAAAAGGACGAAAGCTTGCTCCGTACCTCGTTCAGGTCCAGGAACTACTATCAAATCTTGAGCGTTATGACATTTCACATATCCCGCGAGAACAAAACAAAGAAGCCGACTTGTTGGCTAAGTTCGCGAGTACCGACGATGTTCAACAAATGGGATTGTATCCCGTGGAAGTCTTGCATGCCCCGAGTGCAGACGAGATGAAAATCGATCTTGTGTTGGAAACAGAGATCGAGAAGGACTCGTGGATAACCCCATTCAAACTGTACCTGACAACCGGGGCTTTACCAGAAAGAAGAAGCGAAAGACGACAGGTCCTTCGAAAGGCCGCGCGGTACGTCATGCAGGATGGATCCATGTACCGGAAAGGATTCTCCGTCCCATTGTTACGATGCATCGCTCATGATGAAACGAAGCGAGTCTTGAGGGAAGTCCACGAAGGGGAATGCGGCGACCATACTGGGGGGCAAACGCTAGCAAAGAAGATCCTCCGCTATGGGTATTACTGGCCCACCGTAAACCGGGATGCCGCGGACTACGCAAGAAAATGCGACAAGTGTCAAAGATATGCAAAAATCCCGAGGGCTCCGTCAACGGAACTCACACAAATGATCAGCCCTTGGCCATTCGCGATCTGGGGAATCGACATAATCGGCTCTTTGCCTCTATCCAAAGGTGGTGCGAAATACGCGATAGTTGCAGTCGACTATTTCACGAAATGGGCTGAGGCAGAACCTTTGGCCACTATCACCTCTAAGAAAGTCATTAACTTCGTTGTACGAAATATTATATGCCGCTTTGGTCTTCCACGCACCATCATTACAGACAATGGAACGCAATTCGAAAGTAGAGAGTTCAAAGAGTTCTGTTTAAAGTACGGCATCGAGAAAAAGTTCGCTGCCGTTGCACACCCAAAAGCTAACGGACAAGTCGAGGCCGTTAACAAAATAATCAAGTCCATACTAAAGAAGCGTTTAGAGAAGGTTGGAGGCAAGTGGGTAGATGAACTCCCGACGTCATTATGGGCATATAGAACTACCCACAAGTCCGCGACCGGCCACACTCCGTTCGCCTTGGCATACGGCTCTGAAGCCGTAATACCCGTGGAACTTGAAGTTCCATCGCACCGAGTGACATACTATGACCCCAAGACGAACCAAAACCTCTTGCTGGAATCACTGGACTGCATCGATGAAAAACGTGAAGAAGCTGAGTTAAGGGCGGCGGCGCACAGACATCGAGTCAAGCGCTACTACGATGGCAGAGTCCGCCCAAGGATCTTCGATGTGGGTGATCTCGTTCTGAAACGAGTCTTCCCAGTACCATCACACATGAATCCCAGCTGGGAAGGTCCATACGCCATTGAATGGAAGCTTGGAGAAGGAACACTCAAGCTAGCGACCGTTGATGGCACGACACTCCCCCGAGCATGGAACAGTGAACATTTGCGGCACTATTACATTTAGCATGTTTCCCTTTCTTGTTATAGGCATTATTGTTTTCCGCATGTTTCCATTCAATAATGACTTAGTTTCCTTTTGAAGTTGTAATCGAGCAATTTAGTTGATTTTCATTAATAAAGGCTTGAAGCCACATTTTCTATGAAGTTTCTGTATCTCTTAATTGAATGATAAATTACATTATTCTGTGCGGCGTACAGACTCATACGAACGATTCCAATCTCCGAATCCCCAGAGTGTGGAGCGGAGTACTCTAAGTCCCCAGAGCGCGGACTAGAGTATAAACGATTTCCAATCTCCGAATCCCCAGAGTGCGGAGCGGAGTACTCTAAGTCCCCAGAGCGCGGACTAGAGTATAAACGATTTCCAATCTCCGAATCCCCAGAGTGCGGAGCGGAGTACTCTAAGTCCCCAGAGCGCGGACTAGAGTATAAACAATTTCCAATCTCCGAGTCCCCAGAGTGCGGAGCGGAGTACTCTAAGTCCCCAGAGCGCGGACTAGAGTATAAACGATTTCCAATCTCCGAGTCCCCAGAGTGCGGAGCGGAGTACTCTAAGTCCCCAGAGCGCGGACTAGAGTATAAACGATTTCCAATCTCCGAGTCCCCAGAGTGCGGAGCGGAGTATTCTAAGTCCCCAGAGCGCGGACTAGAGTATAAACGATTTCCAATCTCCGAATCCCCAGAGTGCGGAGCGGAGTACTCTAAGTCCCCAGAGCGCGGACTAGAGTATAAACAATTTCCAATCTCCGAGTCCCCAGAGTGCGGAGCGGAGTACTCTAAGTCCCCAGAGCGCGGACTAGAGTATAAACGATTTCCAATCTCCGAGTCCCCAGAGTGCGGAGCGGAGTACTCTAAGTCCCCAGAGCGCGGACTAGAGTATAAACGATTTCCAATCTCCGAGTCCCCAGAGTGCGGAGCGGAGTACTCTAAGTCTCCAGAGCGCGGACTAGAGTATGAACAGTCTCAAGTCTCCAAGTCCCCGGAGCACAGTGTCAGCAAACCAGCAAACCAAATAAAGACAAGAGAATCATTCAAACAAGAAGAAACTAAAATTTTATTCGATAAGTCCAAAATGGGGATACAAGATCACTCCTACAAAATTCGGGCCTATACAAACTACAAGTTATGGAAGAAAGAAACTGTTACAAACTTAAGCAAAAACTTGTTGAACAAGTGCATCGATCATTTCTTCGACTTCTTCTTCTTGTCTGCCTTTGGTGTTTCCGACGACTCCTCTCCCTCACGTTTCTTCTTGGACTTTTTGCTTGCTAGAGAGACGGAGTCAGGAGTAGGAGACGGAACATTTAGTGGTTTGGACCTTCCCGGGAGAATGATTTTCAAAGGTCTGTTCCGCGGGTCAGTAAGTTCCAGGACTTCTGATTCAACCTTAACTTTGACTTTTCTCTTCTCCTCGTCGGCAAGACGATCCTTCATGCTCATCTCTGAAGTATGTTCAGAGGCGCCAGTGATTTTAACTTCGTCGCTTCCTTCGGCAGGAGACGAAGTATCGAGTTTGTCATCGTCAAGCGCCCCGATCACTTGAGCGTCTGGGCCGGGAGTTACCCCCGCGTGAGCAACGTCGCTTGTTTTCTCCGCTTCCTCCTTGGCGTCATCGCTCCTCGGAGTTGGCTCAGTGTCAGAGCAACCTGTGAGAAAATATAAGAAGTGGGCATTAGAACGAATAACCACTGCCAAAAAAAAAATGACGGAATCACTTCGACTTCTAGAGAAAGAAGAATCTCCTACCAGGATCAGGTTGACTGTCGGTGGCGCGCGGGGTTTCACCCTCCAGGATAGGTGACAGCACATGAACGCCAAGCCCGGGATCTTCGGGATCGTAACTGGCATGTTGCTCAAATGGATCAAGCGTCGACCGACCAGCCGATTGAGCAGCATAAGGAGCGGCAATGTGAGGAGTAGTAGCGTCGGCCTCTGACGGGCCAGCCTCGTCATTCTTCTCTTTCGAAGGGGAAGAGCCTTTGCCATAGAGAGCCAATGCTACGGATAAATCCGATGGCTCATTCCCCCTCAGGAACTCCTTCACCAGTGCATCCTCGTCGATTTCCTCGGAGCCCGATTCGACTTTCTTGATCTTTATCAGAGTTTCCCATGCCTCAGCCAGGGATTCATGGTAGCCGTCGCCCAAGAATGTTAGGTCGCGGTGCATAAGGACGCGGGCTCCATACTCGGCGATCAACGGGTCAAACATACTTTTGACCTCTTCCCTGCAAGTCTCTGCGACCGCCTCAAGGCGAGAATCAAGCTCCTCCTCAGCCATTCTTTTACCCTCCTCACGGGCCTCATCCTTCATTTTCTCGACCCCGGCAAGTTCACCGTCAAGCTTTGCCTTCAGAAGCCGGGTAGCAACAATCTCATCGCAATACCGCTGTGATTCTTCCTGAGCGGCTATTTTGTCTTCTTTCTCCTTGGAGAGTTGTTCTTTCAGCTCTTTGACTTGAGTAGCGAGCGCGTCCCTTTCTTTTTGGACAGAGTCTTTTTCTAGGGCAAGGGTGCCGCTGCGCTGAACTGCTTCGTCAAGCTCCTTTTTGTGTGCCACCTCTAAGCGAGTAACTGCCTCGGCAGTATCTTTTGCGCCTTGTTCAGCGGCTTCTAGCTTTAACTTATAAGAGGCGAGTTCTTCGTCTTGGAGTTTGATGATTTTCTTGTCGCTGTCAGCCTCCAGATTCAGGCGGTCAATCTCGTGTTGACGCTCAACGGATACTTCTGAGATCTTCTCCACCAAGTGCACGAATGCGTCATGTTGAACATAGACATCATTGTTGCAGGCAATCGCACTTTGCTTCACGTGCCCAGGAATGTGATGGATGGCCGGGAGGAATTTCAAACCGTCAAAACAAATCTTCGGAAACTTGGCCTTAAGGTCGACCATCTTTTCCGCAACGGTTGGGTCCACGGCAGGAGCGGGAGGAGGAGGCTTAGAGAATTCCGTTCTTTTACGCGGCTCTCGAACTTGCCTCGTACTCGATGAACTGGAATGTTGTTCTCGAGCAGCATCAGACTGATAGCCCTTCTGCAGAGACTTCTCTTTATCCGGCTCAGTTGTAGGAGGAAGATCACGGGACTGAGAAGATTGATAGTGCGCTTTCTTGCGATGAGACGACTCGCGCGGACGATTGTCCCTATCCTCATAATCACCTCGGTCCCGGCGTCTGCCTGAACCGGAATCCCGTCCGGAGTGATGAAATATTGAAGACCCCTGAAGGCGATCAAGTCCGTGGGAGCGGCCCATATCACCTGCAAAGAAGGAAGATAACAACGAATTAAGGAGGATTCACGAATTAAAAAGACTTGAAGTATGTTATGGAATGCGCATGTGCGTGTGTGTCCTAAGTGTTCCCCCCGACGGACCCGTTCGTTTATCTTTGCTAATCGGAGTATCGTCTCTGTGAGCCGGGAGTTGAACTCCTACATTGCCTCTAGCGGGCGAGGAGAATTTGAGAGCTTCAGGATCATCGAACCCGTAATTAAGTATGTCTTCGGGAATGGAGAGGTTCGAGAGACCCCTCAGAGAACTCTCCAGATGCTGTGAAGAAGCCTCTTTCTCAGGAGGGATAGGCGTAGATTTTGAGGTGTCGCCAATTTTCTCTTTCTGAACCGAATATTTCAGCTTTTTCTTTCCCTTCGAAGGGGAGGATGACGTCTCAATATCCTGAACTTCGATTGCCGGATTCCAAGCAGGACCCACGTTCTCGCCCTGAGTGTCGGGTGCATCACCCTCTCTACGCTCGCCTTCTTCGTGCGCGACGGGAGCGCGACGCGACGACGGGCCGGCAAGTTTTTTCCCTTTACCGGATGGAGGTTTGGGAATTGTAACGCCTTCTGGAAGGCTGACCCGACGATCAGGAGCTAGCAAGCCGAACCCCGACAGCGATTCATTTGAAATGATAGCTCGAATATCTCGGTCCTCGGCCGGAAGAGCTCTAATCGCGTCGACAGCATCGGAATATCCTCGGCCTTCCGGGCGCGGGTTAATACCTGAAAAGATGAAACGAAGAGTTAAGAAAAACATGACTCCCATTAAGTACGAGTAACGGTTCAGCAGAGAGACTTACTGCCTTCAACCCATCTCCTAGCAAAACCAGACGGGCATCGCACATAGAACCACTCCTGTTTGTACAGGGCGAATTTGCTACAGGCCCCTGTCAAAATCTGGCACTTGTGATATGGCTCGAGGAATATGAAGGAAGGGCTATCTTTCCGTCTCTTGAACATATAAATGTATCGGATATCACCGGGGGTTGGAGGTCTGGAGAAGACAGCCATGAAGAGTAAATAAGTCCCATATAGGAACGCATGACCATTCGGGTGCAGCTGCGACGGAGCGATGTCTATATACTGCAGCACATCCCGGAGAAATAGGTTAAACGGAGGCACGCTGCCCATCCAGCACATGAACTTGTTGCAGGCCGTGTACCCGACTGGGGGCAAATGAGGACGGTCGTGTCTCGAAGGAACTAACACGTCAGTAAAGGGAATTCCGTGAATGGAACATATCCGTCGCAGAGCGGCCTCATTGATCCTCGAGGCTTGAGAATCGACCGGATTGTCCAGCAAGATGGTTGACTCCAGAGCATCGGGCGCCAAATTATGAGCGGGAGAGATTGACGGGTTGGAAGCATCTGCGGCTCCTTGCCTTGCTGACGGCCCAGGCCTGTCAGATATGGTGGCAGAACTAGATTTTCCTCACATCCCGAATAAATAATGAACTGGCTAAATGCTTGAGAAAGCTATACTTGAAAAACGTTGAGCGTTAGAATCAGCAACACGAGTTTTCCCCCCACGTGGTGTATGAACTAGTGCAAGCAATTGTGTAAAGACAATAAGAAGGTTTTAAAGATATAATAATTAGCTTCGGATCATCGCCTTCGAAGACCGTCATCGCTGACCGTCTCAAAAGCCCGCCTTGAGGTGATTACAGTTTCAGGTTCAAAAGACATATGATTTCTAGAGTAACCAGCCTAAGTGTAGTTTAACATTTATACTGATCGGCATTTTAGTAATGTTCATCGTCCTAAGTAAAGTGTGCGGCAATTGTATCGTTCGGCATATAAAGTGTTCGGCAATTATATTGTTCGGCATGTAAGGTGTTCGGCAATTATATTGTTCGGCATGTAAGGTGTTCGGCAATTATATTGTTCGGCATGTAAGGTGTTCGGCAATTGTATTGTTCGGCATGTAATGTGTTCGGTGATTGTATTGTTCGGCATGTCAGTTCTTCGGCAATTATATTGTTCGGCATGTCAAGTGTTCGGCAATTGTATTGTTCGGCATGTGAAGTGTTCGGCAATTATATTGTTCGGCTAAAGTCACGGTTCGACCTAAGGATTGTTCGGCTGGATTCAACGTTCGGTCTGAGGTCAATGTTCGGCGTGTCAGTCGTTCGGCATTTGGGCATTGTTCGGCTTTAGTTCGTTCGGCTCAATTATAGTTTGACTTGTTAGTGAGCGTTCGGCCTGGCATTGTCCGGCTGAGGTACCGTTCGGCAACTAACCATTACACCGTCCGACACATGACCACATGCGCCGGAGCAGCGAACGGCGCCATTACCCCCTCCAACACCTTTCATTCTTTTTCTTCCTTTTGACCTCGATCCAACACGAGGAAACTAAGGCAATAAGCGGACATACTCCTAACTCCTCCATGCTATGTCGTTCGGCAATACAGACAAGCTATACAAAAACCCTCTACACGACTTCGTTCGAACATCTCGTTTGAATATACGATGAAAATACCTAAGTTTGCAGATCAAAGATTGAGATGGTGTAGTTAAGTCTCAAATTCGGACGATTGAACAGAATTGTGAGAACGGAGGAAATAAGAAGTAAAATGAGGCAGGTAAAAGGAGAGAAGAAGAGAAGGAACTGGTTTTATAGAGGGGAATGGAGGAAGTCGAAGGGGCTATACCCGGTAGAACCGGTCAATACCGGAGCGCTCGGCATTAAGGTGGAATGACGTTCGGCACGCTAGGAACGTTCGGCTCAGAACATGTCGTTCGGCATCCCAAGCTCGTTCGTCTTGCACCTCCCTTCGCTAGCATTCTCGAGAGGATACCTCCGAGGTGGATTGTACCAGATTCAAAGCGCACCACGTTTGGCCACGAGATACACTTTGGGGGGCAAGTGTTTCCTGGGGATTTGACCAGGCAACTAGTGCTCGACATCAGAGAGTGTCCGGCATCCAGGAATGTTCGGCGAAGCAACCGTCATCCATGAGTACTCGTCGTAGTACTCGGCGTCCATAGTGTCCGGCGTCCAGGAGTGTTCGGCGTAATACTCAGCAGTGTTCGGCATGCGAGAGCACTCGACATCAAAAGCACTCGGCATCGAGACTACTCGGCGTAGTGCTCGGAAACAAGGGTACTCGGCGCCAAGTAGTGTTTGGCATCAACTAGCACTCGGCAACAACCTATGCTCAGCGTCAACTAGTGTTCGGCATCCCATAAGTACTCGGCACCAAGACTGCTCGGCATACCAGAGTGCTCGGCGTCAAGGCTGTTCGGCATCAAGACTGCTCGGCGTACAAGGTCGCTCGGCATCAAGACTGCTCGGCGTACAAGGTCGCTCGGCATCGAGGCTGCTCGGCATACAAGAGTACTCGGCATACCAGAGTGCTCGGCGTCAAGGCTGTTCGGCATCAAGACTGCTCGGCGTACAAGGTCGCTCGGCATCAAGGCTGTTCGGCATCAAGACTGCTCGGCGTACAAGGTCGCTCGGCATCGAGGCTGCTCGGCATACAAGAGTACTCGGCATACCAGAGTGCTCGGCATCAAGACTGCCCGGCGTACAAGGTCGCTCGGCATCGAGGCTGCTCGGCATACAAGAGTACTCGGCATCTCATGGTGTTCGACGTAATACTCGACATCCAGGTGACATTCAACACAACTAACCAGCACACCGTTCGGCATAGAAGGAATGGTTCGGCGCAGATCGTTCGGCGAACCTTGCTCGGCATACGGCGACCACTGTACTCGGGCTGGAACGTTCGGCAATCAGCCCACTTGGGAAGTCCAGCCCATCTTTGCCTATAAATAGAGGGGCAGGGTCACAGTGAAAGGGATCCTTTTTTGGAGAGAAAATACGGGGTGACTCTGCCATTTTCAAGACTCATCTTCTCTACTTAAACACCTTCATTCAAGCATTTGATTCACGAATTGTATTTGTAATCAATCATAAAGGAAATCAATAAAGTTGAGCAAAGTGGACGTAGGCAATTACGCCGAACCACTATAAATTTGGTGTTCTTACTTTCTGCACTTGAATTAGGATTGTCTTCTCTGTTTAATTTGCTTTCATCACTTATATCTCTACACAATCTTTCTGAACGAGGTTAGTGACCAATTTTGGTGCTAACAACGTGTTTGGTGGCAGCTAATTCGTTCGAACGAATTACCGTTCGTTCGCCTTCCAAACAAGGCAGGTCGACCCGGCGATCGACCGCCCCTTGCCCAGGTCGATCGGCCGGTCGACCTGACCATATTTTTTTTCTTTTTTTTCGTTTTATTTCTGCTTATTTTGTTTATTTTATAACTTGGTCATATTAGCTCAGTTTATGACGTTCTATACATGGAAATTGACCAGAAAATTACCACGGACACAATGGTGCAACTTCCGTGGCTAAATTCTGATAATTTCACAAAGTTATTTTTGTTATTTAATTAATTAACAAATTAATTATTATGGGTTAAATTTCGAGTTGTTGTAGCAATGGTTTCGAAAGGATGTTTCGAAGTTATCCTCTTCCCTAATTATTTTTCTTATGATTAATACTTTCTAAAGAAAAGCTTTTGCTTTTGTTCTCTTTGTCCCAGTAGTTATTTTTAATGTTAAACCCAATGATTTTGAAAGAGGTACTTTCAAATGGTTTCAAAGCTACGCTTTCGTAAATTTTACTTGAAATAAATGCCTTTAAAAGGTCAGTTTAAAGTGTTGCGAAAGGTATATCTTTAAGTGTTTCTAACGGAAGGTTTCAATGCTTTCGAAAGGTATGTTTTTAATGGTTTCTAAAGAGAAGGTCTAAGATTTTAAGCAATGCACTCAAAAGGGAGAGTGATGGAGGTTAACTCATGATGTCACAATGATCCGAAGGATCTAGTCGAAACCCTTAGTTTTCAAATAAGAAACCCAATCTCATTTTTTAAAGGTAAAACCTATGACAATATGAAAGAATTTTGAAATGGCATATAACTTTGGAATTTTTGAAGAAGCTTTCCTTGCTAAAGATAGTGGGTTAAGGGTATTGACCATGTTTCCCTAGAAAAATGATTACAAGTAATTAAATCATAGATGTTTATATTATTATGTTTTGATCATTTATCATGCATGCTTTTGTAAACATATTCACTTCATAATTAACCCAAAACTGCATTTTTGGGTGTTAAGGGTAGAATAACCTGCTAGGTTGATCCAGTAGTGAATATACATTGAGTTAACTCCTGAGTGGGTAGAAGTGCATCCAGGAGGTCAGACAGACCAGAATATAGGATGCCCAAAGACTGATCATAGGATTATTGACCTAGCTAGATTCTTAGTAAGCCCATAAAAATTATGTACAGAAATTGTTATTGGCAGGGGCCAATAGGTTCTTAATGATCGCATGAATCTATGTCCGGAATATGTTATTGAAAGAGATCAATATGTTCGTAATGATCCCATAAAAACTATGACATGAGAGATGTTATTGGAGAATCATTAGTTCATAATGAACCCATGAAGACTATGATTAGGTGATATTATTGGTAGATACCAATAGGCTCTTAGTGATCCCATGAAAACTATGAAACCGGACATATAGTCCGTAAGTTTGGAACAGGTTATTAGTCAGCCCATGAAAACTAATTGGTTAACAGTGATCCTAGAAACTATAACTTGGGACAGATAGTTAGGTAAATGGGGATGGGAAATCCAGAGCATATTGCATGTTAACATATCATCATAATACATTTTACTATGTTATGTCTTAACTATTGTGGATGCAGGTGCATAATATATGGTTATCATAAATTGGGTTAGGATACTAGTAAGGGGAAAACCCGTTCCGCTAAGCGGCATGGTCTCACTAGATATCTATATTGTCCGAGATGGTATGTTATTATTCACACGACACTTTTTGTTTGACTCGAAGTTTATGTTTTCCCCATAAACTCTCGGGAGCTCAATTAATTTGGAGTAGTTTGAGAGCTAAGGTTTTCGGGTTCTCCTTTAGACGAATAAGCTTCCGGAGACATGCATGAGGCAAGCTAGCTATTAGCAGTTCTTTCTATTTGATTCCGCTGTGTTATTGGATGTAATGGAAAATATCTTTAGAGCCTATATTTAGACTTTGGTATATCAATGTATCTAACATCACCGCATTTGGTCACCGAGAAATAATAATTATGGATGACTGCAGCATCCGTAGTAGTTAGTTTTGGGCCTCCAAATGGGGGATGTTACAACAATCATTACTCTGGAGTCATCGACCTTGATGGCAGTCGAATCTAACTCCTGTAATCAGTTCAATATAGCTGGGCTAGAATGCCGGATAACACTTGTCCCCCAAAGTACGTTTTTTGATGAAAATGAAGTGCTTTGAATCAAAGTAGGTTAGATTCGTCGGAAAAAAAATCCGTCCAGTTTCCTGAATAGTTGCTATCCCTTTGTCAAATTATTTTTCCAAGGTGTTGAATTTCTCACTGATCGTCATGACGCTTGATCAATTTCCTATAGTATAAATCTAGGGCTACACTCCATCAGTTGATACATGTAAGTCCAGCCCTACAAGACTAACTAGCTTTTGTTATTTGGTCTAGCTTCGGACTTGAAGGCCTCAGGTTTGATTTCAATTACTGTTGATTCCAAAAATTGAAATTTCTAGGTCATATACGTGTATGTTCGTATAAATGTTCTTGTCGTTGGCTCTCGGACGTGCTCGTACGTTTACGGGTCGTCGCCAACTTTCTTTGCATTTTGTATGTTTATGTTTTTTATAATTTTCATGCTTATATTCATTTGCGCGCATGTTCATGGCTGATATCCTCTTTGTTCTCTCTTTTTTATTTATTTATTTATTTTATTTTATTTAGGGATCGGCATAGGCCTAGCTGACCCCTTTCTACCTTTTCTTCATGCTTGCAAGGATTGGCATGCTCTATGTCGAGCCCTTAACCTTCATCTCAAATAGAAGATTAGGACCGAACCCCCTTTCCACATATTCCATGTCGAACCCTCCACATTTCTAGTCGAACCCTCCTGCTCTCTTTATGCTTCAAGGCATGGCATGTTTTAGGCCGAACCCTCCTTCCTCGTTTTGTGTGTTGAACCCCCTTTTCTTATGTAAGCTATAATTTTTCCTTTCTAACTTCACTTGCCTTATCTTTTTAACATCCCCCTTGCACCGAACCTTCTTATTCCATCCTCAAATCTGAGCCCTCCTATCTTTGGCTCAAAACTCTTCTGCAATCCAACCTGTCCCGCGTACTTGCTTTCTTCTACCTTCCACTTCGTGCATCTCCAAATACTTGCCCACATTCTAACCCATATACTCACATTGGTAAGTGTTTAATTCGTACGTTTCGATTTTATGATGGGATAATGTTGTCTATACCATCAGTGATCATAACGGCATTCGATGGAATGACAAAACGGTGGCCGAAGTGGCCCAGAGGAGGTGAGTTGCGAAGTGTGATAGGATTCGATGGAATAAGCAAGGAGCAAGAAGAAGGTAGAGTGGAGGAGGGATCGGTAGAGTGGATCTTTGCAGGAGGATTGGTGTTGAAGGTTTGGACATGTACCGATCTCTCGTTTCATGAATTTGGGAGAGGGATCGCATGAAAGCTTGATGAGAGGATGGATAAAATAGTGGAGTTGGAAGGATCGGTAGGATTAGGGGTCGGAAAGCTTTTAAGCAAAGAGATCAGTGTGTTGGGATTGGCATATTTGTAGAGGATAAAAGGATCGACATTCTTTGCTTAGAGAGAGGGATCGGTCGTAAAGCTTTAGGGTAGGGATCGACATATAAGGATCGGAATACATGTTTTTCTTAATTGAACTTGAAACCTAATCTAAACTTACTTATTTGAGAAATCACTACCAATCCACCTCAATGAACTTGAACATATAATGACGATGAATAACAGTACTAACATATTTAGTATTGAACTTGAGATTGAACAATCAAACCCTTGGAACTTCCAACATGAACTAAAACTTAGCATATGGACTTGAATGACAGATTTCACAACTTGATATGCCGATAGTCGATCCCAAAGCCTTCACAACCGATCAATTTCTTTGCCAGTTGAGACGGTCAGCGATGACAGTCACTCTGTTCAGAATCCACGGTCTCGCCATTTAACTTTGTTTTCTTATTTTAAGCTGTTTATTTCTGTTATATAGTACACTACATCGCACTAGCTCACACTTCGCACGGGGTGGGGAGGGGATAGGTAAACTTTTCTAATCTCAATTATCTACCGAGTATAGTTAACATGGACTTCAGACGCTTAGAGCATTTAGCTGCAATGTCCTCCGAACTAGCCTCGCAACATAGCAATCCCGAAGCAAAGTCGAGTTCCGCGACTATATCTGGCAGGCTTTCTTCTGGCCATCAAACTGAATAAATGGAAGTTCTAGTGCATCTACCAACCTTTTTCTGATGTTCCCGTCCACCTGGTGGAATATAAGTCCTACGCCCGACGCTGTAGAAAATCCTATACTTTTAGATAATCCAATAGATTCTCAGGCTACCAGAATTGGTAAGGCTGCCCTTCGCAGGCTATGATCCATACACATAATTCCATTCAAAGACATCTTGGTTTCTTCGATAAATGACAGGGCTCACTTGCCCCCAGAGGGGCACACTTGGTGCAACAAATTCATGTGTTGGGCCAGATGTGTGCCACCCTTCAATTCTTTTATTCGAGAAATGTTAAGATATCTTAGAATAGCTCCCACTCAACTTCACCCAAACAGCTACGCCTTCCTCCATGGAACTTTTCTAATGTTCAAGAGCATTCTGTTTTGCCCGCCAACTCCTGAGAACACTAAGTTCATTTTTAACTTTAACCGATGGTCAGGAAGTCCTTCTTATGTTTTCCTTGAGCCTTCACCCAACTGCCAAGTATTAATGGGTGCTTGGAATAAACTTTCTCTTTTCAAACATGAATTGTTCTATGTTCGGTGTCTGCTTGACTTCGCAAGGTGATGGTTGGAAGGGCATAAGTGTTTTCTTCGCTTCAGTCTTAAATCCGTTTATCCAAGTCATATTTTTGAATCAACTAACAGCCTGAATAACTACAGGTGTCCGCCCACATCCTGAGGGCAATAGTATTTCATGAGCGATCTCTGCAATTCATGCCATCCCTGTCAAAGAAAGGGACATTAGACTTCTCGTAACCGACGGGTTACTTTCTCTATTTGGACTGCTGGAAGAGGGTCGCAGTATCGGACTCCTCGGAAGTACAGCATCACCGAGAAACATTGTGGAGTAAGAAGGGGATATCAACAACCCCATTGTGCCCCTAGTCGAGGGGACTCAAGATGATGTTAAAGAAGGCAAAATTAGGGGTGCCCAGACCAATGAGCATAGCGAATATGATGCAGGCCCAGGCAAGGCTTATGTGGTTGAATTGTCATAAGGCGTGCATCCCAAATGCCAACTAAGAAAAGGAAGAAACTAGCATATAAACTTCGTAGAGGAAAAACTACTAAGGACCCAGAATTTGTTATCACTTCTGTTGACGAAGACTCATCTTCCCAACACTTAGAAAGTTCAATGAAAGGATTTTTAAATCTCCAGATCCCCGATGACATTATGACTTATGACTTCCCAAACATCAATATCGAGCAGCTCAATTCTCCTGCCAGGAGTGGTGATGGAATTCTTCCTACTGACAGAGGAGAGAAAATGCCTATAATCAAAGCTATAACTACTGGTCTGTCGGGGGGACACTAGGACACCTACAATCACGTGCACTCCATTACATGCTCTTTATCTATCTTTTGTATAATGGTTACTTATACATTTTCAATTGGTTTTTGTAGGTGCAATTACTCAGTCTTGAGCTTTTGATCACCTAAGGGGCTCTTCGACGCATTACAGATCTAGCTGCGACTCAGAATCAGGCAGGCGTAGGGAAAGAGACGACGATCGGGAAAAAAGTTGTCATTCAAGGCAGTCTTCTTCTTCCAAGCCTAAGTCCCAGTCTTGGTCATTCCACCAGGAAGATCAGCCCAATCTTCCTGTTTATAGTGGAGATCAGACTTCCTTCCAAGAAACTCAAATTGCCGTATCACATGAGTAGTACTCTGGTTCTTCTAGCTCCAGGAAATCTCACGACTATAGATCAAGAAACCGTCTAATTGCCACTTTCGATCCATCTTTGCCAACCGCTGCTCTTGATACTTCCACAGTAGAGAAATTGATCGAGCTTAAGACCACTTTCCCAAAAATCTATTTTGACGGGCTTAAGTTCCTTCCCTCAATTCATATGATCCCGGGGAATGCCAAAGCAAGCTCTCTCGCATGTGTTAACAATGTTTTCGTGCAGCATGAGTCGTACCAGCACTTAGCGAAAAAGATCTCCGAGGTGTCAATTGAGTGAAAACATGAAATAGATCGTCTCAACCTAGAGGCAATCCATGATAAAGATATAATCAAGCACTAGGAGATATCGGAGTTGACAACAAAACTAACTGAGGAAAAAAAGAGTGCCAAGGAAATGTCTGAGGCGGTGAGTCGTTCGAAAGCTGCCCATAAGAAGGAACTCAATGCTGCCCTCAATTGCAGTAGCGCACTTGCTCTAGAAAAGGATTAGTTGCAAAAGGGAAAGATATCTTGGCCCGCCATGTTGAGGATCTTGAAGAGCTTCTTAGGAAAGAAAGGGAAGAAAAGATCAAGGCTCAAGAAGAATCACAAAGATATTGCGAAGAGGCTGTTAAAGCCAGGAGTCTGAAAATCAAACTTGATGAGCAACTTTCTAAAATAGAATCCCTCAAAGAGGAAGCAAGAGAGGCAAGCCGAAAGGAGATGATTGAACAAATTGAAGCCCAGGTGGAGGATGCTAAAGAATCTGGTTGGAATGAAACTACGGACATGTTTGATCCCCTGACCATCGAATACAACGCTAAAGTCCTTATCCACCATGACTTTAGCTTTCTTGATGAAGGTTATCTTGAGTCACTCGCCGAAGCCTGGGAGTATATTGTCGAGATGAAAAGGAGGGAGATAGGCGATGCCGAGTTAGATGAAGAGAAAATAGTGCGGGAGATGCTTTATGGAAATGAACCCCTTGACCTTGCCGCCACGAGACTCTGATATTTCGACATTTTAACACCTTCCGATAAAGGGAAACATATTGTTGAATCCTCGGAGTCTGATCCCAAGGGCCCTTTTTCTTTCCAAGTGGCTAGAGCGTCAGTTTACTTTGGCCTGAGGCAAGATTTGAGCTACGATCCGGATAAACCCGCTCACCGGTCTAAAGTGCCGACCCCTATTCTGGAAGAGGCCACTT
Organism: Allium fistulosum; assembly: GCA_030737815.1. NCBI lineage: Eukaryota > Viridiplantae > Streptophyta > Magnoliopsida > Asparagales > Amaryllidaceae > Allium > Allium fistulosum. The sequence continues at coordinate 939,273,692 of CM060908.1, read as the reverse complement.
CAGCGACAACCGAGAGCTAGCCGGACATAGGTATTCCACTTTACTCTCTACTTTTTGAGAGGTTCCATTCTTCATGCCAATGGTTTTAGGCTTATCTCCTTGTTTTGAAAAATCTGCAGGTCTTCTGGGTCCTGACCAAACTCTTAAAAGTAACACCGCCATGGAGCAACACGCGATATCAATAGAGATTCTAACGGCCACCAATGTTTCAAGTCCCGATGCTCAAGTCGTCGGAGCACTCAACAATGATAAGGCTGAAGATCCACTGCCAGTGGATAAATCTGATGATGTTGTGATTACCCGCCCCACCAAACACACTAATGAGATCAGCTTGAAGGAGCGCATCGAGAAGGAGGAGTTGCTGAAGAGAAAAGCTAATGCTAAGCCCACCGAGGTGGACATTGATGATCCAAATCTCATCCCACTACAAGTCATTCCGGTCGATTCCCAAAGAATTCCCTCCGAGCTTCAAACGCTCTCCCACCAAGGCCGGTAAAGAATCAAGGAAAAGAACAAGTGGAAGTTCAGATAGCGCCACTCTCGAGAAATCCAAAAAGGAGAGAAGACAAAAAAAATAGCAGTCGCTTCGGCTCGGTGTGTACTTAGTTTGTAAAGCTGTTTTTTTGTTAGTTGTAGTTGTACGGGTATGACCGTTAGTTTATTGAATAAACATGTACCACAATTTTGAAGCTTATCATGTGAATAAAAGTTTTTGTTTTCTACTGAGCTCTTGTGTGAACTGTTGTTTAAGTAGTTGAACTATTACTTTCCATTCAATGCGCCTATAATTCGTTATACGTTAATTCTGATAACAATCCATTAACTCTATCCAAGGTCTCCATATGGTCGTGGCCTTGAATCGCATCAAACACTGGGCTTAAGCCTTTATGTTACACTGTCGAATTCAGTGGTTTGAGTAATTATACTCCTACCTCTAGTCTCAGGTTTGGGGAGTTAGATAGTGGATGGTGGAACTCCATCCTTAGCGAGTTAATACTCCTCCTGTCGGTTTTAGGCCGAAGTTTATGGAATAGTGAGTGGTCGAACCACACTCATCTATTTGTTTATACTCATATCCACTCTTTGGGGATAAGAGTTGGTTAGCGGGTGGTCAATTCACACCTGATTTATGTTTATACTCTAGTTCGCACTCCGTGACTTAGAGTTAGTTTGTAGGTGGTCGATTCACACCCGATTTATGTTTATACTCTAGTCCGCACTCTGCGGGACTTAGAGTTAGTTTGCGGTTGGTTAATTCACATTTATGTTTATACTCTAGTCTGAATTTTAGGGACTTGAGTTATTTTGGAGAGCAGTCGGGTCATACTTTCCTTAATTAATTGATTTGCCCCCCAAGATCTGGGGTTTGATTTAGCGAGCGATCGGTCGTGTCATGATTGCTCTTGTGTTATCTCAGTCCCATCGTTTGGCGAGATTTATTTGATCATCAGATGGTCGGGTCATATCCATTCTCATTATGTATCTCGTCTATTGGGTTATGAATGAGTGTTATCAAATGATCAGTCGGACCGCGCTCATCTTGTTTAGTTCCATTAGGAACTAGCATAATTGATTAATTCCAAACTTTGGGAACCTATTCGAACATATCGACATTAATCAGTTTCGTAATTTAACTAATACATAATGCTATAGTAAACAAAAATATAAAGGAAGTTCAAAATTTTATTTGCTAAATGGAAAGGAATGACATAATCTGTCTTATTACATATCTAGAAAGTCAAATGCTAAAGCAAATTCTAAAAGAAATACTACTGAATGAAAAAGAAAGAAACTAAGTGAAATAGCATCGTAAATGCTCGCTATTTCATGCCCTTGGGAGAGTGATGCCATCAACAGTCGCTAGCTTGAAAGTTCCCTCTCCCGCCGATTTCAAAGGTTCTAAGTCGGACTTTAATGTTGTAGTATCGGGCGACTCGGTGTCGGTGCACAACTGACCTCAAATCAGCTTCCATGCGCTTCTCATCTATAAAGTCTAGAGATTCTAAGAGGATATCTTTATTCGTTTTGGGATCATAGTAAGTCACTCGATGAGAAGCAACTTCGAGCTCAATAGGAATAAGGGCTTCGAAACCATAAGCAAGGGAAAATGGAGTATAGCCAATCGCAGACTTGTGGATGGTCTTGTGAACCCATAGTGCTGTCGGGAGTTCATCCACCCACTTGCCTCTAGCCTTTTCCAAACACTTCTTCAGAATGGAATTTATAATTTTGTTCACAGCTTCAACTTGTCCATTCGCTTGATGGTGAGCGACTGCTGCAAACTTCTTTTCAATATGATACCTCCGATAGAAGTCTTTGAATTCAGCACTATCGAATTGAGTCTCATTATCTATTACAATAGTTCGCGGAAGACCAAAATGACAGATGATGTTCCAGACAATGAAGTTGATTACTTTCTTAGTTGTAATCGTGGCTAAATGTTCTGCATCGGTCTATTTGGTGAAGTAATCAACTGCAATGATAGTGTACTTTGCACCACCTTTAGAGATCGGTAAGGAACTGATAATATCTGTTTCCTGGGGATTTGACCAGGCAACTAGTACTCGGCAATAAGTGCTCGGCATCAGAGAGTGACCGGCATCAAGGAGTGTTCGGCGAAGCACTGGCCATCCAGGAGTGTTCGGTGAAGCAACTGACATCCATGAGTACTCGGCATAGTACTCGGCATACAAGAGCACTCGGCATCGAGACTGTTCGGCGTACAAGAGTACTCGGCGTCAAGGCTGATCGGCATACAGGAGTACTCGGCATCCCATGGTGTTCGGCGAGGCACTTGACAACCAGGAGTGTTCGGCGAGGCACCCAACATCCAACGAGTGCTCGGCAACAAGTGTGCTCGGCATCAAGACTGCTCGGCATACCAGAGTGCTCAGCAACGAGAGCGCTCGGCGTCAAGACTGCTCGGCATACGAGACTGTTCGACATCAGGGAGAACTCGGCAGCATCTGTGGTTCGGCATACAGGATTACTCGGCGTAGTACCCGGTGGGATTAGAAGTACTCGGCGTAAGGGCACTCGGCGTCTAGAAGAGCGTTCGGCTTCAACTGACTAACACCCTACACTTCCCAAACATCAACCACCTCGTTCGTCATAGAAGGGACCGTTCGGCGTCAGAGCGTTCGGCACATCTGTGGTTCGGCATACAGCGCTCACTATACTCGGGCTGGAGTGTTCGGCCAACAGCCCACTTGGGAAGTCCAGCCCATCTTTGCCTATAAATAGAGGGGCAGGGTCACAGTGAAAGGGATCCTTTTTTGGAGAGAAAACACCGAGGAGACTCTGCCATTTTCAAGACTCATCTTCTCTACTTAACAACTTCATTCAAGCATTTGATTCACGAATTGTATTTGTAATCAACTATAAAGAAGATCAATAAAGTTTAACCTCAAAGTGGACGTAGGCAATTACGCTGAACCACTATAAATTTGGTGTTCTTACTTTCTGTATTTAGATTAGCACTGTCTTCTCTGTTTAATTTGATTTCATCACTTATATCTCTTCACAATCTTCTTCTACGAGGTTAGTGACCAATTTTGGTGCTAACACTTTGGTGCTTTCACTGAGAATCGAATTCTCAGACCTCAAGGATCTGCTTTGAAGCTACTGGATTGAACAAATCCCCCAAAGAAGATCCGACTTACTGATAGGACATCCGTTGATTCTACTCAGAGTTCATACCAATAACTCTACAATGGCAAGACCACGTACCAGGTCAGCTTCTCTTAATGCGGATGCCCGAGAGACTGCTAGCGTGCAACAAGCAGGACCTAGCAATCAACCAGCGATCCCGAGTGCAGGGATTGCCGCTCAAGAACAGACTCCAGTTGTCACCAGAGTGGAGTTCAATGACTTGATGAGAGAACTTAGGGAAAGCAGGAGACAACTGGGAGAACAGATGCAAGATAATGCCAACCTGATGGCACAAGTCACTCAACAGCAGCAACAAAATGCTGGGGGCAATCTAGCTGCTTATTCCTCTTCTAACAGCTCTACTTCTTCTGATGAACCACCCAGGCGTAGACGCCGTAAGACTGGAGCTGCAAGGGCGGATGCTGCTGTTCGAACAGCTGGAGACCGCGACCAAGCCAGAACTGGAAGCTTCCGAACCGGAGTACAGATGGAGGATGGAGCTCCAGATCATCAAAATGCTAACAATGTTGAACCTCACGACGCACGATTGGCAGATCGCCAGGAAAGGAGGCATCAGCATGGACAGGCGCGTAGAACTGACTCCAACCTCCCAGCTTCCATACAGACACCCGATCTGACAGCCATGATCAGGCAACTGATGAAAGAAAATCAGGGCTTATCAAATGACGACTGGGGAGTGTCAAGAAGTCATACTCCGTTCACGGATGTTGTGCTGCAAGCGGCGTACCCCAAGAAGTTTAGCATGCCAACCATTCCTGCATACGAAGGAAAGACTAACCCCAGATAACATGTAATGAGGTATGAATGGATGATGGATTCAGCCAGAGCAAATGATGCCACCAAGTGTAGGTGCTTTCCGATTACTCTATCTGGGATCGCTACTATGTGGTTCACCCGACTTCCTCCGCGATCCGTATCAAGCTTCGAGGAGTTGGCAAAGAAGTTTATTGAGCAGTTCAGGATACACACTACACGCCCGAAGGACGTGATGTCTCTGTCAAGTGTAATCCAAAATCCCGGAGGGTCGCTGAAGGAGTACTTACAAAGATTCCACGTTGCGGCAACTGAAGTCAGTAATCCCAATGACCATGCAATTCTAATGGCTGTAATGAGAGGTGTAGATCCGGATTCTTAGTTTGGAGACTGGCTGGAAGGAAAACCTCCAGCTACGCTAGAGCGTTTCTACTCCAAGGCACACCAGTTTATAAGAAGAGAAGAAGCTAGGTGGGTACGACGAGATAAGGCACCGGGACCTGCCCAAGAGTCAATTAAGAGCAACATTGCTGTGAAGCAATCTGGAGACAATTCGGGAAAGGTCCAAGTCAATGTCCAGAGTAAGCCTGTGCAGCCCAAAGAATCCGGAGGAAGAAGTCAAGGAAAGAGGAAAGAAGCGGGAAAGTGGAAGTCGAGAATTCCCAGCTACAGCGAGTACACTCCGCTAAACGCCCCACTTGAGAACATTTACCTATCCACCTGCAATATTTTCAGTACAGAAAACCACGTCCAAAAGAATCAACTGAAGAACAGAAGCGGACCGGGAAATATTGTCGCTTCCATGAGACTTATGGACACAATACGGAAGAATTTAGACACTTGCACGACGCTATCGAAAAGTTGATCAGGCAGAAGAAATTGCAGGAATTTGTGAAGGATCCACAAGTAGGAGGACAGGGGATGTCCAACCCAGGTCGTGCACCAGCTCCACGTCATCCCGAGGAGCCTGCCCGGACCGTGGGTAGACTGGTCATAAATACAATCATCGGCGGGCCTCACCCCACGGATAAGAATTGGCAGGAGATGGAGCGATATGCAAGTTCCTTGAAGCATGCAGATTTTGAGTGTTGTTCGAACGTGGAGGACGGAGCCCCTGCTAAGCAGCAGCGCGTAATGATAGACGATATTGTGTTCAGGAACAAAGACGCTGATCAGGTAGAGGCTCCGACCATCGATCCCATGGTCATATCTGCAACGATCGGACCAGCATATGTAAAAAGAATTTTGATTGATTATGGAAGTTCAGTCAACATCATCTTCAAGAAGGCCTACGATCAGATGAAGCTAGAGACAAAAGACTTGAAACCATCCAAAGCTCGTATACACGGCTTTAACGGCGCTGCGACTGATGCAGTAGGATATGTCGAGTTACCAGTTGAACTGGGACAAGGCGAGCGTCGGAGGGTACGAATTCTACCCTTTATAGTTTTGGATGTGGACTCTCCGTATAATGTTTTCTTGGGTCGGCCGGCCCTGGCTGAATTTAGGGCGGCATTAGCCCCGTGGTGCTTAACTTTGAAGTTTCCGACTGACAAAGGAGTTGGCATTGTTCACGGTGACCAAGCAGCTGGTCGTTCCTGTTATGTGGCCGAGCTCCGAGAGGCCCACCGGAGGGAGAAGGGAAAGGTTGCGGACAACCCCGTCCGCATCCTCAATGCGGATAATTGACAAGTAGCGCCCGAGCCCTGGCTCGGGCATAGTTCTCGGATCTACGGAGATATAGATCCGAGAGACGACGATGAGAAACCCAGGGAAGAGAAGGCGGCACCGGCTGAATTAACAATTGACATTTCAGTTAGCCATGACGACCCTTCGCGAATACTGAAGATCGGATCACAGCTAGGCCCCGCAATGACTGAAGACCTTAGCAACTTCCTCCGGGCGAACCTTGATGTTTTCGCCTGGACGCATTCTGATATGTGTGGGATTTCTCCCGCCATCACGAGTCATATGTTGAACATAGACCCAAAATACGTCCCAGTCAAGCAAAAAAGGAGAGGAATGGATCCGGAGAGGTCCGCTGCTCATGGAGAGGAGGTGGACAAACTCAAAGCAAATGGGTACGTCCGCGACGCCCTCTACCCGGAATGGGTCTCCAACCCCGTGCTAGTAAAGAAGGTGAATGGGAAATGGAGGACTTGCGTAGATTATTCCGACTTGAACAAAGCATGCCCTAAGGATAGTTTCTCGTTGCCTAGGATCGATCAGTTGGTCGATTCCACCGCAGGACACGAGTTACTGTCATTCATGGATGCTTACTCAGGATACAACCAAATCCCAATGCATATTCCGGACCAAGAACACACCAGCTTCGTTACAAATGTCGGGCTATATTGCTATATAGTGATGCCCTTCGGATTGAAGAATTCTGGAGCGACTTATCAATGTTTGGTGAATCGAATGTTCAAGGACCAGCTGGGCAAAACCATGGAAGTCTATGTGGATGACATGCTTGTGAAATCACGACGGTCAAACGACCACATTCAAGACTTAGCTGAAATGTTTAACATACTCAGGTTCTATGGAATGAAGATCAACCCGCTGAAGTGTTCTTTCAGCGTTGCATCAGGGAAGTTTTTAGGATTCATCGTCAACGCTAGGGGAATCGAAGCCAACCCAGAAAAGATCCAAGCTATTCGAGATGTACAAGCGCCCAGGACTATAAAGCAGGTACAGAGCTTGAACGGAAAAGTAGCTGCGCTGAGTCGATTTATATCCAAGGCAACTGACAAGTGCATCCCGTTCTTTGACATAATAAAGAAAGGAAAGAGAAATTTTGAATGGACGTCTAGCTGCGAGGAAGCATTCCGGAACCTGGTAAGGCATCTGGAGAGCCCACCAATGCTATCTAAACCAGTTGACCATGAGATGTTGTACGTTTACTTGGCTATATCCCCTCATGCGATAAGCGCAGCTTTGGTTCGTGAGGAGGATCGAGTCCAGAAGCCGGTGTATTATGTTAGCAAGCGTTTAACGGGGGCAGAGAAGAATTACGCTAAAATCGAGAAATTGGCTTATTGCTTGGTGATTGCATCACGCAAGCTACGCCCATACTTTCAAGCGCATTCAATCGGTGTTTATACCGATCAACCCCTGAGGCAGGTACTTCAGCGACCGGAAACTTCTGGAAGACTGCTAAAATGGAACATCGAGTTGAGCCAATTCGATATCGCGTACTTACCACGGAGAGCCATCCGAGGGCAAGCGTTAGCAGACTTCATCGCTGAATTTACCATACCCATCAAACCGGACGATCACGACATCATTCCCCCCATTCGATGGAAATTATACACTGACGGTGCATCAAACGACCGTTGCTTCGGCGCGGGCTTAGTTCTTATAACTCTGGAAAACCGATCATTATGCCCTGAAGCTCGATTTCCCGGCTTCGAACAACGAAGCTGAATATGAAGCACTAATCGCTGGCTTGAAGCTCATCAAAGAACTCGGGATCGAATCAGTCGAAATCTTTTATGACTCGCAGTTGGTGGTTTACCAAGTACGAGGAGACTACCAAGCAAAAGGACGAAAACTTGCTCCATACCTCGTTCAGGTCCAAGAACTACTATCAAATCTTGAGCGTTATGACATTTCACATATCCCACGAGAGCAGAACAAAGAAGCCGACTTATTGGCCAAGTTCGCAAGTACCGACGATACGCAACAAATGGGATTGTATCCCGTCGAAGTCTTGCATGCCCCGAGCATAGACGAAATGAAAGTCGATCGCGTGTTGGGAACAAAAATCGAGAAGGAATCATGGATAACCCCGTTCAAACTGTACCTAACGACCGGGGCCTTACCGGGAAAAAGAAGCGAAAGACGGCAGGTCCTTCGAAAGGCCGCGCGATACATAATACAGGATGGATCAATGTATCGAAAAGGATTCTCAGTCCCATTATTGCGGTGCATCGCTCATGATGAAACAAAGCGAGTCTTGAGAGAAGTCCACGAAGGGGAATGCGGCGACCATACTGGGGGGCAAACGCTAGCAAAGAAGATCCTCCGCTATGGATATTACTGGCCCACCGTAAACCGGGATGCCGCGGACTACGCAAGAAAATGCGACAAGTGTCAAAGATATGCAAAAATCCTGAGGGCTCCATCAACGGAACTTACACAAATGATCAGTCCCTGGCCATTTGCGATCTGGGGAATCGACATAATCGGCTCTCTGCCTCTATCCAAAGGTGGTACGAAATACGCAATAGTCGCAGTTGACTATTTCACGAAATGGGCTGAGGCAGAACCTTTGGCCACTATCACCTCCAAGAAGGTCATTAACTTCGTTGTACGAAACATTATATGTCGCTTTGGCCTTCCACGCACCATCATTACGGACAACGGAACGCAATTCGAAAGTAGAGAGTTCAAAGAGTTCTGTTTAAAGTACGGCATCGAGAAAAAGTTCACCGCCGTTGCACACCCAAAAGCTAACGGACAAGTCGAGGCCGTTAACAAAATAATCAAGTCCATACTAAAGAAGCGTCTGGAGAAGGTTGGATGCAAGTGGGTAGATGAACTCCCGACAGCATTATGGGCGTATAGAACTACCCACAAGTCCGCGACCGGCCACACTCCGTTCGCCTTGGCATACGGCTCTGAAGCCGTTATACCCGTGGAACTTGAAGTTCCATCGCACCGAGTGACATACTATGACCCCAAGACGAACCAAAACCTCTTGCTGGAATCGCGGGACTGCATCGACGAAAAGCGTGAAGAAGCTGAGTTAAGGGCGGCAGCGCACAGACATCGAGTCAAGCGTTACTACGACGGCAGATCCGCCCAAGAATCTTTGATGTGGGTGATCTCGTTCTGAAACGAGTCTTCCCAGTACCATCACGCATGAATCCCAGCTGGGAAGGTCCATACGCCATTGAACGGAAGCTTGGAGAAGGAACATTCAAGCTAGCGACCATTGATGGCGCGACACTCCCCCGAGCATGGAACAGTGAACATCTGCGGCACTATTACATTTAGCATGTTTTCCTTTTTCTGTTGTAGGCACTGTTATTTCCTGCATGTTTCCATTCAATAATGACTTAGTTTCCTTTTGAAAGTTGTAATCAAGCAATTTAGTTGATCTTCGTTAATAAAGGCTTGAAGCCATATTTTCTATGAAGTTTCTATATCTCTTAATTGGATGATAAACTACATTATCATTCACGACATGCAGACTCGTACAAACGATTCCAAATCTCCGAATCCCCAGAGCGCGGATCGGAGTACTCTAAGTCCCCAGAACGCGGATTAGAGTATAAACGATTCCAAATCTCCGAATCCCCAGAGTGCGGATCGGAGTACTCTAAGTCCCCAGAGCGCAGACTAGAGTATAAACGATTTCCAATCTCCGAATCCCCAGAGTGCGGAGCGGAGTACTCTAAGTCCCCAGAGCGCGGACTAGAGTATAAACGATTTCAAATCTCCGAATCCCCAGAGTGCGGAGCGGAGTACTCTAAGTCCCCAGAGCGCGGACTAGAGTATAAACGATTTCAAATCTCCGAATCCCCAGAGTGCGGATCGGAGTACTCTAAGTCCCCAGAGCGCGGACTAGAGTATAAACGATTTCCAATCTCCGAATCCCCAGAGTGCGGAGCGGAGTACTCTAAGTCCCCAGAGCGCGGACTAGAGTATAAACGATTTCAAATCTCCGAATCCCAAAAGTGCGGAGCGGAGTACTCTAAGTCCCCAGAGCGCGGACTAGAGTATAAACGATTTCAAATCTCCGAATCCCCAGTGTGCGGAGCGGAGTACTCTAAGTCCCCAGAGCGCGGACTAGAGTATAAACGATTTCAAATCTCCGAATCCCCAGAGTGCGGAGCGGAGTACTCTAAGTCCCCAGAGCGCGGACTAGAGTATAAACGATTTCCAATCTCCGAATCCCCAGAGTGCGGAGCGGAGTACTCTAAGTCCCCAGAGCGCGGACTAGAGTATAAACGATTTCCAATCTCCGAATCCCCAGAGTGCGGAGCGGAATACTCTAAGTCCCCAGAGCGCGGACTAGAGTATAAACGATTTCCAATCTCCGAATCCCCAGAGTGCGGAGCGGAGTACTCTAAGTCCCCAGAGCGCGGACTAGAGTATAAACGATTTCAAATCTCTGAATCCCCAGAGTGTGGAGTGGAGTACTCTAAGTCCCCAGAGCGTGGACTAGAGTATAAACGATTTCCAATCTCCGGATCCCCAGAATGCGGAACGGAGAACTCTAAGTCCCTAGAGCGCGGACTAGAGTGTGAACAGTCTCAAGTCTCCAAGTCCTCGGAGCGCAGTGTCGGCAAACCAAATAAAGACAAGAGAATCATTCAAACAAAAAGAAACTAAAACTTTATTCAATAAGTCCAAAATGGGGATACATGATCACTCCTACAAAATTCAGACCTCTCTATACAAACTACAAATCATGGGAGATAAAAACAATTACAAAACTTAATCAGGAAACTTGTTGAACAAGTGCATCGATTACTTCTTCGACTTCTTCTTCTTGTCTGCCTTTGGTGTTTCCGATGACTCCTCTCCCTCACGCTTTTTCTTGGACTTTTTGCTTGCTAGAGAGATGGAGTCAGGAGTAGGAGACGGAACATTTAGTGGTTTGGACCTGCCCGGGAGAATGATTTTCAAAGGTCTGTTCCGCGGGTCAGTGAGTTCCAGTACTTCAGATTCAACTTTGACTTTGACCTTTCTCTTCTCCTCGTCGGCGAGACGGTCCTTCATGCTCATCTCTGAAGTATGTTCAGAGGCGCCAGTGATTTTAACTTCGTCGCTTCCTTCGACAGGAGACGAAGTATCAAGTTTGTCATCATCAAGCGCCCCGATCACTTGAGCGTCTGGACCGGGAGTTACCCCTGCGTGAGCAACGTCGCTTGTTTTCCCTGCTTCCTCCTTGGCGTCATCGCTCCTCGGAGTTAGCTCGGCGTCAGAACAACCTGCACGAAAATATAAGAAGTGGGCATTAGAACGAATAACCATTGCTGAAAAATGACGGGATCTCTTCGACTTCTAGAGAAAGAAGAATTTCCTACCAGGATCCGGTTGGCTATCGGTGGCGCGCGAGGTTTCACCCTCCAGGATAGGTGACAGCACATGAACGCCGAGCCTGGGATCTTCGGGATCATAACTGGCATGCTGCTCGAATGGATCAAGCGTCGACCGACCGGCTGATTGAGCAGCATAAGGAGCGGCGATGTGAGGAGTAGTAGCGTCGGCCTCTGACGGGCCAGCCTCGTCGTTCTTCTCTTTCGAAGGGGAAGAGCCTTTGCCATAAAGGGCCAATGCTGCGGATAAATCCGATGGCTCATTCCCCCTCAGGAACTCCTTCACCAATGAATCCTCGTCGATCTCTTCGGAGCCTGACTCGACTTTCTTGATCTTTATCAGAGTTTCCCATGCCTCAGCCAGGGATTCGTGGTAGCCGTCGCCCAAGAATGTTAGGTCGCGGTGCATAAGGACGCGAGCTCCATACTCGGCGATCAGCGGGTCAAACATACTCTTGACCTCTTCCCTGCCGGCCTCTGCGGCCGCCTCAAGGCGAGAATCAAGCTCCTCCACAGCCATTCTTTTGCCCTCCTCATGGGCCTCATCCTTCATTTTCTCGACCCCGGCAAGTTCGTTGTCGAGCTTTGTCTTCAGGAGTCGGGTAGCAACAATCTCATCACAATACCACTGCGATTCTTCCTGAGCAGCTATTTTGTCTTCTTTCTCCTTGGAGAGTTGTTCTTTCAGCTCTTTGACTTGAGTAGCGAGCGCGTCCCTTTCCTTTTGGACAGAGTCTTTTTCTAGGGCGAGGGCGCCGCTGCGCTGAACTGCTTCGTCAAGCTCCTTTTTGTGAGCCACCTCTAAGCGAGCAACTGCCTCAGCAGTATCTTTCGCACCTTGTTCAGCAGCTTCTAGCTTTGACTTATACGAAGCGAGCTCTTCGTCTTGGAGTTTGATGATTTTCTTATCGCTGTCAGCCTCCAGATTCAGACGGTCAATCTCGTGTTGACGCTCGACAGATACTTCCGAGATCTTCTCCACCAAGTGCACGAATGCGTCATGTTGAACATAGACGTCATTGTTGCAGGCAATGGCACTTTGCTTCACGTGCCCAAGAATGTGATGGATGGCTGGGAGGAATTTCAAACCGTCAAAACAGATTTTCGGAAACTTGGCCTTAAGGTCGACCATCTTTTCCGCAACAGTTGGGTCCACGGCAGGAATAGGAGGAGGAGGCTTAGAGAATTCCGTTCTTTTACGTTGCTCTCGAACTCGCCTCGTACTCGATGAACTGGAATGTTGTTCTCGAGCAGCATCAGACTGATAACCCTTCTGCAAAGACTTCTCTTTATCCGGCTCAGTTGGAGGAGGAAGATCGCGGGACTGGGAAGATTGATAGTGTGCTTTCTTGCGGTGAGACGACTCGCGCGGACGATTGTCCCTATCTTCATAATCACCTCGGTCCCGGCGTCTGCCTGAACCGGAATCCCGTCCGGAGTGATGGAATATAGAAGACCCCTGAAGGCGATCAAGTCCGTGTGAGCGGCCTATATCACCTGTAAAGAAGGGAGATAACAACGAGTTAAGGAGAATTCACGAATTAAAATGACTTGAAGTATATTATGGAATGCGCATGTGCGTGTGTGTCCTAGTGTTCCCCCCGACGGACCCGTTCGTTTATCTTTGCTAATCGGAGTATTGTCTCCTTGAGCCGGGAGTTGAATTCCTACATTGCCTCTAGCGGGCGAAGATAATTTGAGAGCTTCAGGATCATCGAACCCGTAATTAAGTATGTCTTCGGGAATAGAAAGGTTCGATAGACCCCTCAGAGAACATTCCAGATGCTGCGAAGAAGCCTCTTTCTCAGGAGGGATAGGCGTAGATTTTGAGGTGCCACCAACTTTCTCCTTTTGAACCGTATATTTCAGCTTCTTCCTTCCCTTCGAAGGGGAGGATGATGTCTCAATATCCTGAACTTCGATTGCCGGATTCCAAGCGGGACCCACGTTCTCGCCCTAAGTTTCGGGGGAATCATCCTCTTTGCGCTCGCCTTCTTCGTGCGTGTCGGGAGCGCGACGCGACGACGGTCCAGCAAGTTTTTTCCCTTTACCAGATGGAGGTTTGGGAATTGTAACACCTTCTGGAAGGCTGATCCGACGACCAGGGGCTAGCAAGCCGAACCCCGACAGCGATTCGTTTGAAATGATAGTCCGGATGTCTCGATCCTCACCAGGAAGAGCTCTAATGGCTTCAACAGCCTCAGAATATCCTCGGCCTTCCGGACGCGGGTTGATACCTGAAAAGATGAAATGAAGAGTTAGGAAAAACATGACTCCAATTAAATACGAATAACGATTCAACAGAGAGACTTACTGCCTTCAACCCATCTCCTAGCAAAACCAGACGGGCAGCGCACATAGAACCATTCCTGTTTGTACAGGGCGAATTTGCTACATGCCCCTGTCAAGATCTGGCACTTGTGGTATGGCTCGAGAAACATAAAGGAAGGACTGTCTTTCCGTCTCTTGAACATATAAATGTATCTGATATCACCAGGGGTTGGAGGTCTGGAGAAGACAGCCATGAAAAGTAGATAAGTCCCGTACAGAAATGCATGGCCGTTCGGGTGCAGCTGCGACGGAGCTATGTCTATGTACTGCAGTACATCCCGGAGAAATAAGTTGAATGGAGGCACGCTGCCCATCCAACACATAAACTTGTTGCAGGTAGTGTACCGGACTGGGGGCAGATGAGGGCGATCGTGTCCTGAAGGAACTAACACGTCGGCAAAAGGAATCTCGTGAATAGAACATATCCGTCGCAGAGCAGCTTCGTTGATCTTCGAGGCTTGAGAATCGATCGGATTGTCTAGTAAGATGGTTGCCTCCAGAGCGTCGGGCGCCAAGTTATGAGTAGGAGAAGTTGACGGGTTAGAAGTATCAGCGGCTCCTTGCCTTGCTGACGGCCCAGGCCTGTCAGATATGGTAGCAGAACTAGATTTTCTCGACATCCCGAATAAATAATGAACCTGGCTAAATGCTTGAGAAAGCTATACTTGAAAAATGTTGAGCGTTAGAATTAGCAACACGAGTTTCCCCCCCCCCCACGTGGTGTGTGAACTAGTGCAAGCAATTGTGTACAGACAATAAGAATGTTTTAAAAGATATAATAATTAGCTTCGAATCATCGCCTTCGCAGACCGTCATCGCTGACCGTCTCAAAAAGCCCGCCTTGAGGTGATTACAGTTCCAGATTCAAAAGACATATGATTTCTAAAGTAACCGGCCTAAGTGTAGTTTGACATTTATACTGATCGGCATTTAAGTAATGTTCGGCATTCAAGATTATTCGTCCTAGGTATAGTGTTCGGCTGTGTTTTGCTCGGTCTAAAGAGTGTTCGGCAATTGTATTGTTCGGCATGTGAAGTGTTCGGAAATTGTATTGTTCGGCATGTCAAGTGTTCGGCAATTGTATTGTTCGGCATGTCAAGTGTTCGGCAATTGTATTGTTCGGCATGTCAAGTGTTCGGCAATTGTATTGTTCGGCATGTCAAGTGTTCGGCAATTGTATTGTTCGGCATGTCAATTGTTCGGCTGAATTCAATGTTCGGCATGTCGACTGTTCGGTCTTGGTTATCATTCGGCTAAAAGTGGCTCTCCACCACGATGTCAACTTCACCCTACACCATCTCCGTCTGCGCCGAACGTCAGGGACAGATCGCTCGGCGAAGACTACACCGTTCAGTATCCCATCTTTCTTTTCCTTCCATTCTTGTTCGGCGCAAAGGAGCTAGCCCTAACTAGACAACTCCAAGCATGCGAGCCATTTCTGCTCGACGCATATTATACGATCATGGAAAGGTCACATTTCCCATGAAAACAACCTAAGTCTTGTGTTGAAGTAATCTAAATCACAGAAGGATTGATACCTAGTTCGGAAGTCGAAATTGAGGAAGGATCAATTAGGTCTCAAATCTGGTAGGATGGGAAGAGTTGAAAGTCTCTAAGGAATGACTGAAAAGAAGCCGTAAAGGGAAAAGAGACGGTGAGGACCTGGTTATATAGAGGGAGGTAGAAGCTGAAGAGGCTATACCCGGTAGAACCGATCAACACCGAAGGGTTCGGCATCGTAGCAGTGTGACGTTCGGCACACGAGGTACGTCCGGCTTCGAGCGTATCGTTCGGCATCGTAGCAGTGTGACGTTCGGCACACGAGGTACGTTCGGCTTCGAGCGTATCGTTCGGCATCTAAATCTCGTTCGTCTTGCACCTCCTTCGCTAGCATTCTCGAGAAGGTACCTCCGAGGTAGATTGTACCAGATTCAAAGCGCATCACGTTCGGCCACACAATACACTTTGGGGGGCAAGTGTTTCCTGGGGATTTGACCAGGCAACTAGTACTCGGCAATAAGTGCTCGGCATCAGAGAGTGACCGGCATCAAGGAGTGTTCGGCGAAGCACTGGCCATCCAGGAGTGTTCGGCGAAGCAACTGACATCCATGAGTACTCGGCATAGTACTCGGCATACAAGAGCACTCGGCATCGAGACTGTTCGGCGTATAAGAGTACTCGGCGTCAAGGCTGCTCGGCATACAGGAGTACTCGGCATCCCATGGTGTTCGGCGAGGCACTTGACAACCAGGAGTGTTCGGCGAGGCACCCAACATCCAACGAGTGCTCGGCAACAAGTGTGCTCGGCATCAAGACTGCTCGGCATACCAGAGTGCTCAGCAACGAGAGCGTTCGGCGTCAAGACTACTCGGCATACGAGACTGTTCGGCATCAGGGAGAACTCGGCAGCATCTGTGGTTCGGCATACAGGATTACTCGGCGTAGTACCCGGTGGGATTAGAAGTACTCGGCGTAAGGGCACTCAGCGTCTAGAAGAGCGTTCGGCTTCAACTGACTAACACCCTACACTTCCCAAACATCAACCACCTCGTTCGGCATAGAAGGGACCGTTCGGCGTCAGAGCGTTCGGCACATCTGTGGTTCGGCATACAGCGCTCACTATACTCGGGCTGGAGTGTTCGGCCAACAGCCCACTTGGGAAGTCCAGCCCATCTTTGCCTATAAATAGAGGGGTAGGGTCACAGTGAAAGGGATCCTTTTTTGGAGAGAAAACACGGAGGAGACTCTGCCATTTTCAAGACTCATCTTCTTTACTTAACAACTTCATTCAAGCATTTGATTCACGAATTGTATTTGTAATCAACTATAAAGAAGATCAATAAAGTTTAACCTCAAAGTGGACGTAGGCAATTACGCTGAACCACTAAAAATTTGGTGTTCTTACTTTCTGTATTTAGATGAGCACTGTCTTCTCTGTTTAATTTGATTTCATCACTTATATCTCTTCACAATCTTCTTCTACGAGGTTAGTGACCAATTTTGGTGCTAACAATATCTATACCCCACATGGCAAATGGCCATGGGCTAACCATTTGCGTGATTTCTGTCAGCGGAACTCTTGGAACTTTTGCATATATCTGGCACTTATCGCATTGCCTTACATAGTTAGCTGCATCTCGATTGATAGTTGCCCAATAATAACTGTAATGGAGTATTTTCTTTGCTAGAGTTTGCCCTCCAGTGTGATCGCCACATTCCCCTTTATAAACTTCCTTTAGGACCTGTTTTTTCTCATCATGAGCGATACACTGGAGTAGGGGAACAGAAAAACCCTTTCTGTACATAACCCCTTCCTATATGATATATCATGAAGCTTTACGAAGGACTTGTCGCTTTTCATTCCTTTACTTAGGTAGGACTCCCTGTAGCAAATAGTTTTTAATTAGAGTCATCACGATTCCTCTCAGGCTCCGTCTCTAGTACCTGGTAGATTTATATAAGGTTTATACTTAAGGTATTTAATATTTCGACCGCAACCAAGCCCATTTGTTGTGCATCCCCAGTGCTAGCAAACTTTGCCAATAAATTAGCCTCTCTGTTTCGATCCCGTGGAATATGTGTAACGTCATAGTACTCAAAGTTAGTCAACAACTCTTGGACTTGGGTAAGGTATGGAGCAAGCCGTTGTCCCTTAGATTGGTAATCTTCCCCGACTTGGCACACTACCAACAGTGAGTCGCAGAATATTTCAAGACACTTTATTCCCAGTTCTCTGGGAAGGTTAAGTCTAGCAATCAGAGCGTCATACAAGCTTCGTTGTTTGTCGCGGGGAAATCAAGCTTTAAAGCATAAAAGATCGACCGATCTTCGAGAGTTATAAGCACAATTCTAGCTCCAGAAATATGATCATTGGATGCTCTATCAGTATACAGTTTCCACCGTATGGTAGGGATTTCGCTGCTTTCCGGGAAATCATCTTGCACAGTAAATTCTGCTATAAAATTTGCCAGTTCCTGACCCTGGATAGCCCTCCGAGGGAGATAAGTGATATCAAATTAACTAAGCTCGATATTCCACTTGAGTAACCTTCCAAACGTCTCAGGTCGCTTCAGGACCTGTTATAATAGCTGGTCGGTGTAAACATTGATTGGGTGTGCCTGGAAGTATGGGCGGAGCTTTCGTGATGCAATCAGCAAGCAGTATGCCAGTTTCTCTATTTTCGTTTAGTTCCTTTCAGCTCCCGTCAATCGCTTGCTAACGTAGTAAACCGGCCTCTGGATTCCATTCTCCTCGCGAAGCAATGTGGCACTTATAGCATGTACCGACACGACCAAGTAGATGTATAAATCTTCATGATCCACTGGCTTTGATAAGATAGGAGGTCTCTCTAAGTGGTCCACCAAAGATCGAAATTCATCTTTACAATATTATGTCCATTCGAAGTTCCTTTTTCCTTTCCTAATCAAGTCAAAGAAAGGAATGCATTTATCGTAACTTTGGAAATGAATCGATTTAGGGCAGCAACCTTCCCCTTCAGACTCTACACTTCTTTGATAGTATTTGGCGCTTGGATATCATGGATAGCTTGAATTTTCTAGGGATTAGCTTCGATTCCTTAAGCGTTAACAATAAAAATCAAGAACTTCCCTGAGCTACGCCAAAAAAACACTTCAAAGGATTAATTTTCATTTTATAATGTCGAAGGATGCCAAACATTTATGCTAGGTCTCTAATGTGGTCACTTGATCGTCGTGACATTACGAGCATATCATCCACATATACTTCCATCATTTTTCCAATCTGATCTTTAAACATCCTGTAGACTAAGCGCTGGTAAGTCGCTTCTGCATTCTTTAGTCCAAACGGCATCATCACATAGCAATATAATCCAACATCGATAATGAAACTGGTATGCTCTTGATCAAAAATTTGCATCATGATTTGATTATATCCCGAGTACGTGTCCATGAAAGATAGCAATTCATGTCCCACGGTTGAGTCCACCAGCCAATAGATCCTTGGAAGGGGAAAACTGTCTTTTAGACACGCATTGTTCAAGTCTGGGTAATCAATGCATGTTCTCCATTTTCCGTTCACCTTTTTCACAAGCACAAGATTAGATACCCACTTAGGGTAGAGGGCACTGCGAATAAACCTGTTGTTTTTTAGTCTATCCACCTCCTCTTTAAGAGTGGTAGATCTCTCCAGATCCATGCAGCATCTATTTTGTTTCACCGGGACATGCCTCGGGTCGATATTCAATGCATGGCTTGCAATGGCAGGTGAGATTACATACATGTTAGAGTGAGTCCAAGCGAACACGTCTAGATTCGCTTGGAGAAATCCAGAAAGTACTTTCATCATCGGGGGACTGAGCTGTGATTCGATCTTTAGGACCCATGATGGGTCATCGTGGCTAACTTTGATGTCAATTTTTAGCTCAGCCAGTGCATCCTTGGTCACTTTGGGCTCCTCCTCATCATCTCTCAGATTTTATCTCTATAGAACCGACTATGGCGCTTGAGCCAAGCCTCAGGAGCTTGTTTTCATTTTTTAGTAGCTTGGACGTGCACAGGCTTGTCCATGCCCTTACCTTTCTCTTTGCGCTGATCATCCCTCAACTTAGCTACATAACAGGCACGTCCAGTCACCTGATCACTGTGAACAACTCCAACACCATTATCTATCGGGAACTTTAAAGTCAAACGCCATGGGGCAAGGGCTGCCGGGAATTCGGCTAGGGTCGATCGGCCTAGAAAAACGTTGTAAGGAGAGTCAACATCCAAAACAACGAACGACAAGATTCGCACTCTCTTATAGTCACGTTCTCCCAATTCTATAGGTAATTCAACATAACCAACAGCTTCAGTTGCAGCGCCATTAAAATCGTGTATGCGGACTTTAGATGCTTCAAGTCCTTGGCTTCCATCCTCATCTGTTCATAGGATTTTTCATAAATTATATTTAGAGAATTTCCACAATCAATCAATATCCTTCTCACCAAAGTGGGGCTGATCATGGCTAAATTGACCATTGGATCGATCGTCAGAGCCTACACCTTGTCTACGTCTTTGTTTCTAAACATGATATCATGTTGCATCGTACGTTGCTATTTTGATGGAGCTCAATTTTCTGTATTCGAACAATATTCAACGTCCACATGCTTAATCGCGCTAGCTTAGCGCTCCATCTCATGCCAACTCTTTTCTATCCGGGTGCGGTCCTTTGACTATTGTATTTATTACCAACTTTCCACCAGTTCGTGCAGGCTTCTCAGCCCTGCGCGGTGCTTGTCCTCGATTGGGGTCGAATGTTCCTTGTCCACTGTCCTGCGGGATTTTTTACATATTGCCTCAACTTCCTTTCTTGAATCAGCTTTTCGATAATATCCTGGAGATGTATGCATTCATCCATGCCATGTCCATAGCATTCGTGGAATAGACAATATTTTTCGGTTTGTTTCTGCTTCTCTGTTTATTCTTTTGGAGCCGGCTTCCTGTATTGCATGGTATTGTAGGTAGACAAATAAATATTCTCCAAGTATGTATTCAACGGCATGTAAGTATCGTACATTGGAATCCTAAGCTTCCCTCTTCCCGAATCCCTCTTTCGTTCTCAGCCCCTATCTCTGTCTTTCTTTTGCTAATTTGGCTTGTTTTGGACATTCATTTGAACTTTTCCAGAGCTATCAACAGACCGCTTTACTGCAATATTACTCTATACTCCCTTTATGCTCGGACGCACAACAATCTTCTTCTTAGAGGACCTGGCTTCCTCCTTTCTCAAATACTGAGCCGCCTTTGCGCAAAAGCGTTCCCATATTGTGAATGGCTTACCAGCTAACTAATCGTTGAAATTAGATTCTGGATTCATCTATCTTGTCACAGCCATCAATATTGCATGGTCATTCGGATTGCTGATTTCCATAATAGCTGTATGAAATCTCTCAAATAATCTTTCAACGATTCACCTGAAGTTTGGATCATGCTGGACAGGGACATTACATCCTTGGGGCGAGTTGCATGCATTCAGAACTGCTCCACAAACCTTGTTGCCAAATCATCGAATCTAGAAATTGATCGTGAGGGTAACATTGTGAACCACAACGTTGCTATTCCAGAAAGAGTTATGGGAAAGCATCTACACTTGGTTGCATTATCCGCTAGCGTAGAATCCATTAGCCATTCATATCTCATGATGTGCCGCCTGGGTCAGTTTTTCCCTCGTAGGCGAGCATCAACGGCATGTTGAACCTCCTTGGATACTCCGCATGTAGAACATTATCAGTAAGTGGGGTATGGCTTCTCAAGATTCCCCAGTCATTGTTGGTCAACCCCTAGCTCTCTCTCACTAACTGTCTGACCATAGCCGATAAGTCCGACGTTTGGATAGTTGATGCCAAGCGGTGGTCATGCTCCACCTCACGTGAATGGTCTGGTCAATGTCTACGGGCTATTCCACGCCTTCTTAGTTCACCATCTTTTCGATGTACATCTTTTAAATTCACTTCATCGTTATTCTGGGGAAGCATTTAGTCAACATTTAATTGAACTCCAGCATCCAAAGCAACTAAAGCAGCTCCAGTTTAATTCCCTTGACGCGTGGCTTGGTTCCCTCTTCTAGGGGAGGGATCGGTACCAATCTCTATAGAGGGATCAGTACCGATCGATCCTGACAAACCACGATTGTCTTCCAGTTGACGCTCTGACGTTTCTGCGTGATATTCGTTTGTTCTGCGATGCTTATGCATGTGATACTCGTCTGATGAGCTAGAATTCTCCGATGCCGAGTAAGGAGTGTGTCCCTCCTAGCTTTCCCTTGCTGCTGCTGATTGAGTTGGTTCATTAAGTTGATATTGCTCTGAATCTGTTGATTTAATTGTCGACGGCTCTCCATCAACTCTCTCATTAGATTCTGAAATTCGGCTCTTTTAATAGAATCAGTGGGATTCTAAACTTCAACTGGTTCAGCATTCACATCCATTGGCTGATTGCTCGGGCCTCCTTGATGGATGCTAGCATTCTCATTTCCTTCCACATTCTAAGGAGTAGATCTAGTGTTCCTCACCATTGTCAATAACTTCACTTAGATTTTTGCAAATCTGAATAGAATTAGCAAACTTCCTGAAGATAACAATGGATCTCCTTTGGGGGATTTATGCAATCCAATAGCAACAAAGGTATCCTAATAGGTTGAGAATCAAGGTACTTGGTGAAGGCACTAAAATGTTTTCACAAAAAATGGTCAAAAACACCCAAGAATATTTTTTGTAGAGAAGTAAGTGAAGAAAAGTAAAATTAAACTGAGTAGATGAATAAGTAAGCAACATAGAACAAGCAGTAATCAAAGACACAGAAGTTTATAGTGGTTCGACATTGTATGCCTATGTCCACTTTTAAGATTATCCTTTATTAATCACTTTTGAATCTGATTACAATGGTAGAAAACAGCTAGTACTTGATTACAATGGAGTCTAGAGTAACAAGCAGCAGAAAAAAAGATCCTCGGAATGATCCATACAACCAGTATTTATAGATAAAGATGGCAAAATATCTCTTTGAAATCTCGGCTGAAGGACCTTCAAAACTATATGGGCCTACTAGAGGGATCACTAAGCCCAATTCCTAAAGAGGAAGGATTGATACCGATCCCTTCCTTGGTCAAATTTTGGGGAGCGTCTTTATAGTAGCTTCCGCATGCAAAAATATGCTTAGCCTCCAAATTTCATGTCATTTGGATCATTGGAGCTCGAGTTATTGCTTGATCTTTGATTAAACATGGGTTGTATGAAGCTTTCTGCCGATCCCTTCCAAGGGATATATACCAGTCCCTCCAACTTGGTTCTTTTGAGGTGTGATCCCTAGGGTAGGTTCCTTAGGTTTCCCTTGTTTTGCTCTCCAAGTTTCATATGCATTGGACTTGTAGATTTTGAGATATTGATTGTTTTCTATAAGAATGCTCTCATGCCTCCCACTTGTTGGAGCCAATTTATACTGATCCCTCCTATGCATTGAACCATATTCCATACTTTAAACATTTTTCCTTACACATCTCAATTCCATTCAACCCTGACTTCATATTATCATCTGCTTGACTTCTAGGCTCCGTAATCATCACTCTGGAGTCATCGATCTTGATGGCAATCGAATCTAAATTGTGTAATCAATTCAATATAGCCAGGCTAGAATGTTGGATAACAGTTGTGTGTCGATATATGTATATAGCTGTGTATTGGCTATTAGTTATATATTACAGTATCAATCATTCATTGTCCAACTCCCTTTATGTTTCGAGAGTGAAACAGATTAGCTAGTATCCATTCTAGCGACCTGATCATGATGGTCGTACCTCGGATCTATAACACCCCAGTGCTATGTGTCGGCATCGTTCTAACCGTATATCAATATTATTTATAGCCGTGTGTCGGCAACATACAGAGCCGTGTGTCGACAACTGTAGAGCCGTGTGTCCCTAATGTATAGCCTCTTGTGTCACCTAGGCCAGTAGTCTGTTACCAATTAGGGGGCACATGTAGGGTCGTGACTAATGAAAAGCGTAATCATGCAGCGTGCATGTGATGGATAAAGAGTCATGATGTACACCAAGGTAACCAAGACTGCAGGAGTCATGCTGGATGGGCACGTGTGTCATGTTTGCCAGTTACGTATGTAGTCTCCTAGAGCATGGGTGTTCGTCAGTCTCCTGTCTGTTTTTGTGTGTTGTGATGTAGACAAGTACTTATTCTCCTACTTGAGATGATAAATTGTGATTATATCAGTGACGATATCCTGAGTATGATCAATCCATGTATCCTTCTTTGGTGTGTGTTGCTTATTATCCTCATTTGGCATGTGTCGCCTATTATCCTTTATTTGGGATATGTCGCCAACTACTATTTATTTAATGTATTGTCTTTTATATCACATCGGCGTGTGTCACTGTCTACAATTCATTGGCACGTGATGCCAATTATCTTTCTCAGACATATGTCGTCGATTATACTGTATAGGTGCCAACTATAATTTCATAGGCGTGTGTCATTGATTATATCTTCCTTTGGCGTGTGTCGCCATTATAATGTTTTGGCTTTTGGATGATTATTTAAATTAATGTTAAGGATATTTTTTATTGAGATTGAGTGGTATATCTGGGCTAAATTATGTGCTAGCATGATTATTCATTGTGTTATCTCTTTATATATGTTTTTGGGATTTCGAATGTTGATTTCTGGATATTGACGATTCACCCATTTGATGTTGTTTTATGGTTTCTGATTTGATGAATTTTAAATTGGCGGTGACATCTTTATACTGGGTATTGTGGTGTTCTACATATATGATATTTGGATTATCTGAGTTAACCTTATTATTATATTATACTTATTTATACCCAGTATCTACATAGTTCCAGATGGTTATTGACATTAGATTTAAATATATTCAAACATGTTTATTATTATTTGAATGGTAATCGGGTCGGTCCGAGACAATACAGGTTTAGGGGCAACGAGATCAGCTTGTATTTTGTGGGCGTAGAGGAGACTATATATTCTGTATTTTAGATTACCATCTTGTATTCTATGGTCACTTGTGCGTATATTATTGTGATTTGTATTGGACATATATTGTATATTGTATATTATTGTTGTGATTGACTCTGTGATCTCTGATATTTACTATATATTGTGTATTGTTCTATCCTGGAAACACACATGTTTATTGTTTTGTTCTAATCTGTGTATGTATAGGTGAGTTACTTATTCGATGTTTTAATATGTACCGGTGTTAGCCTAAGAGAATATTCATGTGTATACCCCATATAGCCTCATTCTCTGTATTATCCGATAGTATTACTCAGTAATACTCTTGGATAAAATGGGTATAGAGGTGAGGTGTTATAGATAATCTTTAGTTTTGGCTATCAAGGAATGAGTAGCACCTGATCGTCACCACCTGTTTCACTAGAAGGCTCGTGGCCAGGATCTATACTGTCATTGTCTCCATCACCCCCATTACTATCAACATCATCATTACAATCACCACCTTCCTTGGTGATATTCACATCTCTATCTCCTTCCATTTTCTGCTCTAGATTGATTTGGGGATTTTGGATGGGGGGGAATATCTACATTTTCTTCAACCTTAGTAGCACGTTAGGCTCCTTCATGAATAGTAGGTGCGATTCCCAAGCTATGATTTGGATCCAAAAGGTTAAACTACCACGTTCTCTCATTAGTCAGTAGACACCTCATCTTCAATCCTTCTACGGGTATGGCAAGCAAGCAACGAAGGTTTCTAGCCAAGGCCGTGCTATTAGGCCTTCTTGGGATATCTAAAAATCCATAAAATAAAGGGATTAATAACTTGATGAGTTACCATTGCACGAATCACATATGGTGGTAAAACTTACGTCCAAATAGTCAATTTTGGGCAAATCTGGGAGGATACCACACAAAGAAATATTCCCTTTAAAATAGCTAAGTTTATTGAAATGGTCTCAGATGACTCAAAAACCTATGGATGGCTCCAAATAGTCAAGAGAGAGAAACTTCCCTTTCGTCTCTTAAAAGCATACAAGTACCTAATCTCCTCTATTATTGAACCTTGCCTAATTATTATAGAAAAACCATATACAAGTTGTTTAATAAAGCATAACTGTTCGGATGGAGAAAAATAGGGGCAAGCCTCATGTGCTAGAGCACGATCTGGAGGAAGTGTTTGAATGGTGGGACGCACCATGATAAGCACATATACTGATTGCATGCGGTATAACCTTTAGGCGGATTGTGGGTCCGTTGATAAAGCTCCAAAAAAATATCATCTTTAATAGGAATGTTGTGCCTATTACAAATTCTTAAGACATCTACTCTATCAAGTCTGAATGCCGGGGAGCCTAGTGGGTTATCAAGAATGATAGCATCCTCGAGATTAACATCGAAGGGGCAATTCCAGCAAAATCTTCACCCACTATCACGAAAGGAACAATCTCCAAAGATTGACTCACTGGGATACGAGGTGGTTGAGGATGAAAGGATGATGAAGCAGATTGTGCTGAAGATGTTAAGGCAGAGTCTAAATCCAATTATGTCGTTGAGTGAACTACATTTGATGTAGATAGACCCACTGACATCGTTGAGATACGCGAGGAGCATCTGTGATCAATAGCTATTGAAAACTTCATAGATGAACAAGGCAAAGTAGAATTTATCTGTAATTCTCATGCTGATATAAAACCCTATACGGCCAATGCATAAGACACAACAGACGTCAATTTGTTTTGATCGATCGGATCTTATACATTGACATGGAGCAATTATGTGCTATCTAATCTATGCAGCATGTGTCTGATGTACAAAGCACTGTGAATGCAAACATTCTGTGTAGATAGCTTGTTTGTGCTGGAAAACGAGTGCCACCGCACAACGGAACCATGTGTCCAATTTTACCCTTATCATACGATTTACTGATAACAAAACGATTGTCCGGAGCGACATAAACTATCTCTTTGCAGGGACACCAAAGTGAAGTGTCAAATTAAATCAGAGGTAAAAAGTATGTTCGAACGCTAAAAGCAGGTTCAATGTGACCATTATCTGAAACCATCTCAATGAGACACGATCATCAACCACAACTCGACCAAAGATTGCTCAACACCTTTGTTCTCCCCTCACCTTTTCCAAATGGAAACTCTTTTGGTTAAATATCTTGAAAAAACTCATGGCTGTTTAAAAAGCTCGGTTTAGAGCTAGGTAAAGCTCAAAGTCGACTCAGGGAAAAAAAATGCAAATTGCTGACTCGAGTTATGCCTTGGAAACTTACATAAAAACTCTGTGCTCATCCTGTGTTATTCAAAAGCAATGCTAGCTACCATGTTCTATTATAATTTGAATTTATTTCTTAGTCACAATTCATCAACCAACCCATAAGGAGGAAAATGAAGGTCAAGCTACAATCAAGCGTGGGCAATGATCAATTACCAACGATTTCACGAAAGCAACACCATCACCTACCTAAGTTGAGTTCAAGAAGTATGGATTCAAAGTTCGTGTAAATCCAAGAGAAGCCGAAAAACCAAATCGAGTTAAGGATTGAGTTCGAGTGTTTCAAAATTTGAAGGCAGGAAGTTTCAAAGGCGGTTAGGATCAATGGTGTTAGCACTATGAGCACTGGTGGTTAAAGAAACGAATTGAGGTAAGCATAGATTTCAATAAAAGAGGACTTTAATTCGAAAGCAAATAAGCGAGAAAATGAATAAGTGATGAAACAAAAAGGAGCCGAATGAATTTAAGTAAAGGATCGGACTGAATTATAGGAAAAATTTAGGTTTCGATCCATGGTTCACTGGTCAGTACCGATCTGTGAATACACACACACATATATAGGAGTAAAAGAAGAAAAGAAAAAAAATAGAAAGTGGAGTTCGTAATGAAAGAGAATGCAAACTTCTGATATCAGAACTCTACCTGAGTAATTTGAAGAAGGTACTTCCAAAGCTTCCAAAGTTCCAACAACGAACTCGGGCTGCAAGCTAACTTTTATTGTAACGACCCGCCTTTTCGACCATCGAAAGTCAGCACCAAATACATCCACGGTATTCTAATGTCGAACATCCAATCGCCGAAAAGGAAGATTATTGGGGTAAAATAAAAAGAACAAACAGGGAAAATAGAATCTCACAGCGGAAATGACAACATATAATATAATAAAGACAGTATAAACCGCCACTCCAAGATACAAGGTACATTAGAGTAAAAACAAAGCTCATCAGCTGGACATTTATAACTTCCTAACCTTATCTGATGGGTATATATAAGAATACAATGGAAAGTAAAAATACTACGGCAAGTGAACATCTAGCTTTACTCCATGAGCTCTATATCCCTCCAACGACAACCTAGAAAGTATACTCGGTCTGACCCGAGCATTATAATAAAATAACACCTAGATCAGTCTAAAAAACCAGCGTGAGATAACTCAAGTTATATGGTGAACATATAATAATTCTATAAGACGACATAGCTAAACATGGAACAGGATTTTACCCCACAAGAAAAAATCTATAGATGAAAGAATGGAAACAAGTCGGAACAAAATCAGACTTGAAAGAACGAAAATAAATAATTAAACGTTAAGAAGAGCTCCAGGCACTTCTCGATGCAATTAAGAAATGATTCAAAGATTTAAATAAAATAAGGAAAAGGAATTTTCCAACAATGACTAGGAGGGTGTGCCCTCCTTATTAAAAGTATACCTGTAGAAATATACTTGAGAACTATAATGGTTCTCGAAAACCTCCAAGCCAGACCTCGTCAACCATACCAAGAATCCGAGTATTTCACATCTCAATGCGTAAAAAATCGAAACTAATCTAGAGTAGATGTGAAATTACCCTAATGGGAGCAACCCCACATAGTTTAGCCCCTACTCCCTCTTTTTTTAGTTATTTCCAACAAAGGGTATCAATGCTCAAGAAAGAAACAAATCATCTTGAATAGACGAAACAAAAAGTGGATAGAAAAATCGAAATCGATAGTCAATAACTCAATTATGGGGAATAACAAAATGATTGTATATGGAAATTTAATTGCATACGCTTGCCAACAATAAATGAATCAAGCTTTTAGAACAATTAACTCACACTTTTGCTTGGTCTTCACGTCACAAATATTTGTAAAACACTTTAAAAATATTCTTTTCAAAGAGCTAATTATATTTTAAGTGTATTAAAATGAAGGGTCAAAAACAAATGTCATTAAAACATTGTTTACTATAAACTCAAAACACTTTACACGTAGCTTTTTATTTTCAAACAATTCCTTTTAAAAGATTTTCTCATTTACACAGTATCATTTATAAATTCCAAAAAACATTTATCATCTTGAAAGATAATAAATCAATTAAAATGCTTTTATAAATTTAAAACAATGTTAATCATCCTGAAAGATAATTCATATAATTCTTTTATAAATTTAACATCATATTAATTATCCCAAGAAACAACTAAAAAAATCTGTAACTCCTTTAATTAATCAATTAATTAACTTTAAACACCTTTATTAAATTAGATAAATTAACTTTAATCACTTTTATCAAATTAGTTAATTAACTTTAAAACACTTTTATTCAATCAGTTAATTAACTTTAAACATCATTTATAAATTTATTGATTAACTTTATTATACTTAAATAATAATTAAGAATATATTTAAACCTCCAATTCCTTTCAAATACTTATAGAATCCTTACAAACCCATTTGAAAATAATATACAAAATATTTAAGGTAAATAACCTTTATAAATTTAAACAACATTAATTATCCCAAAAGATAGTTAAACCCAATTTATAATCTTTTATAAATTTAAAACGAATAATTATCTTGAAAGATAATTAATCAAATTTATAATCTCTTTGTAAATTTAAAATAGCATTAATTATCCCAAAAGTTAATTAACTAAATTTATAACTCCATTTATAAATTTTAATCAACACTTATCCTATATTTTCTAAATTCTCAAAATACTTGAAAATATAGTTTAAACAACCTTCAAAGTATAAAAATGTGATTAAACATTAATTTTGTAAAAATACTAGCACAAGTTCAACACACACAAATGTTTAAGGAGATGATATTTCGTAAGTGACGGTATAGCGACAATCGCTATAATGAAACTTACTCAAACCAAACAGTATGTCACAAATATTTCAAACAAACATCAATATAAGCAACATAAAAATATAAGTAAGTTGCATATAACAGTAAATTAATAATGTCGAGAAACCCCTTAGGGTCTCTCTATAAAAGTCCCCTGCAAAACAATGATTATTTATGTAATCTACTTTCAAGCGGGAGTTTAAATCCAAACAAAAAATCAAATAATAATAACAAACATATTATTATCAACAATTAGTAATCAATAGATAACATATCATTTATTAATTAACCCACATATTAATTAACTTCAAAAATAATCATTTTACTTTACAAGCGTAGAACGGTGATTTATTCTGCTCGATAGATGTCTAAAATAATCAATTTAATTTAATTATAGCGAAATAGTGTTTTATTCTGCTAAATAGATATCACAAACGAATTATAACTAATTTAACTACGTTAAACACAACTAAATTAAATCACTATAATTTTATCATTGATTTATACTTCATTAAAACTATCAACTATCATCCAAGCATTCAATAATAATCTATAGCAATATAAATATCATAAAGTCTATTTAGAGATGAGTAAACTCACTGAAATTCCAATTGACGCTTACAGGTTCTCGAATAGTGTAAAATCGAATGTCGTTCGATTTTGCCAAAAATTCCAATTACTCCAAACTCGACGAAATCAACTCCAATGCTTAGATAATACTCTAACGAGCGCAACGTAAAAGACTGTCTCGATTGGACCTCGTATGAACAAGTTCTCATTTTTATAAGTTATTGGATTTAATAATTTAATTAAATTAACCGATCACTTACTAAACTAATTATCTTTCCCAAATTAATCATCTTCCCAAATTTAAAATTGGAGTTTGTCTTTTACTGATATACTGATACACCATTTCTGTGTACGACTGCCACCCTACGTCGCTTAATCCTTGTTAACCGAGTTTTTAACCCAGCAGAATTCACTAGAAGTCAGAACATTCAGATTAAGCTAGAATGACTTGAAACTTGGCCGGAAGGCCAAGAGAATTAAACAAAAGCCCCTAAGAAGTTCTAGTAAAAAATAAGCCAACTTTTCGGATTGGCACCGATCCGATCTAATTGGATCGATATTGATCCGAATTATCGATTCAACATAACTCTAAGTCTCTTGCATCACACTCCTATACCTCCACTAAGCCCACCCAACAAATTTGGTAGCATTCCAAGCAACCTAGTTCCAGAAGTGAAGGTTCATCCGATTCAGAATACAGTTCAATCTAACCAATAGGCGAATCATCATCAAAACAAGTCAACAAGCTAAGTCAATAAGCTATGAAACTACATGGAGAGCATCGCAACCAGGCAAGGAAGACAACCAAGTAGTCAAAGCATCAAAAATGCTTAACAATTTGGATCGGATCGGTACCGTTCCAAATACTTCACTCCGATGACCTTCAATGTTTTTTGAATTCCTCTATATGATGAATGCAGGCTTCTGACAAAGCGACTTTGGCTCAAGTACTCTCCAACTCCTATAAATACCATCCCATCTACAACAGAAAAGGGATCTCTGGACTAGCTGCTGCAACTTTCCCATGCTATTCTTCACTCTTCTTATCCCACATAACAGTCATGAAGGAGCAACTGAGATCCTCTAGTTGCCTCCAAGTACTTGTGATTTGGATCTAACTTAGGTGATTCAATCATATTGTAAACCAACTCAATCTTTTAATAGCAGTCAACTAATGAAAGCTATAAAGTGGACGTAGGCTTTATTAACAGCTGAACCACTATAAAAATCATCTTGTCGCTTTAATATTTCTGCTCTTTTTACATTTATTCTCTATATTATTTGATCTAAGAAATAGGGCTGGTGCTTTGACACTCAATCTAGGGTGTTGATCCATATTTTGGGTTAACATTTTGGTGCTTTCATTGAGAGTCGAACTCAGGCATAGATCAGGTTTTCCTCTTTGGATCCGCCAGGTCCAGAAATTAGATCCATCAAATCAGCTCTGGGAAGTTTGAAGCTTGCCGTTGAAGATCAATGGTGGGGAGAAAGAGAACTACTTCTGGAAGATCCATAGGAGTTGTTATAGCTGGAGAAGAGACTAATCCTTCGCAAGTTGAAGTCAACGACACCAATAATCCATTAATCGGAGCAAATTATGGAATTAACACAGGAGATCGGGTGCCAAGATCTTTTACCTAGCATGAAGTCGTCACTAAAGGCGAATTAAATAAGATGGTTGATGAAATCAACCAAAAGATGGATAACTGCTAAAAAGGTCTTACGGACAAATTAAATGCCCTCCTAACCTTGCAATAACTAGCTGCTCCTAGAACCATGCCAGAACCCACGGCTGCCAAGGAGTAGGAAAACTCTTCTGTTTCTGGCCTAAATAAAAGAAATGGAAAGCAGAAGAAAAAAGGAGTGGTGGATGGAACCGCATGAATTGTCGTAGAAGGAAACACAAGCACTCTACCAACTGTAAAGCAACCTGCTACAAACTTGAATCGAGGGGCGAAAACCCCACATGAAGATATAGCGGTGGATCTCTTCGACTCTGAAAATGGTGAGCAACTTGACAACGATAAGTTGGAAGAAAATGATAATGCACTCAATACCAGTAGGGAGGCCCAGATTGCCCCTTTCCGACCAACTGCAAGCCAACGAAACTCCGATGGAGTGGCTCTCCCAAAGATAGAAGAGCCTAGGCTTTAGCCTAATTACCAAGATTGTTTACTAAATCAAATACTTATATAGTCAATGACAGTCGACCCATGGACTACCAGACATCAGAGGCATATATCATGGATATGATCAAATGCTTGATGGACAAAAGTAAGGATAGGAGAGATGATGAATATGTATCCACTCCAAGTCGGACTTCCTTTATTGATGACATTATAAATGAACAGTACCTTGAAAAGTTTACTATGCCGACTATTTCATCTTACGATGGAACTAGAGATCCGAAACCTCACTTGTACAAGTATAGTTGGTACATGGACGGAGCAAATGCTTCAAATGCTGTTTGATGTAGACGTTTTCCTATCTTCTTATAGGGAATTGCTTCTATGTGGTTCATTAGGCTCCCACCAAAATCCATCTCCACTTTCAATGAATTAGCAATAAAATTCCTTGATCAGTTTAGGCTTCATACGGCATAACCAAAAAATGTCATATCCTTATCTGGCCTATTCCAGGGAAGAAATGAGTCTTTGAAATACTTCATGAGTCGGTTCAACACCGCGGTGACCGAAGTGAGTAACCCAAACGAAGATATGTTCTTTATGGCCCTAGTCTGCGCTATCCACCCAGACATTGAATTCGAAAAATGGATCAAAATGAAACAACCTACCACTAGGAAGGACTTTAACTGAAAAGCAAGCCAGTACTTGAGATTGGAAGAGGCGGAGGAGCTAGAAGGAAAACCTGCTAACTCACAACCAACCAACGCTGGCCAAAATGGTATGGCAGCTAACCAAGGCGCAAACACCTCCAGAACCGCTGCAGCAAATGCGGGGAAGGACGTGGACCAAAAAAGGAAGAACTAGAATTCCAACAAGCGAAACTGAGGTAACAAGTGACTTAAAGGCCTGAGGCTCGAAGACTACACCCCGTTCAATGATACTCCAGAAAACATCTACCTTGCGACACAAGGGACGGAAGAGTACAAGAAGCCGCCTAAAAAGGAAGCGACTAAATAGCAAAAGCATTCTGGAAAGTACTGCCGCTTCCGTGAAACAAATGGTCACAACACGGATGAGTGCCGACACTTGAAGAACCTGATTGAAAAGCTGATTTAGGAAAACAAGCTTTAGCAGTATGTAAGGAAACCACAAAATCCTGACCAGCCTGCTGCACCCAAGCTCTTAAAGACCAGGGAAACAAGACTGGATCCAGAGAAGAGGGATCCAGATGGACGGACCAAAGACTCATCATCGAGACAATATCCAAAGGACCTCATCCTATGCAAGAAGAGTTGGGGAGAAATGGAGCGATATGTAAGCTCATTGAAACATGTTTCGAAAGATTCGTGCTTCACGATTGAAGATGGAACTCCTGCAAAGCAGCAGAGAACCCTGAATGATAATATAGTATTCCGAAATCGAGACACTGAAGGAATAGAAGCTCCAACCCTCGACTACATGGTCATGACGGTAGGAATCGAACCAGCCATGGTCCGACGAGTATTGGTGGACAGCGGTAGCTCTGTCAATGTCCTGTTCAGAAACATGTTTGATCAAATGAAGATCAGTATGAAATCCGTATCTACTTGTCGAACAATGATCCATGGATTCACCGATGAACCTAAGAAACCTGTGGAATAATTGATTTTCCCATAGAAATTGGGGAAGGCGACCAAAGAGTCATCCTCATCTAGACCTTTATGGTCGTAGATGAAATATCTGCCTACAATGCTTTCTTAGGTTGGCTTGTTTTGGTAGATTTCTGGATCGCTTTAGCTCAATGGTGTCTAACCAAAGAATTTCCAATAGAGAATTGAGTTAGAGTACTCAAAGGAGCCCAAAGTGTCACTAGGGATTGCTACATCGCAGAACTGGACGAATCTAGAAGAAAAGAAAAGAGGAAGAATGTGGGGAGAACTCTCCATGTTCGTGAACCTACCGCATAGCAATTACAGAGCCGCCCCTGTCTGAAGGACCAAAGCCGATTCGACAACGCTTTGGATCCTAGAAAGAAGAGTTCAAGGGAGATTGGGCAGCACTGGCCAAATTGACGGTGCATGTCCCAATCGATATAGATGACCTAACTTGGGTCCTGAAAATTGGGTCACGTCTTGGAAACAACATGCGACGAGATCTAATCAAATTTCTTCGTGCCAACCTAGACGTATTCGCTTGGGCGCATTCTAATATGTGCGGGGTGTCACCGAAGAATGCATGCCACGCACTCAATATCAATCCTAAGTATACACAAGTGAAGCAGAAGAGGCGCAGCTTAGGACCCGAACAGTCCAAAGTGCTAAGAGAAGAAGTCGATGAGCTAATGGTGAATGGCTTTATTCATGATGCAACCTATCCAAAATGGGAATCCATCCTAGTCTTGGTCAAGAAATCCAATAGAAAATGGCAAACTTTTATCGACTACTTAGACCTAAACGAAGCCTGCACAAAGAATAGCTTTCCACTGCCTAGAATCGACCAGCTTGTGGACGGGATAGCAGGACATGAATTGCTATCATTCATGGATGCTTACTCAGGATACAACCAGATCATGATGTACGAACCAGACAAGGAAAACACTAGTTTTATCACTACTCTAGGATTATACCGCTACAAAGTGATGCCATTCGGCTTAATAAAGGCTGGGGCAACTTACCAACGACTGCTGAATGCCATGTTCAAACATCAGATTTGGAAGACTATGGAAGTCTATGTAGATGTTGTGTTAGTTAAATCCCACACAGTCGCAGATCACTTGGACAACCTTGCCGAAATGTTCGAGATACTCCGTAAGTAAAGAATGAAACTTAATCCACTTAAATGTCACTTGATGGTGGCTTATGGAAAGTTCTTATGATTCGTTGTAAGTGCCAGAGGCATCGAAGATAATCCCGAACAAATTACCGCTTTATGGAAAGTCGAGGCCGTAAGGAACAAGAAAGATTTACAAATCTTGAATGGAAAAGTTGCAGTGCTTAGCCGGCTCTTCTCAAAATTAACCGAAAAATGTATACCGTTCTTTGACATGCTAAATAAGGGAAAGAAGAAATTTGAATGGAATCAGGCTTGTTAGACTGCCTTCGAAGAACTGCATGCGACAAATAGAGACACCGTCAATCCTATCCAAGCCAATAAAGGGAGAAGACTTGTTTATCTACTTAGCAGTCTCGCCCCACGCATTAAGTGCCACGCTTGTACGTGAAGAATCTAAGGTCTAGTGACCCGTATATTACATTAGTAAACGGCTCACCGAAGCCGAGAAGAATTACCCGAAGTTAGAAAAATAGCCTATTGCCTCTTGATCACATCCAGGAAATTATGACCATACTTCCAGGCGCACTCGATCAAAGTACTACCAGATCAACCCTTGAAGCTATTGTTCCTCCTTAAGACATCCGGACGGCATATCAATTGGAGCATTGATTAAGTCAATATGAAATCACTTACCGTCCTCGAGGGCGGTCAATAGGCAAGCAATGGCAGACTTCATTGTTGGATTTACAATAGGAGATAACGAAGAAGAAATTACTCTGGAAGTGGAGATACACTAGAGGTTGTTCGTCGATGGTGCATCAAACAACTTTTGCTCGGGGGCAGGAGTCGCACTTGAAACTCCCAAAGGACGATCCGTTTGCTACGCCTTACGCTTGGAATTCACTACAACAAATAATGAAGCAGAATATGAAGCATTGATCGTCGGACTGAAAGTTGTAAAGGAACTCTAGATAAAGTCCATACATATCTATAGCAACTCTCAGTTGGTCGTTTGTCAAGTGAGTGGCAAATATCAAGCCCGGGGAGAGAACGTCGTCCCGTATCTATCCAAAGTGCAGAAATTGCTGAATGACATTGAGCATTACACCATAGCTTATATCCCAAGAGAACAAAACACGAAGGCAGACTATATTGCTAAACTGGCCAGCTCCGGAGAAGCTCAGTCAATGTGACTATCCCAATTGAAACTTTAATTGCCCCAAGTATAGGCGAGATGGATATCGATTGGATTATCAAAATGACCGAAGAACTACAAACATGGATGACACCTATCAAGGACTATCTTCTTAGAGGAACACTCCCCACGGACAGGAATCAACGAAAAAAGCTCCTTCGAAGGGCACCATGGTTCGTAATACATGATGGAATACTCTACCAAAGGGGTTTCTCTACCTCCCTGCTCAGGTGTGTCACCAATGACGAAGCTCGAAAATTCCTCAGGGTAGTTCATAAAGGCAACTACGAAGATCACACAGGGGGGCAATCCTTGCAAAGAAAGTTCTCCTATATGGGTATTTTTGGCCAATGGTAAACTACGATTTAACGAATTATGCCAAACGGTGTGACCAATGCCAAATATTTGGCAAGACCAAAAGAACTCCTTCAGTAGAGTTAACACAAATGGTCAGCCCGTGGCTATTTGCGATCTGGGGAATCGATTTGATTGGTGTATTGCCGATAGCCAAAGGAGGAGCCAAATACGCTATCGTCGCTGTTGACTACTTCACCAAATGGGCCGAAGCGGAACCGTTGGCCACAATTACCACAGAGAAAGTTATTAACTTTGTCACTAAAAACATTATTTTCAAGTTTGTGGTGCCACAAAATATCATTATGGATGATGTAACTCAATTCGAAAGCACTGAATTCAAAGACTTTTACAATTGCTTTTGAATCAAGAAAAGCTTCTCCGTTGTTTCACTTCCGCAAGCAAATAGGCAAGTAGAGGCAGTAAACATGATCATCAAGTCCACCATCAAAAAGCGGATAACTAAAGCTAAAGGAAATTGGGTTGATGAACTTCCACTTGCACTATGAGCTTACAGAAAGACACACAAATCGACAACTGGTTACTCTCTGTTCTCCCTGGCGTATGGTTCAAGAGCAATGATCCCAATCAAACTGGAGGTCCCTTCTCATTGAAGGCGAAATTTTGGATCAACAACAAAATGAGCAGCTCATGCTCGAATCACTCGATATGGTCGGTGAGAAGCGGGAAGAAGCCAAGCTAAAGACTACAGCTCACCAAAAAAGGCCCTAACGACATTTCAACTCCAACGTCCGTAACCGTACCTTCGAAGTAGGTGACTGTAGAATACAATAGCCTATGATTTTTGTTTGATGATAATAAACATATATATATATATATTCATTTTAATGTATTTGTTATTGTGCTATTTTATTTTTCACATAATTAAATAAATATTTGATGAATAAAATAAATAACACATAATTCATATTCAAATAAATATATTATTGCAATTTTGAATAGTACAAATATGAGCTCTCACTATATATACACAATTTCAATTACATTACAATTTCGATTACATCACAAATTTCAATTTACAATGTTCACCTCACTACATATCACTCATTCACTCATATTTATGTTCAACTCTATTCCAGATTGAATCCAGCATCTAAATAATCTGCAAAATAAACACTAATGCAGTAAAATTGAAAAAGAAATATTTTTGTAGTGTAAAATAAAATGTGTGTTTTTGAAAATATTATTTGCCTCAGTTATTTGGGTTGTTCGTCATCTTTTATTTTGAATTCATCTACACGAACAACTTGTAACATGCACAGCATATCACGGTACATGTCACAAGGCCGTGCACACCGATATACACTTGATAAAATTGTAGGGACAGGTGAGCACAAGGTCAAACCCTTCCAAAAGCTGGATTCAACTCAAGTGCAAATATTCAGGTGCAATACAAATAAAGTCACGACATGAGCACAAGAGCCTGCATATACACATGTGTACATGTACACATGTGCATTGCCTCAGCATCTCAAATTTCAGCCAAGAAGAGGCAGTGAGTTAACAAAGAAGAGGCATGAGAAGATAATGACCAGCAAACAATGAGGCATGAATTCAAAATCAACTTCAACTAGATACAAGTGTACACAAGTTTCAGACTGCCAAGGCAACCTAGTCCAAATGAATGGGCAAGATGACCAGCATTCAAAGTGCAACAGACTTAAATCAACACACCAGGTGAACAAGGAAATGAGTCAGATGGACTAAGTGAAATTTAGTTCATCATAAAACAAGCAGACTATATGCATGAAGACACAACTCAGTTGAACAAAAGAGAGACAACATAGCAGTGGACTAACTGGCCAGAGCTACAAAATCTATATGCTCACAAACACATATCAGTATATATGGATATGCAAGCAGTAGTTCAACTCAAAGCAATGCAAAGAAAACACCAGTTCAAAACCAGATCAAGCTAGCAGTTCAATGCACAAGCATGTGGTAGGGAAAAACAGTGACAGTAATTAAGTGCAGGCAAGCATACATATATACATGTGTGAACACATATATGTGTAGTGATAACCAGGTGAATATACCAAACAAGTGTACACAAGGCTACCAACCCAGTTCAACGAAATATGAAGATCACTCAGTGCAACATGATACCAGAATCGCAACAACCAAGCTCATATGCAAAGTCAAGTTCATAAACAATTGAATGCAACTCTGAGGAAACATGAAATGCAAGTATGAGCAAACAGTTTCAAACATGCTTAGAGGCACCGGAGGAGACATCAACATACAAGAAGATCAATATGAATGCAAAGCCACACAATCCACCAGATCAATGAAGCAGCAAACAAAGTGACATATGTATACATATGCATATGGACAGATAGAAGCATTATATCAATTTGAACAGGAGCATTTTCAAAAAGAAAGTGTCAAGCAAAACAACACCGCAATCCAGTTCCATAAACATGACTCAAGCTCAACAACTCAATGCAAACAAAGCAGTGTCAAGACAACAAGAAGGTCGCAGGCACAAGTCAATGAACAACCATGGGACATCAAGGCAATCAAGTACATAAGCACACAAAACACACAACGCACATATATACATGCATAAATACACATGTATACATATATGTAGTATGGAACGAAGATAGTGAAAACAAGTCAGAGTTTATCAAGTCAATTTTTATCTCAAAGTCCAAAATATCACAAATTCAAATAACAGAGAAAGTCAAGTACAGTTCAAAGAGAAATGATATACAGCAGTTCAAACAAAATAATGTCGCAGGGGATTTCAGATGAACACGTCAACAAAGAATGGAACAAAGTCAGGTTTATCTCAATGCTAAAGTCATAGCAGAAAACTACAGTCACAATTTTCAAATGGCGAAAGTCAAAAGAGAAAAGAACGGAGC
Organism: Allium fistulosum; assembly: GCA_030737815.1. Taxonomy (NCBI): domain Eukaryota; kingdom Viridiplantae; phylum Streptophyta; class Magnoliopsida; order Asparagales; family Amaryllidaceae; genus Allium; species Allium fistulosum. The sequence continues at coordinate 939,234,384 of CM060908.1, read as the reverse complement.
TAATTTCAAATTCATGAAGTATACATATGATATGAACAAGTCAGAATACATCACAAGCATTCAAGCAGAAACGAATGGCCGAACAAAATTATTTGAAGAATTCAAATTGAAAATACGAACGATAATTTAGGGTTTTGATCCCTATATAAATTCCCATATCATCATCGGCAGAAAATACATCGAGGTCAAGCATATCAATGAGAGTAAATAAAGGAAATCACATACCAGTATTATTCAATTCGAACTCGACAAATTGAAGTAGCCGAGTGAATTCAAAGCAAGGCGATCGATCGATAAATTAGTCAACGTGAAAACAATCCTTCAATCGATCAACTGAAATCAGCGACTTCAATTTCCATAAACCCTAATTCCTTTTTGAATAAGATCGGCCGAATTCTTTTTGAGCTCAGAGAAAATATTTCACGAAATAAAAGAAGAGGGGTGTCACCTTTTTGTTAATTACTGATTTGAGCCAGCTATTGATTTATGTTAATTAGGCTTAAATATAGGGTTTTTTTTTAAGTGTTTATTTTCATTTTGTAATTTTCCTTTAAAATTTTGTAAAATTCTAGTCGTGTGACTAGGGACGAACTACGGTGGTGTAGTTCGAGAATTCGCAACTCAGTGGCTATGTTGTGGTAGGTTTTGAGCTAAAGTTAGGTTAATCGATAGCGGGTGTCGCAAGTTTACGTGTGTAAGCGTCTAACTACTTAATTTCTAGTAGAAACCTTGGGGGCAGCACGTAGGTAGGGTTTTGCCGAAGCGGGTAAATATGTGTTGTTCTATTTCTTCTTTTATTATTCTGGTATTATCTATGCTGCAATTATTTTATATATTTCCACATTAATTTTTTATTACTTTTAGTATCACCATATTCACCCCTTCCTCTAGGGTGAAATCGATCCTACAAGTAGCATCAGAGTTAGGAACAAAAAACCATTGTTTTTAAAATTTGATTTTTTAATGGCTTCTCTTAATAATGCTTTTGCTGAGGGTCAGTCCATAGTTAGACCACCCATGTTCAATAGTGGAAAAATAGAATGAATTTTTTTTGAAAACCATTGATGCTTGGAATATGGTTGAGACGGGATATAGGACACCAACTATAGTGGTAGATAATCAGGAAATTGAAAAATTGATGCATCAATGGATAGATCTTAAAAATAAACTCTAGAATGCTAATGCTAAAGCTATGAATTCTATTATTTGTTCATTGGATCAAATTGAATTTTATCGTGTCTCACATTGTCTAACTGCTCAGGAAATTTGGCACACACTTGAAGTGACTCACGAAGGAACCTCTCAAGTCAAAGAATCTCGCATTGCCATGCTTAGTAGCGAATATGAGAACTTCACAATAGCCAAGGACGAAAATGTCAAAGAGATGTATGGACAACTTTCTAATCTTGTATACAAATCAAAAGCCCTTAAAAAACCATACACAGAATTGGAAATAGTCTGAAAAATCCTCAGAATCCTACGAAATTTTGAAGCAAAAGTTACCGTCATTCAAGAATCAAAGGATTTGAAACAAGTTAAAGTTGAAGAACTGATTGGAAATCTCACCACTTATGAGCTAGAGATGAAATTCAAGGAAGAACGTGATGGAGGTGATACTCGAAATAAATCAATAGCTCTCAAAGGAACAACTGAAAGTGATGATGATGGAGCAATTGAACTGGCTCTGTTAATAAAGAGATTCAAAAGGTGGAATCACAAGTATGGAAATCCAGCTCTAAATCAACAATTGAAAAGCAGAATAGTCAAAGTTCTAGACAACCTAGAAGAGCAGGAGATCATATGTCACAAGTGCAATAAACCTGGTCATATCAAGCCCAATTGTCCTCAGAATAAATTCAGCAAAGGAAAGAAACAGAAAAGGAGAAGCTTTGCAGCAACTTGGGATGAAACTGATGAAAGCACTGGCAGTGAAAATGAAAAAGCAAAACTGTGTCTTCAAGGAGAAATAAGTGATAGCGATGATGACGAGCAAAGTAAGGTATCAAAACTTACTCACTCAGAATTACTTATATATTTTCACGAAGTAAATGGCTGTTTTGAATGACTTATGGAGAAGTACGCTAAAATTGAATCACAAAGAGATAGTTTAATATAACTAAATAAACAGCTTGATCAATTGGTTAAAAACTATCGAAATAAGAGCCCTAAGTGTGATAAGTGTCCATCATTTAAAGAAGAGATTAAAAAATCAGAAATTAAAGTTAAATCACTTGAAAATGAAATTCTGATGTTGAAAGAAAGTGAAAATACTAGGAGAGAAAATTCTATTAAAAAGTGCACTTTGTTATTGAATGAAAATGAATTTCTCAAAACATAAGTCCAACAATTGTCTACAACTTTAGGGAAATTCTCAAAAGGAGAAAAATCACTAAATATGCTATTAGGGAAACAAAGTGTCAATACTGTTAGACAAGGACTTGGGTATACTCAATCTGAACGTGTTAGAAGTGAAATTATTAAAGTCAAATCCAAGTGCACGATTTTTGGAAAAATTGGACACAATCACAACAATTGCTGGTATAGACCCAAAAACACAAAAACCATACCAATTTGGGTTCCACTAGGCACGAATGTAAAATCCCTTAGAATTAAACAAATCTGGGTGCCAAAAGGAACAAATATAAATTATTTTGGGTCTACTCAAACTTGTTTTTCAAAATCATCTGTCACTAAAAATCATGGACCTATAAAAACAAATAGGTCACAAAAATATTTCCTCGTGTAGGTGTGGTGGCAGGCTAAGGAACAACAAGAGTGATACCTGGATTCTGGCTGTTTCAGGCACACGACGAGCGAAAAATCAAAGTTCCTTAGCCTGGTACAAAGGTGGCAGAAACACAATGGGCAACAACTAAAAATTATCGGCAAAGGTAAAATAGGTAACGGTACATCTATCTTGAACGTGAAAATCTGCACCATAATCTGATTTAATTCAGCCAGTTATGTGATATGGAAATAAATGTTGATTTTGATTCTAATTTGTGCAAAAATGTTGACTAATCATGTTTTCATCTTTAAACTAGTCCATATAACTTTGTTTGGACAAACGATATTACAAGTTTAGGAAGTAAGAAATGTTGTTTTGTATTGATTGATGGTTACTCAAGATACTCGTGGATATATTTGTTTACTCTAGACCTGTCATTATGTTCACTGTTTATTTTTTTGCACGGTTTTAATTCAAATACAAATGAATCTCATTTTAAATGCTGTAAAATGATTATAAGGTATTTGTTGCACATCTCATGGTTTGGTCTTTGATATCCATCTGATAACTTTGAGTTAAAGTGGTATTCAGATGCAGATTATGCTGGTAGTCTAGTTGATAGAAAAATTACTAGTGGAATGTGTTTTATGTAGAGACATTCATTAGTTGCATCACATAAAATATCTGCATAATTTTCATTTTAACTAATTTTCAATTGGCAGACTTTTTTTTCATAAAACCCCTTCCAGAAAATAGTTTTTGTTGACTTCATTTCAGATTAGCCATTTTAGAAATTTGATTTTATATTTGTTTTTGGATTTGATCTTAAATAACTACATTAACTAATCTGACTCCCTACTGATTATCGAAAAGATAAATAGTAATTGAAATAGTGATGAGTGCCAATATTAATCATATATTATGATTTGAGACAGTATATTTAGTAAATTTACATAAAAATTTAAACAAGATTTATAATAACTTTTGTTGGTAAAAATTCCATGACCATTTCTATTTCTATCATATTTCTAACAACCATCACTCATTAAAATCCAATATAGTGTGTCAAAATGTGGTATTTTTAAACAGGAACTTATTTGTTTTTATTTATTTTTTTTACAATAAAAACATCCAAAGTATTCACTCTCATTTAAAAGTCCTCACGGTTATGCATGGAAGAATTACTTAGAATATTTATGTATGTGCTTTCATGCTTATTTAAAAGTCCTCACGGTTATGCATGTATGGAACCGTACCAAAATTGGTTATTAAATAGACGAGTTGATTCTAATCCCATTTAAAATTCCTTACGGTTATGCATGGTTAGACGATACTTGAAATTCATTTTTTTTAAATTGGGAATGCTACTAATCTCATTTAAAAGTCCTAACGGTTATGCATGGTTAGTAACTATTCAAATTTCTGTCATAAATATACCACAAATAGATAAAACTATATGGTTTTGTATACCGACATCACCCCTATCACTCTAAAGTGGAAATGCGCCTAACAGAGTATTTATGATTTTTGTTTGATTTTTTATTGAAATTTAACATTTATACTCGATTGGGTATTAATGTTGTATTAATGTCTATCACTTTATCTCTATTTTTCTAACACAACTCTTTTGCTGATAACTAAAGGGGGAGAGAAAAGTTAAGATTTTGGCAAATAAGTTAAGTCATATTTTTTATCTGCATATTCCCATCTAGGTTTATTTGCATATTTTTTATTTATTTTCATGCATATGTAAATGGGGTGCTTTGGTGTAAGGGGAGCATTCAAATAGGGGGAGCAAATGGAATTCATCAAGGTCAAATACATTTAATAGAGTCAAAATCTTAATATATGTTTGTTATCATCAAAAGGGGGAGATTGTAGAAAACAATAGCCTATGATATTTGTTTGATGATAATAAAAATACATATATATATATATATTCATTTAAATGTATTATTATTGTACTATTTTATTTTTCATATAATTAAATAAATATTTGATGAATAAAATAAATAACACAAAATTCAAATTCAAACAAATATTTTATTGCAATTTTGAATAGTACAAATTTGAGCTCTTAGTATATATACACAATTTCAATTACATTAAAATTTCGATTACATCACAAATTTCAATTAATAATGTTCACCTCACTACATATCACCCATTCACTTGTATTTATCTTCAACTCTATTCCAGATTGAATCCAGCATCTGAATTATCTGCAAAATAAACACTCATGCAGTAAAACTGAAAAAGAAATATTTTTGTAGTGTAAAATAAAATGTGTGTTTTTGAAAATATTATTTGCCTCAGTTATTTGGGTTGTTCGTCATCTTTTATTTTGAATTCATCTACACGAACAACTTGTAACATGCACAGTGTATCACTGTACATGTCACAAGGCCATGCACACCGATATACACTTGATAAAATTGCAGGGACAGGTGAGCACAAGTTCAAACCCAACCAAAAGATGGATTCAACTCAAGTGCAAATATTCTGGTGCAATACAAATAAAGTCACGACATGAGCACAAGAGCCTGCATATACCTATGTGTACATGTACACATGTGCATTGCCTCAACATCTCAAATTTCAGCCAAGAAGAGGCAGTGAGTTGACAAAGAAGTGGCATGAGAAGATAATGACCAGCAAACAATGAGGCATGAATTCAAAATCAACTTCAACTAGATACAAGTGTACACAAGTTTCAGACTTCCAAGGCAACCCAGTCCAAATGAATTGGCAAGATAACCAGCATTCAAAGTGCAACAGACTCAAAGCAACACACCAGGTGAACAAGGAAATGAGTCAGATGGACTAAGTGTAATTCAGTTCATCATAAAACAAGCAGACTGTATGTATGAAGACACAACTCAGTTTAACAAAAGAGAGACAACATAGCAGTGGACTAACTGGCTAGAGCTACAAAATCTATATGCTCACAAACACATATCAGTATATATGGATATGCAAGCAGCAGTTCAACTCGAAGCAATGAAAAGAAAACAACAGTTCAAAACCAGATCGAGCTAGCAGTTCAATGCACAAGCATGTGGTAGGGCAAAACAGTGACATTAATCAAGTGCAGGCAAGCATACATATATACATGTGTGAACACATGTATGTGTAGTGACAACTAGGTGAATATACCAAACAAGTGTATACAAGGCTACCAACCCAGTTCAATGAAATACGAAGATCACTCAGTGCTACATGATACCAGACTTGCAACAACCAAGCTCATATGCAAAGTCAAGTTCATAAACAACTGAATGCAACTCTGAGGAAACATGAAATGCAAGTATGAGCAAACAGTTTCAAACATGCTCAGAGGCACTAGAGGAGACATCAACATATAGGAAGATCAATATGAGTGTAAAGCCACACAATCCACTAGATCAATGAAGCAGCAAACAAAGTGACATATGCATACATATGCATATGGACAGATACAAGCATTATATCAATATGAACATGAGCACATTCAATAAGAAAGTGTCAAGCAAAACAACCCTGCAAACCACTTCCATAAACATGACTCAAGCTCAACAACTCAATGCAAACAAAGCAGTGTCAAGGCAACCAGAAGGTCGCAGGCACAAGTCAATGAACAGCCATGGGATATCAAGGAAATCAAGTACATAAGCACACAAAACACATAGCGCACATATATACATGCATGAATACACATGTATACATATATGCAGTATGGCATGAAGACAGTGAAAACAAGTCAGAGTTTATCAAGTCAATTTTTATCTCAAAGTCCAGAATATCTCAAATTCAAATGAAAAAGAAAGTCAAGTCATGGTTCAAAGAGAAATGATATGCAGCAGTTCAAACAAAATAATGTCGCAGGGGATTTTAGATGAACACGCCATTAAAGAATGGAATGAAGTCAGGTTTATTGAAACGCTAAAGTCATAGCAGAAAACTACAGTCATAATTTTCAAATGGCCGAAGTCAAAAGAGAAAAGAACGGAGCTAATTTCAAATTCACGAAGTATACGTATGATATGAACAAGTCAGAATACATCACAAGCATTCAAGCAGAAACGAATGGGCGAACAAAATTATTTGAAGAATTCAAATTGAAAATACGAACGATAATTTAGGGTTTCGATCCTTATATAAATTCCCATATCATCGGCAGAAAATGCATCGAGTTCAAGCATATCAACGAGAGTAAATAAAGGAAATCACATACCAGTATTATTCAATTCGAACTCGACAAATTGAGGCAGCCAAGCGAATTCAAAGCAAGGCGATTGATCGACAAAGTAGTCAACATGAAAACAACCCTTCAATCGATCAACTGGAATCAGCGAGTTCCAGAATTCACAACTCAGTGGCTAAGTTGTGGTAGGTTTTGAGCGTAGAGTTAGGTTAGTCGATAGCGGGTGTCGCAAGTTTACATATGTAAGCGTCTGACTACTCCAGTAGAAACCTTGGGGGCAGCACGTAGGCAGGGTTTTGCCGAAGCTGGGTAAATCTGTATTGTTCTATTTTTGCTTTTATTATTTTGCTATTATCTGTGCTGCAATTATTTTATATATTTCCGCATTAACTTTTATTGCTTTTAGTATCACCCTATTCACCCCCCTTTAGGGTGAAATCGATCCTATAGTGACCTTGTCCTCAAATGGGTCTACCCTATACCAGGAGCATTCAGACCAAACTAGAAAGGACCCTATGTGATCGGCCAGAAGCTAGGGGATGGCACGTTCAAGCTAACAACCGTTGATAGAACCCAAATTCTCCGTGCTTGGAACAGCAAATCGCTGCGTCGTTACTTTATCTAAGACCATCTTATGTATTTCCTATTTTATGCAAATAAGCCATCCTGGGATACTGGAGGCATTACAAAAAGGCAGAACTTGCCCAACTTTTATTTCAATTATTGAAATTGCTTTGCTTTCTAAACCGATGAAACCGTGTTTACATAAGTAACATGCTGAGTTGGCGGGGTCAAATCGACTCAAAACTACCTGATCGCTACTTGAGGTAGTGGAACCATACTCAAGTATGCCCAATCTACCTGTCGAGTCGATGAAAGCAAATCGACTCAACCATTGGATCGACGGAACTCGATCCTTGCCTTCTAAGAACTAGTGTTGCTCTGACGACACCTAGAAGGTCTGAATCAAAGCCACGCATTTCGTAAGCCACGCACCATCTCTTTGACTGCGAAATCACGTCCAAGTGAACACGGTTACCTAAGTCATGCATCCATTCTTGGTTCACAAAACTATGACCAGGAAAGCCTTTATCCCACTGTGTGCATTTTGTAAGCCACACACTACTACTTGGATCAGCAAAATTACATCCAAAGATGAGGAACTCTCATATTACAAAAAGCCACACACCGCCTCTAGAACCAAGAAAATAGTACTTCAAGGAGTGACACATGTGCACAATAGCCTGAACGTCAGCATTATGATGGAATCACTTAACAGTATTTCAAGTAATCGGTGTTGCTCTGGCATCACCAATCACTTAGTAAAATTCTTAAGTGCGTAAATCACTCACCATAAGGCCACTAAAAAAGGCTTCATGGATATCTCAAGTCAGATATCAAAATAAGGACAACAAAACTAGAAGTTTCTAAAGATAGGAGTTATAGTATAAATCTGACTAGGGGCATCCAAAAGACCACAAGTGGCACCCAGTCTCGTATCAAGTGTTCGGAGTAAACAGTCCCTTGAACTAGGGGCAACACACTCACCAACACTCAACCAAAGTAGCAAAAAGTTCATGGTTCTATTTCCCCAAACAAAGAATTTTGGCAGTAATTATGGGACTAATATAAGAAAAATATCAACGACTACTCACATATAAAAAATCATGCTGCATAAAAAATAGTGGTATAAAAAGGCAACAGTGCATGGAATGTAGATAGGTAGATAAATGAAGTTACAATCAAAATTTCAACATTTTTGTTACTTATAATGTTTTTCATGTACAACAACAAACCGCGGATGCCATACCTGCAAAATATTGGCCAAAGAGAGGAAAATAAAAACACCATTGTTGCAATAAGAAGAAATGCAAAGTGCAGACTCTACACTTGTACAAAACCGACCAAAAAGCAAAAGCTCCACTTTAAAGATATACGGATATATCATAGCTTCTTATCACTACCTCCCCTGCCGCCTTTCCTGCCTTTGATCGGCAACTTCTAAAGCTTCTCCCCTCCCAGGGTGATCTCGCTTTCTGAAACATTGCCACTGGCAGACTCTCCTTTGCCTTTGTGCTTGTGGGATTTGTGAGAACCCTTTGACGATCACCTTTTTTGCTCTTCAACCTTCTCCTTTTTCATCGCCACCATTTTCTGCTCGGTCATTGGCTTCTTGGTCCTTACTTTGTCTGGTTGGCTAGCTTGATCCGCCTACTCCCATGTGTCATTAGCTGCCAAACCCTCCTCTTGAGATATAGAGGGGTCATCCAAACCATGCAGCGTTGCAATTTGCTCGGAGTGCGAACCGGGATGTGAGCCGGATGCGGAGACGACGGTTAATGCAATCAAAATGGAAGTAGATCTAGTACCGTGAGGAGGAGGTGACTCGGTAGGAAGAGAGGGTTGATCTATAATATCAGAATAAAGGGTGGTTATCTTGGCAATTTCTTTCGGTGTAAATTAGAAGTCTTCAAACATGGGAGAGATAAGAAAATTACCTGCTGTGGGGCTCTGTTCATGCGCCAAATTTCGAAGCCCTCGTCATTGAGCTCTTTTGATGGTTGCACAATCATAGGAGGAGTAGAAACAATTTCGTCAACAGCGCGAAGATGTGAAGATGGCTCACCAGGGCCTGAAGGAAAATGCCCGATTATAGCCATAGCGGCAGCCGCGACATAAATAGCATCTCGTTCCCTCTCCAGTCTCATGATTTCTCGGCCCTCCCCTATAGCTTGGCGGGACACTTCATTCAAATATGCTTGAACCAACTCCTCCTCGGTATAACTGCCACCTATGTCTTGAAATCGGGCCAGAATCTCCTCCCAGGCTACGGAAAGTGTATGAGTGAACAATGGAGTCAAGTAACTAAGACTCCCCTAATGCATTACGAAGTTGACATAGAAGCCCAAAATAGTAGCATCCAAGCATTCTATCTTCTTTATGAAGGTAGCTTGAAGCTCTGAAAAGCTGGTATCCATGTTAGCCTTCTCTACCGCTAGTTGTTTCTTCTCAACATCCAAATTCGAAACTTGTGCACGAAAAGAGGCAATTTCTTAAGCCTGCTCGGCGATGGTTTTCCTATGCATCTCAACCATCGTCTCGTTTATCCTCAACTTTTCTTTTAAATCCGCCTCATCTGTATGGCACGTCTTTATCTTATTTTAAATATGATTGCAGCTCGGTCAGTGGATTCTTTTAGCTTCTTAAGCAAAGTAGCACTTTTTCTCTCCCTTTTGAGGGCGTCATCTCTCTCTTTCTTTAACCTCTCGATCTCTGCATTGCAATCTACGAGCTGCTCTTGTCCTCATCCTTTTCAGACTCAAACATGAGGATTTCCTGGTAGTTGTTCCGGTTAACAGTAGACAACTACATGCATAATTTTTTCCACCCTTCAGCTTGCTCCAAACCGCTTTGAATTGCTTTAAAATGGGGTGAATAAGATTCGGCTTGAACTGACTTCAGATTGGGCTTATCAAACACAACCCTCCTTAAGAACAAATTAGGGAATGCAACTTGTAGATGCGGGGGACCAGTAGGAAGAATGTAAGCCGCACGCCTATAAATCTGGGGAGTGGCGGTCATGACAGTATGAGTGGAAAAGGTCACGACACCGAAAGCAGGGACATTTATCCTAGTGGAAGCAGGAGGCTATGAAGCATATTCTCGTTCTTGTCTCTTTTCGGCCTCTTTGACGGATCTCCCCACTTAGTCGGACTCTTCCTCTTTTCATAGCCACTTCTTATATCTCTACCTTGATCTTTCGCAGCATGGTGATGCTCTTCCGCCTCCCTCTCCTTCCTCCTTTTCCTTTCCTCGTCATTCTCCCAAGGAGCATGGTACCTTGAAGAGTGTCTCTGCGAATGCTGAGACTCCAAAACTCGATCAGGTTCGTTGTAAAGACCATGAGACGTGATTCCTTCAGCAAGTGACAAAATGGCTTTAGGAAAAAGGCATTTGATGAACTAAAACATCCTAAAAAATAATAATGTAGCGTATGTGATCCCAGTGAAGGATGATCTATGTAGACTGGGAAGGCAACCCTTCCAAAGTAAAGTCATTTATCAAGTCGCCTATATTAACAAAAATGTTACTCGTATCTCCCAAATCAATGTTAGCACCTTCCGGTAGAGGGCTGGATACAGGCTCGACCTTGGGAGAAGCTCCCACAATAGGCTCTTTCAAAGAAGGTGAGGGTGCATGACCAAAGCTTAATTTTGAGGCCTTGTCGCCTAATTTGATGTCACCCTTATCGGTGACCCAATCTCTTTCTTCCTCATTTAGATGACACTCCTCACTGATTTCTCCTTCTTCTCTTTAATAAGTGGAGCCTTGCCCTTCGGTTGAATAAATTCTTCCTCTTTCTCTTCTGGAATCGATGGCATTTTGGATGGACCGTCGACCCTGACTTCAATTTGGATCTCCTCAGGGGTCTTTTTTGACCCATCAGATGGGCCACTTTCTTCTTCTTTTTCATCATCATCATCTTCACCCTGTGCAGTTAATGCGCTCAGCAGATTCAAAGCGGTGGAGGTGCAAAAAGTCATAGCGGGGATACAACGAGGATATAGCGGGATATAGCGGATGGCTCTAAAATAGCATATAAAACTCGTACTTAATGTTTTTACAAATATATAAATGGTAATTAAATGAAAAATTATCATTCAATTGAATTATATTTAATACATAAATAATTTTAAATAAAAACATGTGCGAATATACTTTAAATAAACGTAAAACTGTTATATAACATAATTGAATTTAGTAGAATATTAGAATATTTTCATTTTTGAAAATATATTAAAAATTAAATCAAATAAATTAGTTTATTATTTTTTATAATGTATAAATGCAATTTTTTAATTCATTTTATTAAAGAAGATATAGCGGAAATAGCGGAATATAGCGGGAATAACGGGATATATCGGAAATAGCGAGGCTTAAAGCGGAAAGGCTATATTTTGGGGCTATATGGAAATATAAGAGCGGTAGAAATCCGCTATGAGATATAGCAGGGTTATAGCGGGGTAATAGCGGGGCATTAACTACACAGTCTTCACCAGAGTCATAGGAAGAGGAAATAGAATGGGTTCTGGCTTTAAAGTAGGAAGGAGTGCTAATGAATCCAATAGATCTCCCAGGGTCTAAAAGCCTACATCGGTGAAGGTTCTCATCTGTGAGCAAGAATCTAATCGTGTGCTACTGAGTATCAACCGCTTTCAAGGTGCTAAGAACGGTGCTAAGTGTCGGGTCCTTATTAAATTTTGGAAGAACTACAAGAAATATACGACCGATCAAAAAACTTATAGCAATTAAAGGAAACTTTAAGCATGGTGAAAAAGACTTATCCCCCATAGTCCATAAACGGGTGAATCCTTCTGGACACTTAGCAAAAAAGAACCAATTCTTAAATAAAGGAACTTTGCTGGGAAGATCCAGTATAAGTTTCCGGCTATGCTGCGCTTCGATATAAACAAGTGATGGATTAGCCTCCCTCTTCTTGAACAATTGCAGCTCAGTGAAGCTTGGGGCATGATTAAGCGTCTACATGAACAGAACATATAAGCACGTCAACATGGCGTATCCATTTAGAAGAATCTGAAATGGGGCCAACCTTATGTTCTGAAATGTTGTCATTAAGAAATGATTGAACAGTGCACTATACCGTACATGCACATATATCAGTGGCAAGCCATGTGTCCAGAAGGTTGCCTATGAGCAAATTCTCCTCTCGATGGCAGAAGCACATCATCCTTTGGGATACCATATTATGAGAAAATGCTTTGCAACATCCTGTGTGTAAGAATTGTAGGAGCTTTCTCCGGAGGATCAAGCAAAACTCTGAAATTAGGAGGAGTGCGATCGACGACGGGATCGACTGGAATCAGATGACCATATTGACCTAAAGTTATGGAAGTGGTGGATCCAGCTGGGATTGATGATGACTCCACTTCAGAAAGAGGTGGGTTCTCCTCAACTGATTTGTGCTGAGAAGATTTGCATGTCATTCTATATAAGAAAGCTTGTGTTCAAAATGGTTGGGTATGCCTAATCTCTAAACTATAGTCCCTTGCGTGGTTGACACTTGAAATCCGGGAGATAATTGACGTTTACCAACCACCGATTAGATTCCAAGGGTTAACCAGGAGTGTGTGTGTGATGTGTAACCTAAGTGAGAATGGGTTCGGTGTCCTAAACGCTGTGAACAAACCATTCCGTGTAGATGGATCACTCACACCAGAAAGAGCGATCTGCATCACCCGTTAATTTCATTTCTTTTATACTTATTATCGATCAACAATCAATAACATATCTGTTGTCCGAAGTGACATGGAAAGCCCTTCCTACTCTAGGTACGCCGACTGTGCAATGATAGGACTAATCCAAAGTGAGCGAATATAGTTCGATGGGTCTGAATCAAGTAAAGAATTCTCAACATAAGTCGATTTTAGTTCTCTGGAAGGTGATAACAACATGAGCCACACACAAGATGCTACCATAAGCTATTATCACCTCATAGAAAGACCAAAACCAATCCGCAATAAAAGTCATCTCCACTGCCAATTTAAATTAATCGCTAGTCACCACCAAAAATATCAAATCCACATTACCAACCTTCAAAATTGAGAAGGATGATCTATGGTTCAAGACAAGGCAAACTAGGGTATTGGATGGATCGAATCGGCAAAGCCTAAAAACGAAGGAAATCTTGACGGTGGGACCCACATAGAATGGCAGCTGCAGCTCCAGGAGATGACGGCTGATGGTGCTGGTGGTGAAGACCAACGGCAACAACTTTCAAGCGATTGTAGGTATTGGATCGGCGAGCGTTTGGGGCAATTGGATCGATTTGGCTTGAATGAAGTTAAATGTGAAAAAAGAGTAGATCCACCCTTTATAAAGAAAAAGAAGTTTGAAATTTTTTTCAAGTACTTGATCGGTACCGACCTAAATTTTTTCCTCCAAATGGTCCCAAATTTCCTCTACGCAACCTACCGATGTTCGTATTCATTCTGGAAATTATCAAGTCAAGATCACTCCTTAATCACGAACAATGGAGATTCACACAGAGGACTGAGCATTTAACCAGTACTTCATAGATAGCTTTCCAAGATAGCCGAATACAATCAATGAAACTCCTTAAAACAGAAACCCAGAGATAGTCAGCTCCAGAGCACACCTTGTTTTAAACAAAAGTGTACTATGAGGGCCAAATGTTAATCGGGTTTTTAACCGAACAGAATTCACTAGAAGTCAAAACATTCAGATTAAGCTAGAATGACTCGAAACTTGGCCGGAAGGCCCAAAAGACTAAACAAAAGCCCCTAAGAAGTTCTAGTAAAAAATAAGCCAACCTTTTGGATCGGCACCGATTCGATCCAATTGGATTGGTACCGATCCGAACTATTGATTCAGGGTAACTCCAAGTCTCTTCCATCACACTCCTATGCCTTCAACGATCTCCTCTTCCCTCAAGCTTTGCGACACACCCATCAATCTCAAGCTCGGTCGAGCCAAACCAAATGTGACATGGATGTGCTCGAGTCACTGTAGCCGACATTGCATTCCTCCACATTGAATCAAGCTCTACCAAATCGCTACTACGGACTCGCCTCCTCAAGAGAAGCTAAACCAACACAACGTCGAAGCTTGACTCTGCCTAAATCATGATCGAGACTAAACCCAAGTTTACTGTATATATGTCGATCATCACCAAATCGACACTGCTCACCCCGAAATGCATATGGGTTCAAAGATCTTCCTAACACGAACTCAATGGTACAAACTTTGCAATTTTTAGTGTAATGTAGCAATGGGTTTTGATTTTTAGAGTTGGGAGCCATTTTCGGTTTTACTGGAAGTGAAATAGAAAAGAAGAAGAAGAGGGAAAAGTGGAATGAAAAAATGGGTTAGGTGTTGATTTTATTTGATTTTATAAACAACCAAACAATTTACTTTAAATTCAAGCTAAACAATATTCCCAAGCAAGCTCAAGTTCTTAAGCCTACATCACTCACCTTTAAGGTTTGACCAAAAATTTGAATTTTGATTTGATTTAAAATGTTTTGAAAAGAGAGTTTTGTGGTACTCCGCTACACAATATCCCATTCGTGTACGAACTGCGAACGGTAGAAATAAAAATACGACCGAGCACCAAAATGCGATGCGATCACAAATCAACAATAAAATACACATATTATTTTATTCTGTTAAATTTCAAGATACTATCTTTTGCCGTAAAATACGTCAAATAATAATTTAAATATTTTCCAAATTAATAATTATGGAAAGATCCTATAAATTTATTTAAAAATACATCAATAAAAATTAAGTCGATTTATTAATAATTGGTTTTCTGGTTATTTATTTGAACTATTTATTATTGTTAACCAAATTTATGGTCAACACCCCAAAAGATACTTCAACAGAAATAGGAAAGATAGTTTAGATAAAGGGCAAGATATCCTTAAGAATTGCTTTTGCGCTTAGCTTCAATGGTTGCTGATTTTTGATTTGGACCTTTCTGGATAGTCGATAGGTTTGGTCTTCTCAGTAGAGAACTTTTTACCTCGGTAGATGTTGTAGGGTATCTCGTGGAGATTTCCTTTACGGTATGAATGATTATTCACTAAACTTATCCCTTTAAAGTTGATCTTTAATGTTTCCGAAAGGTTTGGAAGATTAATATCTTTAGCAGCAGGTAAGACAATAAATTCTTGGGTGGTGTATAAGAGCTCTTAGTCTTGCCAAAAAGTTTGATCAATTATGTGAAGTTGGTTTCAACTTTATCGGAAGGTATGTGAATGCTCACCGTTGGATTGAGTCTTATATTCCTGAAATTAAACTTTACCAGAAGGTTAGATTGCTTTGATGGAGATCGCGGAAGGTTTTGGTGTTGTTAAAATATAAGGAACTATCAACTTAGTTGAAAGATTCAGATCATAAAGCCAATGACTTCTAAAGGTTACCGCTCAGATAATCCAGGGCAGCTAGTCGACAAGAACCTTCCGGTGGAGTTAGTCCTGAAAATACGAGTTAATCTAACGAGGGTTTAAGCAAAACAATAAGTAATTTAATGGAACATAAGACTTTCCTTTTTTATTCAAGATCAGCTCTTTTACAAATCCCCAAATTGATTCCCAATTAGGGTTACAACACATTTCTTCTGATATTACAAGAATGAGGTGAGGGAAAAATTCGCCCCCAAAACCGGGACCCTTGGGTCCTATTTTATAGATGCAGGCGGCCCTCCTTTCGGCCTCATGGCTCCAGCCGAGCCGGAAGGTTACCCTTTATATACAGCTGCCAACCTTTCGACCCGGTCAAAAGGTTTTGTGGACCTTCTGACATTGTTGATGGTTCTGTTTTCCTTTATGCCTTCATAAACCTTTCGCTGTTGTCGAAGGGTATCCTTTACATATGCTATCGTAAACCTTTCGACCTTATCGGAAGATTGCTTCTTTACTCTTTGATGACTCATGATCGTTGCCTTTTACATAAACCTTTCGACATTGCCTAAAGGTGTCTTGTATGTTTCTCAACTTGTTTGAAAGGCTTGGTATGCTTTCGAAAAGGTCATAAAGTAATTGCTTTCATTTGCTTTGACTCCTTTTTCCCCTTTGAACTCCTTGGATACTAGAGATGGAACCTTTCGATCCCTTCGAAAAGTTTTGTGTTAGTAAATTTCAATGGCTGCATCTCTTCGGAAGTTTGGAAAGGTTTGAGCTGCGCCTTTCTTTTCCTTAAATGTTTGCAGACCTTTCATCTTAGCTGGAAGATTATTTTTTAGTGTAATTCCC
The DNA here is from genome assembly GCA_030737815.1 of Allium fistulosum. Lineage (NCBI taxonomy): Eukaryota > Viridiplantae > Streptophyta > Magnoliopsida > Asparagales > Amaryllidaceae > Allium > Allium fistulosum. The sequence goes on along the minus strand of CM060908.1, from coordinate 939,217,676 downwards.
CCCCCCCCGCCTCATTCGAAGGGATGCTCTTGACTTTCCAAGTCATCTTTTCTCAAAGCTTCAAAATTTTCTGCCTCTTAATCTTCCCGCGTTGATCCAGAACGTCCAACCAAATCTAATCTGACGGTCAAGAATTTGGACGACTTTTCTTTATATAACTTGCTCCTTCTCTTTCTTCCACTCTTACCTGAAATCAAAATTACCGCAAACAAGTAAAAGAATTCTCAAAAATTTTCTAGATCTCAACTCACTGCAACAAGGTATTCTTTGAATTTACTTTATAAATCTTAGCTTCATCTTCTCCGTTATTAGTTTCTAGTCAGATTTTCAATTTCTCGAATTCAAAGTTAAATTGGATGTTTTTTGTTTTGGAAATCCATTTTTCCTTAAATCGGCTTTTGGATAAACTTTATCTATGGTTTTGGATCCTAGATCGGCGGTGTTTGCCGTGGGAAAACCCCCTTTTACAGAGTTTAATTTTATACCTAAAACATCTAAATTCAATCTTTGGCTTTTCAAGGTTGGTTTTTATTATTAACAATATTATGTTATTCTTCGGAATCAAATTAATTTTATTTCAGATGGGAAAAATTTTGCCAACAGGTTTATTTTACTTGTTTTTCAAGAAAAATTTGAAATCATATTTATTATCGGGTACAGGCTTTCTTAAACCCGATATGGTAACCTGGGCCTTACGAGCACACAATTGGGTGATGCGAAATGACTTTCTCACCCCTTCGAAAGAGTTTGAGGTGGAAAAAATTAGGTTTACCTCTCCCGCACCTTTCGACGATGTCGGAAGGTATTTTGGCATCACCTTACCATTGTGGCCGGAAGGTTAAGTAAAATCATGGTTAAACCTTCCGACCAAGAGCTTTCGACAAGATTAAAGGGTTTAAACCTTTCGTCCACATGCCTCCGACAAGGTTGAAATCCTTTAATTCTCAAAGCTGTATTTTAACACCCTTGTCCAGACCTTTCCATAATATTAGTGATACTCATTTTTTCTCATTTAGGAAATTTTAGATTTCCAAATTTATTCGCGCCGAAAGGTCTTGCCATTTAATTTTAGGTTGTGGTTGCAATGGGCCCAGGTTTTCATAAAACGTTTAGCATTGTCGAAAGGTAGCAACTAAGAAAACATCTCATTATTTTCCTTTCGACCTTGTCAACGGCTTTAAGAAAGTTACATTTTTTCGTACTTCTAAATTTTATTAGTGCATAATGGTTAAAATTGAGGTCCTTATTCCCTTCGTCATTATCGAAAGTTCAACGTTAGCCCTTCGACATTGCCGGAAGTCGTTGCCATATTCCTTTTGACTTCATCAGAGGCTTCTACTGTAACCTTTCGATACTGCCAAAGGCTTAAACTAGCTTCATGTGTATTTTCATGCTTAATCTATTTGAGTAGATTTATCTACTTTTATATTCTTGATAGCCACCTACATCTGTAATTGGTTATGGATTTTTAATTAGAACGTTTTCAACTGGCAGAACAATGAGTTCCCCAAAAGTTGAAGCTGTTGCTAAGCATTCTCTCATTGAAACTCAAAGCAAAGTAGATGCCATTTTGAAAGAGTTTGGAATCACCGGAGATGGAGCCATTCCTCCCAACTCCACCGATACTATTGACAACCCTCTAGCAGGGTACTTTGCATTCACTGCAATTCACATATGACACGGTGGTTTCCTCCTATTTTCTGGATTTCTACACTTCTTCCTATCTTACATTGGAGTTGCTCCAATACAACTTTCTCCTAACGTGTATACCTATCTTCTGTCTCTTGAAATGCTAGCGCTGGAATCTGGGCTTCCTTGGCTTGGCCCTGAAATTTTAACTTCCTTGACCAAATTAGCAAGGTCGAGCAAGTCCAACAAGCAGATTTACAGGGTGAATGTATACAAGGAACTTATATTGGACATTATTAACAAGTTTAAGGATTGGGAGAACCAATTCTTTTTGTCAAGTGCTTTTCAGATGTTCACGGGGCCTTTGCTTCTCCTCGTAAGTTCATTTCAACGTCGTCTCTGCTTTCCTCTATGCTTCTTGTTAACCAATCTTCAATCTTTTTCAGGTGAGCCCTCTAAAACACTCAGTAATGCGGACTAATAAATTATAAACTCATTAACTGCAGCTTCTAAACATCTCAGGAGCTGGTTGACGCTCTTGACCCTTTCAAATTTAAGGAAGCATTCCTTATTACCAGCTAGTCAAAAGATCCTTGGTACTCTGCCAACCATCATGTACACCTCCCGAGAAGTCGCTTCTATTCTCCGGGCAATGCTGATCATTTTACTTCTTTGTCGCCAATTGGTTCTGATGCTTCAGGTATCTCATTAACTTAGTATTCTCTTTCCATAGAATTCTCGATTTTGCTTTATCTGATTTGTATCTTCTGGAATTCGTTATAGCTCTTCCCAAGGCCATCATGCCTTTAAGGGAAATTGCTCCTCCTTGCTCATCCACAGATGTCACATAGGTTATGGAGCTTTTTGCTAACTCCAAAAAATGCTTGAAGAGAAGACAAGAAGTGCCTCCTGAGGAGGCCCCTCTAACCAAAACAACAAAGATCATCGATGTTGATGAGGGAGAAGAGGACACACCTCCGGAGAAACCTTCTGAAAGTCCAGTTGTGGACGCTTTAGAAAATATTGTGGAGCCAATTCCTTATTCTCCTGCTCCCATTCTACCTATTTTAATTTCTGATTCACCAGCTGCATTGACACAGATGCAGATTGGTCTTTTTGGGACTCCTTCTAAGTCTCACGCTCTTCTAGAATCATCATCTTCTACTTCTTTGCCAACTGATTTTGACGATCTTGTTAAGTCCATTCTTCAGTCGAATCCTTTACCTCGTCTCCTCTGCCGTCTTTTAATCTAGACTTTGTAGAAAATCATCGCTCCCTTATGGAGCAACAACTCTTGGTAAGCTCCTAACCAATTAATTCTATCATCATTGGGTCTTTCTAATTGTTAGCCGGCATTTCTTCTCTTATCGCAGATTTCCAGGAACTGGGTTTCCCTTAACGAATATGTCTCCAAATTTTTCATTGGATCCTCCAACCTTCAGGAGGAAAATGCTGAGTTAAGAAGCCAAATATCTTCACTGATAGCCGCTCGAAATGAATCTTCCTCCAGGCTGGAACGAGTTCAGGCTTCTCTTTCCAAGGTTGAAGCTAACCTTGAAGCAGAGAGGCATGCTCATCGACTTACCTCTAAGCGAGTTCAAGCTTCTCTATCCAAGCTTGAAGCTGACCTTGAGTCAGAGTGGCAAGCTCATCAACTTACCTATGATGAGAAATTTGCAAGGGAGCTTGCTCTAAAAGACTCGGAGGATGAGAAGGCTCATTTAATTTCCAAGAATACATTGTTGGAAGATAAACTCAAAAGGTCTAGAGCCTCGCTCAAACTTGCTGTTCAAACTCTCTCCAACTTCCAAAAGCATGTTTTTGATTTCGTTGATTCCACCCTGGGGCTCATGATAATGAACTATTATGTGGATGCGCTCATGCTTGCTTATTTTGATAATCGTGACAAATGTCCTGACTTTGAATTTCCTTCACTTCATTCGACTATAGCCAAAAGAGTCATGGACAAAATCGAGCGAGTCAAGCAGGGTTTTGAGCACGAGGGTGTAGAGGGGAAAATTGATTTTAAGAAAGCTCTCTCTTTTGACATCTCATCATTTGACATTGAGTCTGACTCTGAGGAGGAGGATAACCAAAATGAAGATCCCGATGAGAAGGAGGATGATGATCATACGAGCTATGATACTAGTGATGATGATAAAAATGAGAATCCTTACGGCGGTCAGGGCTATGTTGGAGACAAGGGAGACCACTCTGATGCTCAAAAGGATGATGGCCGTTCAACCAAATCCCCTGAAAAGGAGCCATCACCCCATAAAGATATACCTCCATCATCCCCTGGACAAAATGGTCCTATGGAGGAGGAAGTTGTTCCTGTCCATCCTGAGGGTCCTTCAGTGAATGAGCAAGTTCCTCAAGTTTCTATCCAGGTTTCTCAAGTATGGGCTTCTCTGTTTAAATGTTTTCCACTTGGTAGATAACAGTTAGTGATACATCATTTGTTTTAGATAAAAAAGAAGCCGAAATTTCCCTATAATACAAAACTTGAGAGAAAACAAGCAGAAATTAACAAGCTATATAGGGAATTAGATAAGTTAATAATGGAGCATAATGCCTTGTCTGAAAAATATCACAGTCTCGACAGGAGTACCTCCGCACTTGCGCCTTTTAAATTTCAGAGAGTGGCTCCTTTATTAAAGAAAGCGCATCTCCGATACGACGCTATATTGAAGGAAAATAAAGAGTTAATAACCTTGTTCTTGATGGTGATCGAGAAAAGAGACATTTTGGTTAACTTCTTATATAAATTATATTGCAAACATTCAATCATAGATTTCTCATATTTAGGTGAATTCAGCGGAGGTCTACTTAGACATTTTCACAAAAGATATTTGGACAAATTTGGATCTGACCCGCATCCTAGGGCATGTTGGAACTTACCTCGGGTCAAACTAATTCCCCAAGATCTTCCTGCTAGAAGCTTAAGTATTACAAGGACAAATTTATTTTTGAGTTTTCTCTAAATCTGTTTTGTATGAAGCTGATGAATAATTGTCAATGTGTAACCAGTAATTGTCTTATGAACATATGTCTTTGTAATTTTCTCTATGCTTAGCTTCTTTTCTTTATTGTGTCATTTCAGAACATCAGTTCTTTAGGTCATGTTGTCCAAAGAGACACCCTAAGTCAATATGTTAACCTGAGAAGGTTCTATTCTAAAAAAGCATCGCTCCTAAAGACTTCAAAGTTAATGAGATATTGCTTTCTTCGAGACCTACAAAAATTATACTTGGAATTCCCTCATCTTTGCTTTGACTTCCTTGGCGAAGAGAAAGAAACTTTCTTGAAGGAAATTAGAACATTCCACTCAAAGTTAATTTGCGGTCGTGATAGTCCCTCGGATGGTAAGTGGGATTAAAGCAAGTGTCCTCCGGTTATTACCCCTGAAGGAGTCACTATTCCATTTGACTCGACAGTTGCACTTTCGGTTAACACTCTAGGCAAAGTTAGGAATGTAATCTCTCAATTCTGAATGTGAATGAATTGGTTATTGTGTCCTTTAACTTTTCCTCTATATGAGATGTAATCCATTACTATAGTAATAAAGTTACCTCATTTCTCAATTCTGATTTTATTTTATTTCTTTTGTTTAAATACGAACCCCAGTCGGCTTCAACTTTACCCACTCAAAATTTAATATCCCATGTTGATATCATAAGGGAAAGACTATTGACATAGAGTGGAGCAACTATGGTTCAAGATGAAATATTACTGAAACACTTTGGTGGCAATGCCAGATCTGTGCAATGGTATAAAAGATACCTTACACAGAAAACCATTACCGAAAGTTGCAAAGATTATGCTGACCATCTTGAGGCCGAAATTGAATAGAAAGACGGCGTGATTACTTTGCTCAAACGACAAGTAAAGTCAAATCCTTTAATTGACTTCGATGAGAAGATGTCTAGGCTCATCCAGCGAATAAGTGACTTGGAGTTAAAATTGAAAGATATTCAGGCATAATACGCCTCTCTAGAATCCATTTTAGATGATAAAATTTCAAAGTTCAAATTCTGGTCCCACAAGCAACCTCTTCAACTGTGAAGGCTATTAGATCGAAGTCTCTCGCAGCTCAAAATTTTCCCACCATGGTCAGCCCTTTCCCATGCCCGGATGACAATGTGGTTGGTACTGGTGTCGGAGAGTAATACTTGAAATTTCTCAATACTTTAACAAGCAACAGAAAGTCAAGTATTCCCAGACCATCAATGATTACGCTGCCAAGAATCAAAAATTGGAATACGACATCTATTTGCTTAACAAACATGTCGTAGAGTTGGAAAGGGAAAACAATACCCTTAAAGCAACGAACAGGGCCTTTAATCGTGCCCTAAAGACTAACATTGAAGCAATTGATGATGAAAACACAATCAGGGAAAAAGAGAAGAAACTTAAGAAAGTTCTACGTGCCGCAATTAATCATGTTGCTAATCCTTTGGTGGCGGAGACCCTTAATAAAACATTTCAAGATTTATAATCAGTGTGTTTAGGTCACGTAAGCTTATCTCATATATGACTATGTTGTGTGCAAATGACTTTGTAAATTACTATAATTTTGTAAATATCACCTGATGTGTGATCCTTTGTAATGTAACCTTTAATACACCCCTGAGTTGTCTATTTGGTGACTCTTATTCTTGTTGAGTCTTTTGCCCTCCCTTTCCATTCCACCTTTTTCTGGTTTAGGAGCCATTGTTTGAGGTTTTAAAGTAGTAACTTCCTTGCTCATCATTTTAATATTTCCAGGCCCAGATTCGGGCATTTGATGTGAATAGTAATTTGAAGTCCTTGTACCCAGATTAGGGTTTGAATAAGTAGCAGTCTTTGATACCCAGATTCTGGTGTAGTAAATTAGCATTTGCTAATAATTCGAAACCCAGATTTGGGCCGTTGATAGTTGATGCTTAGAAGTAAGAATTCTGAAATCCAGATTCGGGTATCAGACTTTGGAATTTAAGGAATTTGAGGTCAGGAATACTCTTTTCAGTAATGAACAATCTGCTGATCCAGTATTAATAGGAGATCAAAAGGCCACTTTTTGGGCCATAAGTATCAGAAAACTAGAAAACCAATTGGGAAAAAGAAGACTAGAGGACCAATCTGGCAATAAGAGGTAAAAGATTGGAGTATCATTTTCTATAATAGAAGACCAGAATACCCATCAAGCAAATTTTCACGAGAAGAAGTTAGTGACTTCTCTCTAATTTCCTTATCGAGTGAGCCATCTTTAGGCTTCGACAATGTTTCACATGCTTTTTCTTTCTCGAGCCCGAGTTTTCTTTGTCCATTTGTTTTGGCCTATTTCAGGTGGGGAATCTTTAGTCCAATTTTGTGCTTATTTAAGCAGAGCCCATTTCAGGCTATTTGTCCTTTTAGACACTGTCAATCTTTTGACGATTGCCGTTTTAGGCGGTGCCGATTTCTAGCGGTGCCCATTTCAGGCGTGGAATTTTCTTAGTCCGTTGGACATTTCATCTGGGTTTCCGGTGCGCTCGGCTAGCTTATTCTGAAGCAGGGCCCGAGGACTTACCCGACCTCCCTCCAGGAGGCGCCTTAACCTGGCCATAGCGTGACGCGGTTAAGTGCTTGTTCGGTAACTTGGCCAGGCCATAGTGTGGCGGGACCAAGGGATTACCCGTCCTCCCTCTAGAAGGTGCCTTATCTTGGCCATAGCGTGACGTGGGTAAGGGCCTGTGCTGCTTTAACCTGGCCACTTCTGATTTTGGCACGAATAAAGGCTTACGCCCTCCCTCCAGGAGGTGCCTTGACCTGGTCATCTTAGCGCGACCTAGTGCTTCCTACCATTATTGGTAGCCTACCGTTTTAGGTAGTCCAAGTTTTAAGGAGAATTTCTCTCTCTATCATGTAGACTCTTCTTATTTTGAAAATAGAGTTTTTATTCCACAGTTCATTCAATCCTTTACAAACTGCTTAAGTTTTCCTTGTTCTAGGAAGTGCAGGACTATTGATTTATTTCATTCCATTTATCATGTAAAAGTTGCAATGCGATCTTTTAAGTTTCTTTTCACATCCTGGCTTCTTTTTCTGAGAAGGCCATTAATCCCGTTCCTCTTCGATTTAGATGTAGATATCTTTAATCCTGGTAGTATGATCATATTCTTTAAGAAGTCTTGATTTTTGAGCCGTTTTTGACTGGCGTTTAATTCTCTTTTGGTTTGGTTCAAGTATTTCTTCTTGAGGGGTAGGTTTTCTTCTCATTATTCGTTGGTCCTCTTCCAAGGATTTTTCTTTCACTCTTAAGATTTCGGTTGGAAATTTCTTGGTAATCTTTATACTCCCATATGGAAATTCATTTACTATCCTTTGTCCCTTTGTTGTCAACCTTTCTATGCGTCAATGGCCTTTCCTTGAATGGTGGACTTCATTTACAATCTTATTCCATTTATGTGCAAGATTGTCATAATCCTTTATCATCTCCTTTTCAAAGAAAGTTCCATAGGAATATGACTGAATGATCTCTCTCATTTGTCAAAATAAATCCTTTTTCTTTGAATTTTCCTTTTCTAGAACAAAGGTTGGGGTCGGTTCCGAACGGATCGGGTTGATATTTCATTTCCATGAGTCATAGGGTATAACCCATCTTTTCTTCTTAATGACTTGTAGAGATCAGAGCCGAAGGGTTTGCTCTTCAAGTAAGGGTTGGTTATAATTCATTTGATAACTAGGACTTACACCCAGAGGTTCCATTGTTCCTAGAAATGATCTTCTGCTGCAAAAGCTTTCTCTCGCTTTGAACATTGAATCTTTACCTTATCCTTTAATTGTATTCAAGCGGATTGTAAGTCTTATATCCAAGTAAACCCCTTTTTTTAAAAAAAAAGAGGAGTTGACGAGTCCAAATAGAGTGTCCAAGCAGAAATTTCGGTGAGTGATCCACTATGTTGGTTGTTCGAGCCCTCCTTCTAGCGCCAAAAATGTTAACCAAATTTATGGTCAACACCCCAAAAGATACTTCAACAGAAATAGGAAAGATAGTTTAGATAAAGGGAAAGATATCCTTAAGAATTGCTTTTGCTGATTTTTGATTTGGACTTTTCGGCATAGTCGATAGGTTTGGTCTTCTCAACAGAGAACTTTTTACCTCGGTAGATCTTGTAGGATATCTTGTGGAGATTTCCTTTACTGTATGAATGATTATTCACCGAACTTATCCCTTTAAAGTTGATTTTTACTGTTTCTGAAAGGTTTGGATGATTAATATCTTTAGCAGTAGGTAAGACAATAAATTCCTGAGTGGCATATAGGAGCTCTTGGTCTTGTCCAAAGGTTTGATCGATTATGTGAAGTTAGTTTCAACTTTATCGGAAGGTATGTGAATACTCATCGTTGGCTTGAGTCTTATATTCCTAAACTTAAACTTTACCGGAAGGTTAGATTGCTTTGATGGAGATCGCGGAAGGTTTTGGTGTTGTTAAAATATAAGGAACTATCTACTTAGTTGAAGGATTCAGATCATAAAGCCAATGACTTCGAAAGGTTACCGCTCAGGTTAATCTAGGGCAGCTAGTCGGCAAGAACCTTCCGGTGGAGTTAATCCTGAAAATATGAGTTAATCTAATGAGGATTTAAGCAAAACAATAAGTAATTTAACAGAACATAAGACTTCCCCTTTTTATTTAAGTTCAGCTAATTTACAAATCCCCAAATTGATTCCCAATTAGGGTTACAACACATTTCTTCTGATATTACAAGAATGAGGTGAGGGAAAAATTTGCCCCCAAAACCGAGATCCTTAGTTCCTATTTATAGATGCAGGCGGCCCTCCTTTCACCTCATGCCTCCAGCCAAGCCGGAAGGTTACCCTTTATATACAACTGCCAACCTTTCGACCTGATAGAAAGGTTTTGTAGACCTTCGGACATTGTTGGAGGGTCTGTTTTCCTTTATGCCTTCATAAACCTTTTGCTGTTGTCGAAGGGTTTCCCTTACATATGCTATCGTAAACCTTCCGGCCTTATCGGAAGGTTTCTTCTTTACTCTTTGCTGACTCATGATCGTTGCCTTCTTCATAAACCTTTCGACGTTGCCAAAAGGTGTCCTGTATGTTTCTCAACTTGTTCGAAAGGCTTGGTATGCTTTCGAAAAGTTCATTAAGTAATTTCTTTCACTTGCTTTGACTCCTTCTTCCACTTCAAACTTCCAATCATGACATTATCTGTGGAATTCTACTCAAATCAGCACTCAACCGAAAGTGTATATTGCAATAAGCCAATGTCTCCAAACATTCCACTCTTCTATCATGGTCAAAAGACTTCTCTAATACTTTTGGCTCAAAGCATTATCAACCTTATTTGCTTTCCCTGGGGTATACTCAAGTTCCAATGTCATAAGATACTAAAAACTCTAACCACCTTTGTTGTCTTATGTATAACTCCTTATGAGAGAACAATTATCTCAAATACTCATGGTTGGTAAACAAGTCGAACCTTTCTCCTAAAAGGTAGTGTCTCCAAATCTTCAGTGCAAAAATAATAGTTGCTAACTCCAAGTAACATGTCGAGTATCAAACCTCATAGGGTCGCAACTACCTAGATGCATAAGCTATAACTTCTCCTTTTTTCATCAACACAACTTCTAAACCTAAACCCAAAGCATCGGTATATATATCTCTATTTCCCTTAGGCATAACCAAAACAGAAGCATTCGTCAACTAAAGCTTAAACTCTCGGAATGATGTCTCACATTCCTTAGTCCAAATATATTTCTCGATCTTTCGAGTAAGTCCAGCTATTAGCGGTGCTATAAAAGAGAAGTCTTTGATGAATGCTCGATAGTAACCTGCCAATCCTAAGGAACTTTGAACCTTTGTAATAGTCTAGGGTCTCTTTCAACTATTCATAGCCTCAACATTCGAAGGGCTATGATCAATCCTTTCTCTAAAACTACATGGCCTAGAAACTTAACTTCTTTTCTCCAAAAATCACACTTAGAAAATTTTGCCTTTAACTTATGTTGTCTCAATGTCTCCGGCACAAGCCATAGTAGAATGTCATGGTCTCTCTCATCCTTTGAGTATACCAAAATGTCATCTACAAATCAGCCCAACTAGTTTTGGAAGATCTTATTCATGAAGGCCATAAAGAACGCAGGTACATTAGTTCGTCCAAATGGCATTAATAACCATTCATATGAACCGTACCTTGTTATAAAAGCAGTCAAATGAAAATTATCCTCTACAATTCTCGGTTGTTGGAATTCCGAAGCCAAATCTAGTTGCAAGAATATATTTGCTCCATTTAAATGATCAAAAAAGTCGTCGATTCTCAGTAATGGATACATTTCATTAATGTCCTCTCATTCAACTTTCGTTAGTTAATACATCATCTCATTAAACCATCTGACTTCTTAACTAGCACAGCCAAAACTCCTCACGGTGAGTTGCTTGGGCTTACAAAGCTCTTACGTTCTAACTCCACTAGTTTCCTCTTCAACTCTTCCATCTCTTTTGATGGCATCCTACTAAGGGGTCGACGAAAAGGCTTGGCTTCGAGTATCAACTCAATAGCTCTCAGGGGTGGAAATCTTGAAACTGGTTCAAACACATTGATGAAGTCTATAATACTAGTACTTCTCCAATACTTTCCTCCTTCAAAGCTGAAGCAAACACTACTCCTTCATAGTTAGGTTTTGACTTTTTGAAGCTAAAAGTACTCCTGTACTTTAGTCAGGGTGGCTTTATGTTGTAACCCTTCGGAACAGTATATCCTTATTTTGAAATGTTCCAACTAATCCATCAGCAAAATAACCCCAGAGCTTATAAAGTCAAACAAGTAGGGATCACACAAGAACTTACACCAATCAAACTCATTTTCTAAGTTACTGCACCTAAATTTGAGTGTGGCATATCCCCTATCAGATTTACTACATGTAGGAAACTAGCTAATAGGTAACACCTTTCCAAGTCTATCGAACAAATTTTCTCTATAAATAAATGTGTGGCTCCTATACCAAACAATAATCTAACTAAAATACCGGAAATCAAAGTCATACCTTCTAAGATAATTCTCTTGCCCTTTTTTTGGCAGATGGTCCTCCCTTCGATCAGTCTAATGCAAAAACCTTTGCCTTCCTCTGGTCAGGACAGTGCATTTTCTTATGGTTGGGTTTATCGTAGTTAATTCACTTGACCTTATCCTCTCTAGCTAATTGCGAACACTTAAATGTGTAGTGTCATAACTGACCACAGTTGTAACAATTGACCTTAAAATTACCCTTATGTTCTCCTTTTCTTTGAGATTTTCCTTTCGGCTATTGGCTCTTTTTACCTTTCTGATACTAGTAAATATTTTCTTCTTATATGTCTAAGCTTTCGGTCCTGTACAAAAGCTTAAATTGGCTTGCCATGTCTACCACTTCACTGAGTGGATGTGCTAGATGGGCCATTTATTATCACTCAACCTGGGCATCAATCCCAAAATAAACTTCTTCACCTTCTCCCTTGGTGTCCTAATAAGATCAACCTCGTACCTAGATAGAGCAATAAACTTTTGCACATACTTAGGCACCGTCATGCTCACTTGTTGCAACTCAACAAATTCCCACACCATTTTTGACGATTCTTATCCAAGAATAAATTATTCTTTAAACATCTCCTTAAATCTTTCCAAAGAAATTTCTTGCTTAGGAACTTCTACCTCTATTTCCCACTAGATACTAGCTAGCCCATGAAGTAACTAGGATACTAACTTCACCTTTTGGGCATTAGTAAACTCCAAATCTTCATAGATGTGTTCGCATATCTACAACCAATCACTTTCTTCTAAGGTTGATTTTGTTCAATCAAAATCCTCATCCTAATCTTCGAAAGTCGTGATTCATCTTACTAATGTTCTCTCAAGCAAATTGCACTGGGCCTATTGGAACATGTGGGGGCATGTGGTATCACTTGCTGTTGAACCTACTGCTACACTAAGTTTGTAATAAACTACTTAAAATGTATTCATATATAAATTTCCTTTAGCCAGAGTTGGCATCTAAACACCAGCCTCTGCTACAATATTAGAGGACTCTTCCTCTCCCTAACCATTAGACTGAGTACTTTCGGCCTTCCTTCTTGCACTTACTCCCCCTACTGTAATCCTTCCACTTCTTATTTTTATCCTTGCTTTTTGCAAAGCAAGCCTTCATTAAAATTGTAAATTAAGAGAGTGAAACAATGATAAAAGGTTGGATATATCCACCTATACACCTATACGAAAAATGCAAGTATATTATATATATATATATATATATATATCATAAACCCTTTCCAAGGTGTTTGTTTCCTTCATCTAGTTTTTGTGTAGACTTTTACTTACCTCTATTTTACTTTAATGTCCCCTAACCTAAGATCTAATACCAAACTATAACACCGCCTACTATGAAATCCAAAGAAGGAACCCTAATGTGTTGTAGTCACCTCGAAATTATCTTTCAACAACAGAATGAGATCGGTATTTTTTAATAGTTTTAAGAAAATAGAGGAGCTAAGTAGAATTCATTACACATAATGTTCTTTACATATTCAAGTTCCCAAATCATGCCAATGTAGGGTTAAAATATAAATAGAACATAATAGTATCATGCCCAACATATGAAGATGCTGATGTGAATACTTATATGGTAGAAAACAAAACAACTTTATTAACAGCTAAGCCTCATACTTTGTTTGAAATTCTACTGGATCGAGTATATGGCTAAGCTAACAGAATATATATCTCTATATTTATAAACTATCGGTAATAAAATCAAGTAAATAAGAATTGGCACACTAGGATTTTTATACTGGTTTGGAGCACTGTCCTACATCCAGTCTTAGATTCTCCACTCCACCTTTTTGCTAGCTAACACCCTCATTTCACCTAGAGGAATAGGATTAAATAAAGCTTGAGCCGCTGATTAGGTCTTTTCACTAATTTAAAAGAAAAACAATTTTCGACAACAGTTGTGTCTTAATACACCGATTTGCCGACTTGAGTACAAGGGTCCTATAACTCACAAGATGCTTTATGAATTGAACGAACAAGAGTTTTGGGATAAGTTGAAATTAGAGAACCGATTCTATAATTGAGAGAATGTTGATTGTTGATTGCTTTTAGAAATCAAGAGATTTTGAAACCAAAGAATAAGATATTAGAAAGCAAGTTGCTAATTCATTCCAAATCCATGTGTGTTTATTGATACTTAAGAGATTTGCAAAAAGAAACGACTATCTCCATGAAACTCTACAGGAAGATCGCGACTAGATGATGAGATCCAATGTTCAAAATTTTCTTAAATTTGTGTGTGCGGTGCATCGGTTGGCCCCATAGGTGGACCGGTGTACATAATTTTTTATCAAAATTCCAAAGTTATTTAAAAGGCTTTTTAAAATATTAGAAAATTATTTAAAAAAATATTTTTAGCAACCTTGAAGCCTTGGAATACTATGGTGAGATTCTTGTGAATTTTAACAAGATATATCTATGATTATAGACTCATAATGTTAAAGTCTTCAATGGTTTTCTCCTTCGTCGATACTCCGATAAGATAGCAAGCATTCTCCACTTTAATCTAAGATCTATTGATACTGCCTCTTCTTTTTTCGCTATGACTTATGTATGAAGTGATCGTCGTCAAAATTTTAGGAAATCTTGCTCTAACATTGTCTTCGAAGCTCTTTATTCGTTATCCAAAAGAAATTTGTCTATTCCGATAAATTCAACCTACTCGAATAAGAGCTAGTAAGTTAATGAGAAAAACAATAATAAAAACATGGATCAAACATAATTCCTAGTGTGAGTGATACATTATCCTGAACACAACATATAGTGAGACCATCCAGCTAAAGCACATAAGGAATTTTCCCCCCACTATTCAACAACTTCAGTTCATCAACATGAATCATAAATACAAGTAATTATGTCATACCCAAGTGTTCCCTACACTACTACTACATCATGACTATGTTTTATAATCAATTTTTTTAGCTTACCACATAGGCCTCATTCTCATTACTTCATAATGTCAAGTTTATTACTCTTTTGGCCATTGCTATGGCCTTATGCCTTCTCCTCCGTATAACAACGTGAATAGACTCTTAGGTTTCCACTTAAGGCCTTGCAATATTTCCTTTGTAGATTATTATGGATGGATATTCGGTTGCTACACTTGGCCTTACACCCTTATCTTCATGTAGTGTTGTAAATAAGCTTTTGATTACCACCTATGGCTTACATCTTCACTTTCATTTAGTGCCGTGAATAGGCTTTTGGTTTCCACCCATAGCCTTGTACCTCACTTTTGTTTAGTGCCAGGAATATGCCTTCGATTGCCACCTATGGCCTTACACAGCCACACTCATTTAGTGACGTGAATAGGCTTTCGGTTGCCACCCATGACCTCAAACCATCGCTTTCATTTGTTAAGTGTATAATCTTTCAGTTGCCACCTATAGCCTTACACCATCACTTTCATTTAGTGTTGTGAGTAGAATTTCGGTTTCCACCTATTGCCTTACACTGTCGCTATTGTTTGTTGTCATGAATAGGATTTCGATTACCACCTATGGCCTTACACTGCCACTTTTGATTAGTACCATAAATAGACTTTCCATCACCACCTAAGGCCTTACACTATTGCTTTTGTTATTAATTTTCCTCTAAAATTTAATGGGTCACGATAATCACTAAACTCGAGTCCATATGGGTGAAGCCTTGTTTATCATACTCTCGTTAGAATCACTTTCGATAATCACCCTCGGTGATCACCTTCTTCTATAATCCTTATTTGAAACCTTCAGCCATCATCTTCGGCTTTGTATTTTCTTATTTCATTTACTTAAAACCATAACTTGTTCTTTTCTTAGTTCATTTTAGCCTTTGGTTTCAATTTATTTCCCAGGCAAATGCTCTTGTGCCTTGCCACCTCAGCTTTGTTGCTTATTACAGAAGCTGCCATTTGTAGGCGTTTGCCATTGTTTTTACGCGTATTGTCGTTACATTCATTCCGCCTCCACTTTTAGTTAGCAATAGTTTTTGCTTAGTACTTTTAAAGTACTTCAACAAAACTTGTCCCCTAACCACTTAACATATTTTTATATTTATAAAATGGTCACGTTGCTAGTAATACTACTTTTAGTTCTAGTAGTGCATAGTTTAGATTAGGAGATTACATATAAAATCCCAAAAAAATTCGAAATGATTTTCTAGGTGCATTTTTTCCAAAAATTCACCATTTTACCTAATTTTTAATTTCCAAAACTATATGGATCCTTTTAAATTCATAACTAATTATTTAAACATGGGAAATTCTCTAAATTTATACCCATCTTTAAAATTTTATTTAGAACATTATATTAAAATTTCACATCATTTCTGAATCATTAAGGTAGGAAATCATATGTAAACATCCTCTAGTAAAGCCTTCTGTACCAAAACATTCATTTAAAAATTATCTAGCATTTCTAAACATTTCACACATATGATCTCAATCATATTAGCCAAAATCATATTCAACATATATGGATATGGTAAAGGGAAAAATATTTCAAAGGACAAATTATCCTAATAATTTAAGCATAGGGACACAAGTCTATAATTTTTCCCCATAAGGACAAGCCTAAAGCTCGGTTATGAAATAAATCGTTCCCCTTACCTGAAAACAAACTTTTCTATTTTGTTCCATTCTTCACTCTCCTTTCAATCTCAAACTTTTTCTTCGATTCGCTCTAAAAAAGGAGAATCAACATAACAATGGAACGTCAAATTAGAAGCAAACAATATCACAAGGCGAACCGCAAATTTCAACTTCGGTCGAAAAAACATTTGAAATCCATCAATAAAGCCCAATTTTGAACACCGAAAACCTAGGTCAAAACACCCCAAAATCGCAAACAAAGAACCTATACTAGAAAGCTAAAATTACCAAAACCGCAGATTAAAGAAGAAGCATAACAAAAGTTAGAAAGAAGAACAAAGAGAAAAAATGAACAACCAACAAAAAATGGGAATCAAGCAAAAATGAAAGGAAACATGGTGCAAAAGGTAACTGATACCTGCTGACATTAAAATTGATACTATAAATGAAATTAACAGTAATACTGTAACGATAGTTACTTAATATTAAAACATGTTATGTGTTTTCATTATGTTCTTTTATGTATAATACAACATATTTCTTATATTCCTAGTATAGTTAGTTGAACTAGAAGGGCACACAAGCAATTTTGATAATTTAGTCATGATAGCGAAAAATTGTTTATTGTATAAACCAAATTTTCTTTCAATTCATTAAAAGTTTGATCCAAATCAAAACCGATACCTACAGGAACAAAAACTGATACCTAGTTTCTATTTGATTGGAGTCGATGCTTCATAATTTTAGAAATTATTTTTGACCATCATTCATACCAAAACTGATACCAAAATATTGCAGAAATGATACCTAGTTTCTGTTTGATAGGAGTTGATTCTTTGTAATTTTAGAAACTATTTTAACTTCCATTTATAACAAAACTAATATTAAAATATTACGGAATTGATACCTAGTTTATGTTCAATAGGAGTAGATGCTTTGTAATTTAGAAATTATTTTGAACTGTTATATATAACAAAACTGATACCAAAATAGTGCAAAAATGATACCTGGTTTCTGTTTGATATGAGTTGATGCTTCAGATCAAAACTAATACCTACAGGCATAAAAATCGATACCTACAGGCACAAAATCTTATACCCATATGCACAAAAAACAACATTATAACTATATATAATTAAAAAATAATAATTATTATCACAGGTGTTAAAAATAATACCAACAGACATTAAAACTGATACTACAACTGATGCATACACTGATACTAAAACTGTTAATTATTCCATTTCAAAACATATTACATGTTTGCATCACAATCTCTTAAATACAATGTTATATATTTGTTATATACCCGATACTACAATTGAAGCAAACTGATACTAACATTATATTTTCCTTTAAACAGGGTTGACTGTGGAATATATGTCATGATAATAATCATATCATTGAACAAAAGCCAACAACCATTCAAGATAAAACCAGAACTTATGTTGCAAATCAGAGGAAGGTTGTATTAGAGATATTGATAGAAAATGATCATGGTTGGAATTTATCCAATTTCATGTCAAGACTGGAAGAAAAAGAAAACATAACGAAGTAAATTTGTTGTAAAAATTACTCTGATGTTAGTTTAACTAATATAGATTTGAGATGTTATGTTAGAACTAATTGAATTTAGTTTTGTTTTTGTAATGACCCTAATTTTAGTTAACATTATTTTGACATTTAATTAAATAATTTAAATTAAATAATGTAGAGGATTAAGAGGTTGAGATTTGATAAGTAAACTTGAGTCGTGCCTTATAAATAAACTAAAATAAGTAATTAAAACTTAAGATAAGGAGGAGGAAAATTAGAAGGGCAAAATAGGAAGAGCCTGATTTTATATCCTAAAACCCTCTTATTCTCCATTTCATTCATTCATTTGCATCTACAAACTAAACTAAAACCTAAGGGTGTGGCCGGCTATTAAAGAGAAGGGAAACCAAAGATTAAAGCTAGGAGATTCAACATCAGGAGCTTAGGAAATCAACCTTGATCCAAATCTCAACATTTTTAATACAAAGTAAAGGCGAATAATTAATTTACATCTCACTACTGATAAAAAATTTTGGTTTCAAGTTAGATCCGAACTATGTTTGCAAATAATATACAATGTTATGCTTGTTAAAATGGATATATATATATATATATGCTTGTTGATGATTTATATGGTTTAATATAGATTTATGGTATGTTTGGATTAGAAAACCTATCAAATGACATCCAAATGAGTTGCTTTTTGATACATGGTCAAAAACATTATTTTAGAAGTGGGTTTCAAGTTTCATAATTTTCTATGTGATTGTGGATTTATTATGAATTTTCTATAAGAGAAAATAGATAATTTTGGGCTTAAATTATTTAAGGCAATTAAATAATGTTATCGGGTCTGAAATTTATATATGTTAGAAAACATATTTAAAGCGAATCATTGTGATTTTTGGGGATTTTTCCTAATTTTTTTACTATGGTTATCAAATTATTAAAGTTAGAGGACTTAAAAGTTTTATTAAGGAGAAGGGCTTATTTGCTTTAAATGTTTCAATAGTTAAATGCTGAATTCGGCAGGTTTTTTGAAAAGAATTTTGGTAAAGAATTGGCAACCAATCATATTTTGGCAAATTATGATAGTTAGGTGAAAAGGAAATACTTTGAAAAGCATAAAATCAGTTTTCTTTCAAATTACAACTTCGCCCCTTTCATTGCTTGCTTCCATCACCATACCCAGTAAACCTTTCGCACCTATTCGAAACCAAGACACATGGTATCAAGCAATTGGTACGTAGTGTATTAGAGAAAGGCAGAAGGAAAGGATGGTGTCAAAAGTATGTTTTCGAAAGGGTTGAAGCCATTTTTATTAGCTTTCAAATCCATTAAATTGCCCTTGTTTTCAAAAGAAGCTTTCGAAAGGGTTGTCGCTTTTGAACCACTTTAATACTCTAGCAGCTGCATTTATACCTTCACATTAGTTAGAGGCCACTTTTCTTTATAACCTTAAAACAACGTATTCGAAAGGAAGGCTTTCGTCTTCAAAATATTCAAGCCGCCTTCCCAATGCTTTCGAAAGGGGTGTCTTAGTCTCTTTTACTAATAGTTTCGGAGGTAATAGTTTCAAAAGAGTAGTTATGAAGTTGCTCTCTTCCCAAATTCTTTTACTTGAGGTCAATTCTTTTGAAAGTGATGCTTTCACTTTTTTTCTCTTTGACTCTATAGTTATATTAAAAGTTGAACCCATTGATTTCAAAAGAAGTACTTTTAAATGGTTTCGAAACTATGTTTCCACAAATTCTAACTTGAACCCCATGCTTTCGAAAAGTATGTTTTTAAGTGTTTCTAAAGGAATGTTTCCAATGCTTTTGAAAGATTTGTTTAATGGTTTCGAAAGAGGATGTCTAAGGTTTTAAGCAATAATTTCGAAAGGGATGCTTTCTATGATTTCGAAAGGGATGCTTTCTATGATTTCAAAAGGGATTGTTTAAGGTTGTAAACAATGGTTTCGAAGGTACTGTTTTGGATTTATAGCCTAATGTTTTCTAAGTTAAAAAGGGCTTTAACTTTTTTCAAAGGGATGGATAAACCTATTGATTTTAGGTTTTCATCAACATTGTTTTGTAAAGCATATATTATGGCATAAGTATTTTGTGTAAAGCAAAGAGTATGATTTCCTTGTTTTATAAAGATATGATTTCAAGGGTAAATCATTTATAAAGATGGTTTTCAAGAAAATAAAATTTGAATAGGGTGGTCAGCCTAGGTATTTGCTAAGTATATGACTCGGATATTAGATGACCAGTTGGAACTGGTATGGGGTCGCACCCTATACTTTAGCTAGTAGCCTCTAGCTAATATAAGTGCAAAATTCCAGTGTGTAAGACTTTGTCACAAGTAAGACTAAAATGATGTTACACACAGAAAGGAATATATAGAGTACATGTAGGTTATTGGTGAGCCCGCAAAACCATTAGGATCAGTTGACCCTAGGAGAAGTAAGTTAAGGACAAATCATCCAGTATTGTATCTAACAGAAGTTAGAATATTTATTACATCTGGTAGGTCCAAGTCAGCCAGTGGTTAATAGTCAGCTTGATAAAACTATACTGTTTGGACAGATAGTCCATTGATTACTTGATTTATATGCGTATATGTTATTGTTATTGTTTTTATAATCAGTTTGATTGCAAGATTTTGATTTGCAAAAGATATGATTTTAAAAGGATATTATTGAGGGGAAACCTGTTCCGCTAAGCGGCGTGGTCTCACTTAATATCAGTAAATCGATATGTAATAGAATTATTCACACCAAGCTTTATGTACGACTCGAAGTTTATGTTTTTCCCTTAAACTCTCGGGTGCTCAAATTTTAATTTGAGTAGATTGAGAGTTAAGGACTTTTCAAGTTTAGTAGGTTGGACAAATAAGCTTCCGAAGACGTGCAGGAGGCAAAGCTAGATATATAGGAGTTATTTAGTATTATTTCCACTGTGGTGTATTTATGACTGATAGTCTATCTATCTAGTACTCTGATCATCTAAGGGGGCATCTTCATATGTCGCTCTTAGCTTAATTTGTAAGAATTATATTTGATCAAAACCTAGGAATTGTTTTGGGATTATGTAATTGAATATGAAATATTAATTTGAAATGTAATCAGAAAAGCTATTTTTGAAATCTGTATTGATTTTATTTCATATTCACGTGCTTCTGATATTATGGGTACCATTAACATTACTGTATTTTTTTCACCAGAAGTTAATACTATAGATGACTGCAGCATCTGTAGTGCTTAGCTTTGGGCCTCAAAATAGGGTATGTTACAACTTGGTATCAGAGCATAGGTTTATGAAAATTTAAAAGAAATTTTAAACTTATAATTATTTTTGAAAACATAATCCTAAGGAATAAGAGAAAAGATTGGGGTATGGGATAACATTATAGAACGTACTTGTATTTGCTATATATAAGTATACACTTTATCTTTATTCTTCCATCTCTCTTAGGCTATTCTTCTGTATCTTATAAAGAATTGAATGCAGATTTTAAGGAAGTAAGATATGGATGCTAGAAATGAAAGAGTTAACCTTGGTGGAGGAAGCACCACAACTAATGGAAACACCAGACCAAACACTATAAGGAATCCTGGTCGGGCACAAGTTGCTAATGTTGGTTCTGGAGCACCGCAAGTTGATATGGGAACTATGTATCAGTTCTTCATCAACATGATGTAAGCTGGAGAAGCTACGAGATTAGTTGGAGGAAATGTTGGAGGAGGAAATCAAGAAGCTCCAGTGGTCAATAACTATGCAGTACTAAGCAGAGACTATGGTAGGCTTGTTGTAACGACCCGGAATTTTGGACCATTCGCATCCATTATAAGTGTATAGGTAGACACTCATGCCAGAGTTGAATTGCTCAAAATACCGCGTTGTTAATTTAAATTTGGCAAAACTGAACATATACAGTAAATAAATATAATCACAGATCATAGACACAGAGTAATAAGTGCAGCGGAAATAAAAGAGATAGTAGTTCATGAAGCTACTATATGAATATATAAGATACATCAGAGTTTACAATAGAAGAGTAATACTATACATCAGAGTTAAACCAGATACAACGGAAGAGTAACCCGATACATCAGATACAATCAGAATACATCACTGGAATCATCGAATGCTGAAAGTAGAATAGATGGCTGGATCTTCACGCAAAGCTCCAACTCCAAAGGTGAGCATCGAATACTGGTACACTCAGTCTGACCCGAGCGTAAAGCAAAAACACAAGACACTCGAGTCAGGATTAAAATTCTCATATTAATAAATCCAACTCAAGTGAAATAGCAATTGAAATACAAGTAACTCAAAGGATGTTTGGAATAACCATCCTTCAAGGATCCGTTAAACTATCTACTAGGTAGTAATGTACGCTAAGTAGATAATGTCTATCAGTAATAATAAGATATCAAAATAGCGTTAAGTCATGGCCCATTCCACCCTTAACACATTTTTATTCCCAAAAGCATATACAAGACCGTAGTTTCCCCAAAACCGGAAGTCACCAGAGGGCAATCCATATACTAAAGGTACAAATCAAAATCGTAGTGGTCGCGCGTAAATGGAATACAAGTATGACAAGGCACATGAGGCTATACCCAAGGTAGTGATACTACCGTTCGCCTGATCCCGACTGGTGAGAACGCAACGCCGCAGCGCCCGCAACACCGTGAAACAACACTCCCAAAATCAAGGGTGCACCAATCGACAACAAGTATAAGTAGTTCGAAGAAGTGTGTCCACTTGAGGTAGCTAATCCTCCATTGGTCCGGCACAGCTCCTGTTTTAGTCATTTCCAATTTGACACAAGTGTCAAGGCTATCCATTATCGTTCTCTTTCTTCAATCATCACGTACATCATTCCAACCACTTCATTCTGGATCATCACTCCGCGTATAGTTATTAAAGTGGTTTTCGGTTTAGGTAGAGAGTATATCCATAACCGAATTCCGGTCTCTTTAATAACTTTCGTAATTATTACACCGATTGGTCGTTTGTTTATTTCAAAAACCAAATCAATTTCAATTTCAATTTCAATTCGCAAATCAACATTTCATTTGTCTATCAAAACAGTTTCCATACTTTACGTTTCAAAACTTCCAAATTACCATTTCAAAATCTTATAATTCAATTTCAATCTTTATATTGAAAACAATTCAAATATTGATTCAAGTTCGTATATAAGTTTCATTTCAAAATTATTAGAATCAATTTAGTTTTATCATTCAAATCAATTTACATTCATTTATCGATTTCATTCAATATTCGTTAAGTAAATTTTATCATTCAAAACAATTCTATTAAATTTCCAATTCATTAAATCAATTACTTAAGTTCCACTCCATTATATCAAAACTTACAAATTTAATTAAATTAAATTCATCAAATCAATTTCTTTAAATTTCAAGTCTTACATTAATTTCAATAAATCACATTTTCATTTCTTGTTAAAGAAAATTCAATTTCAATTATTTATTTACTTAAATAATTTTCCAAAACTTAATTAATAAAGAAATTCAATTTCAATTATTTATGAAATAAAATTCACTTATTCAAAGGTTCAATTTCTCTTATCAAGAATTTAATTCAATTTAATCATGAAATAACTCAATCTTATTTAATTATTAAATAATTCAAACTTAATTATTAAATAATTTCAAAGTTTAATAATTTCAAACTTAATTATAATTTCAAACTTAATTATTAAATCATTTTAAACTGTAATAATTTCAAACTTAATTATAATTTCAAACTTAATTATTTAATCATTTCAAACTCAATTCAATCATTTCTCAAATTAAACAACATTCTTCCATCAATTACATAGTTAACATTTTGTTTCAGATTATTAAATATTAACATTTTCCTTTCATTAAAAATTCCAATTTCAACTTCATTTCAAAACCATATTATTTATTCAAATAAAATCTTCGTTTATTTTTAAATCAAATTATTGACCAATCGGGTTTTATTTAATTCTCTATCCTAGGTCAAAGTTCAATTTGGGTATTTATCATTTCAACCCGATTCCAATTCAATTTAAAATCAAAACATAACAAAGAGAACTTGCAGTGTGATAACTGGGATGGTGTCAAAGTAAATAAACAAACAATAACTACAACCAATATCAATCCAATAGTCAATTCAAATAATCCCGAAATAACCGTATTAATTCGCATTGTTATTTGTACGACTTAATATAATTATTTCTAGAATCTACACTATCATTTCATGTAGATTAAAGATTATTACATTACGGTTTTTCACTTGTCATCTATTTACAATTTCATACATCGTCAATTTAACAACATACATTCAGTGGTTTAAAATGTAATTAAACTAATCATACGTGTCAATAAATTCAACAGTTAAAGGGGTCATATTATACAAGTGTCAGTTAATCAAATTTAACATTTAATTATCCTATATCAAGTTCAATTTCATACTATTTATCATTTTAACATTAACAATTTAACGTCCAATATAAACATCAACAATCAATCAATTATCAGCCAAACTGTATTATCATCGCATAAATAATTAACAGATAATGGTGTCAAATGTCACAGGTGAACTGATATCGGCAATAACATATATAACAGTATAATTAACTAACAGCAGCATATTTCAATTGTCGTTTCAATTGAAATCAAATCTAATAAATAAAAGAACGTTAATCGTGAGTGAGTGCTCACCTTTCGAGGCTAGAGTTGAAGCAAAGCACGATGGAAACGAGTTCGACGATCAAAGCGAAGCTGGAATTTGAATGGCGAAATCAATCAGAACGGGTTCGATGCAGATAGTTGGCGTAGATGAACAATGTATAGCTATATATATATATAATATTTTAAATACAAACACATTTTTAAAAGATATATATAAACATATACAGCAATCAGTCCATATATTGTAAACTTTATAAATCAGATATAAACAATCATATACACGTTATATATAAAGCTATATATAACGGAACACGCAACACATATATCCTAACATATATATACCAGGACGGCTAAACCAACACCATGAGTCATAGAACAAAATATACACATAAGCACCACCGTAAATAAAATATAATATATCATGTCTATTACAAAAATGGATCTGACACACTTTATTATATCATAAAAACTAGAAGCTGCTAATAATTTACACTTGAACCAGTATTATATTTATAAGATACTTTAAAATAGTATTATATTCTTACTAAATCGTTACCAAAACCATTACTTATACGTAGATATATATTAAACTGTAAGTGAAGTCATAAACCAAGATCAAAACCCATATATATAATACCTTACTTTTTCTCAAATATCTCAAACATAAACTTTATTTTGTAAACATATTATTTAACTTGGGTATATAACAGGAGAGTGTAAACAAAGAAGCAAAACAACTTGTATAAATAAATTAACACGTTGAAACTATACAATATTTACTAACTCATATTATAAACTTGCTATATATTAACAGCAAAATAAGCAACTTATATAACATTATTATATCTATGTTGCAATAAAAAGGCTACAGCAACATACTAGGCATAGTACTATATTGTAAACTTAATTTATATATAAATAAGTATATATAAACATACATCAACTTGCTCAAACTAACAACATGCAAGCAAATATAAACAAACGTATATAAATAAGTCTATACACTCACACAACAATGAGATTTTCGTTAACAAAGCTCGGCGTTGGAGAAAGAGGTCGGAGAGGAGGGGAGCTCGGTTGCTGCCATGGGTTTGTTGGTGCCTGGTGGTTGCAGGGTTGGGTGTCTGGGTCGTGGGTGTGTGGAGGTGGCCGTGATCAGCCAGGCGTAGGGTGGCGGTTGCTCGCGTTGATGAAGGGAGAGGTTCGGATGAGGGCAGCGGGTGGTTCAAGGCGCGAAGACTCAAGGTAGATGCCTGGGTTCGGTGGCTCGGGAAGACAGCGGTGGCCGGTGGTTTGGCGAGGTGGAGGGCGGAGGCTGGAACGTTGATCTCGGTGGGAAGATGGATGGGGAGAAGCGACGACAGGCTGTCGAAGTGGGAAGAGGGAAAAATTTGCGGATGAGGAAAAGGTGGAGAAAGTGGTTGCTGCTGCCACGCGTGGGGAGGATGGGTTGTGGCCAGCTAAGGCGGAGGGAGGAGCAGGGTTTTCAGGCGGAGGGGTAGGCAGAGCAATGGAGTTGGAGACGGAGGGCTTGCTGGAGGAAGATAAGCGAAAAGAAAAATATATAAAAAGAAAAAGAAAGAGAATGGAGCACTAGCACGAACCAGTGAATTATGAACAAACAACGAACCGATATACAATAATAGCTAGTAACTCAGGGGTCACAAATTTTGAATTCCTTGGTAACCGTGAAGGACTGTTGGGGTTTCCAGAGAGCTGAATGGTCATTGGTCAGTTTGAATTTTGAATGGTGGAGACAAATGGACACCGGTTTGGGCTGCTTAACGGACCGATTAACAATCCGATTAAACAATTCAACTCGCAACGCCTAACTTCGATTGACACAAATAAATATACTGTTTTGATCAGCGCGATGAGACGAACACAACGGTATACAGATATCGGTCATACGATTTGAATTATAAAAACTCGAATTTTCTAATAGCGGAAAATGCAAGAAAAATGCTGAAAAATAAGATCGACGGAGCCAAAGATGTCTGAATTTGGAAAAACGACAAACTGATATCTTGCTCAGAAGATGGTTTAGAATTTTTCTATGTAAAAATATTTAGGTTTAGGAAACATTTTATTTTCATTGCTTTTTAACTGATTAAATTGAAGTGAATTTACGCGCGAAATAAACTTTCATATTTACGGACGAAAATTTACCAGTTGCTATGTTTAACTAGACGTATTCCAAATATTAAATTTTTATTTCAAAATTTTATCGTTTAAAATTTCACAAAATTTCAACTAATTACGTTATTAAAACAGTTGAAATTTACGGGTCATTACACTCTCCCCCACTCAAAACTTTTCGTCCCCGAAAAGGAACGAGGTTGGAGAATAGAATCGACCAGAAAGAAAACAGATTTGAAATACAAAATAACAATTAATTTAAACCATATAGATTCAAATTTAAATTAATTGATATTCAATAGTTGATTTAATCCATTTGATTTCCCTAAAATCAATCTCAACTATTTCTAAATTCATTATCTTATTATCCCATTTCTTCAATTTACAATTTTTAAAACCATAAATTTGAATAGTCTTTTATTATAATCATATTTTCTTCAACAATTTTAAATCCTTCTTTATTCCAAATTACTATTAAATTTATTCTACTTAATATATCTACTCACATATATTTAACCCATATAAATTAATTTAAAACATAAAAGTTTCGATTTAAATTAATTTACATTTATTAATTTCTTTTAAATTCAAGATATTTTCATATGTTGATCAAATTTCAATTTATTAATTCTTTCAAAACAAATTTATTAATTCTTTCAAAACAATTTATTTCATTATTAACTGAGTTTACTTATTATCCTATCTAACTCTATTAACATCTTTATAATCAAAGTTTAGTGTATAACATTTATTATAAACACTCAGATTTTATTTATAAATTCAATTTATCTTATATATTATCCAATTACATATTCAACTTCTGAATGATTTAGGTAAGTTGTATTAGAATGCAGTTGAACAATATACAAATAAAAATTTCCCAATTCAATATTCAAGTTTAAATATTTATTCCAAATTTTGGTTTTATTTATAATTAAAATCATCCTTTAACAAAATTTAAGAATTAGATTTCCGATTAACTTTAAACAATTTAGAGATATATATAATATATTTATATCAAATCAAATTAAATTTTAAAATAAGATACCTATATATATATAAATCAAATTATACTGAAGAAATTCAAATCAAAATATTTTTCAAAACAAAAACCGTAGCAAGGCTACAGAATAGTATCTCCACTTCGAAACTCGAAAATGAATGTCGATGATGCGGCCGCCATCACCGAAATTATTTTCCAGCGACAAAGAGAAGAGCACTGATTTCAACATTTTAAAATTCTTTTCAAACGATTCTATTCGTAAATACTTTCAATATATATACTTTAAAATTTTTAAAAACCAAAGTTCGAAATCACCGGAAATTAATAAATTCTCAAATTCTTGATTTAAATACATTTCAAATTCCAATCAATTTATAACCAAGTTATAAATTCATTTATTTATATTATGCAATAGTCAATGGTTTTCAAAATAATAAATGAAAATCACATATTATTATTTCAGACAACAAATTTATTAACAATTTAATTTCAGAAAACTTATATTTATATATAATATAATCATTCAAAACTTTTATTTATTTATCAAATTTGAAAATGATATTTTAAAATTAATTTTCAATACACTTCCTCACTTAACGATACAATAATGGATTTCAAAGCAAGGATAGGGATTCAAATTTTTGATAGACTCAAATCAAAAAGAATTTCGATTCGAAGATGGGTTTGAACAAAGACGAGATAATTAAATAACAAAATAAGGCGATGGATAAGTTTATATAAATCGCGGGCAACCTTAACCGGGTCGACCGTAACTTGAAAAATAAGATCGGTGTAGAATTCCGAGGTAAATCGACATTCGATCTCAAGAATTAGAATTCAGGTATAGCAGGAAATAGATAGCATCGTAAACCGAGGATACAGAAATCTCCGGTAAATCAATGCCAATTGTAAAGGAGTTTTGCTCCTTTACGAATCATTCGAAGATTGGCGAGACCGCCGTTCTATTATAGATATCATTCAAAATGGAGTTATGGGTGCTCCAAAATTGAAAGAAGACGAATAGTAAGGGACACGAACGAAATTTGGAACCGTAGGGAACGTTCCAAAATTCAAAGGAATCGAGTCAAAAGAGAGAGATTGAAACTCGAATGAGAGTGATTCGCTCCGATACCAACTGTAACGACCCGGAATTTTGGACCATTCACATCCATTATAAGTGTATAGGTAGACACTCATGCCAGAGTTGAATTGCTCAAAATACCGCGTTGTTAATTTAAATTTGGCAAAACTGAACATATACAGTAAATAAATATAATCACAGATCACAGACACAGAGTAATAAGTGCAACGGAAATAAAAGAGATAGTAGTTCATGAAGCTACTATATGAATATATAAGATACATCAGAGTTTACAACAGAAGAGTAATACGATACATCAGAGTTAAACCAGATACAACGGAAGAGTAACCCGATACATCAGATACAATCAGAATACATCACTGGAATCATCGAATGCTGAAAGTAGAATAGATGGCTGGATCTTCAAGCAAAGCTCCAACTCCAAAGGTGAGCATCGAATACTGGTACACTCAGTCTGACCCGAGCGTAAAGCAAAAACACAAGACACTCGAGTCAGGATTAACATTCTCATATTAATAAATCCAACTCAAGTGAAATAGCAATTGAAATACAAGTAACTCAAAGGATGTTTGGAATAACCATCCTTCAAGGATCCGTTAAACTATCTACTAGGTAGTAATGTACGCTAAGTAGATAATGTCTATTAGTAATAATAAGATATCAAAATAGCGTTAAGTCATGGCCCATTCCACCCTTAACACATTTTTATTCCCAAAAGCATATACAAGACCGTAGTTTCCCCAAAACCGGAAGTCACCAGAGGGCAATCCATATACTAAAGGTACAAATCAAAATCGTAGTGGTCGCGCATAAATGGAATACAAGTATGACAAGGCACATGAGGCTATACCCAAGGTAGTGATACTACCGTTCGCCTGATCCGGACTGGTGAGAACGCAACGCCGCAGCGCCCGCAACACCGTGAAACAACACTCCCAAAATCAAGGGTGCACCAATCGACAACAAGTATAAGTAGTTCGAAGAAGTGTGTCCACTTGAGGTAGCTAATCCTCCATTGGCCCGGCACAGCTCCTGTTTTAGTCATTTCCAATTTGACACAAGTGTCAAGGCTATCCATTATCGTTCTCTTTCTTCAATCATCACGTACATCATTCCAACCACTTCATTCTGGATCATCACTCCGCGTATAGTTATTAAAGTGGTTTTCGGTTTAGATAGAGAGTATATCCATAACCGAATTCCGGTCTCTTTAATAACTTTCGTAATTATTACACCGATTGGTCGTTTGTTTATTTCAAAAACAAAATCAATTTCAATTTCAATTCACAAATCAACATTTCATTTGTCTATCAAAACAGTTTCCATACTTTACGTTTCAAAACTTCCAAATTACCATTTCAAAATCTTATAATTCAATTTCAATCTTTATATTGAAAACAATTCAAATATTGATTCAAGTTCGTATATAAGTTTCATTTCGAAATTATTAGAATCAATTTAGTTTTATCATTCAAATCAATTTACATTCATTTATCGATTTCATTCAATATTCATTAAGTAAATTTTATCATTCAAAACAATTCTATTAAATTTCCAATTCATTAAATCAATTACTTAAGTTCCACTCCATTATATCAAAACTTACAAATTTAATTAAATTAAATTCATCAAATCAATTTCTTTAAATTTCAAGTCTTACATTAATTTCAATAAATCACATTTTCATTTCTTGTTAAAGAAAATTCAATTTCAATTATTTATTTACTTAAATAATTTTCCAAAACTTAATTAATAAAGAAATTCAATTTCAATTATTTATGAAATAAAATTCACTTATTCAAAGGTTCAATTTCTCTTATCAAGAATTTAATTCAATTTAATCATTAAATAACTCAATCTTATTTAATTATTAAATAATTCAAACTTAATTATTAAATAATTTCAAAGTTTAATAATTTCAAACTTAATTATAATTTCAAACTTAATTATTAAATCATTTTAAACTGTAATAATTTCAAACTTAATTATAATTTCAAACTTAATTATTTAATCATTTCAAACTCAATTCAATCATTTCTCAAATTAAACAACATTCTTCCATCAATTCCATGGTTAACATTTTGTTTCAGATTATTAAATATTAACATTTTCCTTTCATTAAAAATTCCAATTTCAACTTCATTTCAAAACCATATTATTTATTCAAATAAAATCTTCGTTTATTTTTAAATCAAATTATTGACCAATCGGGTTTTATTTAATTCTCTATCCTAGGTCAAAGTTCAATTTGGGTATTTATCATTTCAACCCGATTCCAATTCAATTTAAAATCAAAACATAACAAAGAGAACTTGCAGTGTGATAACTGGGATGGTGTCAAAGTAAATAAACAAACAATAACAACAACCAATATCAATCCAATAGTCAATTCAAATAATCCCGAAATAACCGTATTAATTCGCATTGTTATTTGTACGACTTAATATAATTATTTCTAGAATCTACACTATCATTTCATGTAGATTAAAGATTATTACATTACGGTTTTTCACTTGTCATCTATTTACAATTTCATACATCGTCAATTTAACAACATACATTCAGTGGTTTAAAATGTAATTAAACTAATCATACGTGTCAATAAATTCAACAGTTAAAGGGGTCATATTATACAAGTGTTAGTTAATCAAATTTAACATTTAATTATCCTATATCAAGTTCAATTGCATACTATTTATCATTTTAACATTAACAATTTAACGTCCAATATAAACATCAACAATCAATCAATTATCAGCCAAACTGTATTATCATCGCATAAATAATTAACAGATAATGGTGTCAAATGTCATAGGTGAACTGATATCGGCAATAACATATATAACAGTGTAATTAACTAACAACAGCATATTTCAATTGTCGTTTCAATTGAAATCAAATCTAATAAATAAAAGAACGTTAATCGTGAGTGAGTGCTCACCTTTCGAGGCTAGAGTTGAAGCAAAGCACGATGGAAACGAGTTCGACGATCAAAGCGAAGCTGGAATTTGAATGGCGAAATCAATCAGAACGGGTTCGATGCAGATAGTTGGCGTAGATGAACAATGTATAGCTATATATATATAAAAAAAATATTTTAAATACAAACACATTTTTAAATGATATATATAAACATATACAGCAATCAGTCCATATATTGTAAACTTTATAAAACAGATATAAACAATCATATACACGTTATATATAAAGCTATATATAACAGAACACGCAACACATATATCCTAACATATATATACCAGGACGGCTAAACCAACACCATGAGTCATAGAACAAAATATACACATAAGCACCACCGTAAATAAAATATAATATATCATGTCTATTACAAAAATGGATCTGACACACTTTATTATATCATAAAAACTAGAAGCTGCTAATAATTTACACTTGAACCAGTATTATATTTATAAGATACTTTAAAATAGTATTATATTCTTACTAAATCGTTACCAAAACCATTACTTATACGTGGATATATATTAAACTGTAAGTGAAGTCATAAACCAAGATCAAAACCCATATATATAATACCTTACTTTTTCTCAAATATCTCAAACATAAACTTTATTTTGTAAACATATTATTTAACTTAGGTATATAACAGGAGAGTGTAAACAAAGAAGCAAAACAACTTGTATAAATAAATTAACACGTTGAAACTGTACAATATTTACTAACTCATATTATAAACTTGCTATATATTAACAGCAAAATAAGCAACTTATATAACATTATTATATCTATGTTGCAATAAAAAGGCTACAGCAACATACTAGGCATAGTACTATATTGTAAACTTAATTTATATATAAATAAGTATATATAAACATACATCAACTTGCTCAAACTAACAACATGCAAGCAAATATAAACAAACGTATATAAATAAGTCTATACACTCACACAACAATGAGATTTTCGTTAACAAAGCTCGGCGTTGGAGAAAGAGGTCGGAGAGGAGGGGAGCTCGGTTGCTGCCATGGGTTTGTTGGTGCCTGGTGGTTGCAGGGTTGGGTGTCTGGGTCGTGGGTGTGTGGAGGTGGCCGTGATCAGCCAGGCGTGGGGTGGCGGTTGCTCGCATTGATGAAGGGAGAGGTTCGGATGAGGGCAGCGGGTGGTTCAAGGCGCGGAGACTCAAGGTAGATGCCTGGGTTCGGTGGCTTGGGAAGACAACGGTGGCCGGTGGTTTGGCGAGGTGGAGGGCGGAGGCTGGAACGTTGATCTCGGTGGGAAGATGGATGGGGAGAAGCGGCGACAGGCTGTCGAAGTGGGAAGAGGGAAAAAGTTGCGGATGAGGAAAAGGTGGAGAAAGTGGTTGCTGCTGCCACGCGTGGGGAGGATGGGTTGTGGCCAGCTAAGGCGGAGGGAGGAGCAGGGTTTTTAGGCGGAGGGGTAGGCGGAGCAATGGAGTTGGAGACGGAGGGCTTGCTGGAGGAAGATAAGCGAAAAGAAAAATATATAAAAAGAAAAAGAAAGAGAATGGAGCACTAGCACGAACCAGTGAATTATGAACAAACAACGAACCGATATACAATAATAGCTAGTAACTCAGGGGTCACAAATTTTGAATTCCTTGGTAACCGTGAAGGACTGTTGGGGTTTCCAGAGAGCTGAATGGTCATTGGTCAGTTTGAATTTTGAATGGTGGAGACAAATGTACACCGGTTTGGGCTGCTTAACGGACCGATTAACAATCCGATTAAACAATTCAACTCGCAACGCCTAACTTCGATTGACACAAATAAATATACTGTTTTGATCAGCGCGATGAGACGAACACAACGGTATACAGATATCGGTCGTACGATTTGAATTATAAAAACTCGAATTTTCTAATAGCGGAAAATGCAAGAAAAACGCTGAAAAATAAGATCGACGGAGCCAAAGATGTCTGAATTTGGAAAAACGACAAACTGATATCTTGCTCAGAAGATGGTTTAGAATTTTTCTATATAAAAATATTTAGGTTTAGGAAACATTTTATTTTCATTGCTTTTTAACTGATTAAATTGAAGTGAATTTACGCGCGAAATAAACTTTCATATTTACGGACGAAAATTTACCAGTTGCTATGTTTAACTAGACGTATTCCAAATATTAAATTTTTATTTCAAAATTTTATCGTTTAAAATTTCACAAAATTTCAACTAATTACGTTATTAAAACAGTTGAAATTTACGGGTCGTTACACTTGTAGGGAAGCTGTTCATTGGCACTAAGGACGTAACTGAAGTAGAGAATTGGTTGCATCATTGCGAAAGGATCTTTGCTGATTTGGGACTCAACGATGAGCAAAAAAGGAGATTAGCATCCAAACAGTTGCAAGAAGCAACACTGTACTGGTGGAATAGTGCTACTGTAGGAGTAGCTAAAGAGGCTATTACTTAGGCAGAATTCAGAAGGAGGTTTGAGGAAAGATTCATGTCGGAGATCGCCTAGTCAACTCTACTCGGTAAGTTTGCTGAGTTGGTATAGGGAGACATGATAGTGCTTGAGTATGCTACCAGATTTGAGGAATTATTTAGATATTGATACGGTTGATACAATTATCAAAAGGAATGAGAAATTCATCCGTGGATTGAGACCCGAGCTTGCTAAAGCACCTTTACCACATATATTTTATTTCTAGTTATACCTAAAACTAATACTAATACTTTGTAAAAAAAGATACCATATGTTGTTATATCTCAAACTAACACTATATTTTATTATGCCTGAAACTGATACTAATAGTATGCAAGAACTGATACTATATTTTGTTACACCTAAAACTGATACTGGTACTAATAGATTGAAAAAACCAATACCATATTTTTTTTTATACCTGAAACTGATACCGATACTAATAGCATGCAATAACCGATACCATATTTTGTTACATCAAAAACTGATACTAACAGCATGCAAAAACCGATACCATACTTTGTAATACCTAAGCCTAATACTAATATCATGCCAAAACTGATTCTAATCCCTGAAATTGATACTAAGAATATGCAAAAACTGATACTAAAAAACTAATATTGGATAAACTAATCAACATCACCACATAATAACTCACCTCTTGCCATGCCACCTATATCTTCTAGATATTTACAACATAGTTGATCATCACATCTTGCTCACCATGCTTCAATTAATGTAAAAATAGCAGCAAGTAAAAAAATCATGTTATACATCAATTAATTGAGTACGAATGGAAATCAATCTATACCCGAAATATATTGTTTAGCTGAGCATATTACCAAATACAAAAGCAAAAAGGATGCCAAACCTAATCAAGTACGTGCTGTTGCAAAAGGTAACCAAATGCTAAACCTAATCCGGTATATATTAGTGCAAAAGTTGGCCGAATGTCAAATCCAGTCAGGTATGTATTGATGCAAAAGCTAACCGGATGCCAAATCTAATTGGGTATGTATGGATGCAAAAGCTAAACGGATGTCAAACCTAATTGTGTATGTATTGGTGCAAAAACTAACTGAATGCCAAACCTAATCGGGTACATATTGATGCAAATGCTAACCGGATGCCAAACCTAATCAGGTATAAATGGAAACCAGTTTATACCCAAGATATATTGTTTAACCGAACATACCATCAAACACAAAAGCTAACTATGCCAAACCTAATCAGGTATGTATTGATGCAAAAACTAACCGAATGTCAAACCTAATCGGGTATGTATTGATGTAAAAGTTAACCAAATGTCAACCCTAGTCAATATAGTTGAAAACCAATCTATACCTGAAATATATTGTTTAACCGAGCATACCACGAAATGCAAAAGCTAACCAGATGCGAAACATAATCGGGGACGTATAGTTGCAAAAGCTAATCGGATGCCAAACCTAATCGAGTATGTGATTCAAAAGCTAACCACCTAATCAGGTATAGATGGAAACTAATCTGTTGTAATGACCCGTAATTTTCCCATAATTAATTTATTGAATTTAATAAGGTTTATAATGTAATATTGGAAGAAATAAAATTTTGTGACCTAATTAATGTTAAATTTAAGATTTATTAATGGGAATAATAACTGGAATGAAATGTAATAGTAGTAATTTAAGGTAATTGATAACTGCTTTAAATATAATTCCAATTAATTGAAATGATTAAAAAGTTATGATTGGTTATAGATTGTAAATAAATTTTAATAATGTGTGTATTAATTGATAATTGGATTAAAGGAGTGAAATGTTGTATTAATTAATGAAATAATGTGTAATAAATTGTAATTGGATAAAATTTGTATTGTGTAAGTTGTTATAACATTTGTTTGTAAATAATAAACTTATAAATGTGATTAAATGTTGAAAAGGTGACGATTGTTATATGTTACCTATTTATTTAAGTAGTTAAACTAAATTAGAAATCAATTGAAATTAAATGTAATTAAATATTACGCTAATGGAAATTAAGATGAAATTGGAGAATATTAATGTAATAAGATGCAAACCAATGTTAACTATGTCCATAGAGTAATGATTGAGTGAATAAAAGGATTGACATAAAAATAAATGGATTTAATTGAAATTAAATTATAATTGATGAAATTAATTACAGTTGAAATTGAACACTATAATTAGTGTAATATTTAACACTAGATTAATATGTAAAAAAATTTTAAATTATTGTGAATGTCTAAGTAATCAAAAATGAAAAAATTTGTTAGATATTAAAAGTGGAAATAAAAAGTGATTTAATTAATTTAATATTAATTTATTGGATTAACGTGAAATAGCCATTTTGGCCATTGTTTCAGATTTGGACGAAACCAGTTTCATAGGATTCGTAACGGTGAATTATTGTAGGACTTCAAGTTTCGTAGCGATCAGACTTGTTTGATCGTACAGACTCGAAAAGCGTAGAAATCAATTTAATTAAATTCAATTGAAATCAATTTGAAATAAGCAGTTTTTAAGCTAACTTCTTCATACAATGGAATTAGGACTTGAAACATGTTCCATTGAGTTTAAAAATATCAGAAACATCTATTTTGATATATGAGATGACCCACTTTCGTTTCGGGGTCGAAACGGGCTTTTTTGGGTCGCATAGTCGTTTCGATCCAAATCGATCTGGTCCATTCTTTCTATTTCAGCTCTGCCTATATATAGGTTGTTATAAACCCCTAGCAGCCTTTCTATTCCTCATTTATGTACGTATAGAAATTTTTATCTGCTTCTACTTCTCAATGGCAGAAACAAATTCCAATTCCAAACGCTACAATTCAATCTCCAAACCAATTTTAAAATCAAACTCCTCCAAACCATATCAAATTATATACCGATTCGAAGCTCTCGATGAGCGCAACCTAGATCTGTAATTTTTTTTTCAATCAGGTTCACCGTTTGGCTAGAAATCGACGAATTATTCCCAGCCGTTCATGCTAGGGTTTGAGGTTGGACGGTGGATCTTCGTCGATAGGATGGTCAGTTGGTGCTGGAGCGTAGAGGGGGTCAAGACGCGTTTATCCATACGGTTAGCTCATCGTCTAAGTGTCACGAATCGCCAAAAACTGACCATCTTTGTAACGACCTGTTATTTTCAACCATTCGCATCCGCACAGGTCGGACTTGAATTGCTCAAAATATAAGATTGTTAATTTAAATTTGGCAAAACTCAGCATATACAGTAAATAAATAAATCACAGATTCACAGACACAGAGTAATATAACAATAATGCAGCGGAATAGATAAATAGTAGTTCATGAAGCTACTATATAAATATCAGAGTTAGAAATAAAATACAACAGAATATCTCAAATACAGTGAAGTCTCCAGTACAAACAGATGACCTCTTTTAACAAATCAACCGGCAAGCTGAAAGCTGAATCGATAGTTTGATCTCCAAGCGAAGCCCCAAACTCCAAAGGTGAGTCTCCAAAGCTGTATCACTCAGTCTGACCCGAGCGTAAAGCAAAACACAAAACACTCGAGTCAGGATTAACATTCTTATATAAATAAATCCAACTCAAGTGAAATATCAACTGAAATACAAGTAACTCAAAGGATGTTTGGGATAACCATCCTCTAAGGATCCGTGGAACTATCTACCATGTAGAAGTGTACTCTACTAACCACCAAACGTCCCTATAACATCGTGGTCCTTCCAAAATAATTTATACTTCAAAACGAAATATCATTTCCATTAAATATAAATATTTCCTCAATTTTACAAATTGATTCAAATCAACTCGAGTTCCAATTCAAATTTAATTCAATCTAGATTTATCCATTTTAATTCAATCCAGTTTCTAAATAACAAATTCAAATTATATTGATTTCAAATACAGATCTGAATCACAAAATAAACCATTTATATTCCAATATTTTTCAAAGCTTTAATATTCAACCTTTCAAAGTTTTATAGCTTCATATAGATCTTGATTTAACCTCATTATTATTTAGTCTTGAAATATTCACTTAATAAATTCAGTATAATTTAAATAACCTTAAATTACATTTAAACTAAATTTTTCCTTCGATTTCTTTAAACGTGGAATATCCATTTAATCACTTTAAATAAAAAAAAATCAAGTTATAAAATCAAATCTTAAATTTCAAATTCAATAGTTCAAATCGATTTAATTAAGTAGAATTCTTAATTAGATACGATTTTAATTAATTCAACTTTATCTTCCTTAACTTATACAAATCCTTGAAAATCTGTTCAGAAATATAATACCTAGACATATTATATTAATTAAATCAACTTTATATTAAAACTTATTTCTTTATAGAACATTTCCAATAATAAATAAAACCATATATATTCCCTTTCAAAACCATAGAAATCATTTTAAAATATTTATATATAGACCAACAGTGTCTGTATATAATTACTTACCCTATGGTCAAGTGATACGGATATTTATCATTTCAATCCGTAATTTAAATATATACGGGTAGATATCATTTCGACCTGC